>JAKOOJ010000001.1:75189774-75789774 GCA_022577455.1 Arizona elegans
GAAGAGATTTGGATAAAATTTCACTCTCAGACTGTTATTCTAAACATAAGCAACAGGAAATTAATCCCAACAGATTTAATGGTCTTATGTCTTAAATAAATATGCACAGGATTTTGCTGCAAGTTACTGAGTACAATCTTCATCTCCACGTGGATAACTTCCCAGAAATGTGACTGTACATATATTCTTCATTTTTGTAAATTTTCCTTTTAAAAAATATAACTGCCTATGTATACGTACATACAAGAATGTTCAATAATCTAAAATATTTTTAAAAAGAGATTTTGTAATACTTCATTGTCTAGTCATCTGAAATGAAGTATAAAATGCAATATACCATAAAAACCTCAAGGTTGACATCGCTCTATGTGGTTTGGAAAGGGTAATTGCCATATTTACTCAATTAAATGAAGCCTCCATAGTAAAGCAATTAATATTATTAATTCATATTTCTGGGATTTCATGCAATCTGCTACACTGACTGAGGATCTGCCCACATAACTGGCTTATTTGCATGGCAGCTGTGAGATGAAATCATGTTTAGTACAAAACACACGTCAATATTTGCCGAATTAGACAAATGTTAAGAGAATAAGATTCTTGGTGGGTTCTTTTCCCCAATTGTACAAAAAAGGTTTAGAAAACTTCAAATTTAAAATCCATGCAGGGAGCAATGACCCAATGACATCAGTATCATGTTGCCTTAGAGCAGGGATGGGCAATTGTGGCTCTTTTACAACCTGTGGACTTCAACTCCCACAACTGTTGAAGTCCACAGGTTGTAAAAGAGCCACAATTGCCCACCCCTGCTTTAGAGCATGCAATTAAACAAAGGAATTTCCCATGAGTTACAGGATAAGTTCCTTCAAAAAAATTTTCTTCTGCCAAGAGCAAACATTAAACGGAGGTAAAAGCTATTTTGTATAGACCCTTACCCTTAAGCAAGAGAATTAGCACTTAAAGTATTAACCCAATTGCCAAATGGGTTAGTGATAAACTCAGATGCAAAATTTTAAAAAACCCATACATGATCATAAGACCACCAAAAAAACCCAACAGTAACAGCACAAAAAACTGCAAATCACTTCTGCATGATTACTGCAGAGATATCTGTTGGCAAAGAAAATCAGAAGTCAATACGACTACAGATTACAATGTTTAAATTATATTGATTACTGCTATGTCTTGTTGACATTATAACTGGATTGGCAAACTGACAATTATGTAACATGTAGCACCACAAAAAGCATTTTCAGTATTAGAATATGTTTGGTATCCTGAATATGAACCCACAAACTGTAGCCAAATTAAAGTAACCTGAACAAAAAGAAAGGTTCCCAGGGAGTATTACTCAAGTTTGATCTTCATAAAAATATTCATGCTAATTTAGGCTATCAGAGTTACGCTGCAAAAATCAAACCAATTTCAGAATCAATAGTTGGAAAGATAATGTTGACCCCTGTAGCTCTACTTTGGCCTGGTGTGAACATAAATTAGCAAGGATGGTCACAAGATATGATCAGAAAATATACTATACAATACACTTAAAAACTAGGTGGCACTTCAATTCTACCATCACAGTCACCATCTTGACTTTTTGACAATACCCTGTGAAGGATTCTGCAGAGTAGAATGACAGTAGAAGGTACTGATATTCTGAAATGGACTGCATCACACTAGGTGATGTGAAAAACTCCATTAAGAAGCTGATAAAACGATGTTCTGAGAATTTTAATCTCTGAGATGCTGTGTTTCTGTTTGTAAAATGTTGGAAATACTGAAATATAGAATCCTCATGTAGACCAAAGCAAACTGGTCTTTTCTAGAACATTAGTATTATTGATTTCAGTGCATTGATAACTCCTGAGATAGATCCATTGCAAGACAACTTAGAGCAAAAGGGAAAAATTGGTCAAAACCAATTTGTCAGAAACAAGGCATTATTTATAGTTTCAATGTTTAAAAATCATTATGGCTATGGCTAAAAAATTAAGTGGAATAATTTGGAAGACTGGAGGCTAAAACATAAAGAATGGTTGCTGCAATTGGGTATGCCTAGTTTAATGAAAAGAAGTACTAGGAGTGATATGATAGCAGTGTTCCATATATAAGGGGTTGCAATTAAAATGAGGAATCAACCTATTCTCCAAAGCTCCTAAAGGCAGGACAAAAAGCAATGGATGGTAACTAATCAAGGAGAGACACAACCTAGAACTAAGGAAAAATTTCCTGACAGTTAGAACAATTAATCAGTGGAACGACTTGCCTCCAGAAATGGTGAATGCGCCAACACTGCAAATTTTTAAGAAGAGATTGGACAATCATTTATCTGAAATGGTATAGGGTTTCCTGCCTGAGCAGAGGGTTGGACTAGAAGACCTCCAAGGTCCCGTCCAATTTATTTTGTTATTCTGTTAATTTATTGTGGTCTGCTGAAATGAAAGCAACCAGCTTTCAGGAATATTCAAAAAAGTGTCTACCTACCATCAAAAATTAAACCTATTCGGGCATTGAAAGTCAAAACCGCTGTTTTCTAGTACTATTTTACATATTTCAGTCAGCAGTCAAGTTTTCCAAATTCCTTTCTAAGGAGAAGAGTATTTTGGTGAAATTTCTTGCCTGGAGTGTGATGTCTGATGCATGTTTCTCTGAGCTGGACAGTAGAAACATGAAGAAACTTTTCTTCATTGGCTAAGTTCAAGCAAAGGCCAAAGAGCCAAGTATTTGAGATGCTTTCATTTTGACTTCTGTACTAAGCAAGGGCTTGGACTTGATGCCTTAGATGATCTCTTCCAATTCTATGATTCCATGGATTTCACTCATCAAAATATCCTGAAACTATAGGCTTTCATCAATGTTCCTTGTGATAAATGTCCATGGTCACAACCAACATGGCATTCATTTTCTCAAAGCATCATACTGCACTCTCAGCATTTAAAATGTGTCCATTAACCCCAGATGATTGAACTGTGGGAACAATATACATAAATAAATCTAATACAAGGAGTTTTCAATTGCCATTCACAGAGTGGTCAAACCTAATGCAGTATAGGGCTTAGCAATGCAGCAACACCAGAGACTAGCCATGCTGCAGCTAAGCAACTACGGGGGGGGGGGGGGGGGGGGGGGGGGGCCAAGCAAATTTAAAACAGTTCAATAAGCAGAATTTTTAATTAAGTTTCCAAAGGATACCATTGTATCTTTTTATTCCTTTTAGGGCAGTTGAATGACACCGAATACAAACATATCACTCAATGCCATCTTAATAGCCAACAAACAAGTGAGCTGAGCTGTCTTGTTGATAAAATAGTATCTGCAGTTGAGACAAAGAAGTCCACATTTTTCAGCTTATGAAAGGTCAAGTCTTAGAAATGTAAACCCCGGGAGGTTGCATTTCATGGAACACAGAAACATAATGAACTGATCAATACGTGAGCAAAAAGGAACACAATCTCATCTGTAGTTGAAGATGATTCCTAATTCAGCAGTCTCTGACAAATACATACATTATAAAGTTTGGCTTTACCTTCTTCAAAATGCTATCAACTTCTTCTCAGCTAAATTCCTGAATATATTAATTAAATTAGAAATAATTGCTAATGATTAACCCAGCCTTATATACAACAGAATCTGGAATTTCCAATATGGTACCCAATGCCCATCAGCCACTTATTCGCTATTCCACTTCTGTGATTTTTAAAAATGCATTCACAATTCTAAGAAACTGACATGTTGAAAAGCGAAACACCAGCTTTCAAAATTATATTTATTCCCAAATGTCCTTGGATGACATAGAACCATATATTCATTTTTAAGGGAAAAGTGTTGACTGACTGATTGGGAATTCCTGATATAAAGTGTGTGTGTCTGTGTTTATACAGAGTGTACCTAAAGCCAGGCGTCATAGATAATTTATGATATAAATTCAATTAAATATTTTAATTGGGTGCCATTTTAACAATTCCTTACTTGAACATTTCTAAATACAGTAACGTTCTCTCTGAAAAAAGATAATTAATAAACATATTGTGATTGATCTATTAGGCCTGACTTTTAATACATCCTGGGTATGGGTGTGAGAGTTTGTGTAGGTTATGTATGTCGATATGTCTCCCCATGCATCTATCCAAGTTTGGAGCACAACAATCATACGGGAACCCCTTGCTCCTGTGTTTGCCATTCCAGAGTAACAATATTTGGTGGAGTAGAGTCCATAGTACCTATCACCACGCATAGAAATATTGGCCAGGGCATTATTTTCATTTTTAAAACACTATTTTTTTTTCAAATTGCTAAAGAAAACAATACATGTCACAGTTAAGCAGGTTTTAAAACCAATTCTGGTCTGCCTGTAGAAACAGATACCAGATTCATCCCAAAAATAGTGTCCTTTCATTTCAACAGACCAAAAATATTCTTCTCTAGTCATTTTTTTAAAAAAATAGCTCCACCACATTTGGCAAAGTGTCTGAAAAAAGAATGGTTTCTATATTGAGATCACACAGGGAAAACATTGCATTGTAACCTGTAAACTAATTTCTCTTGTCAAGCTGTTTAAAGCAGTTCAAAAAAAAAAAAAAAAAGATTCAAACATAGATTCTGAGTAATCAGATTTCCTGCAAGTGAGAAAGGGTTCAGCTATTGAATCTTAGAAACTAAAACCTTAGTTCTCATTAATCAGGGACTATGTTCAGGTGAGGTTTCCTTGTTGCCTTTGTTCCTTTTTCTAACAGCTTGCTGATGTAATGTAGAATGTGCTAAATACTTATTTCATACTACAAAAATGTCAATCTGTTTTCACTCTGCAATGTTTTGAAATTATCCATTTCTGTTCCTAGAAAATTCAGAAAATTCCATCACATTCCCATCACAAGGAATTTTTTAGCAGACCTACACCAATCCATCAGCTAGGCATCAGTCTTTTTCATGCCTAAAACTACTGCCAGTCCCTGGTGAAGTGCTTAACTAAATCTCCCACAGCTTTACCTTTCATTCAGCTAATTTCATCAGAGGGGTGGGGGGAGGGAGGGAGGGAGAGAGAGAAAGGGAGGGGGAGAGAGAGAGAGACCCTGTGTTACCTATTTTATTGACTATGAACTCTCCATGTCTCAACGATTTTTTTAAAAAATGTCTGTGATATGGTAGAATATACAAAACAGCATGGAAAACAATAAAAATGCCTTCTTTTGTTTTGAATGTGGAACAATTCAAACAATCACTTTAGTTCAGATATTTTCCAGCTTAGAACATTTTGCAACCCTTTATTTTGTATTTCATTTCAGTTATGATTTTAAATATATTCCTGTATTTTGTTTTTGTTTTTTCTTGTTAGGATTTCCAAAAAGCATTCTTTTCTTTTTTGTCTATCCAAAAAGCATTCTTTTTGGATAGAAAAACAAAACAGAACCCAAATAATGGAACATTTCTCATGGTTATTGTTATTTGTAACTAGTGCTAGGAACAACTCTAGTTAATGAAAGAATAAAAGATACAATAGACTATCAGATCTGGTGTCTTTTTTTTTTAGGTTAAATGTTGACAAAGATCCAATACTCAAAGAATATATTTAGCTATGCTGGAATAACGCTGCCAGCTAACAGAATATGGCTAGTGAGAGTTCTGTTACAGAAGTCTAACATGATAAGCAAGTATTTCTATGGTGATGGGCTAGCAACACTGCTAAAAGGCAGGACACCAACTCTGAAGGAGTTCTGAATTCAGAATCTGATCTCCATAGATAAAAGCAAAACCTTTTTCCAAAATAGAGAGTTGCTGCCACTTAAAGTAAGCAATTCTATATTTCTTTGCTTATCACAGCATTCCATTTTTTTCCCTACAAGAAAAATCTGAGTCAAAAGAAAAGAGAAGGATTCTATCTCTGAACTCCTGTTCATTAATAATGTATATCAGGGCTGTTAAACTCCCGGCCTGTGGGCCGGATGTGTCATGCGCTGGCCTTTGACATGCATAATCCTATCATTAATTACCACACAACTCCTGATCATCCACTACTAGCTGTATCTATTAGTGCTGTATGCACTCAAAACACTAATGCTAAAAATAAGTGTGCACACACAAAGACACATAAACACACATAAAAAGCCAAAGTCTCTAGTACATTTTCTTTATCAAGTTCCAAGTTCCTCTTATGTCCTCAGTGTAAATAATAGTTGAGTCAGTCAACAAATCAAATGTTGATTCAGTTTGATTATTGGATTGGATTATATCAGTGGGCAGTCTGCATTTTTATTTAGAATTTGCTTATTAAATTAATCATCCATTTATCTACTTTAAACGGAGTTCATTCAGTTTGAACTAATGGAGAATATAGGAGATGATAAAGTCATTCAATCAAGAACTGTGTAAAACCGGCTTTTGCTGCCAAGAGACAAAATGGGCTCTTCTTAATTTTGCCTGGGAGAGACGATGGTATGTTTAAACAAAACAGTGAACATGCTTCCACTGGAGACGCTAATTATATTTATCAACTATAATGTGGCAATACTGAGCAAAACTACTTGAATCAAAGTATTCGATGCAAAGCATTTGAATCAAAACTACCACTGCAATCAACTAGATTCTCTTCTGAGTACAGCAAACATGATTAGTTAAGGCAACACAACAAATTTACTATAGCATGATCTCTCCAAAGTAGTAACATCCTCTGTTAGATGCATATAGAAGACTGGGAAGTGAGAAAACATATTTTCACAAGTGCAAATATTGTGCAGGATTAAGTCGGCAAAGAGATAACTGGGCCCTGATAAATTGAATGAAATGCTGAAGACATCATTCATAACCAACATTTCCAAGCTTTTGTCATTCATTATTTGCAAAGTTTCCAAGTACAAATTGTAGCATTTGTGAATCATGATAATTCATCTCTAGGCAACGGAAGCCTCCCATTTTGCCTTGTGGCACATTATTACACTGCTCCAAATTGCAACAAATCATCAGGAACTTTCACAATTACATAAGTCTTGACACAAACACACTTGCAAAAAAGGACAAAAAGGTGCAGAAAAATATATAAAAAAAATATTCAAATTGGCCCGAAGAAAGGTGTTTATCAAGGTAGTTCTGAATAGTTAAGAAAAGATGAGCTAATTTCTTCGTTTCGTATATTTGTCTCAAATATTTCAATTCCTACACTGACATTTCAAAAAAAAAAAAAAATTTAGAAAGGGCTCCATCTAGCTTCTTTTCACTTTTCACTGAAGATTTTCAGTCACTGAAGGTAGGGTAAGCCAATTCATGGAATGCAGTAATAATTTCAAAAGCCGTTCTGATGATACATTGTCTATGGTTCCTAACTTAAAGGCAATCCATCTTCTGTAGAGAGTGTCCTTCAACAACACTGAACTTCATCAATTCTAATCAACATGACCAAAAGCAAGGGACTATGAGAGTTGTGGTCTTGAATTTATTGAGGTCATTATATTACCTATGACTAATTTATTGCACTTTATTTATGGAAACTGCCTCATGTTCACATTCATCCATTTTAATTTCCTCCTGAATCTACTACCACAACATGATTTTTACTCTTTGCTTGATTTCCTGTCTTCACTATTTCAGTACTTCTCCACAACCATTTCTGGCAGGTGAAGCTAGCAGCAGCTGTAATATTTAAGCACACTCATACCAATTATGGAAAATTTTCACACAACCATTAAATGGCTGGCACTGACATCAAAATGATTCAGAAGAACTAGATAGTATAGCTGCTGAAATGATCTGCAGTTCTGTAAAGGCAATTTCAGTAGCATTCTTGTAATAATTATAATGTTAAATGTAAGCTATTCTGAAGAAAAAATAAATGAGCAGGAAGAAGGGCAGTCATTAGAAACTAGTTGCAGCAAAATTGATTACTGTGGAATTGTAGAGATGAATTGCAGAGGCATTTGTGGAAAGAACTTTAGTGGACCAGAATTTATTTCTTCAGATACAGGCTGAAAATTTATGTAAAATTATAAGATTATACAATCTTATAATAAATAATTGTGGTGCTGCTTGTCACATTCTCTCATCTCCAATCTTTTTTCTTTCGTGCAACCTAACACTGAATGAATTGAAAAGGAAAAAAATTGCAATCCAGAGAGGTGGTAGATGGAGAAGTAAAAAAATATTTTCATAAACACAAGCACTAAAATATTAGTTGGATACACAATTAGTAGTATGACTCTGTTTATATAGTTATATTTCCTCAAGAAAATCTCTACAGTATAGAGAGCTTTAGATGAAGAAAATAGTTGTTCTTCATACAAAATCTTGTCTGTGTATGTAAACTGCTGCGTCTAAGCTTTAAAAGATGAACAGCCTCTATTATATTGTAATGTTGTGGCTTTTAATTTTTAGCCTTGTCCCACCCGTGTATACTTAATTGTAATAATGTCTAGAAATAATCAACACAAATAAATGGATGCCACCTTAAATCGTCAGTTGCTACATAATGCCTAAAATACAAATTTTTGAAATGAGGAAGGTCTATTAACAAAATAATATTTGTCTTGCAATTCAGCTTATAATAAACTAAGGCAAACCATAGTCTTTAATTATATAACCAGACACCTTCATCAATTCAGTTAATATTACATATTTTTATGACTACAGATATTTGCATCTCACATTTCATAAATTCAAAAACAAGGAAGGAATAGGGAACCATCAAACAAGATAATATGCTTTGGCATTTTTAATCCCCAGTCTGTATCTACAAAATATTGTATGCAAATTCTGCCTTTTTGTGCAGAATTGCTATAGTACTCTTCAAAGTTCAGATAGGCTACTATCTGCATTTTTAGCATCTTGAGTTCCTTTTGCTTTCAATAAGGAATAAGTAGTCCCAGTCAGAATGAAAACTGTGAAAAGTATAAAATCTAGCGGAAAATCATTTGTAGGATTTGTGTTTTTATCTGTACATGCACATTTACAAATGACACCATCTTTCTAGAACTTCAAACAAGTACATCATTTCATTTGATTAGGAAAATGAAAAGTACCTCTGGTTTAAATCACTTGTCCATTGCACGTTTCATTAACTTTTGCTTCTCTGTATTGATGGACAATTGTTACTGGTCGATTGATATTCTGATTTCATTAGAAGCTGCATCGTTGTGAAAAAAAACAACAAAATCAGGAAATTATATTTAACTATTTGCAAATTAGGTATTGTTACAAGCCACCTAATGGTATATGGAGAATTCCTACATTTGCATCATGGTCACGGCTGCCATCTTATTCATTTGAGCCTGCAATATTGCTATTAAACTGTTAAGGCTAACAGGATTATACTTTTGTACATGGATCACTCCATTTTCTTCATGGGGACTATCATTTTGCAAACAAAACAAGACAAAGCCCTTGTAATGTAGATAAAAATTAAAATTTGACAAGCCAGCAATCCTGTTCCTATAATATATAAAACCATAATGAGAAGGGAAGAAAAGAAACATCAAAATCTATAGGCACAATGCAACTAAAAGTAAAATATTTAGGTTGCAATTCTAAACTTTTTCTACAAAGGCCAGTGCAAGGAGCTAAAATAAACAATAGGATAAGGGAGGGCAATCTGGAGGGTTGGAAGAGATAGAGTTATTTGAATTATTGGAGAATTTAAATAGCGCTTTAATGTATTGGAACTTCTCCTGAAACTCTCTTCCAGTGGACTTTTCTATCAAGAATAGTATGTTTCACAAAATCTCCATCTTTCTGTTCAGAAAAGGATTCCCTGGAACTTATCTGCACTAGATCCTCAGAAAAACAAGAATAATACTTTTTCAGTAGGGCTTACTTTTGAGGAAAAAGAAATAAGATTGTACCATTGTGCATTCATCCTCCATCCATGCAGAAATGCAGAAAAAATAAATAAAACGTATGATTTTAACATTGCCCTCTCATCCATTTTACTTGGATTTCAGTGTAAATCACTGTGGCTTTGAACTGTTGCACCCTGGATAAATTATTTTTTCGCCTTTTCCTCCTTGCTCCTTTCTCTACCCCTACTATAGTCAAAATTAAAAAGTGACTTCTAATATAAGAAAGCTTCTCTAAAATGCTGTAGTGCCATCACCCAAAATTGTAAAGGGTGCCTCTGTTTACTGAAAACTGTGAACATACATCTAACAAGCAAAGCAACAAAACCAATATTCTACTTACCTACATTTCCTCAACCAGAATCCTTTACCAGATTTTGAACAGAAACTCGACAGATTTCAATTTCTGTAATTGTTAGGCAGCAATTTCTAGTGAAGTCTCTGTAGAAAAAAACCCCTCAGGGTATATTCTAATTTTAGAAGAAAAGAGTTAAAAATAATAGTTAATGCAAGCAAGTAAATACAGAATGCTTTCCTTACTTTTCTCTGTAATGAACTTGTAATTAAAAATAGTGAGTAAAACTAAGCAATTTATTTTTATTTCTAATTTCCAGATACCAACATTTTCATTACTGTTATCCTATAAACAATATGGAATTCATGATTTTGGGTGTTGTTTGTTGTATGTGTGGGGGGGCTGCTTTTTCTCTGTGCCAAGTAAAGAAATATTATTTTTATGCACTGTTAATATCTTCATAGATGTTATTTCAAACATTGTGCAAAGCTTTAAACTTGTTCTCTAATTCATAGCATTTAGAAGATTCCTTTCTGTTTCTCTCTACCTGCACATTACACTGTTTAGAACAGCATCCTTCATGCTATTATCTTCAGGCAATTCCCCAAAATGGTCTGTCTTTACCAACCACTTTCAATGTTTCACAGTATTGCTGTTGTACTTAAATCTCTACTATGCCTCCCAACTAAAACTTCTTGTATTGCTGCTTGTATTCAGACACAAGTAGGAGAATACTTTATAATAAGATATTATAATATTATAATAAGAGAATTTGGCAAAGCAATCTGCTGGAGATCATATTGTATCGATATTATGCTTACCCCCGGCAGCCATTTTTGACAGGCAATGTTAATTCTGAAATTCAAGAAATTATCCTAAACAAGGTCCTGGTATCAGACAATGGAAACTTGGAATAAAGTAGTATAGAATAGTCTAGGGGTAATTTTGGAATTCAGTCTTTGAAAACTGTTAGAAAACCAATCCTTGAATCTCTTGTTCTGTTCAATAATGCTCAGAATGATGCCTATCATTTCTAGTTTAGGATAAGTGGAAAATTGCTCTCTTTTGGAATCAGTATAAAGCAGAATAACAGTTACTGTATGCTTATTGTTGATCTTAGATCGATCACTATCTTTATAACAGCATTTTTCAGAGCTTTTGTAAAAATTCAGTGAGATGCTGTCATATACGTGCATAGGCATCCGTTCCTAACCACAAGATGCCAAAATAGCAAAACACACCACACTATACAAGCTCTTCCCTTTAGTACTTGCATACACAAGTATATAAGGAGTGGAGTTTTTATCATTTTACTCATTTGATAACTTGACCCTCCCATGGATGCATATGCATACATATTTAAACTCTTGGAGGAAATATCAGGTCCAAATAATATCTGTAAATGAAACATGAGAATCAAAAGTAACTTTGCTTCCTACCATTTTCAGAAACTTTACGAACCCTGAACCGCTAAAGCTATTCTTTAAAAAAAATCAACAAAGGATGTCTGAGACTTACCTTGTTGACTCTGTCAGATTTTTTTGCTTCTAACATTTAACTTATGTTACCTTGAAAAGATAATTCATTAGCTAATCTATAGCTTACGCTAGCTGTAGAGATGCTTCCTAAAAGCACCTTCAGCATTGTGATTTAAGAATAATACAAACCAACTTGCCTCCTATTTTTTTAATATTGCCCAGAGAAGTTGTGATATTGTCCCCAAAACCTGCCAGGCAGATCAAAATTCTTAACATAATGCAAAAAGGAGTGAAACTACTCAATGTAAAATTGTTAGGTAATTGCTAACTGCATATTATATGCTAAATTACTACATTAAATCTTTGGCATGTGCCACCTCCTACTCAAAAGGCTGGAGCAGTGAGTAGATTGAGGGGGAGGGCATCTGTTCTCCAGCTTTCTTACTTACATCTCCAAAACAGGATGAGACATTTTGCTAAAAACAATTAGGCTAAAATAAGGACAAGCAGTTTCCCTTCTGAAAGCACATTTTGCTTGCATTCTGTTCCCAACATTTTCTTTTCACAGTTATCTGTGAACTTGATGTAAAATATTACATGGGTATTCTTTTCTAAATATTACTAATTTTACAACTCTACTCAATGTTCAATGTTATTTGAGTTCAGCAGTTAATACTGGCTAGTGGACAGGCAGTATTTCATTTTTTAACAGTATTAAACAGTGCATTAGCTATAGGAGGTTTCTGGCAATTGTTGATATAAAAAGGTATAGCATTTGTCAAAAACTTTAAGATGATAAATTGGTGGTGACTAGTTATCATGTGTACTATTGTTTGATAGAGAATAATATGAAATAAAATTTTGAAATCCCGCAACTAGTCTCAGTCAAAAACTATAAACATTTCTTCAAAACTGAAATTCTACACTCTGACGAAAAGTTTTCACATTCCAGAATTTAAATTTAAATAGATATAGAGTTTTGTGGGCATTTAAATCCCATCATTAATCACAATGCATTAGCTTCAAGCAAATTATCAAAGTAGGATGATGTAAGAAATTTTTATAAAGCTACAGTCACTTTGAACAGCTGAACTGTGAAAATTAGTTAAATGGGAGAATACCAGGAGATCCAAATATTATAGTTTTTACTGTGAAGCTGAAGAAACATTCCAGAAAAAAAAGAGAAAAGATTATCAAGACATTGTCAAAAGATGCTGAGCTCTCCTACAGCTTTCTTCAAAAAAGAAAAACATATTCCAACAGGTATCACTTAGCAGCTATCATTCTGTTGAAAAATGAAACATTACATCCTACTCTTATTCAAAATAATGGATGAATCTGATCAACCTTCTACGCATTGTTTTTAAAAAATAATGGAAAATAATCATCTTGACCTTTTCTCTCTCTCTAATACAATGAAACTTTATTTTATTTTCAGTTTAGAATTCCAATAACTTTCTTGTCCAAACCATATTTTTCTAACCTGATTGGACTACAAGTTCCAGCTTTCTTCCCACTGTAGCTGGAAAGTCTAGACATCATATTGTAAAACATTTGTCCAAACCACACATTTCTGTTTTGTTCTGTTCAAGTGATTTATAAGGAAACTTATCTTCTCACTATGATCTGTCCAGACCTCAGTGTTGTTTTATTAGTAAAAAGTTATTTGCATAACTCCGAATTTTGCAATGCTTTCACCAGGCTCATGTTGTTTATATCATTTATTCTGAATTAACAACTGCCTACAGAAGCAAGTATGTTTAAAAACACTTTTTTAAAATCATGCTGGAACATCAATCTATCTATTTTGGATAGATAGATAGCTCCTGCAGTTTATAAGAATCTGGTACAAAAAAAGCCATGGCACTGATCCAAATGTAATACCAGATGAATACCTACATAATTTGTTTAATGACCAGGTTTTAATTATGTCATTTGCAAAACCAACATTTTTGTGTCTCACAGTCTATTTCAACACATTGAACTATGCAGGCTTCCATTAGAAAATCTCAAACTAGCATATTTGCAAGTTAGATAAACCCATTATTGTACTGGTTTAACAATGCATTACTCTTTTCCATTACCCAGAAATATTTAACCAGTATTCATATGTATAAATAACATAAAGCAGATTATTTATATTCTCATGTCACTGGTCATGTGAAATTGTTTATGCATTGAATACTTTGCATTATCTATGGCTACTGTTATGTTTGATTATATACCCTGTTCATCCAATCCAAATGGCACAGAGATACACACAGACATTGCCTATTATGAACAGATGTTTCTACTGTATCCCTCAGACAAATGGTTTTTTTGTAGGGGTGACTGGTTGATTGATAGGTTGAAGATTTGAAAAAGACTTATTTAGGAGGAGAAATGATTATAAAATTTTACTTCACAATCCTTTTTTTTCCCAGATAACAGATATTCATAATTAAAAGACTCATGGAATTCATGTAAAGTTAGCCGCTTAGCCAAACAGCATTACACAAAGAATAATACAAGAAAATAAAGACGTGGGATTCACTCTTCCAATGATTGTCATTGAACATTAGTAAACATTCACAGTATGAAGTCTGTCATAAATTCTCCAGCATATAAAGTAGTGCAAAAAAGCAATCCAGTCACTTTTTCACTGCATCCAGAACATGTTAAATGATTTTCTTACTTGATTCATCCACATATTACTTAACAATTGCTTCAAAGTCTCAAAAGACCGTTATAAAAATAAACCATTTCTGGGGCTCGATAGCATCTTCAACAATTGAATATCCATTTTTTAAAAAAATCAAACCATCTTTAAGCAAATTAAGGTTAAATTTGGACTTTTCATAGAATAAATCTCCCCACAAAATTCTTAGCATTTTAAAAATCAAGACTATGGAATCCACTGGATTATGGTAGCTGTTTTTAAAGCATTAACAAATGAATACATGGCTACTGAATGTCATTGTTTCTTACATAGTAAATACCTTGAAATGCTAACTTTTACCAGTGGGCAGCAAGTGAGGCAGATAAACACAACCTCCTTAAAAATAAAATTGTTCTCCCTCATGTGCAAAACACCTGCATTCTAGTAAAAATATAATCTTTGAAACAACTTCATGTAAATCCCCCTTCACAAGGTATATCATTTACTTGATACGTAACACAAGTTTACTAATGCTTTGTTTATGTTTAACCAGCAAGTGGCATTTTCCTATCTGCTTGTTTAAACACCTGTTTGCATATTTCATTTTTTTTAACCATTGCACATTTTTATGCATAAATTCATTGGAAATGCACAAAGCTAAACATCCGTTTCCACAGATTTTGCATTTGTACAGTTCTGCTTTGTGGTATCTTTCCCATTTCCTGTAACCTGGCCCTTTTTCTCCTTTATACAAAGAGATTCCTTAACCCCTTCCTCCATCTCTAGATACTCTGATTTGACCTCGGTGGAAGAAGATGATGAACTTCGGAATTTCTTGAGTATTGTTGGGAGATAAGGGCAACTGACTGCATTTTGTGTCAACTGGGTCTGTTCCTCATTATCAGTTTCTCTGTGGTAAAAATAGTTAAAGTTGGAGACAATCACTGGCACTGGTAATGCAATGGTCAGCACACCTGCAATGGCACACAGGGACCCAACAATCTTCCCACCTACAGTTATGGGTTTCATGTCCCCATAACCAACCGTAGTCATGGTCACCACAGCCCACCAGAAGGCATCTGGGATGCTCTGGAAATGGGTGGTAGATTCATCTGCTTCTGCAAAATAAACAGCACTGGAAAACAAAATTACTCCAATGAAAAGGAAGAAGATCAAGAGCCCCAGTTCCCTCATGCTGGCCCTGAGAGTGTGACCCAAGATCTGCAAACCCTTGGAGTGTCTAGAAAGCTTGAAGATGCGGAACACCCGGACAAGACGGATGATCCTTAGGATGGCAAAAGACATGGCCTGTTGACCATTACTGCCCTGTTGTTGGGCCAAATCTGTACCCAGGGTGATGAAGTAAGGCAAAATGGAAACAATGTCTATGATGTTCATAATGTTCTTGAAGAAAACCGCTTTGCTAGGGCAAGCAAAGAAGCGCACTGTAAACTCAAAGGAGAACCAAATGATGCAGACAGTCTCAACAATGAAGAAGGGATCGTTGAAAACTGTAAGCCCTCCACCTTGCAGCTGAAGGGTTTCATTGACATTCTCCAAGTTCTGGGTCAAAATGAGCTCTTTTTCATCTCTAAATTCTGGCAAAGTTTCTAAGCAGAAAATGACAATGGAGATCAAGATGACCAACACAGAGACTATGGCAATAATTCGGGCTGGGCTGGAGCTCTCTGGGTACTCAAACAGCAGCCACACTTGTTTTTTGAATTCATTTTCAGGCAAGACCCTGTCATCTTCTTCCTTGACAAAGCCTTCATCTTCTCTAAACTTGAGCATAGCCTCTTCCCCAAGTTCATAGAATTTCACTTCCTCACTGAAAATGTCAAACGGTACATTGACTGGCCTTTTCAGGCGTCCACCTGACTGATAGTAATATAAAATGGCATCAAAGCTGGGCCTGTTCCTGTCAAAGAAATATTCGTTCCGGAGGGGGTCAAAGTACCTGCCCCGTTTTACTGGGTCACCTAGCAATGTTTCTGGGAATTGAGCCAAAGTCTTCATTTGGGTTTCAAATCGTAGGCCAGATACATTGATCACAATTCTTTCACAGCATTCATATTCACTATAACGGACTGAGCTGTAACTTCCAGGCCCCACACCATCTTCTGGAGGCTGCTCTGTAAATGAAAGCTCATCTTCTCCATCCTCATTGTTGTAATAGAATATCCTTTCCTCACCTTCCTCATCTTCTCCATCCACATCCTCATCTTCTTCCTCATCATCATCCTCACTCAAATCCTTGAGGATTTTCTCCTCTGAGCCGCTCAGTGGTAGCAACTCAGAGCAAGGAAAAGAGGCACCAAACTCGCGACCACCAAGACAATGGATTGCTTTCCTCCTCTGCTTCCTTCTTCTACTGCCTTGATAAAAGCCACTGTGTGATTCAGGCCCACCGTGAGATGATGAAGAAGCCCCACGACTCTGCTCTTGATGGTAATGGTGATGTGGACCACCTCCTCCTGGAGAAGCCCCCGTTTCTACAGCTGCTGTTGCAGCTGCCACAGCTGCGGCTGCGGCTGCCCTAGACTGTGCTAATCTCTCTCTCTCTCTGGCCCTTGCTTGGGCTGCATAGCCATAGGGCAGGTGGCTGTTGCAGCCAGAGCTCTCTGCACTTACCATGGCTACCTCCATTTTGTATGTGTTAGTTTAGAAGACTCAGGAAGGAGAATAAATGTTTGTCTCAATAGTCATCACTTGGTGTTCTGCATGAAAACAGCAAAAGCACTGGGGTTTGGAAAACAATTTCTTGGAAGCATAGGCCTGCCATGTTCCCATATTTGCACATTTGCATATTGCTCAAACACAAGATTTTCATTTTCTGCTTATTGCCCAGAAGGCTTGACACAGCTTAGAGAAAGGTGTTTGTCCAATTATAGCAAATAGTCCTCTGATGCAGAAAGGAAATATTTCTGGACCATATCCTTTTCCATTAGAAATCCTCCTGCTTAAAGGATCTTTCAGTGGTTTAGGGAAAATCCACAGAGACAAGTTCATGATTTTTTTGCGAACACTTTGAATCAAGAAAGCAGCTTACCGAAGTGAAGTACAAATGACAACTGTTCAAAAAGAAAAAAAAAAGGAATCGGATCTTGAATTCCTCAGAACATCCAGTATTTTCACTACTGCTTAGCGATGGGATTGTGCATCATTGCATTAGGCAAAAAGTTGAAGGAACTTCTCATGTTCGCTTTGTGTACAGGAGGTCTCAGTACACCCACTTTTCCCAGTCCAACAACAAATGTTTTAAGCTCAAGAAAATATTACCCAGGCAGTAATGGTAGCAACTGTGGCAAGAGAAGGAGGAGGAGGAGGAGGAGGAGGAGGAGGCGGTTGAAAATCCAATTCTATGTGCCCCATCTGAGGAACGGGGTAAATCACCCTTCAGTTGTCCTCAAGCAGGAGAAGCATTTAACCTGAAGCACACACATTAAAAAAGTGGGAAGGGGAAGAGAAACAGATGGGTCAAAATCCAGAAATACAAATGGTGCTGTCTTATATCAAAAGATCCAGTTTTGCCTACTTGCAGTAGTCATTATTCTCTATCTCTGCACACCCACTTACGCTGCACACTCAATATTTCAGTATACTGTATATTTCAGTATAGATAGATAGATAGATAGATAGATAAAATTACCCCCTCCCCCACAAAATATGCAGGCATATACACACCCACATCTCATTATTTTATGTCAAGGACTGAGTTTTGAGTACACATCTACATTGATTGCAATGTGCAGGTAACTCTGCATTACATAATGTATGTGGGCTTAAGCTTGTTTATAACACAGGTATGAATGCCGAATAGGTACAGTATAAGTATAAACATATCTAGATGCACTGTTTGATTCTGTGCCAACGTACACTGTTTTACACAGATTGCTTTATTTGCCTTGTGGAGAGATTTGACACTCATGACATTTGACATCAAACATGTTGAATAAGAGCCATGTTATCTCTCTCTCTCTCTCTCTCTCTCTCTCTCTCTCTCTCTCTCTCTCTCTCTCTCTCTCTCTCTCTCTCATTTAGAATTATGACCACAGAATGTTTACAGGTAGGCAGAAAAATAGAACCAGGCAAGTGCCATATCTATAAACAAATAGATATATAATGTGGGTAATAATTATATGTGTAAATGCTGTACCCACAAACTGTTAAGAATGCGTTCATATCAAACATTTACAGAAAAATACCTAGCCACTGATGCCAGTGGCAGCCTACATATTCGGAGCACAAACGACAAAGCCGATCTTCAAAAATACTTTCTAAAAATCCATTCTTTCCCCCGCCCCTTCCCACTGGGTTCCTCTCTGTCGCTGAAAATGAACGAACGCAATCTTGATTGAAAAGGCAAATAAAGAGAAGTCTGAGAGAGAGAGAGAGAGAGAGAGAGAGAGAGAGAGAGAGAGAGAGAGAGAGCGTGTTGCACGAAGAGGGGGCCGGGGAGCCGAGGCTGAAACCTGCGCACAGAAACATCCACACATTCAGACGCTTAGCCTTTCAAAGCGGGCTTCGGAGACCACCTTATTTGGGAAGAAAAAAAAACACAAAAAAGCCATAGCGCAGAGCGAAATCGACCCTCGGCATCACGCAAGGGGGAAATGGTGGGCGGGGGGCACACATACAAACATTCCTGCCTACTTACCCTGCGGGGCAACGACAAAGAGGCGCTCGCAGATCGCAGAGGGCGAGGTGGAGAGAGGGGAGGGTTCCCCCCGAACAACCTGTTTTCACAGGTGTAGTTTTTCAGGGAGGGGCGGATAGTAAAGGCGGCGGAGCGGTTGGTTTCTCTTCGCGTCTTTCCCAGGGCGCCGCGAGAAGTGCTTTCCCGCCCGGCGATTCCGACCGTCGTTTCACGCGAATGTTGAATGAGGACAGGGGATTCAGCGACCACTTCGTTCGGCTTCGATCTTGCCAAAATCAGCCAACGGCGAAAGCAAAGAGAGAGATTGAGACTGAGAAGGAGAGGGAGAGGGAGAGAGACACCCCGGATTCCAGCAGGAAACAGATGTAAGAGGAGGGGAGCGACAGGAGAGGCTGACAATGTGGCGCTCGCTACCAGATCGGGGATGATGCGCAGGAGTGCCGCTGGCTGCTCTTTCGAAGCGCCGCCGTCGCGCCGAGCCGTGCTTGTAAATCGCCCCCTTTCAAAATCATCTCTCGCCCCGAGGCCCGGGAGAGGCTGTTGCTATTGACAAAAGAACCGGCGCTGCGCTGCTTAGTGGGGAGCTCCCTCCCACCCAGAGCTCAGGGCGCGCTGAGCCGCTGCAGCCCGGCGGCTGGGGCAATTCCGCCGTCCGAAGTCACTCCCTGGAGTAAGCGGCGTCCACTTGTTGCACTCGGCTCGGACCTTTCTTTTATCCTTAATCCAACCACCTCCGTTTTCTTATCGGCCGCCCTCCGGGGGAAAGGAAACTCTTAACATAGTCGATCAGGGTTTGTGATCTATCTGAGCGCGGATCAATGAGTTCCAGGTTCGGAGGGGGGTGGGCGGTGTCGCCGAGTTGTTGTGCGGCGCGCGCTCTCCCCCTCCCTCAGCTTTTCGCATCGCAGAATCCTCAATTATGTTTACCTATCCAACTGAAGGACAAACGGCCTGAGCCGGGTCTGATTTATTCCCTGGGTTTCTTAGCTCTCTAGGGGCCTCTAGTGGCAAACGATCTCAATTGGCATTCACAACCCATTAATCCTTCCCTTTCTTTGGAATATAAACACCCACCCCCACCCCCACCCCCACCCCAAATATACAGACAGCCTTGGTTGGTTCCAGGCTCTCCTCCTCTTCCTATAAGTTCTTGAGGGGAAAACTTCAATCATTATAGGTATTCTTATTCTTATTTTGATTGTTCCTAAATCATGCACCCAGTCGTGTTCCCAGATTATTAAAAGTCACAATTGCAATCACTAGGTGGCAACAAAGAAATGCCCCCAAAAACCTTAGAACGATTTTCTAACCATGTAATGGTTGTCTAGGCCTTTGCGGTTCAAGTTTAGAGACCCTGCCAATTATTGTTCCTGAAGGTTTAGGAAAGGGAAATCATGCAACCTTAATATATAGAACATCAGAACATAGTCATCCAACATGTGTAGGTAGGGATGGAAAAATACAGTATATATTTCTGAAGAGATGATACCAACAATATCAACAATATTAAATGATGTGAGTCCATGTATCACGCTGTGAGACAGTGTGGTGTGGCTCTGTGAGTCTGGAGTAATTATTCTTCTAATTCCCAGACTGAGTAATAATATCATAGCTGTGAAGACTACACAGGGACTACAGAAGAAGAAAAAGAAAAAAAACCCCAGTAAGGCTGTTTCTTTTCTTGGATGATGTGTGATAGGAATATTTAATTTTTTTCCTTCCTCTTAATTGACCTAAACTATTTATGTATAGACAGCGTGATTTATGGAAGCAAATTACTAACAATAAAATCGAATAAAACAAGCAAGCAACCATTAAAAAGTCTTATCTAACATGGCAATTACGAATGTATATAAGATGTTGTTTAGAAGCTTGGGAGAAACAAATTGTTTCACTTGGCAGAGAAGGTAAGGAATTCAGCATAAGATCCGTGGCTTCAAAAACCAGATAGGGCTGAAAAAAACAGCACCATCTTCAGCAGTTGTCCAGAAGAGCTTTTGTGGGCGAAGCATAGTGATCCCTTTGACAGCTCTCCATGGAATGTGTGAATGTGGCATGCAAGGTTGGGAAGGGCAAGTGATGGTGTGCCCCATCCTCACATGGGTTCCCTTGAGCCATCTTCTTTTTCTATGCACACCAGGAGTGGGATGGGAAGTAAGAGCTGTAGCACTTCTTGAAACAAAAATAGACTTCCAAAGCAATTTAAAGCAATATATGTTTATATGCTAAAATATGCAGTAGAAATAACAATATAGTATGAATTTTATCCAAGCAACATAGAAACAGGATGGGGAAAAGAGAGAGATGAGCATGAAAGATATGATAGACAGACAGATAGAACGTGCCATCAAGTTGTTGTTGACTCTTAGTGACCACATACTGCATATAGATTTTCTCTATGATAATCTTTCCTTAACCTGAGTCTTTCAGGTCTTCCAATGGTACATTCATCACTTCAACTGAGTACATCGACTTCGCTGTTGGTCACCTCTTCTCTTTCTTTCCACCTTTCCCAGCATTAGAGTCTTCTCCAAAGTAGGAGAATTTGAACCAAGTCATTTGTGCTTTGAGTGAGAAATATGGATTAATTTCTTTTCATCCATTTGTTTTCTTGGCTGTCCGTGGTATACTCATGAGACTTTTCTAACCAAAGTTCAAAAGTGTCAATACTTTTCCTAACCTAGATAGATGTGTAATAGCACAAAGATAAATTTCTTTTAATACAAATCTTCATTCTGTGATGGATTGCAGCCAAGTGTATGTTATACTATTGTATATGTCTGCTGCCTGAAGGAGAATTTGCTATAATCCTTTGAAGTAGTTATGGTACTTCATTTATCAATATCATAATATTGCCTTGCTACATTCCAAGAAACAGGTGGCAAAACAATTTCTGTATCTCATAATTAGAAAATCATTCCATTAATTATTGGATTCCAACCAACCAAACAAACCTAAGGCCAAAAAACAACAACAGAATACCTTACCGTGTTTAGCATACCTTTAAAAAGGAAATTGTGACACATTCCAATGGAAGGCAGTCAATAAGGACCAAAAAATGGCATACAAATATTACGAGGCCTTTCTGATTATTTTAGTTTTCATTAGCTACAAATTATACTGCAAACAAGCAGTGAAGGGTGGGGAGGAAAGACAGGAAGCTTCACTTCTCGGAACAGCCTTGGTTCTGACAAATCCAAATGGATGAGTGCCCGAAAATCTCAGCCATCATTAGTCATCCTGGGCATGATCCAGCTACTCTTAACTTTTAATGTCCACTGTTCTCAAAGGAAGAATGCATTTGATTAAATGTGCTAAAAATGTGTTCTTAATGTCTCATGGTAAAATCAATGACATTTTAAAGTATCCAAATTTAGCTTGATTATGTCTTAAGTTTGACTTTATTATCACTGTTTTCTATTATGAAGAAAACTATTGTGGGGCCACTTAGGAAGAAAACCTCCAAATAGTAGCTGTAAGAAACACATGCACCCCAAAAGATTTGTTGCTTTAGAGATCCTGAGATTGTAGATGCTTCAATGGTCTAGACTCCAAATCTCATCATCCTAGATACTTTGACCAAAGTCAACGATAATGGGAATTTGAAGCACCAGAAGCAATAGATTTCCTGTTCATGCTCTAAGATGTACCTGCTCAGCTCAGTTTATTTGTACAAGGATTGACATTTACTTCAAAAATATTTTTAGAAAATGAAAGTTTGATGTAATTTAATAGCCTGAATACATGCCTGTAACACAAATGGAGTAATAAGCTCCATAAAGTACAACAAAACCTACAGCTGAGTAGACCCAAGTATATTTGTAGGGTCTGTTTTATTAATTTAACTGGATTTTTAAAAAATGCTGCATTTCCTTTCATAATGTCCATCAAACAGAATAGCATACAGGTGTACAAATAGCAAACCGATTAGTAAAAAGAACATGGCATAATTAATCATTTAGCTTTTTTTTTTTAAAAAAAAAAAAAAGATTTATTTCTCTAGCCAGATGAGGAAAATAAAACAAGCTGAATGTGCTTCAGTCAAATACATGCTTGTAGTCGCATATGATCTAGCTAAACCAGCCAGGAAAATGTAATGAAGATGTTATTGTTTTGTTATTATTTATCTTTATTTTTTAGCTGTTTTATTGACTGCGTAATGTTTATTAGACTGAAGACACATAGAAGTCACAGTTTTAAAAAAAGCATGTATAACTTTTAATCAGATAATTTCAATAATTCTAGTATTGTATAGAAAAGGAAGGAAGGAAGGAAGGAAGGAAGGAAGGAAGGAAGGAAGGAAGGAAGGGGGGTCGAGCCATCCTCCAGTATCGTATTGTTGATAGGACAAGGCTGACAGGAAATAAAATGAGGGGTGCTTGCCTGGAAGATCTTTTCAGATCATTCTAATCTGTAATCTGAATCTTATCCTGACTGTTCACCAAAAAGTCAATCCTTATGTATGTTTAATGTCAGGTTCAGAGAACTTTCCCCGTTTTCCCAATCCTTTCATTGGTCTCAACTGATCCTCTTAACTGGAAGCTGTTAGTACAGCTGTGGCTGTTCAAACCCAGAGAGAGAGGGGGTCCTGGAGACAAAAAGAGCCTTGATAGTACAGTGGTTTAGTGCACCCTGTTATTAACACAGCTGCCTGCAATTTCTGCTGGTTCAAATCTCTCCAAGGCTCAAGGTTGACTCAGCCTTCCATCCTTTCTAAGGTAGGTAAAATGAGGACCCAGTTTATGGGGGCAATAAGCTGACTTTGTATAAAATATACAAAAGAATGAAGGCTATTGCTTAACGCATTGTAAGCCGCCCTGAGTCTCCGGAGAAGGGCGGCATATAAATCAAATTTAAAAAAAAAAGTCTTCTTTGAGGGCATTGTCCACTCAACGGTCTTAGAGCACCTATCTCTTCCAGGCTCAGAGATGGCATAGGCTTCGTGAATCCCAGTGTACAAACCTGTTTACAGGTTTTGCACAGTCATAATTCTGCACCAAAAATTGCATCTGTTTAGAATGTTATGATGGACAAATAATACTGTTGAAAATGAGCTACTCTGTGATTAGCAGGACCTCCCTTGAACAAGGCAGATGTCTTGTGTATAATGGAGAAGCAAAGGTATCTAAAATTGAGACCTCAAACCATCTGACTTCACAATAATGTCTTACGAAAATTGTGTTAGCAATGTAATTAATTGCTTTAAAGCTGGGCAGGAAATCACATGCATATTCATTTAATAATTGGCTTCTTCACATTTTGTTCTTAAGTCCTATATGTTTTTCCAGAGGCTTGCTCTTGTTCAGTTAAGATCATTTAGTCTTGTAGATGCAGACATTTAGTTAACTGCTAACAGGTGCTTTGTTAGAGGAGTACACTAAACTGACCAAGGCACCAGAAAGCAGGACAAGAAGCAATGGATGGAAGCGAATCAAGGAGAGAACCAACCTAGAACTAAGGGGAAATTTCCTGACAGTGAGAACAATTAACCAATGGAATGGCTTGCCTTCAGAAGTTCCATCACTGGAGGTTTTTAAGAAGAGATTGAACAGCCATTTGTCCAGAATGATATAGGGCCGTGGTGGCAAACCTATGGCACACATGACAGAAGTGGCACACAGAGCCCTCTCTGTGACACGTGGGCTGTCGTCCCAGCCCAGCTCCATTGTGTTTCTCGCCATCTTTTGCAGGACTAAAAAAATATGCAAAACAGCATTCTGCCTTCGTGGTAGTGCATTTGCTGTTGCTGCCTCCATGGCCTGCCCCTTCCTCAGCACAGTGAAATTTACCACGCTTTAAGATATGGGAGACGGGGTCCCATCCTCCTCCTGGAGCCCATTACAATGCGGAGCCACAATGAGACCCTGCTCATTCTCGCCTCCCAGATGTCAGTTGCTTTTCCTGCAGAGCTGCCTGTGTTGGGATGCCCCACCTACCTGCCAGCCAGCTGGTCTTTGGCTTTCCGCCGACCAGCTGAGCATGGGCGTGCTGCTCCTGGGCTCCTCAGCCTCCAGACATCAGATTCCCACCACCCAGCACCAGTTCAGGGGTTCCTTCCCCCCCCCCCCGCCGTGGGGAGAGAGAGAGGGGGAGAGAGGGAAAGAGAGAGGCAGAGAAGGGGAGGAGGGAAAGAGAGATAAAGAGGGAAGGAGAGAGAGAAGGAAAGAGAGAAAGAGAAACAGAGAAAGGAGGGACGAGAGATAGAGAGAGGAGAGAGAGAGAGGGAAAGAGAGAGGAGGGAGAGAGAGTGGGAAAGAGAAACAGAAAGGGGGAAAGAGATAGGGAGGGAGAAAGAGGTGGGAAGTGAGAGGGAGGGAGGGAGAGAAATGATATTACAAAAGTTTTTCTTTGTTACTGCATAACAGTGCATAAAAGTGCATTTATCACGTTTTTCTTAGAACAATTAGCTGAACTCTGTGTTGTTTATCATTATTTTAGGTAGTAAAACTTTATTATTCAGGTCAAATTGCCGTGTTGGCACTTTGCGATAAATAAGTGGGTTTTGGGTTGCAGTTTGGGCACCCAGTCTCTAAAAGATTCGCCATCACTGATATAGGGTCTCCTGCTTGTGCAGGGGGTTTGAACTAGAAGACCTCCAAGGTTATTCTGATTCATGTGTTAACTGAGTTAGCAGCAAGTGTTATCAAAACCCATTCTGTCAATCAAGAATGCAGTCGCATTGGAGCCAAACTTCATCTTACATTAAAGATATCTAGTGCAGGGGTGGGTTCTAAAATTTTTTACTACCGGTTCTGTGGGTGTGGCTTATTTTGTGGGCATGGCTTGGTGGGGGGGGGTGTAATGTTACTGGGTGGGTGTGGCCAACTTTTTTTTTTTTTTACTTTTAAAAGCATTTTTTTCTACAATCTTAGGTTGCAGAAAAAAATGCTTTTAAAGGCCTCTGACGATCAGGCAACTCAGCTGGGATCGCCAGAGGCTTTTAAAGGCATTTTTTTCCTACAACTCTTCGGCCGAAAAGGTTGCAGAAAAAAATGCTTTGGGCAACACTAGCTGTCTGCAATTACTGTAAGTTTGAATCTCACCAGGATCAAGGTTGACTCGGCCTTCCATCCTTTCTAAGGTAGGTAAATTGAGGACCCAGTTTGTGGGGCAATAAGCTGACTTTGTATAAATATACAAAAGTATGAAGGCTATTGCTTAATGCATTGTAAGCCGCCCTGAGTCTCTGGAGAAGGGCGGCAAATAAATCAAATTAAAAAATAAATAAATAATTTTTTTTAAAAAGTGCCGCTGTGGCAAAGAGCCGGAGGGCATTGTTCCAGTGGAACTGCATCACGGCCTGGAACTGGCTGACTATCTCAGCCCGCTGAGCCTCCAGGCACCGGTACCTGGCCTTGCACTCCCGCAGGTCTTCCCTCTTCTTGGAAAGCCTATGCTCGTAGTCCTCAGTGAGCTGCTTTTGCTGAGCCTCTTCTTGGTCATATCCAATTTGAACTGAGCCAGCTGTTTTGCCAACTTTTTCTCATGGTGGCTGCTTATCTCCAACAACTGCTTCCTGTTGGGGCCCTAAGGAGCAGGAGAGAAGTGGGTGGGAAGGGCGAGTAGAGGCTGGTGAGGTGCCTCTTGATGTGAGTGAATTGAGTTGGTCACGCCCACCCAGTCACATGACCACCTAGCCACATCCACCCAGCTGGTCATTAGGCAGATCATATTAGTGGTCCGTGGAATTTAAAATTATGAATTTAGTGGTTCCTGAGGTCCAAAAGGTTGGTGACCCCTGACCCATAGGATGTATCCCATGGACTATACAGGTAGTCCTCGAGTTACAACCATTCATTTAGTGACTGCTTGAGGTTATAATGCTGCTGAAAGAAGCAAGTTACAATTGGTCCTCACGCTTGCAACCACCACAATGTCTCCATGGCCACATGATCAAAATTTGAGTGCTTGGTAACTATCGTATTTATGACCCGCAGTGTCCTGGGGTCACAGGATTGTCCCTTGTGACTTTCCTAGCTGGCTTCCAAGAAGCAAAGTCAATGGGAAGAAACAGAATCTCTTAACCATGTGATTCACTTAATGACTGCAGCAAAAAGATTGTAAAATGGGGTGTGACTCGTTTAATAACCACTTTGCTTAGCAATGGAAATTCCAGTTCCAATGTGGTCATAAGTTAAGGACTTCCTATATTGACCTCCCTAGCAGCGGTTTAAATTGCAGTTACAGTGTTGCAAAATCAGTGGTGAAAGCCAAACTGGTTTGCTACTGGTTCGCTGGCTGCACGTGCGCTGCGCGCCAAACCAAACGTACACCAAAAGGAGGCTTGGGAAGGTAAGTAGAACAGCGAGGGGGGAATCATCTGTGGTGCGTGATTTAGCTTCGTTAGAAAGCAGGATTTCCTGCTTTCTAGCAAAGCTAAACCCTGCTGCACAACTGATCGTTGGAAATACCAGTTTGGAGGAATTGGTAGCTTTTTTAAACTCCCGGTTCGCCTGAACTGGTAGCTTTTTAAACTGTCAGTTTGCCTGAACCAGTAGTTTTTATCACTACCGGTTCGCCCGAACTGGTATCATTTAACCCCTGTGCAAAACTTTAGTTCCATGAAAGGCATCCTGCTCTTTCAATGAGGCCTCTTCTTCTCACAACAATAATACACAAAAATAGTGTGACCTCTGTTACCAAGCTGTAGCATTCTAAAGCCTAGAAAAGCAGCTAGGCCAAAGGTGTCTAACTTGATTTCATTGAGGGCCACATCAGGGTTGCGTTTGACCTTGGGGGGGTGGGGAGGCGTGGCCAGCTCGACATCACTTGTGTGATCAAATGCCACTTTTGCAAGTAGTTTGTTTTGCTAGCAATCTGCCAGCGAAAACGGAGACCAGGAGGGCCGTGCACCTTCACTGTTTCCAGGGCAGCCCCATGGGCCAGATATAAGCCCACGGGCCTTGAGTTTGACACCTCTGAGCTAGGCTGACAACATAGAGGCAATGTGGCAATATTATAAGATGTGGCTGTGCTTTGCTAACAGCCTGTAAATATGCATAAATGAAATTGTTTTGGCATTCAAAGATTTAATACACGAGTCCGAGAACTCATTTGAACATCACATTTACTGCTTCACTCATCACGACCAAATGAGAAGATGCCAGTAAGCAAAATCTTTCACCTGCTGTTAGTGGGGGTGGGGGAATGGGCTACAGTCCTAGATATTTCATTGCTTAAATATGACAAACTCATTCTGACTAGACTGAATTCCTGCTATCTTATAAATGTTTTGCTGATTTTGTTTATACTTATCACAAAGGATGCTTGGCCAAAGCTGCTGGTGCATCCCTCTTTTTTATTATTCCCCCCCCCCCACAACCTCATATCATTTGTTTGCTATTAAAACAGCAACTCAGGCAGGACAGCCATTTGGCAAGAGTACCTCTGAAGCACTCACTGTTCCATTATTCCTTGCATGGAAAGCATTTCTTTAATTTATTTCAGTAGTCAGTCATTTCTATTCTAACACTGCTAGGGCTATTTCAAAACAAACCCACAGAAAAGCATCCCAATGAATGTTTTTAACCGGTACAATTTCCAAATTCTATCTTGAATTTACTTAAGAGAATGGACTATTTCTGTTCCCACCCACCCAAGTTTCTTGCTTGTCTTAGAAGCTGGACGAGGTCGCACCATTTCATCTGTCCCTACTTACTGTAGATCATTTTACCTCTTGCTTAAAAGAAGAGACAACAGCAGCCACAGAACCAAATAGGAACATTAGCAGAGGCAAGCAAAAATGACACAGTAGCATTTTTGCTTCCTTGATGTGCTAAAGACAGCCATTCATTCATATAAGATGAGAACTAACAGCTTCTTCACCTCCCTGCAGGCTCCCTCTTTATTTTATTTCTACCTTGAGATACATGCTTTGGGAAAAAAGGGTATTATTTTACCCTGAATTACTTTAAGAGCCATTTGAGTAATCCATCTTAACTCAGGATTGATAAGCCTTTTGAGGGCTTCCTACATTCACAGGAGATTTAAGCTTAATGTGAAGCATTTCAGTCTCCAGCATTTATGTTAAGCATGCAGCAACTTCTCAGATGAAAATTGAAAGAAAATGGTTGTCTTCATATCAGCAGTTGAATGGGGTTAGGGGCTAAGATGCAGAGGCAGGACTTCTTGGACTGAAATTTTCCACTTTCTGAACCAGCCCAGCCATGAAGATCTTTATAGGAGAGGCCTTTCTCACATGGCAATGACATAGTTATCTTGGTAAGGACTTCTTTTTGGGTAGATTCCATCAACGCAGCTCCTTAGCCAGTTCTTTTGATAGGCTTGTAATGACTGCTTTAAATTGTAGTCTTCAACTCATTGTAGTCTTCAACTCTAGTTCTGGAAAACAGTCAATGGTTTTTTTTAATCAAAGCTGTAAATTGAAAGAGTCATAGCAACATATCTACAATATGTTTAATAGTATTAATATATTTGAATTACAGTTCAGGCTAAGGAGGAAAGAATTAAATCTTCTCTTACCTATACACACACACACACACACACACACAATACCACTGTAATTCTGTTGAAAATCTTTGGACACATATTATTAAACTTTAAAATGGATAAAAGTTTCTAATACATTCATTACCATGAATAGTTGGACCCTTGGAGGAATTCCAAATATTTCAAAATGCCACTGCATAGTCTTTAAAAAAGGGCACAATTCAGTTCAACCTTGTACTTGATCAGAGTCAAGTACAAGTACAAGTACAAGCTGTTTCTTACAGGACCGTCCACATATTATTTTCTCTCAAATTAATGACATTGTCTCAGATCACATAATAATACGTAGGAATGTGACAGATGAAGTTTTTATTAAAATAGTCTAACCTGAAAACAGTGTAAAAATAAATTAGACCAAAAGCCAAAGAGGCATTGTATCAAATCTGCACTGTAGTCTTAATCCTGTTAAATAATGTAATTATGTCAACCGCAGTTAATGAGTGATGGCTAGCATTATGTGCACCAAATCCCTTTTATACACAGTGATTCACAATTTTGGGCATTAAGATTGTTAAAAAAAAACAAAACATCAACATCATGTAGATATACAAGGCTGGTCTCATTGTAATCCAGTAAATATTAACTTTGGCAATTGAGTATAGAAATCCAATAGCAAATGTTACCTAAACAGTATTAAATGAGCCAGTAGTATGAAATTAAACATTGTAACTGCATAATCAAATATATTTTTGATTGTTTTATTTTGGCTCCATTTATAATGTGCAAGTAATGAATGTCTCAGCTATCTGTAGAGAAGCTTACGATAAACTTTGAAGTTAAAATTGGAGGTGGACTCCTTATAATGGTGTTATGAACTTTATGAGGAAAGGTAAGATGTAAAAAAATAAACACATTCCCAATAAATGACTCAAACATGCTTTTTTCAAGAGGCAACTGGACTTCCTTGTTTTCCTTTGAAGACATTTTGCTTCTCATCCAAGAAGTGAAACGTCTTCAAAGAAAAACAAGAAAGTCCAGTTGCCTCTTGAAAAAAAGCACCTTTGGGACAACCATCACTTGGATGACTGAAAATCTCCATAGACATTCACAATAAATAATAAATAATGCTACAAGGGATGTGGGGGAAGTCTTTGCAGAACTACAGTTTTTCTCAATGCTATGTATATTATTTCATTGTTACTTCTTTTTATCAACTTTGTCTAGAGAGCCAAAGTGGTCTAGTGGTTAAGGCACCAGGCTACAAAGCCAGAGACTGTGAATTCAAGTCCTCCTTAGCCATGAAAGCCAGCTGGATGACCTTGGCCCAGTCATTCTCTCTCAGCCCAGCCCACCTCACAGGGGAAAATAGGAGGATATCAGCTAAGTGTATCAGATATGTTCACCGCCTTCAGTTACTTGTAAAAATAAATAAATGTACCCTCCATATGTTGACTAAATTCATTCCCACATATTTTCTGGCCACCAGGTCAGGGAAAGCACAATAAAATACACAGACTATTTTCTGTCTTTCTTTTAAATTCCTCCCAGAATGTCAAAGAGTAGATATGGGGGTTATCTCATTTTATATATTACAAAATATTTATATGTCCCATAGCTTTATGAGCTAAACTGTAATTAATGAGAATTGCTAGATTAATGTAGTAATATGATTCCCAGAAGTGATAAAAACCAATGGCCACAGACTAATTTCTGGAGAAATCATGATTTGCCTTCTGCTTCAAACCAACAAGTGTTCCAGATGGTAGCAATTCCAAAATCCCATTCACCAACAGGCCACTCACTTAAAAAAAAGAAAAGAAAAAAAACTGGCACACATAGTTTATAAAGACCTTGCTCTGAAGAAGAAAAAAAAAATTCTCAGGCACTGGGGGTCTCATGGTGTTCAGGAAGGTTACACAATGACATTTCTTAATTATGGAAATTTTCCCATAAGTAATAAACTAGGAGATTCCCTTGAGCTAATGTTTCACTTTGGGAAATGGTTTAGAAAAACACTGACATTTTCCACATCAAGAAAATTGTCAGCAATAGGGCCCCTGGAAATACTTATCAGTGCCCTCCCCAGCTGTTGGGAGGACAGTCAATGATGGGCAGACAATGGCAGTTGTCGTCAGCCAAAAATTATAATGGTGACTGACCATGGAGGAGAGCAAAGAAAGAGACAATCCCTTGACTCTGGCAATTTCCTACCTGAATTTTTTTTTTTTTAATTTGATTTATATGCCGCCCTTCTCCAGAGACCTAGGGTGGCTTACAATGCATTAAGCAATAGACTTCATACTTTTGTATATTTATACAAAGCCATCTTATTGCCCCCATAATCTGGGTCATAATTGAGCTAGGTCTTACCATATATAATGGAGAATCTGGGTCTCAGGATAAAGTAGTATCATGCAGACCTTGTCAATATCTCAGAACTCAATTTTTTGCTAACTGCACTTTCCAAAGTTTTATTAAAGACATTTCTTTACGATGAACTACAATAGCACTTGATTTTTTTTTTAGGAGACAGGAATTATCAGAAAGATGCATGCAATACTGGTTGAGGAACAGAGAATGAGGAATCTCTGCAGGCAAAGGATAAAGAGCTATCAAAGTGTAAGTATGAGTTAAAAAGATAAGGAATGCTCGAATGGGGATCAAAGAAACCCCATTTGATAGAGTCTGTGTCTATTGTCATGAAAGCACATTTTTGTGATCCAGGAAAAGAAAGTGATAGGATAGCATTTTAAAAAAATGCTTAAAGCCAGCACTATTTAGAGAATGGATCAACCACTGATTTAAATGTGTTAATATTCCTTTCACGAAGTACTTCCAGTTTCAATCATATGACATCACAAATGAAGAGGGACCCATAAAACTAACTCTTGACTCACCAAGAGACCTTGTATTACCTCATATTTCAGGTGTTCTGGAAATACCTGGACAGCTGGAATTCATAAACTGAATCAGATGCACACTTGGGATTCATAAAACGGAACTGAAGCTATTCGCCATGTATTGTAGCTGTTGGTTGATGCATTTTGGAGTTGAGAATTCCCAGCCAATGTATTTGGAGAGCAACATATTAAGAAAAACAGGTTGTATCCAATTCTAAGAACAACACAGCCAGGAGTACAAGTATATTGGGCTAGTTATGGCTCATATGCCTTCCAGTTAATTTCTCTTGGTAGTTTCATAAATACAAATAGAAAAGAAGAAACAATTCTATTTTATGACAGAACGAAACACATTTCTCTGAAGTAATAAACACAGAATGTGTCCTCTGTTGTCTACTTCTGAAACTTGAAGTATTCTGCACTTTCTCTGTCTTAGCCATGATACTGAATGTAAACAATAAGGGCCTATTTCTCTTTGGAAATATTTGAAAATTGAGGTAGAAATTTAGGACAGAGTATGGGACAATAAAGGCACAATGATCTTCCTTCCCATGGTTCCAGCAGTATCTTGTTAAGATATACTGTACTCAGGGGTGAAATCCAGCAGGTTCTGAAAGGTTCTGGAGAACCAGTAGCTGAAATTTTGAACAGTTCGGAGAATCGGCAAATACCACCTCCGGCTGGCCCCAGAGTGGGGTGGGAATGGAGATTTTGCAATATCCTTTCCCCAGGAGTGGAGAGTGAATGGGGATTTTGCAGTATCCTTGGTAGCCATGCCCACCAAGCCACTCCCACCAAGCCACTCCCACCAAGCCAAGCCATGCCCACAGAACCGGTAGTAAAAAAATGTGGATTTCACCACTGGCTGTACTGCATCACACTTTTTATTTCTTGAAAGAAGGGACCATACTCCTTTTCTTGAAGGAAAAGAGTGATACACACAATCTTTCTTCAAAAAGTCCTTGCTGGACCCAACTATGCTAGACAATTTTAATACAGTCTGTAACTGAACTGTAATACATTCCCCCCTCAAGGTCCAGCAGGCCCCTACTCTTCTAGCCTTCTGGAATGCCTTAAGGAACTGGCCCTCCCCGCAAGGGCCAGTTGATGATGGATTATGTGAAGGGGCTGGATAAGGTGAACCTATCAGTTAAGCAATGCCACCTGATTGTACCCTGAAGGTGAGCCTTCTCTGTCATTGTGCCTGAGTGACCTTAAGACTTAGCTTTCTTCTCAGACCTTTGGCTATTAATGGGTAGTGGATTGTCTACAAGTGAGATGTTTTTATATATTGTATTCTGTGGATTGTTTTATTTTAAATTTTGTATATTGTATGTTGTCCAGAGTTATAATAAAATTGGGAAGCTTATTGAATATTTTAATTGGTCAGGATCAAAATCCGAGTCATGGAAGGCATCATATTGGAAAAGACTGCATTAATCAGTATTTTACCTGAGGCTACTGAATGTAACATTGAATTCCTTTTTTAAACAATGTAAGTATTAGTATTAAATTAAAAACATGAGTAAAGTAAAATAAATAATTAATTAAAATGTAAAATAAAATAAATTTAAACTAGAATAATAAAAATAGGTATTAAATTAAATTATTAAATATATTAATCCAGTTTGGTCTAGTGGTTATGACTCTAGGCTAGAAAACAGTAGACTGTGAGTTCTAGTTCTACCTTAAGCATGAATGGTGACTTTTCACCAGTTATTCTCTTTCAGTCCAACCCACTTCAAAAGGTTGTTGTTGTGAGAAAAATATCCCAAGAAAGGAGTACTGGATATATTTCTTACCTTGAGATATTTATAAAATATAATAAAGGTGACATACAAATAAATAACAAAATAAAATATATTAGAAAGATATAGATTATATTTGAAAGCAAGGAGGTACATGTAGAAGGTCCTGAGATTCAGCAATGTACTTATTTAACTAATACCTATCCAGTTCCTGAGAAATCCTAAATTCTGCCTTCATTACACCTCTATCCAATTTGTTGATTTATTATTGAATAGAATATTTTCCCCCTCTCTTGATTAAAGTAGTTTGTGAGTGCAAATCAATAAATTGAATGCCAAGTATCCAAAAAACTGGACACAAATATATATACCAGTGATAGCTAACTTTTTTCTCTTCGTGTGCTGAAAACGCGCATGCCAGCACCCATAATGCAATGCGGGGGCCTCCACGCATGCACACATGACCCCCCCTCACACACTCCTATGCCCCCTCATGCATGCACGTGCGACCCCCCCTGCCCGTTTTGGGCCTAGTAGGCCTCCCTGCAGCCTCCTGGGCCCAAAAAAGGGCTGTGGGGGCAACGCTCCCCCTGGCCCCATTTTGGGTCTCCCCCCGCGCATACATGCATGCACAACCCCGCGCATGTGCACATGACCCCCGCGCATGCTCATATGACGCCCCCCGGGCATCCCAAAAATCAGCTGGCCGGTGGGAGGCGTGCGTGCGCATGCACAGTGAAGCTGAGCTGGGTGATGGCTCGCATGTGCCAGCTGTGGGATGTGTGCCATAGGTTTGCCATCACAGATATATACTTTCTTCTTTATCTATTGCATAGAAAATGCTAGAGGTTCAGTAGCTCCTATTCTCCTTTTTTCTTCTGGAAATGAGGTTTTTTTTCGCTTGAGAAATACCTTATCTATGCTTTAGCTCAGTTCAATATAAAATTAACATCTTGCTCTATAAAAATAGGAGTAGGCAGACAGATGTTTCTGCTGGATGTTTCAAATATCATATTCTATAAGCCCAGATAACGGGACCAAACATTTCTGAAAACTATAACTGAATACATCTAAAGACCACTAGTCTGCAAATCCCTCAAAAAAGTGAAGGGTCTGTTCCTCTGATGCCACAACATAATCCTTCAACATAATGTTGTTGAACTAATACTCTGTGAGCAGCTCTATATGATCAATCAACAAACAGCATGGCTATTCCTACCTCAGCAAGAAATGCCATTATCAAACAATACCTGGAAGAAATCTAAGAAGAAGGTATGTAAATCTTTATAATGACAGGACTTGAGACTGCATTTCAGATGTCTTTCACTGACGGTGGATATGGCAAAGACCCTGCATATCTCACCCACATTTCAAAAATAACACTTCTGTCTGGGCTCATCTGTCTTCTCCCTCGTTGTCTATCTGACATTACTGTCCTGGAACTTCTCAATGTGAGCCTTTCAAAAGTCTTCTTAAAAAAGAAGAAAAATAAAACGTGAAATTTAAATCCAGTAGTGTCCTTGTCACAAAACTTCTTTATTAGTGGGAGTGGGGAGGCAATTCATGGCATTTCCTCCTTCTCAATGAGAGGAGCAACCTGGAATTAAGGAGAAACTTCCTAATAGTGAGGACAATTAACCAGTAGAACAGCTAGCCATCAGAAATCGTGGGTCACTGGAGGTTTTTAAGAAGAGATTTGACAATCACTTGTCTGAAATGGTATAGGGTCTCCTGCTTCAGCAGTAGACTAGGAGACCTCCAAAGTCTCTTCCAGCTCTATTCTGATCGATTTCTCCCTTCCCCCTCCCTAGCCACTCCCTCGCTGCATGTTATTCTGGTTATTCCAAAGGTGATACTCCAGTTTTCTAGACTAGATCTTGGGTGGGAACGTACGTTTTAGTAGGTAGAGGAAGGACCAAGAAAGCCATTCCCACCTATAAACAGATGTGTCTAGAGAATTAAAAGCCTTTTCCATCCAATGCCAGGACTTCATATTTGCTTCTTTGCATAGGAAATGGCCTCATTGCCTTCCCTGTTTCTGCACTGGAGAGAACCATCACGGCCAATAAAGAATGCAATAATTGCTTGTGCGTTATTTCATCTTAACTTTTCAATTCAGCATAACTATTTTATTGTTGCTGAAGCAGGACTAGAACTCACATCTTTCAGCTTTTAGTCCAGTGCAGTGGTGGGTTGCCCCCAGTTTGGACTGGTTCACAAGAACCGGTAGTAAAACCAGCAGGAGGCTCCGCCCACTGACCCGGACATCATCATAGGCGATCTGCGTAGGCGCAGACGCAGGCACATGCACGGGCACGATGTAAACCAGTAGTAAAGGTAAGTAGAACCTACCCCTAGTCCAGTGCCTTTACACCAAACTGGCTTTCACATTTGATTACCAAGTCTCTATTGCCCAAAGTCAGTCCTTAACTTTCCATGGCTGAAGTTGTATTAGAACTAATACCACAGCACATTTCTTTCGATCAAGTGTTAAGATTCTAGTTCCTTTTGCCCCCATCATTTTTAATTGGCCCTATTACCTGCGATGATATTGTTATATCATTTATTTATTTTATTTATTTATTTATTTATTTATTTTATTTGCTTTAATTTATATGCCGCCCTTCTCCAGAGACTCAGGGCGACCACCGGAAGCCAATGCAGTTTGCGCAGGAGGGGTGTCACATGGGTGCGCCCCATCGCTCCCATAATCCCCCGCGCAGCCGCATTCTGCACCAGTTGGAGCTTCCAGGTGCTCCTCAAGGAGAGCCCCATGTAGAGAGCATTACAGTAGTCCAGGTGGGAAGTGACGAGTGCCTGAGTGACCGTGCATAAGGAGTCCCAATCCAGAAACCTTAGCAGCTCGAAAGCACGTAAAAATCAAGTAGAAAAATAGGGACCACCTTTGGTGGGAAGGTAACAGTGTTCTGTGCGCCTCTGGTGTTTAATATTTTAGCCAGCACATGACCACAGAGACGTTTTCGGACAGCGCTGGCTCTTCAGCTTTGAAACGGAGATGAGCACTGCCCCCTAGAGTCAGGAACGACTTACACATATGTGCGACGGGAACCTTGACCTTTTATCATAATGCCAATGGGACATCTAACTCAGTACTAATATGAGTAAAATTTCAGATACATCTTTTCATCAATTCATTCATCAATGAATGAACTGGCAATGTTCTCTCTTGATTACACAATGCTCATTTTATTTTATTCCCTGCCCAAGATGTAGACAGCTTTACTCTGAATCTTTCTGTACTGCAAAATAACTTTTCTTCTTTAGACTGGCCAGAACTATATAAGCTTTACTGAACTTTCTCCTACCTTTCAGAGTCTTGTGGGTTTATGTGACCAAATCTACCTTATTCAGAGATTGGTAGATACCCAGATGTGGTATCTGTATCTCAATAGGGAAGGTAGAAAATATTGCCAATGGTATTGTGTAGCCAATTAGGATCTTGAAAATAATCTTCCAGTGAGGACCATATATTTCCTCAACCAACAAACACAGCAATAGAAATCAGGACAGGATAATTATCTAAGCAAGATATTATATTAAGTTATGCTACGGATAAAGAAGCTTACATGCTTCTTTAGTCATTTAATAATTGGGTATACAGATGGGTGCCAGGGTTATGCAATTCAGCCCCATTCTCAACACATATGCCTATATTTTCAGAGAAAGCTGTTCAGATTTTCTCTGTCGATGTGAAGAAACTTATTTATCTTTCTGACCTGTCCTGCATTTTCACCTCTTCAACTACATAAATACTTTGAGAGATAGGGCAAGGGAACAGTCAGATAAGAGAAAGCATAGCTGGATATTGTGCAGAGAAAGAGGCTCAGACAGAACCCTCCCTGATTTCTTGGGCAGTAAAAGAGATGGCAGGTTATTTGTACTTTCAGATTTACAAGATTCTGTTAATGCACCTTTACAATAAAGCAGAATAAAGCTTATCTGGTTGTGTTTCCTGACTGGTCTGTTTGGTAAGGCTGAAAATACATTTCTGGTGTGATCACATAATAGATTCTGTTTTCTCGCTAGTAAGCATGTCTCCTGTATTGATTAATTACTCTCTGAATGGAGCCTGGCAATATTGCACATGATGGATGGGGTTTCATTAGGTAACATCAAAAGATGCAGGCATGTGAATTTCAGGGTTAGAGCATCATTTAAGTTATGTGAGACCTCTTCTTGAGCAGAATATCAATAAGGCATCTCCTCAAGTCCGGGTCATCATCTGTCTCAAGCAATTTTGTCCCAATTAAATCTGATTTACACAATTAAATCTGATTAGTGAGAGTATAGGAAGCCACATGTGTTGTGGTCTATGTCTTTGTTTAGTTTCTAACACAGCTAATAATTGGAATGGCAGGAATTCTTAAATTGGTTTCTGTTTCTGGGCTTGATGATCTGCATGCTATTTTAGTGTTTGATAATAGTCCTTTAATTATTCCTTTTCTATTACAAAACACAGACTCTGCTTTGCATCCCTTAATTGTTACCCTAGTTCAATATTCTATGCTGTGCTTTCGAGAAGATAAGAGAGCTCTGCACGAATTACATCTACTGGAATTGTAGCAGTATTTAAAGTGGGGTTGGTTCTATGGATGAAACTGTTCATTTGTTTCAGTACTTAGAATTTATCTCTGCCTTCAAAAGCAATTGCTAGAATTGCTTTTAAAGTAGTGTTAGAAGTGGTGGAGCTCAATTAAAACATCAAAGACATGGCCAGGTGCTGACTGTGGAACAGATCATAAATTGCTTATATGCAAGTTCCAAGTTAAAAAAGAGGAAGAAAAAAGCCAGTCCATTTCCACAATGTGACCTTGAACATATACAGTACTCATCATTTTTCAATGACAGCATCATAAGTCCTGAACCTTTGATAGACAACCAGAGGAGCTGTAGAATGAAGTTTAAAGAAGTTGTTAAAATAACTTCCAAAATAAACTATCAAAAATAAAGGACCAGAATAAACCAAACAGGATATCAGAACAAATAATGAACATTTCTGAAAAAAGAAGAAAAGGCAAAACAGGCAAAAATTTCAAAAAGGAGCTGAAAAAATAATTTCAGAAAGCTATTAGAGGAGACAAGAAGCAATATTACAACATCTGAAATGTGTTGAAGACATTGAAGATAGTCATTGAAGACATTGAAGATAGGTTCATTCATGGGTGATTCATAAAATCACCCATCAATGCTAAAGGAGTAAGCAGTAGAGAAATACAGCACAGACTAGCCAGTTGTGAAATTCAAAAAATTTCCCTATCGGTTCTATGTGTGTGGCTTGGTGGGCGTGGCTTGCTGGTCATGTGACCGGGGAAAACAACTATCACACTTTACACAAAATAACACAAAAACCACATAACTGACTCACACACAATGCACACACAACTGAACTTCACACAAAATGGCCCCTGCAACAAGCAGGAATTTCACAGAGTCACAGAGAGCTCAAAAACAAACTATCACGCTTTACACAAAAATACCAGTTTGGGCAATAGGCAGTAAAAAAATGCTTTAAAAAGTTAAAAAAAAGTTCCGAAGGCGGCACAGCTGATTGTCACAGCTGATTGTGGGAACCTTTTTTTTACTTTTTTAAAGCATTTTTTACTACCTATTGCCCGAACTGATAGTAAAAAAATGCTTTAAAAAGTTTTTAAAAAGTTCCCAGGATCAGCTGTGATCATCGGAACTTTTTTTTTACTTTTTAAAGTATTTTTTTACTACCGGTCCTGGTGAACCAATATTATTTTCACTACCTGTTTGGACGAACCACCCCGAACTGGTAGCATTTCACCCCTGAGACTAGCACTTGGCAGAGCAACCATGAAGGCCTTGGAAAAGATATTTGATTGACATGATATGTCTATACTTCAAAAATCATAGTGCAATCCCTGTGATGCTCTATGGAAGTGAAAATTGGACTTTGAAGAAACCGGAAGGGAAGAGTATTTATGTATTTAAACTTTTCTCTTGGAGAAGACTCCTGACAATACTGTGAACACCTAAGAAAACAAGCAAATTGATTATTAAACAAATGAATTCAGAGTTCTCATTCAGTGCACAAATAACCAGGCTCAAATTCTCCTACTTTTAACACATTATACATTATGCAAAGACCCAGTTCTCTGGAGAAAACAGTAATGCTGGGAAAGGTGGAAGAAAAGAGAAAAGAACATCCAGTAGCAAGGTGGATGGATTCAGGGGTTATTAGTTAGAAGAGCTGAAAGATCTGGTTAGGATCATTATGGAGAAAAATCCATATATGTGGTCACTAGGAGCTGAATAAATTCTTAATGGCACATAGCTAGTTAACAAGTGCTGTGTTGCATACCTTCATAGCTTGATGGAATGTTGACTCCTGTCAATGGGTTCTGGATTAATCCAAAGAGTGGATAACTAGATAAAGCAAAGCAAAAAAGAATTTTTCTAGAAGGAAGAGAGGAGTAATATTGGTGGTCAGAAGAGATAAACAGCAGTGACTAGGCCACAAACAAAAAATCCCAGTGAACATACTGCCTAAGGGGAAAGTATTCTCAACTTTAGCACTTCCTATTTTATAAAACTTTGGAAAGCATACTACCTGTGAACAAATATCTTATAAAAGGAATATGAAAAAGATTGTATTTAATAGTCAAATTAAGCCAGGAGTGAAAGCTATAGGAGCATTACATAACCTAAGTATGACATGTCTGTCTACCAGTTTTGCAAGTTTCTGAAACAATCGTTACCTTCATTTTCCTCAAAATTTTCCCAAATAAGATAGCTAATCACTGGGTATGCTATAGAGATATCATTAGCATATGTACATAAATCAATCAATGTGCAATCAATCAATGTAGGCTATTTTAGAATGTAATCTTATATTCACTTACCAGGGAGAAAATCCATTCAATGTAACTTATTTCTAGGGTAGCTTATTTCTGAACAAACACATATAAGTTTCTACTTCAGATAATTGGTTAGATTATTTGGTACCTATGCCTGGAATCAGATTACCAATATTTGCACTGCAAAGCTGTTAAGGAAAACCCAATCCAATGCTTGCTACAATAATCAGGAAACTGGATATTTCAATCTTCTCCAGAATGGCATCTTCCAACTATATTATAAATTTAACCCCAGAAATCCCAGTGTGATGGCCAAAGTTGACTGGGACATCTGGTGACTGCAGTTCTAATGTATTTGGAAATTAGAGGTTGGGATAGGCTGTATTAATAATACCTACAGTCATCTAAAGAGATCAAATCTATTAACTTCCAAGTCAAGAAATTTTGGATGAGTATAAATAATCATTTGATAAAATGTTGAATAAAATTGATATTTTAGATTTAGATTTAATTTTTTCAGTTAGCCAGTTCCTCCATAGGTCTTATGTTACAATAATTATAAACATAGAAATAATATATATCATTTATGAATGATTTGTAAATTCATTAATGTGGGAACTGTGAATATGATTTAATTAAAGAACTATTCAAAGAGCAAATAGGGTGTTCATGTAAATGTGAATTACTCGTCAAAGGAAATAAATCTTCATGTTATAATTTGCAAACTGAAAAATGCTTTTAGCTGAGTTTATGATTCATAAAGGAACAAATTGCTAAATTAGTAATAGTGACACCCACCCATCCCCCTGATGGAAAAATAACACTATTCTATTTTTATTTTTCCAACAATTTCACTTTATTGACACGTGTGTATATTCCTATTTTGTTATATGCCTCATGTAGGTATTTCAGTGGTATAGACTATTTTATGCCAATTGAATAAACACCTGTATCTGGTCAGTTTCCATTTTTAAATGTCTTTTCTTTGACTCCATATATCTATAGTATATAGAATAGCAGTCCAATGATAGCAACAGTACAATCAAAATAATGTTTAAACTTTCTTTAGTTCAGTGGGGCTAATTGAAATAAATACTACTCAGATAGGTATATGTAGGAAAACTAATTGAGAGACCTAAGACATGCAGAGGAGGGTAGATTACATTATCTCATATTTTTAACCATAACTCATAGAATAAATCATATTATAAGTTCCTACTAAAGTAAACAAATCAGATTGTTACATAGCAACAACACTCACAGAAAACTTTATGTATCACATTACCTCCTTTAATTTGATAGCAAAGCTTTCTTTTTAGCCATTTGGCTATAACATAGTTCATTCCTTATATCATCTCTCAAAGTTGGCCCAGTTATGAAGAGTTGGACTTTAGTTTCTGTACTTTCCAGGCAGTATGGCCATTAGTCTCAGAAACTGGGTTAGGGTTAAGGTTGATGAAGGCTAGTTTGTAATGTTCGTTCATAATGTTGATCACATCTTATCTATCTGTTTTCTTTCTGATAAAGCAATTACTGTTATCTGTATTTGCTTAAGTATTTGAAATCTTCAGTACATGTATAAATAGTAAAGCAAATACATAAAAAAGAAGCATTCATGGAATTAAAAGTATCACAATGGGGACTGAGCCCTTTTTGGAATAGAAAGATTTCTTTGGGAACTTGCGCGATCACGACAATGATTTCTTAAATATTATTAAGTACTTAAATAAAGGGATTAAAGTTGGGAAAACGCTCATAAGTGTCTGAGTGTCTGAAGATACTCATAAGCTGCTGAATATAATAGCAAATTAAATAAAAATCTGACAAGTTTTCATATCCCTGACAAGATTTCATATCCCAAAATGGGTCAGTTAATATTTATTCAATCATTTTAAATGGGCAATTGACATTTTAATGGATGAGAATCTACATTAAAGGCTAGGGTAAATGGGATCTGGATGAACTATGAGAAATCCAAGAAGAATTATGGGTTGCATTAAAGTCCTGCTCACCTTCTCCGCTCAATTCTCCTACCACACATACCGATATACGCCTTGATTCAAGTATTCATGCAAAGTCCCAGAAATAGCAAATGAAGCATTCTCAAATACAATGTTCAGTATTGCTTCTTACCTGGCCAAACTATTGTAGCAGCTTGAGGCAGGAATTTGGTGTCAAACATAACCATCTCACTCTGGTAACCTGTATAGTATCTGCCACAAAATCCATTCCTAATCTAACTATCAGATTTGTTTTTCTTTGAATGTATGAGTCCAAATGACATGATTATTTGTGGACCAGGGATGGGTTCTACTTATCTTTACTACCGGTTCGCAATGCGGCCGCATGCGCAGAAGCATTTTGATGATGTCAAGGTCGGTGGACGGAGCCTCCCACCAATTTTACTACCGGTTCTATAGAACTGGTGCGAACCGGGGGCAACCCACCACTGTTGTGAACCATATGAAGAAGATGTTTCACCTTTGCTCTGCATTCTTGTAGAGTACTTCAAAAAGGATCACATCAACTATGGCACTAAGGGAATAACTTGACTTTAGAAATCCGTTATACTTTCTCCAGTTGTGCTTCTTTGTTTCTGATTTCACATCAAGCAGCCATATTATCTCTAGTTTTGTGAAAAGATGTACTTCACTTTTTCCCATCTCATCTTTTAGTTCTATAATGATTAAAAATAAAGAAAAAAAGGATCAGGCCCCACATTTACACATCCTATAACATCTAAAGTAAAATCAATTCCATACATTTCCAGGAAGATTATCATAAATCTCCTGCTTCTGCCCTTAGAATAATTTCTAAAAAAGTCTATAATTATAACTTTAACTGTTCCTTAAACTATCTGGCGTTTATATCTAATTATTTCCAAATTTTGAATAGTTTTCTTATTTTTTTCACATATTCCATTCTTTATTCCATTCTTTTCTTACATTTTGTTTGTCAGATGCTGCATTATAATTTATTATAGTGTAGCGGAGGGGAGGAGGGAATAGGAGGAGGAGGTTTTGGCAGGAAGAGGAGGAGACAGAGGGAGTGTGAGAGGAGGAAGGAGGGTTTTTTCCCTGGGCAAACAAAAGGCCAGAAGGTAAGGATAGGGAGGATCCTATCCTTCCTAGACTGGGGGAAAAGAAGGCCTGAGTGGATAGGAAAAGAGGCTTAAGGGGAAAATGGAGAAAGAGGCCTGGGGAAACACAGAGAGCGTGAAGGCAATAGGGAGGGTAGGAGAGACTTCTGTGGGGCAAGCCTGAGGGAGAAAAGGGGATAGGATAGGAGAGGCTTCTGTGGCAGTGGTGGGTTGCCCCCGGTTCAGACGGGTTCACAAAAACCAGTAGTAAAACTGGCAGGAGATTCCGCCCACTGACCCGGACGTCATCAAAAGTGATCTGCCCATGCGCAGAAGTGGGTGCGATGTGAACTGATAGTAAAGGTAAGTAGAACCCACCCCTGTTCTGTGGGGCAAGCCTGAGTGAAAGAAGGAGATAGGAGAGGAAAGGCTTCTGTGGGGCAAGCAGAGGAATCCACAAAGGAGCAGAGGCAGTAGAAGGAGAGCTCAACAGGCAATTCAAGAGAGGACATAGAGAAAGGGTCTTATTTTTTATATATATATATATATATATATATATATATATATATATATATATATATATATATATATATATATATATATATATATATATATTAAAAAACTTCTTTTTTGAATATTTTTCTTCTTTCTTCAGGGTAATTTGAGGAAGCATCTCAGACAAGAGCGTCCATAGTCATATCTCTACAGTTGTAGGGGAGAAGCGAGGAAGAACATTCAGACATGCAAGATTCTGTTAATGTAACCTTATCATAAGGTAGTGTTAGCATTTATAACTCTGGGATCCAAGTCTGGTTTACCTTGTGGAGTAACAAAACCCTCCATTAGATTGCCACTGGCAGTCACATAGTCCCTCTTTTCTAAATTTCTTTTTGCATGTTTAACAGCCATTTTCTCCCTCACAGTTAATACAAAAATTCTCTCATGAGGAAATCAGATAGCATGGCTAGTTGTGCCCCTAGCAAAAATGTTTATTTTTGATTCTATGAATAATAGAATGACTTTTTAGTTCTCCTCCCAGGGTGCTGAATTATAGCCTTAATCTTTTAAATTAGGCAATTTCCTCCCAGATCACCTAATTATTCAATTATAATGCAGTTTGTCTCTCTTATAAAATTATCTCCAAAGTGAATGATTTAAGTATGTTTGATTATGTTAGCATAATCAAAGATACCCTATAAAGTGCAGCAAAATATATTCCGCAATGTATATTATTGGAGAGTCTTCTGATTCCATATGGGAAAATGAAGACTTTGCCAATTAACTGTCAGAAATCCTGTTAATATTTGGCCCTTAATTTGCAAATGAAGAATTGTGTTCATTAAGCCAAACTATATGAAGATAATATGCAAGCATGTTGGTCTTAATATAGAAGAAAGGAACCCGAAATCACATAAATTATTCAGTATAAGAAACTAAAAATGGATTATTATCATTATTGCGAAAATGTACTTATTACAATTTATGAACTGTCACTATAGTTGAAATAATGGAAAGGCTGTTAAATATTATTTTAGATGATTCACATTTATTTAAGCATTTCTTTTTTCTTTCCGGTCTTTTTTCATTTCTAATTCTTATTCTCATAAAACCAAAAATATCTAATTTTTAGAAGATATATATTGCATGGTTCTATAAATGTGCTTTATTTCTTTAATGAAATATACTTATTAAGTATAAAAAGGAAAAGTAGAGTAATCAGTGATAACTATAATATAAGAAATTATTCATTTTGCTATATAATATATAGTGACATAAGAAAGCTTTATAAAAACAGCAAAAACATGCAATATGAAAATATGAATAAAAAATAGTTGCATGGGAAAACTCATCTAAACAAAACTACATATTTGGATATTTTATAGGCATGCTGAAACTCTAGCCAGTCATTAGACTGGTTAGATATCTTTTAAAATACTAAGGCGCAACTAGTATTAGCAAGAGCACTTAGACTTAGACTTATATACCGCTTTACAATGCTTTACAGCTCTCTCTATGCTTACAGAGTCAGCATATTGCTCCCAACAATTTGAGTTCTCGTTTTACCCACCTTAGAAGGATGGAAGGATGGGTCAACTTTGAGCCTGGTGAGATTTGAACTGCCAAATTGCAGGAAGCCAGTGATCAACAGAAGTAGCCTGCAGTACTGCATTCTAACCACTATGCCACTGCAGCTCATAATTATACTTTTCATCATTGTTATTATCATTGTGAACAATTTTAATGCTGGAAAATAAATGCCATTAGTAGCAATTTGACACAATTATTTGCCTATAGGATGCAATATGGTGCATAGTTTGGTTTCACTATACTTATTAGATACTTAGGCCCAATCTGTGCAGGGAGCTGAATGGGACACTACAGCTGACTACATTCAGTGGTGGGATTCAGCCAGTTCGCACCACTTTGGGAGAACCAGTTGTTAACTTTCTGACCAGTTTGGCAAACTGGATGTTGGAAGAAATCATTAGGGCAGAGAACCGGTTGTTAAATTACTTGAATCCCACCACTGACTACACTGTATCTGCCTGTAGATATTGGGGATCATTTGAGATGCTCCTAGGTGTTTTTTTAAAAGGTCAAGTCAAAGGCTAGTGCTTTAGAAAGGGCTATAACTGCCCATTGCTTGAGATGAAGTGAGGCGTTTTGTTTTGTTTTGTTTTGTTTTGTTTTGTTTTGTTTTGTTTTGTTTTGTTTTGTTTTGTTTTGTTTTGTTTTGTTTTGTTTTGTTTTGTTTTATGCAAGGGAATATTTTAAAATCTACATGTCACAGAAGACACACCAAAAGATTTGTTTGTTTGTTTATGAAAACAATACAGTGATACAGTGACTCTGAGCAGCTTGCAATATAATAAAAAGTTTAAAAGTACTAAAAAAAAAATAAAATTAGAAAAATTGAATAGTGAAGTTAAAAACCAAGATGATGGGTGACCTGGGTAAGGGGATCTTCTCTGCTTAGCCAGCCACCCTGAATATAGTAGGCCCCTGTTGGCAGAGCCAAGTTTTTAGGCTCTACCAGAAAGCCAGGAGTATTGGGGCAGACTTCACTTTTGGATAAGAGAATATTACAGAGAGTAGAATCTTCTCCTGGACTCTGCCAGCCAAATTGTTTTGGCCATTAGGATCCAAATTAGGGCTTTCCACGGGATTCAGTTGGGGTGAGGAAGTTCCTCAGATACCCTACACCCATGCCATAAAGGGCTAAAATGGTGGTTTTAAAAAGACTGGGGCAAATAAATATGCTAATCATGCTGAAAGACTGCAATTTTGTGGAAATTTCACAATCAGAGGATCTATATTAAGTGCCACAGCCGGGATCCCATAATGCAGATCCTTTTTATAATTAGAATTTAGGCAGCAATGAAAGCCAGTTTGATCTAATGGTTAAGAGATCAGGCTAGAAACTGGAAGACTGTGTCTCACATCATGAAGATTTGGGTCAGTCATTCTTTCAGCCTTAGGAAGAAGGAAATGGCAAACAACTTCTGGAAAAATCTTTCAGGAAAATCTGGGGAAAAAATCTTCCCAAGAAGAAAATTGAAAGGCAGTCGCCAAGAACCAACAATGACTTGAAGGTACAAAAACAAAATTTAAAAGAATGCAGAGAGAAAAGAAAGAGACATTCAGAAGTAAAATCCAGGGCTATTCCTTAACAAACCATGACTGTGCATCTTGCAGTATGTTGAAATTGTCTTCTGTTTGAGTAATAACAGAGCACATTTCCACTAGAATGTAGTAATTGTAAGAAAAATTGAAAGAGAATAAAGTTGGGAATTGTCTGTATATACAAGCACACATTGAGGCCAAGATCTCCAGCACTGATAGGTGGCTACCTCACTTTAAGGATAGGAAGATATTTGCAGAAGATTGCAAAAGCAAATAATCCCAAGGACAGCACATTACTTTTCTACATAGCAGAATTAATAGCATGATAGCAAAATTAAGTTGCCAGTTTCTGAAAGCTACTAAAGGCTCCATACATTAACAGTATTATTATTATTTCTAACTTTTGGAGACTTGAATGAGATATATTTGCATTTTCCAATTCTTTCAGGATAAGTGGACATCTAACTATGCCAAACCTGGCTGTTCCAAAATATTGCCAAAGACCAATAATATCATTTTTAGTAGAAAGGAAATACTGGTATTCTCAGAAAAACTCAAAACTTTTAATTTCTTTGATGGTGCTATATTATAACTGTTACAAACCATTCACAATCAGCTATGCTTCCAAAATCATCATCTCCTAAAGGGCAAGGTAGGGAGCTGACTTCTTCACCATGATCCTTCTTTTCCTTCATGATTCCTCTTTTTTTCAGAAAAACTTCACACTAAGCATTCCTGAAGGAGTGAATAATAGTTCAGTGTCTGGAGTCTATATTTAATATAGGCGGGGCGGGCAGTGGTGGGATTCAGCCAGTTCGCACCACTTCGGGAGAGCCGGTTGTTAACTTTCTGAGCAGTTTGGTGAACTGGTTGTTGGAAGAAATCATTAGGGCAGAGAACCGGTTGTTAAATTATTTGAATCCCACCACTGGGGGAGGGGGAAAGAATGTCAGCTGCATATGATTGATGCATGCTATGCCCATGGGCATAGATAGTATTTTCTGGAGAGGAGGTTCTGGATTTGATGGAGAATTTGTTTGTCCCCCCCTCCCTCCTTTCTTCCCTTTGTTCCTTCCTTTCTCTGGCTTATGGACCAATAAATAGCATATACTCCCAAAAATGAAATAACAATAGTTTTCAAATAGTCATGTGCCAAGGAGCAATATTGCCCATATACAAATGCTCCAGGTTCGGACCAGATCACCAGATCCGGTAGTGATGGAGGCAGGTGGTTCGGACAACCGGTAGCAAAAATCCCTGCCCCCTCCCAATGCCCAGCTGAGCCGCACAATCATCAGAAGCTTTTTTTTTTTTACTTTTAAAAGCATTTTTTTCTACAACTTCCACCGAAAAAATGCTTTTAAAAGTAAAAACAAAAAAAGCCTCTGATGATCGCACGGCTCGTCAAAGGCATTTAAAAGAAAAAAAACCCTTTTTTTCTTTTAAATGCTCTGACGATCCAAGCTGAGTTCGTCAGAGCCTTTTGAAAGCACTTTTTTACAACCTCTTCACCGAAGAGGTTGTAGAAAAAATGGTTTTAAAAGTAAAAAAAAAAATTGTCCACATCCACCCTCATTACCCCCCTCACCCACATTACCTCCCTCACCAAGCCACGCCCACAGAACCGGTAGTAACAAATTTTAGATTTCACCTCTGATCCAAACTCTGCCCCCCCCCCCCCCCCCATAAAAGAAATAGTCTTACTGCAAGTCAAATCATAACATTCTTTGAAGACTTGCTGGAAGACCAAGTCTTAATAGCTTTCCAAAAAATCCAAAAGTTTCAACCAATGTAATATCAGGAGAGGACGAGAAGGCTTATCTTGTGTGTCTTGTGTCAATGCTCCCTTGTTGTACTAGTTCAAGAGGGATTCTTATTTTTGTACAATGATGGGACATATTATACATGTCTGTGTATACCCTCAAGAAATAAAGGAAAACGTGATTGTAATGTATTCTTCGGAATGTAGATGATGGGGTTAACGCCTCAGATTGACAGGCCAGCTCTTAAAACATTTTAGAACATAGCCTATTACTTCTCCATTTACTTATCATTTCTTTGGTTGTTTATTTATGAAATAAAACATTATGCTTGCACACGTTCCAGCCTGCCAGCGTCCATTGCCAAGAAAAACACCTCTGGATTTGGAAGATGTCATTGCTTTGCCAAAGGTTGAATCAGTTAGGAAAAGTTAAAGTCTGCCAATTATTTTAGACAAAACTGACCTAGACTAATATTTTGTTAACCAGGAGCAAAACCCTCTTGATAATGATGGCTGATATTTTTAAGTGTTTTACTTATGTAACTAGTTCTTTGATATTGATCTAATATGCCCTTCTTCTAAATGTATCCCAAGGTATTGTTTCTTTGTACTCAAAATGAATTATGGATCACACTGGACATCTCAGGGTTTTCCATACTGATTATGTGACTGTCACTTTTTGCAAGCTCTTAGAATGTTAGTATCTCAGGAGGCCATAATTCACAGTAGAAGAGAAAGTACTCATCATTATTATGAATGTCAGGTTTTAATCACAGAAATTTACCTGTGATTAAATTAGAGCATTAGAGCAAATTTAGAACATCTAGGGAATGGTGGAACTATTTCAAAAGTTTCAATCCTTTCCTTTCCCTAGTCTTCTAATTTTTCTCTATTACTTTTCCCAGTTCTAAAGAGAAATTATTTTCCATTCCCAATTCTATTCTGAAACTGCATCCCAAAATGTTTTAGGAGGCTGTTAAACCCACTCACTCATAGACATGCCAAAGAAGATATTGATGTACATGTTTACCCCAAGTCACATATGCAAAGACATGTCTTTTGTTGAATTTCCTCTTTTAGTCTGCTCCAATCTCCATTAATGATCTCCAAAGAACATCTCAACATCTCACTTTGTAGCTTACATGAGATGAAGAGTTTTTAATAGCAAGAGATACTGTTGCAGAATCAATCTTATTATCATCTACAAACATTACCTGGGATGAAGAATTTTTAATAGCAAGGGATACTGCAGCAAAATCAGCCTTATCATCATCTACAATCAAAATTGTAGTACATTCTAACAAGAGCATTATCTAATGGTACATTTCTAGTCTAGAAAGCTTCTCCAGCTGACCACCCAAACAGATGTAATAACTTCTCCGCAAAGGAATGTTTCATTCAGTCAATATTACCCATACTTTCATTATTTTAAAATCTAAGGTTGCCTTTCCTAGTCTAGAGACACAATGAACCATCGTGCAGTACAATGGAGGAAGTGTAGCAGCAAGAAATCTGTGTCCCAAGGTAATAGCTTATTGGTTCAATTTCCTGCTGCGGGAATAAAAGCTGAGTACTTTAAAATGACACATATGCCACAAGCCCTAACCATCTACACAAATAGACAAAGTGACATTGCTGGAAAAGAAGAGAGGAAAAGGCTTTGATTTTCATCAGTGAGCAAGGAAAGTCAAAGATCTGACAGTCAAGATGGACAGCAGCCAAGAGAAGGCTTTCTTGCTGAAAGCCCACCTCACCCAATAAAACTGCGAATGCCAAGAATTCTTATCTAAAGTGATTGTAGCCAAAAAACAAACAAACAAACCTTTGAATAGTTTTTCTACTATTTTCTAAGACAACCCCAAATAATTTTACAAAAATGGCAAAACTTCAGAATTTTTTTCCCAAACCTTGCCCAACCATCCAATCATAATATCTCATACCCTTTTCATTCTCTTTCATTGTTTTTACATTGCTCAATAAACTCAAGGATTCAATGTACACAATTCAGTCATGAAGGGAAAAAATGAGGATTCCATTTCTCTATCCCTGTCATTGGATTTATTTACATTGATAATGCAGAGAAATGATTTCAATTCTAATAATCAATTGATGTTGTTATCCAGAGGAAGAATAAATCCCAAAGTAACATTGGGCATAACTGTGGTTTCCTCTAACCAAAGTTTAATTCATGTTTCAGGTTTTCATGACACCCCCATTTACTGATTGTCTAATAGGCTAATTTAGATTAGGTTAATAGACTCAAATTTATTATTCAAATTTATTATTATTCAAATTTCTAAACCGCCCATCTCCTTTCGGACTCAGGGCGGTGAACAGCCAAAATAAAACATTTATACATAAAGTACAATTAAAAATAAATTTAAAATAATTAAATTTGGCCCATAGTTTAAAATTTGTCAATTTAAAATCCATATCAAAATTTAAAATCAACCATAAAATCATAAAATCAAGAGAAACCGGCTAACTGAAAGAGATGAGTTTTTAGGGCCCGACGAAAGGTCCGGAGGTCGGAGATCACTTGTATCTCTGGGGGTAGATTGTTCCAAAGGGTAGGTGCCACCACAGAGAAGGCTCTCCTCCTGGGGGTCGCCAGCCGGCATTGTCTAGCCGACAGCACCCTGAGGAGGCCCTCTCTGTGGGAGCGAACTGGCCGGTGGGAGGCTATTGGTGGCAGAAGGCGGTCCCGTAAGTACCCTGGCCCTAAGCCATGGAGCGCTTTAAAGGTGATCACCAACACCTTGAAGCACACCCGGAAGTCCACTGGAAACCATGCAGCTCGCGCAGGAGAGGAGTCACATGGGAGCGCCCCGTCGCTCCCATAATCCCCCGCGCAGCCACATTCTGCACCAGTTGGAGCCTCCGGGTGTATCCCAAGGGGAGCCCCATGTAGAGAGCATTACAATAGTCCAGATAAGAGGTGACGAGTGCTTGAGTGACTGTGCGTAGGGAGTCCCGATCCAGAAAGGGGCGCAACTGGCGTATCAGGCAAACCTGATAAAAAGCCCCCCTGGCCACGGCCGTCATATGCCCTTCTAAAGACAGCCGTGCGTCCAGGAGGATGCCCAAGTTGCGGGCCCGTTCTGTGGGGGCCAGTGATTCGCCCCCAATAACCAGCGATGGCGTCAGCTGGCTATACCGGGACGCTGGCAGCCACAGCCACTCGGTCTTGGAAGGGTTGAGTCGAAGCCTGTTTCTCCTCATCCAGACCCGCACGGCCTCCAGGCACTGGGGCATCACTTCCAAGGCATCGCTGGGATGGTCTGGGGTGGAGATGTACAGCTGAGTATCATCAGCGTACTGATGGAACTCCACCCCAAAACCACGGATGATCTCACCCAGTGGCTTCACATAAATGTTGAACAGGAGGGGCGAGAGGACCGACCCTTGTGGCACCCCACAAACAAGGCGCCTTAGGGTCGACCGCTGCCCCCTGTCAACACGGATTGCGACCGGTCGGAGAGATAGGAGGAGAACCACCGCAAAACAGTGCCCCCCACTCCCAGTCCCTCCAGCCGGCGCAACATGATACCATGGTCGATGGTATCAAAAGCCGCTGAGAGGTCTAACAGGACCAGGATAGAGGAGTAGCCCCTATCCCGAGCCCTCCAGAGATCATCCACCAATGCGACCAATGCCGTGCTGTACCCAGATCTGAAGCCGGACTGGAGTGGATCCAAATAGACAGCTTCATCCAGGTACTGTGGAAGCTGTCGCGCCACCACACTCTCAACAACCTTCACAATAAAGCGAAGGTTGGAGACTGGACGATAGTTAGCCAAAACAGCTGGATCCAGGGATGGCTTCTTGAGGAGAGGCCTCACCACCGCCTCTTTCAAATTCTGGTAACATGCTTCTGATGAAAATGTTTAAGGCCTTAATGTTTTCTATACATGTTTTATGCAACTGCTTTCCATACTTAGCATTATTTCTATTTTCTTTTGGTGCCATAGGAATAAGTTTTATTTATAAACTTATAAATAAATATTGAATTTTTCCATTTAAGTGATATCGGCTCTGAAATCTCAAATTACTTAAATTGCAATTTGAGATTATGAAAATGTAAAATCAACTATGTCTATTAATGATTACATATATCATAATTTGTGATGAATTTGTTAACTGCCCTCAAAGAACTTGTGCTATTGGTCAGCCAATACGTATGTATGTATGTATGTATGTATGTATGTATGTATGTATAAATAAATTTTTGAATTGCAGTAGTAATGCTTTTCCCTACTGTGATTTACTATTGGGCTTTCATTGCTGCATTGATTTTTATATTTTATATATTATTCATTGCCATTTATTTTAATACATGGGTTTTATGTAAGCTAGTCTAGGAGCCTTGTTGACTGAAGAATGAGGTAAAATACAATCAGTTAACTAATTTCTCTTGATATCTATAACACGTTTTCCCAAAAATACCTTATGTATGTATGTTGTTTTAATCAGTAAATGAAGTAAATTAGCTATTTATCAACACCCTGAAGTGAAATATTACCTTCCTTCCTTACCTAACTTTGCTGTGCAGCATAAGGAAATAGAAATAGCTTAAGGGAAAGGTCTTTTATCCCTTTGCCCTTTAAACATTTTGGAAAGATTCAGAATGTATCCCTTTTGTGTTCCACTAAATTAAATTCATCTGTATCCAGGGCATCTTGACATAGGTCAGAGAGAGTCGGCTAGACATGGTGAGGGTCAAGCATTCAATTCTAAATTTAGAAAGCATGCTACACTGCACAATCAACATTTCTATCAAAGCACCACAGAAGGGGTTTACAATTCTCTGAGACCTTAACCTGGCTGACATTTTGTTTATTACTTCAAATGTGAAACACTGATATTATATGGAAAGCCAGTGTTCCCCCCTCCCCAATGGCCTTGAAAAAATAAAGGTCTACTGTTTATGTAGCAACATGAGCATTGTCTCATTCATTCATTTCAGCTCAAAGATAGGGATATGCCTCTTCTGCCCAGGACTGAGAAATCATTGTAGAAATTGGAGGGTTGATTAGTATCTATAGGATGCTAGTAAGAAATCATTGAACTCAAGTTGTAGAGCTCTTACTTTTAATTATTCCCATACTCACTTTGCAAGAGGGGTGGTGGGTTCCCATACCTATTTTATTGCTTAAAGTAAGAACAAACAATTTCTACTAAATTTAGGACTCAGACAAACCTCACTGAAAATTGTTATCCAGGAATCTTGGGCAAAGGCTGAATAACAAAAGGGATGGTGCTGAAATTTTTAGTCTAAAGCAGTATTTCTCAACCTCATCAATTTTAAATGTATGGTTTTCAGCTCCCAGAATTGCCCTGAGCAAGTGTGTTCTTAAATTTGTGGAGGTTGAGAAACACTGGTATAAGAAAGGGGAAGCAAACTCAAGGCCCGCAAGAGGTGTGCAGGCCGAGAATGGGGCACAGGGGGCCTCATGTGGGGCCCACATGCCCTGTTTTGGCCACCAAAATGCTGTGTCCTGTTTTGGCCGACAAAGTGCTGCAGGAGGCTGTGCAGGCCAAGAATGGGGTATGGGAGGGGCTTGCATGCCGCCCATGCTCTATTTTGGCTGGCAAAGTGCTGCATGAAGCGTCCATCCCATCTCTCCCCCACCCCCGCCAGCCAACCCATGGAGAATTACAATGCTGATCCGGCCCTCAAAGAAATCCAGTTTGACACTCCTGGACTAAGGCCAGTGTAGAAATGGTCTAAGGCGAGTGTTGAAATCGGAACAATTCGCATCTCTGAGTGAATTTGCTCCCATTCTTATCCCTACTTTTGCAAATAAAGATAAAGTTCATACCATACAAGTCCAGTCATTTCAGTCAAATTTCAGCTGAAAGATGCCATGGTGCTAAGTAAGAAATTATGTACCCGTGCTAGATTTCTAAATTCTTTAGACTAAATCAGCTATAAAATATTTGAACCTTCTGAAGGACTCAAAACTCAAGAAATGAACAGAAAGCTGAACATTCAGGGGGATTGCTAAGATCTAAAAAGGAGAACAAGGAAAGGGCTATTCAGGTAATACCAGTGAGTAAGACTCACTAAATCTTTTGAATACACATAGCTTCTTCTATTCAAATATAATTTATAACCATAAATATAAATTATTATAAATTTTAAGATATATAATATAGGTAAAACAATCTGAAATATCTGAACATTGGGACCAATCAGAAGTTCAGTTTATTTTATTTTATTTTTACCAAGCAGATTTCCATATCTATTTCCTTGTTCCTTTTCCATAAAGTTGGAGCGGGTATTGCTGTCGCTCTTTGTAGACTGATTCCTCCCTCCCTTAATCTTAATATCTTTTCCTGCAATGTTGACATAAAGGCTTATAGCAAAATGTAAGCTACATTTTTCTTTGTCGTCCTACTGAAATCTTCTCTTTCATTCAAGGCATCTGGGTTTAGAGTTGGGTTTTTTCCTTCTATGAAATCCCTGTTATATGCCCTCTAGTGGACAAGCTCAGAAGTTTCAAGCATTTGGACACTTCAGGGTAGTGAAAGTTAGAATATACTTGCATGATAGATAAAAGACTTTTTCTGGTTGAGAACAACCCCTGGTGACAGGAAAGACACTTCTAAAGCTTTCTTGGCATCAATATTCCTTTCTTTTGGAATGTGTTTACTTCCCTACCTTCTGGGATTTTCTGATGATCTCTTATCCAACTCCTAGCCAGGTCAAACCCTAATTTAGCTTTTTCTGGAAATTGGCTAGATACTGCTCCTTACTATGTGCAGTGAAATACTTCTTTACCATTCTCTCAGTGCTACATATTAGCTGAACTAAATTCTGAAGGGAGCGTAGTACAAGCACTATTGTGCTTTATTTTATTTGACCTATGTAGGAGACATTCATTTACCCTGGGAATTAAATTGGTATAAGAGATTATAAATGCATCAGTTTATCATGAATGAGGATTACAGATCTTTCATCTGTTTTGATGCTATTGTTAACAGGGGATCGTAGTTATGAATTATCAACTATCCAGAGAGTACTTTTTTTAAAATAAAATGATAGTCATTAAAAATATTACCACCACTGACTGCATCCATTTTTATTTTTTTTTTTTGGAACATAAGCCAGATGTAGACTAAAATATATCCTGAAAACTAATGCGTAATATTAAATCAGTCATATGGCAGATGTCTGACAATATGCATTCAGCAATTCTGTAGATTTCCTGAAATCAAATTATCTTTTACCATGTATTTACAAACAGTATGCTTGCAGAAGTAAAATAAAAATGATTAAGTTTTCATTTACAAAGGATACATTTCAATATATACTCAGTTACCTCAGGAAGAAATATTAAATGTTATTTGAAAGCAAGAGGAAAGATTTTGGTATTGATGTCTGCCTGTATGGAATTAATAATAAATGATAATAACAGAGAATTTGGTATATCTGTATCTGTAACTGCATTGGTGAACCTGTAAGTACACCAATTTACTTTTAGAACAGTAGTGCATGAATCTGATGCCTTTTCAAACATTTTTAACTGTCCATTAAGAACACAAAAACCAGTTTCTTAAAGGGTTTTTGTTCTGTTTTCTTTAACATTGCTTCTCTTTACACAAGCGTTATGTACTGTAAACTTACTTATTAAATTATTAAGCCTAATTATGTAAGATAAAGGTAAAGCACATGCGTGCTAGTTGTTTCCGGCTCTAGGGGCAGTGCTCATCTCTGTTTCAAAGCCAAAGAGCCAGCGCTGTCCAAAGAAGTCTCTGTGATCATGTGGCTGGCATGACTAAATGCCAAAGGCACACGGAACTCTGTTACCTTCCCACCAAAGGTGGTCCCTATTTTCCTACTTGCATTTTTTATGTGCTTTTGAACTGCTAGGTTGGCAGAAGCTGGGATAAGTAACAGGAGCTCACTCTGTCACGCAGCGCAAAGGATTTGAACTACTGAACTGCCAACCTCCTGATCGACAAGTTCAGCGTCTTAGCCACTGAGCCACTGCATCCCTTAATTATGTAAACATAAGCATCATTAAGTAAATATTATTATCTAGATTAAATTCCAAATTTCATAAAACTACATTTATTATTCATTCATTAGCGGAAGAGGAGGCATTCTGAGGGCTCCATCGGCCAGGGAATTCTGGCTGGCGGGGCCTAGGAGAAGATTCTTCTCTGCTGTCACTCCTGCCTTTTGGAACATCTTGCCCTCCAGAGTGCGGTTGGCTTCCACCCCCCTGACCTTAAACAAGAGCTTGAAGACCTGGCTCTGCCAGTTTGGCATGGGGCTCCAATGGGGAAAGTCATGCTGGAGGTGGTTTATTTATTTGTTTATTTATTTATTTATTTATTTATTTATTTATTTATTTATTTATTTATTTATTTTTCATATTTGTATACCGCCCTACTCCCGAAGGACTCAGGGCGGTGAACAGCCATAATAATTACAAATACATATAGAAGTTAAAAACTATTAAAAAACAGATTAAGTAATTTGGCTCAAAGATTAAAACATCCAAATTTATCTAAAAGAGGTCTAAAACCTGATTTAAAAGCCAATTTAAAAGCCAATTTAAAAGGGAGAGTTAGGCCAGACCAGCTTGTTGGAATAGAAACGTTTTCAGGGCACGGCGGAATATGCGTAAGTCTTGGATGTTTCGTAACTCCGGGGGAAGCCCGTTCCAGATGGTAGGTGCCCCCACAGAAAAGGCTCTCCCCCTGGGGGCCGTCAGTCGACATTGTTTGGCCGACGGCACCCTGAGGAGTCCCTCTCTATGGGAGCGAACTGGTCGGTGAGAGGCTATTGGTGGCAGGAGGCGGTCTCGTAAGTACCCTGGTCCTGAGCCATGGAGTGCTCTAAAGATAGTAACCAAAACCTTGAAGTGCACCCGGAAGACCACTGGGAGCCAGTGCAGCTCGTGCAGGAGGGGGGTTACATGAGAGCGCCACATTGCTCCCATTACCACCCGCGCGGCCGCATTCTGGACCAGTTGGAGCCTTCGGGTGCTTCTCAAGGGGAGCCCCATGTAGAGAGCATTACATGGTTGAGAGGTTAATAACAGATCTTACTTTCACCCTGCTCCTACTACTCCTTCCCTTCCCATCTTTTAATTAAGACTGATAATGTATTGTATTTTATTGTATTTTATTCTTATTATATACATGTTTCTGTATAGTTTTGTTTTGTTTTTAACATTATAAGCAGTCCATTATAATTCATGGTGAGATGGGTGGGAGACAAATTAAATAAACAAACAAATAAATAAATAAAAATTTGTACTGGAAATCATTCAGAGAGATTTAATGTTATTGCCAGTTAATAAATACTATAACAAATGAAGAGAGTTGAATTTAAATCTAATCATTTCAACAAAGAACAATACCATTACTTTCTCTGAAAAATGCCTCCTTCATTTCATCTGTCCACTACTTTTATGAGAAGCCAATCTTTTCCATATAATCATTATGATGTGGTATCAAATTACAATTCTGAAAAACTTCAAGATGATTTTCACTCAAATTAACACGAAGGGAAATGAGCAGTTAATTTTGTAGATGTAATTTCCAAAGATCTTGAACAATTCTGGAGTTTTTTTCTCCCAGTCTCAAAGGATATATGGCCTAGAACAGGGGTCACCAACCTTTCGGACCTCAGGGACTACTAAATTCATAATTTTAAATCCCATGGATCACTAATATGATCTGCTTAATGACCAGCTGGGTGGGCATGGCTAGGTGGTCATGTGACTGGGTGGGCGTGGCCAACTTAATGTCACTCACATCGATGGGTGCCTCGCCGGCCTCTACTTGCCCCTTCCCTCCCAGCCACTCCTCGCCTGCCTGCCCAGGGTCCTTAGGGCCCCAACAGGAAGCAGTTGTTGAAGCTAAGCAGCCACCACAAGAAAGAGTTGGCAAAACAGCTGACTCATTTCAAATTGGATCTGACCAAGGAGGCTCAGCAGAAATATCTCACTGAGGACTATGAGCATAAGCTTTCCAAGCTTTGCACTGTGGGAGTGCAAAGCCAGATACCGGCACCACCTGGAGGCTCAGTCAGCTAGTTCCAGGCCATGATAGAGTTCCACTGGAACAAGGCCCTCTTCTCTTCTCTTTGCCACCAGCGGCCCTTCCCTCCAGCCTTCGCCCAAAGCCCCGCACCAGGAGGCAGAAAGAGACCCCAAGTCGCAATTTCTGCCCCCCTCTGCCTTGCACAAAAAGACCCAAAGGGGGAGACTCTCTGCAGTAATACAAGCGTTCATTGCACATATCCGGCCCAAGGGCTGCAATATAGAAAATGCAAATAATTTTTCTGTGGACCACCAAAATTTTCTCGTGGACCACCAGTGGTCCACAGACCACCAGTTGGTGACCGCTGGCCTAGAAGGTATGGTAGGATTTTGCTAGAGTATTTGTGTCTCAAAAAGAGTTTATTTAAATTAACACAAAAGGGAAATTCTCCTTCTTGGAGAATCTCCTGCTCTCCTGCTTATAGGAAGGAGAAAACTAAAAAACTTTCCTTTGTTTCAACCATGTTTCTGGGCCACTGGGAAGAAGCTGCAAAGCCAGCAATATAGCATTTCTCTTAAAGGACCTGTGTTACAGTAGGAGAATGGAGCCACAGAAATTCAATCAAAGCAAAACAGAATAAAAAGCAGAATTTTCCAGTAATTGCAATACACTGCAGCTATATGCCAGAATGAAATAACCTTTGCTCTCCAACATTGCTACTGTTGTCATGGGAATATAGAGGTCCAAAACTGACTGTAATGTAGTGCAATGTACATCTGTTTTTCTCACAACTGTGACCAAATACATGATAGTAACATAACCTGAATATTCTAATTGCCAGGATTCTTTCTATCTATCTATCTATCTATCTATCTATCTATCTATCTATCTATCTATCTATCTATCATCTGTCTATCTATCATCCGTCTATCTATCTATCTATCTATCTATCTATCTATCTATCTCTGCCTATCTTTCTATCCTTCCTTCTTTCCCTCCTTCCTTCCCTCCCTCATATACACACAGATTTACTTTATAGGTAGAACCAAATACATATATTAGGACTTAAAAGAACAACAAACAGAAAGGTTTATAAGATGGACATTCTGCAAATGTCAAAGGGTTTTTTGGCCTGGTTACTGTGGTGACACCCCACAAATATTCCTTTTAATGGATGACCATAAAAACAGCTACATTGAAATCCCACAGCATGAATGCTTGTTGAACTTTTCAGAATATTCACAAATGATGTGGAGCATGGAGCTGTTTGCTTATATTATCAAAATACTAAAGCTCCTGGAGAATATTCCACAGGAAAAAAAATGACATATGGAACTTGGATTATGGTTCTCTTGAGTAAGTCTCACATAGATAGTATACAAAAGAAATGAAAATCTCTCTTTAGGAAGAAGACAGCTTGATATGTTTTGCAGCTAAACAGTTGAGATAGCCAATTCATCTTGAATGCAAGCATTCCAACCTGGAAAAAATCATAATTCTTATTGACAGAATTTGACTGGTTATTAAAATTAATAATTCATTGCTTTCCACTCGAGATATTAATAAACACATGAAAAATTATATGGACATAGCAGAATCTTGGAACAGTAAGAATTGTGCTTTTTAAATTCTCAAAATTTATCAATTTTGCAAAATGCTGCCATAAATGAACTAGAATTTCTTACTTTAGCTATTGTCTATGGAGATTCTCAGTTATCCAAGTCATGGTTGTTCCAAAGGTCTTTTTTCAAAAACGCCTTGGACGAGAAGTGAAACGTCTTCAAGGAAATGCAAAGTCAAACTGACTTTTGAAAAAGTACCTTTGAGACATACTTTAGCTGTTGTTGAAAGCACAGAAATATCCATCAGGAAATACTTGATACCCTACTTTAAGTGTAGTTTCATATAATCTACAATCTCAATAAAAACTCAATACAAACTCAATATTACAATATTACAAGGCTATGATACTGTAATATTGTTGGTAGATTCTTGAGGATTCAACAGAGTTTAAATGTAATATTCCACACTTAGTTCACCAGCATTACTTTATACACTGAAAACTTGGGATTTCTAATACATGAAAAGAGATAAACCTGATAAGTGACACCAAAATTTTAATGAGAGCTGTCTACACAGTGTTGGTCCTCCATAAAACAAAACAAAAAGCCCATTCCAAGAAATAATGAATAGTTCTAAATGTAAATGCATAACTTTCAGACTTCTCAGTGAAACATCTGGTATTTTGTTAGGCAAGCAATCATGTGTGATTACAATCCTCTTTTTAAGCCATGATCCAATTTCTAAATATTGCCATAGAAAGCCCCAAAGTCTGGTATTGAATAATGTTGAAAATATTGAATGATATTTCCTCAAGAGTTGTTTCAAAAGCCCAGTTTGACATCTCTTGAAGTATTTTGTCCTGCATGGTGTAATTTATACAGAGGACAATATCATGGTGACTCAGTGTCATGCAGTGATAAAGTTAAGGCTAATTTCAATATCAGCTTTGAAGAGCATACTCATTCCATAACTACTTTCATAAACAACAGGTGTGCTCATTTGGCAAACAGTCTGACCAGACAAAATCCAGCAGTGGCCTTTTATTTTTTTTTCTTGATTGTACAATAACAGTGAATGTGATTTCAGTTTTGGAACTGAGCAAGTTAATTTATTGTATTCAAAATACAGAGAATGTATAGCGTCTTTTCTTTTGCTGAAAATGCAATTATAATCAATCAGTCTACCTAGTTCAGGTTTTTAGTAGGTAAAAAATAAAATAAAATAAAATATTTATCACTAAAGTTACATAGATATGGTGACATCTGAACTTCAGAACAAACAGTTGCGAGAGATGTCAGAATTAGTGGCTATTTTGCAGTTTACCTCTAAGGGAGTGAAGACTCTGAATGTGGCTTCAGTTTGATGAACACTCTAAAAACCAAATTACAGAACTGTTTATAACTAAATAATTTGGACACACCAATGCATATTAAGAAAATTATCAGTTTGATGGACTATCTATCCAATGCTTATTTTGCACTGGATGGATAAGAAAAACAAAGAGATATATTATACTTTTGTCTCTGCCATGTTTCACCAGGTCCATGCAATAGCTGTAGAAAACACTAGCAGACTAGCATGTCTCCTTCATATGTTATTGTAGCTTAAAACAACTAATAAAATAAAATAACAGGCTGTAAGATTGAAATTTTTTTTTGCATAATTTTTGCATAAGTAGTTTTCCAGAACTACTTACCAGTTGTCGACCTTCCTGGATGATTTGAAATGGAGAAGAGGATGAGTTCGTGATATCCATCGCATCTTAACTGAATTAAAAATCTGCCTGAGATGGCCCTGTTGCCCTCTGATTTGGAACCTCTCCATTAGTAAGAGTATGACCAAAACAGAAAATGCTATACAAAGAAGGGTAAGAAGAGGCATTTTCTAGAATGTTCTAAATGGTCTAAATTTGTCCATTTAGGTTTTTTTTTTTTAACCGTTTGTCTTCTTGGCTACTTCCTGGCCATTATGATCATGGACAGTCAGCATGCTTCTGGTACCATCTATAAAGCAGTGTCACCTGATGGGATTTAGGAAGTATATCTTCTGTCACAGCAGCTGCTCTCTAAAACAGCCAATTTGCTTGGGTTCAAAGAGATCTAAAAACCTGGTTCTTTCCCTAGGTCTTAGTTTGCAGTGGGTGGAAGATCCTTTAATAGTTGTTTTTCTTCTGGAATTGTTAATGCTTTGTTTTTGTTTTTGTTTTTTACAGCAATCCTCCCAAAATCATTGTAGAGTTGAGCACCCTTATAACTTTTTTTAAAAAAAACAGGATTAGTTGAAATGTGTGAGCTACCAAGAAAAAGAGGAAGATGGAGAGGGAATGATTCTGAAATCAAAACAATGGATGTAATCAATATTATAGGAAATGCGTATCTTTTAAAATATATAACTGTTAACTTCCTGCCTCTCTAAATTCTTGGTTGTATAAGTTACCACAGGTGTGGGCAACTGTGGCCCTTTTACAACCTGTGAACTTCAACTCCCAGAATTCCTGAGACAGCCAAGCTGGGTCAGGAATTCTGGGAGTTGAAATCCACAGGTCATAAAGGGGCCATATTTGCCCACCCCTGGGTTACCATAATTAGAATGTTATTGCAGTCAAAACAGTACCACAAGATACCACACCAAAGACTTGGGAAGATCTTTGCTTTAGGTAATTCAGGCTGCTGAATTCATGTTAGCATGCTGAACTATATTCTATATTAGTACATTTACTTGCACAAGTAACAAATAGAGCTAATCTAAGCTTCTGGGATTCCATGATATCTCTAAGATCCCTTTTTGTTATCATAATTTCCTGCAATTTTGGGGAAGAAATGCTAGAAATAATAGCGGAAGCCTAGCCATAGGCTTTGCATAGTTTAAAATTCAACAAAGCATTCCCATAATTTCCCAAATCCAGAAGAAAAAAAAAAGAATCTTGTTCTCTATCTCTTGACCATTACCCTGCCTATTGTGTCTCTTAAACCCCTCTCCAATGTTAGGCTGGCTCTGCTGCCACCCAAAAATTTTTTATTGTTAATGGAGCAAGCATTTAATGGAATAAGATCTCTTTTCCATATTGCAACCTCTTTTTACCAACGCAGCTTCTCTGACAGCCAGGCATCAGACTGGGCTCTACCCTGCATAAAAAGGTCTAACAAAATAAAAGTGAAGTGTTGAATAGCAAGGAGAATGAAAATGTGTTTCACTGCGGATGGCAAAAGCTGAAATGTTCATGTATTTAATTTAATTTAATTTAATTTAATTTCCAATTTATATACCGCCCTTCTCCCTGAGGACTCAGGGCGGTGTACAGCCAAGATAAAAAACATAGAATACAAATATTAAAACATTTAAAAATATATATAGATTTGGGCCGAAAGTTAAGAATAACAAACTAATTAAAAAATTTAAAATTTAAAAATTTCTTCTAAGCCAACCCGGCTTGCTGGAAAAGATGGGTTTTCAGGGAACGACGGAAGGTATTGAGGTCATGGATTCTCCTTATCTCCGGGGGCAACTGATTCCAGAGAGTGGGAGCCCCCACAGAGAAGGCCCTCCCCCTGGGGGCCACCAGCCTACATTGTTTGGCTGATGGCACCCTGAGGAGGCCCTCTCTGTGGGAGCGCACGGGTCGATGGGAGGTCGTTGGTAGCAGCAGGCGGTCTCGGAGATAGCTAGGCCCTATGCCATGGAGCGCTGCAAATATGTATATATTTGCAGCTTAGAAACACACTGCAAAATTCTTAGAGAAGGCCAGGAATCTTTCAGGTGGAACTACACTAGTGGGAATTAAGATTGTCAGACTCAGTGACATATAGTACATGAAGTTAGAGTTATCTTCACTTTAAGGGATGGTGATCATGTGATGGAGAAGAGTCTGTGTTGTTCCTCTGCTATAACCAAATGGACATGAGCCTAGAAATGTGCTTTATATCATTGGTCAGATCAGTACTGAGTAACAGGCTGAAAGGTAATGAAACTCCAGCCTTTTTTCCAGTTCTGACCTATTCCTGGATTGCCCTTCAGATCCATTTTCTCCAAAATGACCCTCCAAGGAAACTTGATGCAATAAAGTCTTCAGAGGAATCTTGACACTGAATAGCCAGATTGCATCAATCTTTTCTTTCTATGCATGAATGTTTCTCTATTTTATACGTTAGAATTGGGGAGGGGGGGAGTGTAAGGCATTTTAAGTTTATGTTCAGGCCAAATAATCCAAGATATCATAGCAAAAATGATCTTTTTCTGGACATGAAAAACTATGCCAGAGCCTTTTACAAATTTGACAGCTTATAAAGTATTTTTAATAGGACCTCAGAATCCCTAATATGCTCTTTGTCCTTGTCACAGCTTAGCTCAGTGTAAACTGAATCCCAAATCTAGATATTTTCATGATAAATGAAGCAGTCATATATTTATAAATTAAGAAAACACTAAGGATACTGTTTAATTTTCCTTTAGTGCGAGCAGGAGCTAAATATTATATAGTCCCTTCTGTTGAATTGGCTACTTCCAGGTTGTTCTTCTCTCACATCTCATTAGCATCTGAAGTGCAGACAAGACACTTCCCTGTAGAGAACAACATATGCTGGACAAACATCTCCCATTGAAGGAGACATGTATATTCTCATTTGAACATTAAAGACTGATTCATGGGGCTCTGTATAACTGCAAATGTCATTTGTATTCAAGGCCATTTCTAGATGCATAATTTTAGTTATGGGTAATTTCATGCCTTCATTTATTTGCATTTGTCGGCTCTAAATGTTTGGGTCCAGCTGCTTTGTAATCCCATTTCAATCTTGCCTCATATTGATATTTTTAGAAGATTCTCAAAAAGAATCTTTTGGAATCAGTTTAACAGAAATAAATTTGCACAACATTAATAAATGACATAAGCGAGCCTTGGTGGTGCAGCAGACTAAAGCACTGTTAAGTAACACCAGCTGCCTGCAATTACTGCAAGTTCAAATCTCACCAGGCTCAAGGCTGACTCAGCCTTCCATCCTTCCAAGGTAGGTAAAATGACGACCCGGTTTGTGGGGGCAATAAACTGACTTTGTATAAAAAAAGAACACCGCTTGAGGGGGGGCAAAGCTCTACTAAGCAGGTATATACAAAAGTATGAAGGCTATTGGTTAATGCATTGTAAGCCACCCTGAATCTCTGGAAAAGGGCAGCATATAAATAGAATCAATGAATGAATGAATGAATGAATGAGAAATGAAGTAAACTAAAAAGCATTCTAACATCATAATCATTTCTCCAGAGAACTTTGAAAATTGTATTTCTTCAATGGCCAAGAGGTAGGAAGGGATTTCTTACCATTTCCATATCATTTTTTAAAAAAATAATTACAATTACCAGAAATCTTTGACCAAACAGGTACACTAATTCAACAGGAGGGATTCCACCATATTACAACAAAGAGAGAAGCAACGCAGACTTTGAATGTTAGAATTTGATTTTTCTTGTTCTGCAATCTGCTCAAGAGCCATTTTTAATGAAAAAGGTAGAGTTTAAGAGGATTAAATGGGAAAGGAAGGAAGGAAGGAAGGAAGGAAGGAAGGAAGGAAGGAAGGGTACGGTACAGTATGTGTTGCTGAAACTAAGGGAGAGGGGAAGAATATATTAGATCTGAGTGAAGGTGCGTTTATGTTGTATGGTGGAGTTGATTAATAGAGGATATATAAGTGAAAGGCAGAAAAATATAAATTGGTGTCATTTAGACTTGTGTTCATATGAAAATAGAAATCCATAGATTATTGATGATTGCATGATTCACTCCAGTGAATGGTGATGATGAAAAAAAGTAGAAATTAGCAGAGAGAAAAATTATGCAACATTCCAAATCAATGTAACCCAGTAGGAAAGGTATACTGTTAGATGACATGCATGGGTGGAAAAAAGATCAGACAGGAAAAGCAATAGGGCCATTTGGAGCACCAGGAATGAATGACAATGCTGACTGGTGAGTGTCTTAGAAAAATGTTTGTTTTGAATAAACGCTTCAAGCGTGTCTATTCATAGGTATCCATGCAAAATGAATGAGTCAGAAAGATATGATTGATCTGATTGTTTATGATGAAAGACTGGGGGACTTAGTGAAGAATATGAGAGTGGTGATATATTCTGATTTTAGAAATAGCTGCAATTTGGTACTGTCAAAAGTAGAATTTGAAGAATAATAGACATGGTGGGGAGAGAGAACATGTGAAAAAAAGTAGCGTGAAAGTAAAACCACTTCAGGAAGAGAAAGTGCAAGTCCTATATGAAATAAGTAATAAAATATAGTTTTACCTCCCAGCAGGATGAAAAGAAAGTGGATATTAAAAGGAGAGAATTATAAAGTTGCTCTGTGCTACAGAATATAACAGAAATGTGTTGGGTTAAACTAATAGGGAACATTAAAAAATGCTTAGTGGAATTATCAATTGGAAGAGGATGGGGTTTGAAAAAAGAGAACGATTGCAAATGGAAATGAAGGGGAATGAGAAAAAGTATATAAATGTAGAGAAAGGAGGGGGAAAATGCAGCCAAAGAGCGAGAAACACAAGATTAAAAGAAGCAGAGAACATGAAGAGTGATTTGATGGAGATAGATGTTTGTTTTGGAAATGGAAAAAAAGGACTAACCAAGGATTCTCCAGAGTGAATAGAATGACTAATGTAACAAAAATCACAGTATTTGTCTTTGGCAGGGAAAATTCATGAATTGCAAATTATACTTAAAAATAATGAAAAACCTGATTAAGCTGCTGCTTTTATGTGCCTTGGTAGAATGTTTACTGAGAATAGAAAAGTGGATGAAGAAACATGCAAATACTCGGTGGAAGGTAGTGGGCGGTGTGCCCTGTTGAGAACCGTGTCTTTTTAAAGAAACAAAAATATTTGTGCATAAGAGTACACTTCTGCCCACTTTATTGTACAGAAGAGAAGGTTGGGCAATCTCATCTCAGATAAAAGTAAGAAGAATGCAGTGGGAATGAACTGTTTGAGAGATGTCTGTGGTTAAACGAGAAAGGATAAAAGCAAGAAATAATACAACAAAGAGTAGCCTGTAATGTAAAAAGAATACATTGAAGTGGTTTGGCCATTTAGAGAGGATGAATGGGGATCAAATTGCAACACACATACATGAAGGAAGAATGTATGGTTGACAGGTAAAAAATAGAGTGAGAATATCATGGTTGGATGAAGCTGATAAGGGCCTCAAAAGAGAGATAAAGAACAAAAAATAAATTATGAAACATTATAGGAACGTGGTGGAAGCTCCATTGGTTTGCAAGAATGCAAAGGTATACCTACAGTATGCAAAGGGATACCTACAGTAAAAGATGTTGGTATAAAATAGTTTTTAACTATATATTTTTCTCTTTTATAAACTTTGGGTTACAATTTCTTTGTAGGATCATTCAATCAATCAATCAATCAGCCAGAATAGAGCTGGAAGGGTCCTTGGAGTTCTTCTAGTCCAGCCCTCTGCTAAGGGAGAAGACCCTATATCATTTCAGACAGGCACAGCTTTTTCTTAAAAACTTCCACTGAAGAATGAAGAAATTTCATTGGAAACCTTTTCTTTGCATAGTGTTCCAAAGGGAATATCCTGGTGGGTGAGTTTGTAGTTCTTTTTTTTTTTTCCAAACAGAATTTTAAATGTAGCATAAGCAAGTAAGATAGAGTATGTTCTTTCCTGCTTTTTCTGCCAGAAATTGTACTTTTTCTAGCAAGTGAAAAAATGCAAATGGAACTTTGTTATCAAACCCTGCACCAAGGGAACTTAGTGATGATAGATAGATAGATAGATAGATAGATAGATAGATAGATAGATAGATAGATGGATGGATGGAGAGAGAGAGAGGGAGGGAGGGAGAGGGAGAGAGAGAGGGAGAGAGAGAGAGGGAGAACCATGTTCCCTTGGTGCAGCGTTCAATCACAAAGTTCCATTTGCATTTTTACACTTGCTAGAAATATATATATATATATATATATATATATATATATATATATATATATATATATATATATATATATATATATATATATATGATCCAAGAGTGGGTTCTACTTACTTTTACTACCGGTTCGCAACAGGGCCGCGCGTGCACGCTTGCTGCGCGCACATGTGCACTCTTCTGCACATCCACAGAAGTGTTTTGATGACATCAGGGTCGGTGGGTGGAGCCTCCCCCGGTTTTACTACCGGTTCTATAGAACCGGTGCGAACTGGGGGCAACCCACCACTGATATGATCATAACTGTCTGTAAGTACATGGTGAGGAAGAAATTCCTAAATTTCCTTGTAGATATTTGAAGATATCTTCTCTGAGTAATCTTGAATACAAACACTCTCTATTGTTGCATGTAAGAATGCCCAAAGAAACCAGTAAACAAAGCACACTGAATTTAGTCCCGATCTCTCAAACATTGGTAAAGGAACAATCATTAAAATAGGTTAAAGGTTCAACTACTAAAGCCATTATTTTTAGCCTAGACATTCTTCAGTCTTCTTACAGGGACCACTAGATGGCACTAGAATAGTCTGTTAAAGTTGTTGATTGTAATTGTCCTAACATTAATAGGCCTTGCAAAACTGCTTTGGTTTGCCTTGAAAAGGAGCTTTGTCCTCAAAGGCAAGGAACAAAATGTTCCTTCTGAGTACCTGCAAAAGCTGGACAAGATTTCTGCAAAGAAAAACCTTGCCTGCCTCCTTCAAGCATTGGAAAAACAGTGAAGGAGGTATACAAACTAAGCAAAGTAGACATACCTTGAGGGGCTTGTGTTGCTTCATGAAGCAGCTTCAAGGGGTTCTTTCCTTGGAACTTCATGTAGCAAAATGGCTTCTTAACATTCTGCACAGCCTTAAGAAGTAATGATAGGCACAGTGTACATGACCAAACTGACATTGTGGCTTTTTTTTTCTCTCCAGATTTTGCCACATATTTTATAGGCATCATTTGTCTGACTCGTGGATTAAGCACTGGGGATCAAACTTTCCCCCTCCTTTAGAAAGGTGATGAATAATGAATTTTTATGAAGACAATCATTATGAGACATGATTGTGTTGACTTATTTAATTATACCTTGTTTATGATTTCATTCTTTTTTTACCGGTTGTCATTGATTTGGTATTCTATGTTTAAATTGTCATTTCCTTGTATTGACTGTAAACTGCCAAGAGTCAAATGGTTGTGTCAGGATATATTATTTTGTCTAATAAATAGACAAAAATATAACTTGAAAAACTGCCCTGGGACTTCAAAGATCTCAGTTAAGGGGAAAGCCCTCATACCTAAGGTGACCAGATTTTAACATTGGTAAAGAGGGACATTGTGGGCATGGCTTATTTTGTGGGCGTGGCTAGCTGGTCATGTGACTGGGTGGGCGTGGCTAGCTGGTCATGTGACTGGGTGGGTGTGGCTAGCTGGTCATGTGACCGGGTGGCCATGGCTATGCGTATAGGGTAAGGTGAACAGATTTTAACATTGGTAAGAAGGACACCATTGTGGGCGTGACTTATTGTGTGGGCGTGGCTTGGAGGCCATGTGACTGGGTGGGCGTGGCTAGCTGGTCATGTGACCGGGTGGCCATGGCTATGTGTATAGGGACTACTCAGAGGGCTGAAAAGTCATTTCTGACAGGTCCTCACACTTTTGACTGGTCCTCACACTTATGACCATCCTCACATTTATGCCCGTGCAGTATTCTTAACAACCATGTCACTCATTTCACAACTGCTTCTCTTCACCATGATGACAAGATAGGGCAAAAATGTAAAATGTGAGGACAGTCATAAATTCGAGGACTGGTCAAAAGTGTGAGGACCAGTCAAAAATAACTTTTTCAGCCCTCTGAGTAGTCCATATGCATTAAAGGATACAGCAATAGAGAGGGATGAAGGAATGGAAATTAGAGTAGGAGTGAGGGTAAGAGAGGGAGGAAGAGAGGAGGAGAAGGAGAAAGGAAGAGGAAGTAGGGAGGAGAAAAAGAGGGTGGGGGGAAGAGAAAGTAAGAAGGAAAGAAAAGAGAGTGGTGGTAGGTTTGAGGAGAAAGATTGCTGTACAATAAAAAAGATGAAAGGGAAGAAAGCCAACCCCAAGCAAATATAAAGATATTAAGATTAAGAATGAATTGTTAAACTTTAAAGAATAAAAGAGAACAAATATGAATAAATAGCAATAATTAGAAACACACATACAAACATGCAATGTATTTTCTTTGAACAGAATATTTGGCTGGTTCACAAATTTAAACAGCGTTTAGTCATTTCAATTAAATTTACAATTTCTATATTTCCTTTTTGCCATATTTATTCCTCATCTATTTTTTTAAAAAAACAATATTACCCTTCATCCTCATCTCTAATCTTAATCAAATTCAATTTTTCCCTTCTATTCTATATTATACCCCTTCCCATTGTCATCTATTTTTATATCCATCCTCACATTGGTTAATTATGTAATTATGTAATACAGTTGTTTAATACAAATTCAACATTTTAATATAAATTAATTAGTTATATAACTATCTTTTTTGTATATTAATCAATATGAACATGAATATTCCAATTATTTCCATGCAATCCAATTTCTTACAAATCAATTAATTATATTTACCAATAATAATAAACCAAATAATTTCCCCCATATATTCCTCCAAACCACAACTTAACCATTTCTGCTTTCAACACAATATACAATTATTAATAGTATCTCAATTATTACAATTCCCTAGTTAAATAGAGCTTTTTTTCTTTTGTGTTTTAAAATCTTGAACTCTCCTCTTTTGCCCAAAATTTCCCATTGTTTGCAGTTTTGTACCTAGCTTTTTTGGTGAGGAAAAAGAAAAAGAAAAAGAAAGAAATCTCTCTCTGCCTCATTTTGTCATGTTGCAGGTTTAGTTTCGCTTTCGCCTTTGTTTTCAGTATAGCTGGGGGGGGGGGGGAAATCTGCTCCAGGAACTTTTTGCAGCTTTTTGCAGCTAATTAACCTAGCGGAAGCTGTTAACAGGGACTGTTTTTTCTATTTTTGCAGGCATGGTCTATTCATTTTTTTTTTAACACTGATCAGCTGTAGGTCGGCCCTTTGAAGCCCCGCGGCAAGAGTTTAAAGAGTTTTTTTTCCCTCTAGCCATCAGCGGGGATTCAGGAAGCAGAATGAAAAATCGGGACTTTTTTAAAACGCCGCGGGACGCGTGACAAATTGCTCAAAAGCGGGACTGTCCCGCCAAAAGCGGGACGTCTGGTCACCTTACTCATACCTCTCACCATTATAGGAAGTCACACTTCACCATTAGAGAAAGTACTTTAACAAAGCATTCACAAAAGAGAAGGAATGGAATATTTATCAAATCCCCGATTTCCCATAATGTCTCAATAATGGATATGTTATCTCCATTCATAGGTTGGCATCATACTCTTACCTTGCCTCATGGTAGCAATGGTTTTGGTAGACCTAACAAGTTTGAACAGAGTATGCTGTGTGCTATAATCAGCCACCAGGTGGTAGTAATAATACATTTTAGGCCACTATATATGGTCCAAGGGCTAAAAATTCTGCAGGTGATGCCATTGTTTCCTCTAAAAATACAATGGAAACCTAAACATCTCCTCACTCAAGGTTGTCTGACATTTAGGGCGATTATTTTTTTTTCTCAATGAAATGCAATAGAAACCCAAACATCTCCTCACTCAAGGTTGTCTGACATTTAGGGTGATTTTTTTCTAAGTGAAAACACAACACAATTAAATCAACGTAGGGAAAATTCCAGTCATTGTCCAAATATAGCCATGGTGGAGTTCTTTCCAAGCACCCCCTTTGTCTGATACTCCTGACAGATATGATGAAAAAAAATTGATCAGGGAAATCAGATTTTCCCCAAAGTCTGAGAGACTTAGCAGTAAAATCTATTTTCAAACCTTCTACCACTTGGGGTATATTTGAGAGCAATTTGTTGATGGGGAAAGAATTGCTTTCTGCCCTCTACTGCCCTCTACTAAATACTGTTAAGGTCCCTACAACCTCATCCTTATGCAGTAATTGGTCTTAAAAAGAGTCAACATTGAACTTGAGATGTGTCCTTACCCACTGATAATGTGCTATTGCCTATGGCTTTGCTAACCCTTTAGTAAAAGGCATTCTCCTTTATCCAAGTGATCCTGGACAACAACAGAGCCTTTCTATGCCACTCTGAACTGGAAACCATGAATCAAGGTGGGCTCCCAAATCATGCATGAGCAGCACAACCCAATGCAGAAACAAAAATTAAAGATCCAGATCCAGAGGGTCCCAAAATTCACAGCTATTCAGTCTTACAAGGTTTGAATCTGAGTCTTTTCTCTCCCTTCCAGGTTCCCGACACCAAAACAGGGGCATCAATTAGAGGAATGAAATGTACAACTGGCAGTATCTCAACTCATGCCAATGGATGACCTCACCCAGCAGACTCATGTAAATGTCAAAAAGCAGAGCTAACAAACCCCTTGAAGGATATAATTAGAAATAGGCAAGAATTAGATTCTGCAGCTAGTTTCTTTTCCTTTTCAGAGTCAGTGCTCAGCCCACCAACATTAAAGAAACCAGCTTGTTTGCTTGCATACACACACACACACACACTAAGGAATAGGAGTTTTTTCCTGAAATTATTATCATATGCAGAGTAAAGGAGGCTCTTCTTTTGTGTCCTTTTTGGTAAGAAATAAGCCATTTAGGCATGGATGTCTAGCACAATCTGTGAAGATAAAACAATGACAAAATGTGCATCCCAGTGCAAAGCCTATATTTTCATACTGGGTGTTCCAAAAACCATTTGCATTGTGATGTCACAACATGCTTTTATCAGTTACTCCCTCTCCCTGTCCCAGCTCTTCTTCATTTATGGGATCTAGGAAGTGGGCTATTTCAGGAATAACTTCTCTACTTAAATCTGATTAGCACAGATGCTGATGTGATTTTAGCATCAAATTATAAAATCAGTTTACTTACATGAGAATTTCAATATATTGTGCTAGTTTAGTTAGATCTGATTTTGTTGAGATGTTTTATGATTTTATTCTGCTATCTTGTATTATATTGTTATATTCCTTTTAACATTATTTTTACTAATTGATTCTATTAAAGAATGTTTTACAGAATAAAAGCACTGCAGGTTTAGGAAAAAAATAAAAGTGATCAGCAATTTAGAAAAAAGGCAAGAAAAGAAAGAAAGGGGGAAGGAGGGAGGGCTTCCATTCTTCATTACAACACTTACAAATGCATTTATATTTTATCCCCTCTCTCTAAAGTTACATCATGGCTCCCTTTTCCAATATTATAACCTTTATAGTCACCAAACCCATAAATCATGTTCATTTTTTTCCATTTTCAGCAAAAAGTTCAAAAAGAGTTTCCGGTCACTGACAAAAATATTGTGTTTTATCTAATCAAATAATTTTGCCACCCCTGCAGAATATTTTACAATATTTCAATAAAATATCTATTTATACATTATATTGTAACATATGTCTCTTGTACATTGCCCTGAGTCTTTAGGATAATGGGCAGGTTATACATTATTTCAATGAATATATTAAATAATAAGTTGCATCCTCATTATCTCTCACCAAGGTCAAAGAAACACGAAAAGGGAAAGGGGCGTCACTTTTTCTCCTGTCCTCCCTTTTGTCACCATTTATGGTTTGAGATTGAACATACATGGTGGAGAAACTTCTACAGCTATGTGATGTTGAATCCAAAACAGATCGGCACAGTGTAAGATATAGGAAAATGTCTTGATATAAAGCTGCTGCAGAAATTTATTCTCCACGTACATGATTTATACAGCAACTAATATGTCACATTTTAGTTTCAACTAGGTGTCACAGCTCTGGGTTGCAAATATCCCAAACATCATGAGATGGCAGCAAAAATTAAAGATTTCTATCTCTTTACTGTTATCTGGTGGTTAAGCAGAGTTTTGCATTCCAAATAATTCCCAAATAGAATATCTGAACAGAGCAGGTGACTTGGCTAAACCTAGGCAGTGAACTTCGCCTCTGATCTTCTCTTTCTAAAGTACATTCTATCTATCCTATCAACCTGTCTTTTAACATAAAGCTCTAAATCTAGACTATTTTTTTTCATTCTTATCTACCATAGGGCAATTTAATATCCTTTTTTTCTTTTTCAAAATCCACATGAGTGCCTTGTTCCACATTTTCAATGAAGGACAGCTTTCAGATATAGACACTATACAATTTACCAGAAATACATCAATTTTACAAGATCTAAAACATAAAGCATTGTTACACTTCTAAATCTCTAAGGCCTTAAACTGAATCCCTGAGTACTTGGTTTATTACATCCAAAGGCATTAGTAGAACTAATATAAAGCTTGGGGGGGGTGGAGGATAGGAAAGGTATTACATTTTATTGTATCAGATCTAATGTTTACATTGTTGTAACGACAAGTATCATGCTATCATACATATTGAGATTTAAGTTGAGTGTCAAATATTATACTTGCTACCCCAGTCTAGTATGACTAGCCGTTTTTTACCACTTCAGAATAACCGCAGGACTGCTTATTTTCTGTAATTCAAAAACCAGAGGTGAAATAAAAACAACTCTGAAATTGGACAGCTGTAGATCATGTACTTTTGAAATAGCATCATTATGGGTAGGAGAACTAAAGTACTATATTGAATGTTCACAGTTTAGTGCCAAAGTTGAATTAGGAAATGTAGCTTATACAGAATAATTTTGTTAAAAGATGAAAATAGTTTACCAAGTATTGGCATCGGCTGTTCAGCAGCTGTTTCTTAAAAACACATATTATATTGAATGTTTCTCACCGCACATATTTCTGCCCATTTTTTTATTATTATTTCCTAAGTCACTATTGCCAAAAGTTTCTAAAAGTGCTCTAGGCTTGAAAGTGTGTTTGGGTTATCTATAGAGAAAAATTGTTTCATTGTTATAAAATTAGATGCTATGGCAGCAAATCATAGACAGAAAAAAATACTAGTAGTAGCGTTAAATGTAGACTTTGGGCTTTAAATTAGATTCATGTTTTAAATTGGATTCATGTTTTAACTGGTACCTTTAAGTACATAATTTTTACTTAAGATTTTTCACTTTTTTCATTATTGAATTGAAGGTCTACTTTCTTCCTTTGGTTTGCAGATACACGAAATTATGGTAGTCAGCCAAGTTTTCTATGGGGTTTTATGCTTCTTCAAATCCCCAGATCCTAAATGCCAGTTTAATTGCTAGAGGTTCCTTATTTCAGATGGGATAGTCTTATCCTGAGGAATTCAATTTCCTGGAATAATATGTGCAAAGTATATGTAATTTCCACAGCATACAGCAGAATGGATCTCAGAATGGCATCTGAAATATCTGTTTAAATGAAACAATTGAATAGAGTCAGAGTGTTGCAAGATAAGCCTTTCTTCACTTTTCAAAAGGGAACCAGAACATCCCAAATCCATGGAGTTGCTTGTGCAAAATGGGGTCTGTGAGTTCCTGTGGTGTTTATAAAAGAGAAATCAGGAAACAATGATTTTTCAATGATTACTGACTCTCAACCAGATCTCTCTCTGGAATAGATTTCAAGTGCCTGTGATCACTGAACTTTTGGAGTGTTTGTGAAATGTATGTCATGAAATCTTCATTAAATTGGACCTCTGTGGGGTTCACCATTTCTTCAGATTGTGTACCAAGGAACATTAGCCTTCTCTTAAGATTTTTACTGATGAAATCCCACAAAATAAACTTTAAAAAGGGGTAGATCTGCCCAACTGAAATTTGGCTCCAGAGTTCAGGTCAATGGGGCAGTTCTAGAACTGATGAGGTGGTACCTTGCTCACTGAAGATATCTGCAAAGTTGGGTATGTTTAGTTTGCAAAAGAAAGTGGAAGTATCAAACTATTGACAAATATCTAGAAATGCAACGAGATCAAATATGTTCTTTGTTAAAAGAGGGCAAGATGCCAGGCCATTACATATATTAATGAATTGAAATTTAAAATTATCCCAACTGAATATTAGGAGAAATTTTCCTTTGCTAAGCAATGGATCTGCTGAGGAATGAAATATTTTGCCTAGAATAGTGGTGGATCTCCCATCACAGTATGGTTCCAAATTGTCATAGCATGTGGGAATGAGCTTGAGAGACAAGAGGAAGAACCACAGACTGGACAACTGGCATGCAAAAGATGGCTCAGCCTACAGACGGAAGATTATGAAGAAAACATTTTAGAAAAGATATTCCATAGTATTCCAGAATTAAAAGGAAAGGAGAGAAATTACAATATTTCAGTCTTGTAAAAAATCTTTATAGTCTAACAATAAAGATAGAGCTAGCACTCTTGGTTGTGCTTCTTGTCTAATCAACCTCACAAAGGTAACACAAACATGGACAGCTACTTCTCAAAATTGATTTCTGGGCAAGGTGTTGGATTAAATAACCTATAAAGTTGATCAAAGTCATATGTTCTTGATTATATCCCTTCTTTTCTATTTATCTTTGCCTTTGGTTTTGCTGTTTGAATCTGGGTTTTGCTTAATAGTTCATATTTGGATCATATTTCTGCTCAACCTCAAAAAGGCTGTCTTTGCATGTTGTATCTGTTCAAGAACTTTGATTTCTCATAATCTCAGTTGCTTTTCTGCTTAGCACAGTCGATTGGGATAAGACAGTTCCATGTAGCACATTACAGATTACAGCAGTTTAGGGCCAGAACTGTATAGATTTCATTTGAAACCATAACTCTGGTCCAAATTATCCTAGTTTAACCTTAGGATTGTTTTTTTCTAGATAGTTAGTCCAAATGAATATACTATCAAATAGAGGATTTAAAATTTGGGTTTTGAAAATAATAACAATCCATCCTTAAGCATCCTGGAGGACAAGGAAAGACAACATCTGCATAGTTGCTAAGAAAACAATGCCTGTAATTCATACAATTTTCACTTTTCTATTACTGTACAATATATTTTTGCTCTTTGAGCTTCACAGTTTTCTTCGTGCAACCATTCTGTCTCAGAATTCTGCAGTTCCGGCCCATATTGAAAAGGCCACCTTGGGGGAAAACTACTCTAACTGCATTATTTTGCTAATAATATCCCTGTTACAATATATATAAAGAGGTCCTGTCATGTTTTCTGGCAGCCTTTTTTTTTTTTTTACTAGTAATTTGCATGACAGCAATAATGTTCATGATGTTCTTTTTACAAGGTTTGTCTCGGTGTCTGGCTCTAAGTTCATGCTCTTTCACCAGGATTAAAAATAATGTCAGCTGTCTAATACCCTGTAAATCCTTCAGGTGTCAGTTACTTCTGATTTTGTATAAAAAGGACACTGGAGTCTTTCTGCTTTCAGCAATTAATTCCAGCAACTCATTCCAGCAAGTCTAGGACAGGTAATTTTTCATGAGATTCTTACTTTTCATTGTATGGCAAATAACAAACTCTTTACAAAAGTGTATGCTTTTTAAAAATACTAACAGTAATCATATTTTCTGTCTTTTTATTAATTGTATTCTTTTTATAAAATAATCTTACAAATAAAAAGCTTGTTCATCTATTACTATTTTTAATTATTCAGGTGTTAAATGGTCTTCTCTTTCTTACATACAATACTGAATGGATGTCTTGTTGTCTAACTATAACTCTAAAATAAATTTTCCTGCTCAAACATGGTAATTGACTATTTCTAGAGAACTCTGCACTCCTCTGTTTAAGTGTTCCTAAATTCTTGGATTTTGAATTACAGGATGAAGGCAACCACTCTCTGTGCTTTGTTATTTTTTTGCTGGAAAATGATTTATTGTCATTCCTGTGAGCTATCCAATATTACAATAGCCGTGGAAAAGGAAGAATGTGGCTTTTGCATCCTGGTGAATGCAACCTGGTGCTCTGGCTACTGCTTCACGAGGGTAAGAATCCAAGAAAGTCGGGTGGGCTAAAAAGAAGTAAAGTATTTCCCAAACATTGTAGATATAAGCCATACTTCTAACAATTTTTTTCTGTCAAGTTCAGAAAGTGGTGATATGATTTTAAGATGCATGCAATATTAGTCCAGTGGAAAATCCTTTTGAATAGATGTCTCTACAGAGCAATTCTATGCATTTTATTCGGAAAGAATGCCGTTTCAAGTATGGACAAAATTGCCACTTCATACATCAAATCTTAGCTCAAGTTCCTGGAAATAATTTTCATGAAAATCGGTAGGGTTTAATGTTGAAATAAAAATTCTAATGGCTAAGAGCCTAGAGAGATATTCCTTGTTTGTATAATTCTGAATGATGTGGCATTTATGACTGATCTCCTAGTGTAAGAATGCTTATGGGGCTGCTATTTTCTTGTTGAAGATCTATTTTATGAAACAGAAGATAAAAAAAATAATATTTATATATTTATCACATGCAAATATAAATATATTTCTTATATGAGGCAAGTGATGGAGATCAGTAGTTTCCTGAATTCTATTGACTTACTGGCATGAAATAGCTGAACTCCAAGGAAATGTAGACTCTAGCTGGAATAAACGAATAAACAAATTATTGCTTTTTTGGAAAAATACTTTTATTTTTCTTATTTTTGTTATTATTTTAATTGTTGTTTAATTTCAGGAGTTGCATGTTTTCCTACAGTGCATTTCTATACAGCATTGCCTCCTAGATAACAGAACTGGAACAAACAGTCTTGTAATATATATATATATATATATATATATATATATATATATATATATATATATATATATATATATATATATATATATATATATATGTATATGTATATGTATATATATATTATTGCAGACTCTAAAATGGGACTTAGATGTGATTTAACAAATGGTGAAAGTTTCATAATATGATAAACTTGCTTAATATTGGGTTTAGATCTGTGCCTAGCAATAACAACTTGTTGGGATTTGCTACTTCGGAAAGGCTAATAATTTTTCTTTTGTTTTCTCCCATAATTAGGACCGAGTTAATATGATCCTTCCACAGAAACATGTCCAGGAAGTCTGCACATTCAAGTCAATTGTATATGAGACTGTAAAGATTCCAGGTTGTGCTGACCACGCAGAATCCTTTTATTCCTACCCAGTTGCGACAGGGTGTCACTGCAACACCTGCGACACCGACATTACCGACTGCACCCGGAGAGGCTTGGAGCCAAACTATTGCTCCTATGGACAGTCTCAGATCATGGAGTGAGGCTTCATAATGTTCTTTGTAATGTTTACTTTGTGAAAAACATTGTCAACAACAAAAGCCTGTAAAGAATATATGAGAAACGATAAAGCATTAAGCCAGCCCACCCGCTTTATATCCAAATCGCATCCCTCTTCAATATCCCAGCCAAATCACTTCAGTGTTGTCTCTGACACTGCAATGTTTAATGGCCTTTAAGGCTCACATCTTCCGAATTTAAGCAGAACCATCCTTCCTCCAGTTCTGATTTTTTTCTTCCCACTTCCATTAGACTAGACTAGACTAGACTAGACTAGACTAGACTAGACTAGACTAGACTAGACTAGACTAGACTTGAATAGAATAGAATAGAATAGAATAGAATAGAATAGAATAGAATAGAATAGAATAGAATAGGATTCAGCTATATGTAATGCATAGCAGGGTTAGTAGATAGGTTAGATTTATTGATTTCTAAGAATCTTGCAATAGATGAGCTATTATTTAACAATAGCAGCAACAACAACTGCCATATAATGGATCCCTTCCCTGAAATTGTTACTGCTGAATGAAGAAAGCATGGGATAATCACAGTAGATTTTGGGGAGAAACAACAGTTCTGATGCTCTGAACAAATCCTTGAGTTTGTAATTTTTTTGTACTAAACTTCTGTGAATTTTGGGCTTCTAGTCAAAAAGAAAAATGCTAGCCAAACATTATTTACTGTTCCTATAGCTTAAATACTGTATTGCGACTTTCTGTGTATTGAGCACACTATTTTTGGTATGGCATTCCCTCATCCCCCCAAAAATCTGGAATAGTAATGAAGTAGATTTTCAGACTAAGCACGTGTATCTAGTTAGATAGTTGCATTAAGTTGTAAGAGGACTCTGTATGAAATTTTCAATGTCCACTGAAAATGTCCATTGATTTGTTTCAGACATTTGGTATATAACCTATTCAATGTATATTTAGATCTGTCTCTGTAAATAAATATTTCTTTGAAATAATAAACATTTTATTTTGTTGCACTTAATTTATGTGATTCTTTTTTATAAAAAATGTGAAAGCTAGTAGCAAAACATCTGATCATGCCTTTCTAAAACAATTTTCTCATGCTGTAGAATCTAACAAACAATTCTAAAAAGTCAAGGCATGTTCATTCCTAATTTGCTCCTTTCCTGTCTACTTTTGTATGGTGAATGCCAACCTGTCATGACATAAATTGATACCTGATAGATCAGCCTCTTCTGCCTGGGGCTCTGTACTCTTTTATGATTTTCTATAGAAATCACAGAGAATGTATTCTTATGGTTACAGATCGCAAATGCCTAGGACATTCTAGGATAAATTAATTATTTAGGTTTTTCCCCCCAAGGTCAGAAAAAAAAGCTCCAATCTTAAAAAAAAATTAAATATGGTTTCATTACCTTGCCAACTTCTCTTACAAATGCATCAGAAATGTGATAAGGCAGGGGTTTTTAAATTTAATTTTATGTATTAATGCAATTTAGAATCTGAGAAACTATAAATGACTCTGGGCAGCTTATGCTACACAAAAAGCAAAAAGAATAAAAATTAGGAAACGGTACATGCATCCAGAAGACAAACTTTCTACAACAACAAGTCCAACAAGGTTCAAGCACCCTTCTGCACTAATGCCTGGGAGAACAGCCACATCAATGACTTCCTGACTGTCATCATGATGGAATCTGTACAGATCATGGGGCGGAGGGGGAGGAGAGGTTACACACAGAGAAGACACATGGAGAAGGCACACTTCCTATGTCACAATAGACGTCACCATGTAATTAAAGGGATCCAAAGCACATGCCTGATTTCACTGGACAAGCATAAACATTTGAAGAAGGTGACCCGAAGTATGCAAGGAAGTCTTTTAAAGATGTTAACTAGTACCTTGAATTGTAAGAGCTCTGGTGCACAGTGGTTAGAATGCAGTATTGCAGGCAAATTCTGCCCACAGTCTGGAGTTCGATCCTGAACAGCTCAAGGTTGACTCAGCCTTCTATCCTTTTGAGATCAGTAAAATGAGGGCACAATATGCTGACATTATAAACCAACCAGAGAGTGCTATAAAGCACTGTGGGAAATATATACATTAAGGACTAGTGCAATTGCTGCCCAGAAGTCAACCAATGCACTCATGAAGGTCACATGTGAGGTCACATAGGCATATCATGGCATGCCCATCATTGCCTGCACAGCTGCATTATGGACCAGCTGTAACTTCCACAGTAAGTTTGTAGTAATCCATTCATGAAGAGAGTAGGTTGTGAGTGATTTTCTGAGGGGCCTCCAAATCCCAGAATAGGCACAATAGATGAATCTGTAGAAAGGCCCTCTTGGCTACAATTACCAATTGCTCTTTGAGCAGCAGCTGTGATTCAACACATCCAACAACCAGAAAGTGTTTTCACCACAGCCACTGACTGATGGTAATTTCTCCAGTACCAAATCAATCACAACAGTCACAAGACAAAAAGCAGATCCAAAATGCTACCACAGGTAATGATCAGTGACTTCAGTGACTTGGGATAAGTCCATAATTACCCTGGTGGCCATGAATTCCTAAGTTGTTCCAGCTTCAATGTTACCTGGTAGTAAGTTGATATTGTCACAGGCTTGAGGTTTCCATAACTAATGGAAACCAGCAGGTTGTAAAGGAATGATGCAGTGCAGTAGGAAGAGAAATACAAAAGTGGCCGTTCCAATAGTTCCCTAGAGCACATCTTCAATTAGAGCATCTCACATCCAATTATCTGCCATGCCATGAAGGCCCTCATTGACTCCCAGATAACAATAACCAACATATTCCACCCTTCCTTAGATTCTCAGTTGATCCCCAGCCTGAAACCTGGACACACAGATTTCTGATGAACTCAGCCTACAAGTCTACCTATGATTTGGTTATAAATGCCATGTCAGATTATCAAATGTGGTTAAAAAACAGAGTCAAAGTTCTCTAGCCTTGTGCCACAATTCCAATACAGAGAAAAAAAAATATTGATTCCTAAAATTAAAGCATCTTCTTTTCATTGTATATAATGGAATAAACACATAAAAAGTAGCTTTTCTATGAATATTTACCTCCCCACAAAAATCAAAAGAAAAAGAATAACGTATAACACTAAATAAATAAGAGTATATAAATAGCGAATACTGCAAGAATAAATATATGTGAAAGAAGCTACAAAACAGTAGACAAATGTAAGTGTTGCAACTATACTGTATAGCCAAAAGAAGGACAAAACTAAAGACATTTTTGCAAAATATGTGCACATATTGATATATATAGAAATGCACATTTGAAAATAATTGGGTAATGTTAAATTGAAATGCAAAAAAATGCAATATATAATATCACAGAAGGGATTATAGACGGGGTGAAATCCAATTTTTTTCCCCTACTGGTTCTGTGGGCGTGGCTTCGTGGGTGTGGCAAAATCTCCATTCCCATCCCACTCTGGGGCCAGCCAGAGGTGGTATTTGCCGGTTCTCCAAACTACCGTATTTTTCAGAGTATAAGACGTACCTTTTTCCCCCGTAAAAGGGGGTGAAAATTTAGGTGTGTCTTATACACCGAATGTAGCCCGCCCACCCACTGGCCCCCCACTTTCTGGCCTCTGCCTCACAGCAGTTACCTCCTTGCAAGCAAACAGCAAGAAAAAACAGCTCTTTTCAGCTTCAGCACAGCCTAATTAGCCCAAGTTGATTGGATTGGCCTCCCGACTCTCAGCTGATTTGCTCTCAGCTATTTTGCACAGGGCTCTGCTGCTTGCTGCAAAGAGGTAAATTGCGGGAGCAGATTTTTTTTCCCCTTCTGCTAATCAAGTTATGCTGAAAATGAAAATGAAAGTAAAGCAGGCTGTTTGCTGCAATGAGGCAAAATTGCTCAGAGGCAGGGGGAGATTTCTTCTTCTTCTTTTCCTCACCAAAAAAGGTAATTGCATCTTATACTCCGAAAAATACGGTACTCAAAATTTCCGCTACCAGTTCTCCAGAACCTGTCAGAACCTGCTGGATTTTACCCTTGATTATAGTCCATATGACCTGTATACATATTATATGTGCTGTCATGTCATGTGTTGCTAACACAGTAGCAGGCCACTTCATCTGAATGCAAATGTCCCAGATGCAATCCTTGCTGTTTCCATGTAAGGATGGGAATGTTCTGTCTAATACTTATTAAGCTGATGTATTGCTGACAACAGTGAACAAGAAATACGTGATTTCATTCAATGGTTTGCTATGTACATATTGTATTTATGTTCCTAACTATTGCTATGCAATACCTTTGCTCTGCTTTCCCAATTTATATGTATCTCTAACTGGCCATGGATGGGACAATCTTTGGTCAAAGGACTGTCCTTGTATTTCAAAATGCAAGGATTTATATTGTAATTCTTATGAATAAAATTAATAAAAATTATGTTTGCTGTGATCAGGTGCCCATCAATATATTCCTCTTAATGTCATTTCTTCCTGTTTCATTCACCCTGTTCCATTCTCCAGAGAAGCAAAGCTCAGTTGTGAATGGTAATCAAAAGAGCAAGTTGCACAGGTTCCACTAAAGAAAGGAGAGGCACTTTCCATTGTTACTCCAGAACATAGGGAAAGGCTGACAGCCTCACCCATTTTATTTCCTTCTGGAAAGAAACCAAAAATACATCCACAATCAAGAACTTAATCACTTATTTGACCCAACATGGCAATGCTATTGTAAGGCATTAACCATATTAAAGGTAAAGGTTCCCCTCGCATATATGTGCTAGTCGTTCCTGACTCTAGGGGGTGAAGAGCCAGCGCTGTCCAAAGACGTCTCCATGGTCATGTGGCCGGCATGACTAAACACCAACGGCGCATGGAACGCTGTTACCTTCCTACCAAAGGTGGTCACTAATTTTCTCCTTGCATTTTTTATCTGCTTTCGAACTGCTAGGTTGGCAGAAGCTGGGACAAGTAACAGGAGCTCACCCCATTATGCGGCACTAGGGATTCGAACCTCTAAACTGCAGATCTTTTGATTGATAAGCTTAGCGTCTTAGCCACTGAGCCACCGTATCCCTTATATTAACCATATTACCAGGGTGGTTATCCTCCAGTTTTATATATGCCATCACCTGCCAGCAATGTGCCTCAGCTCCCTTCCTCACTATTTAATTTTTGTCCCACGATATAGTCAAGAGAAGGTGGGTGTTCAGAGTATTAACTATTACACATGTTTCTTTCCGAGAGATTGGCTGTCATTAGATTATCCAATTCAGTCTGTTGTCTGTGGGTGTTTCATCTTCTTTTTCATTTCTTGTCCCGGCAACTTGGCCTTGATTTTATAGCTGGCTCAGCCAATGATGATTAATGCTCCCCAGACACCTGGATGAGAACCTCATGTATCAGTCATAACATGCCTAATTAAATTGTTGGTTTAATCCTAACCTTCTTCAGTACAGAGAATTCCACATCAGACAACCTTCATTTGATTCTCCTTCCCACGTTGTTAGAATGGATGGGATTAGTTAAAAAAAATAGTGAAAGTTGAGCTTCTGTCTGCTCAGTTCTGAACTACCAAGGTATTCACAAGGTCTTATTACAAACAGTTGGGGAAACCTGTTTTCTAATCATTACATTCCCATTGCCTCAGATACTGCAATGATATATTTTGACCTTTTCCATAATGCAATTTATGCATACAAGGTACCCACAAAATTCACAAGATTTCCACAAATTGCCATCAAAAAGAGGTGTTACAAAGATAATCTGATAAAAGATTGGGAATGTGGGGGGGGGAAGGAGCAAATAAATGGGAGATTAGAATTTTTCATCTTCTGCAGTAGTATACTACATTCTTTGGGCAAGCTGTTTCAAAGCATTTCCTAAAAGGTTTTCTCTTTTAGCTTCAAAGTCTGAAGAAAACTGGGAAAGGACGAAGGTCGCTAGCCAAATAACGGCATATGAGCAAAGAGTCCAAGATTTATATTATGATATTTTGGGTACAGGCTAGAAAGGAATTATATCTGAGTTACCAATGTCGATTACTGGCTACATGGATAAAGGGCATGATTACTTGTTGTTATGCTTGATATCAGTGGTAAAATCCAACTTTTTTTACTACTGGTTCTGTGGGCATGGCTTGGTGGGCGTGGCTTGGTGGGCGTGACAGGGGAAGGATACTGCAAAACCCCGATTCCCTCCCCACTCCTGGGGAAAGGATATTGTAAAATCCCCATTCCCACCCCACTCTGGGGCCAGCCAGAGGTGGTATTTGCCAGTTCTCCAAACCACTCAAAATTTCCGCTACCGGTTCTCCAGAACCTGTCAGAACCTGCTGGATTTCACCCCTGCTTGATATGCTGCTAGTTCTGTTATTCATAATAATCAAATGATACTAAAAGTAGGTATCTCCATTAAATTAATGAAGGAGTATACTGCACAGAATGCCCCAGATGAAATCTTGCCATCCCTGGTTTAGGAAAGGATCAAGTAGCAAAGGATGTGAAAAATCTGCCTGAATTTGTAGAAAATTATAGCAAGCCAAAGTAGAAACCTTGGTATAAAATGCCCAGAATAATCTGACTTGGTAAAAGGGCTTATTTTCTAAAGTATCTGAAGACTTGAAATGGTGAAGCAGGGTAGTTTGAGATAATGATATAAAAAGATTTGATGTGATATCTTTGATTATTTATAATTGGATTGTGACTAGTAACATTTTTGGAGAACAGGATGAAACTGTACCAAATTTCTTCAGACTGGGCCATGACAACTCTTATTTCCCATTTCATTGATTATTGAGAGTATATCTGGAATAATATGCTCCAATAAAGTGCTGAAAAATTATTCATGGTCCAAAATAGGCTCTTAGAGTGTATTAGTATGATAGAATGAAGACATAAGCAATGTCCTGGATGTCCCAAAAGATCATTAAATTGGAATTTCATTTCTTCTACATACTCAATCTAGAATATTCATGAACTACATAAAGCAAAATTCCTGGGAGTAGAAGCACTAACAAATGACTGGCATCTTGACTGTAACAGCAAATAACAAAGTAATGTTTGCTATTAAGGATGCTGAAGGCAATAATCTAATAAATCTAATAAATCAGTAAGTTGCTAATTTTGATACTCAATTTTATTACATTGAATCAAGGGTTACTGAGGATGAAATTAATCATTTTTAAATAATACAGCTGTTCCAAAGAGAACACATAATAAAGCCTTTTTTTCTAGCTATGACTTCACCTCCAGATAATAACATTTCATAATATTATGAAAGCAGGAAAAAAAAAATCCCCATCATGATGACCCACTTATTGAATGGTATAAGACAGGGGTATCAAACGCAAGCCTGGGGACCAGATCTGGCCCATAGGGTGCTTAGATCGGCCCATGGGGCTGACCTGGAAACAGCAAAAGACCAGCCCGCGGTGCCTCTGCCAGCAAAAATGGAGCTCAGGAGGGCCGCCCACAGCCCTCCCAAGCTCCGTTTTTGATGGCACAGGGTTGCAGGAGGCTGTCACAGCCGAAAACGGAGCTTGGGAGTCTGTTTTCACTGGCAGAGTGCTTGGGCCACCACAAGTGCCCCCGACACAAGTGATGTCGAGCTGGCCATGCCCACCCTGGCCACATCCACCACCCACCCCCACCCCCGAGGTCAAACACAACCCTGATGCAGCCCTCAATGAAATCGAATTTGACACCTCTGGCATAAGATATGTGCTGATTTTTATTGTTGTTATGATTGTTCCTCCATTACTGAAGGTTTATAAACCTTTTTTGGATGAACTTCATTCATTAATTTATTAATATCATTATATTTTTCATTAGACAGACTAAGTGGCATATATTATGCTAGTCTGACCTGGATATAGAGATTGATTGGGAGTATGCTGGGTACAAACTAAATTGATGAATAACTCTGGAGATTTTCCAGAAAACACTCAGATAATATTAGGGGTGTGTGTGTGTGTGTGTGAAATGAAACTGGCAATAGTGGTTTCTCTGGTCACAGAGAATTCCTATTACTTTTTATCATTTATTTCTGTACTTTTATCTTTTTCTATATCTTTTCCTTGTTTTCTTTATTCTGGATTAGTGTTTGTTAGGTTTTAATCTTCTCTTTAAAACATATTTATTTATTTATTTATTTATTTATTTATCACATTTATATGGCAGCTCAGCTTACACAGAGTGACTCTGGATGGCTTACAGAGTTAAAAATCCACAACATAAAACTTATAAAACCCCACTTAGCACCTCTCTTAATTATGTATTCGTTACAAAAGCAGAGGCCTTTATCTGAAAGTGCAGAATTGTCCCATGAGAACAAAAGTGAACGAAGCAGATGGATTTCCCACAGGAATCTGCCATTACAATCAGGAAGTACATGTGGTAACACAATAGTTTCTCAGACCTTCACACATTTCAGGTCAAAGATTAGGATTTTTCAGATTCTATTTAAGGAAAAGTAATTCAGAAGGGAATATCTTAAAACACAAATACTGAATTTCCAGACAGGAATAAAGAAGGACAAAGTTTCTTCCAACCCCCACCCCCACCCCCACCCCCACCCCACATCTTAAAGCAAAAGTATAATGTTAAAGAACCAGAGAAGACAGTTATTCTTGAGAGATTGTCATAGACTTATAATACAGAATTCCCAAAAACATTCCAAATCGCAAATGTCATTAATAATTAGTTTCTCACAGAATAAGTTGGTGGTACACAAGAGGGATTTGCAAAGGCCTTCTTAGCACAGCTGCACCTGTTTCTCAAGCAGGAGCAAAAAGTTCAGACAAACTCTCACATTACACACCAGTTCCGATTGATGCTGGGCATCCCCTTCCAAAACTAAAGATCCAAGATGCAATGATTCCAAAACCCACATCCTCTCAGTCAGGCTAGAGTTGAGCTTGATCCTAATTTTTTGCCTATCTTCCAGAGACTGAGACAGAACTTTGATGTCATGGACAACCAGGGATGCAGATACACCCGAGGTATCATTAGTATTCTGCTGATACTAAACCCTATATCAGTTGGCGGGTGTCAAACTCGCAATGACATGTTGTCATCATGTGATGTAGCATGACCTTTTTCCCCTTTGCTAAAATGGGGGTGAGCGTGGCCAGCACATGACACATCTGACTCACTGACTGTGAGTTTGACACTCCTGCTGTATATCATAAAATCATACAAGCCTATCTCTAGGGATTGCCAAAAAAGATCTCACTACATTCATATATACTTGTGGAATAATAATACAAGTACATTCATATATACTTGTGGAATAATAATACATTCATATATACTTGTGGAATAATATAAAGCCAACAAGAATAATACATGAGTGACCACCTTTGAATCTCATAGCTCTAAGGAGTATTTGGGTGGGGGGGAATTTTTTACTTTTTACTTCCTTTCAAACACTTGAGTTACCAATAAAGTAATAAAGACAGAATAAACATCTAATAAATAAATATGTATGTACTTAATATCTTTTCATTGCTTATTTTACTTTGGGTTTATTTTAAGTTATTAGTTGTTTGGTTGCTTGGCTATTTTGGAGAGGGATTGAGGGGGTTATATTATATTTTACTATGAGTTTACATTTTATTGATACTTTGAGAATTTCTCAGGCAGCTATAGGTATTGAATGGCATAAAAATGAATGAATAAACATTTGATAATGCGGCAAGGAGTTACTTTCAACTCTTTATACATCAGAACTTAAATAGTAATGTTAAAATACCTTTTAAAAAGGTTTTTAACTGAATGATCAAAATTCTCAAATCGATTTCAAAAGCCTTATATTTCAAAATTAAGCATAAATTTAAAAATATGTTAAATTAACTTAAATACTAAACAAATTACTACATAGATTAAATATATGCTTTACCCCTATCATTTCCATCTCACCTGAGTGTGTATTTTTGGATATTCAATGCATTTGGAGAAAAAAATTGTATGTCAAACATTTTATTCTAATGATTTTGTTTTGTATAACCTGCTGTCAAAATCACTGAACTTCACTCATGTTGCTTGTTTCTCTTAGCGATGCAGAAAGCAGAAGCCTTTCTTTAAAAAGCAACAGTGTATTTACATCTGTATTATATCACCAGCTAGTTAACTGGCTGGCAGTTTCAGAAGGCAATGCATATAGAGAAGAAAAATTGCTCAATTATATCTCTAGCCAAGCGTAGAATCCATCCTATTGTGTTCCACTCGCCCACCGATTATAGCTGATTAGAGAGGTATAGCATTTGGGCAAACCTTCAATACAATAAACTCTATAAGAATGTAATTAACTTCAGGCGCTGCTTTAGAGAGGCAGGAGTGGAAAGTATTAGTATTCAAGAATGACTTGATTCTGAAATATACCGTATTTTTCAGAGTATAAGACGCACCTTTTTCCCCCAAAAAGAGGGTGAAAATCTGGGTGCGTCTTATACTCCGAATGTAGCCCCGCCCAGTTTCTCAAACGGAGGTTTCAGAGGCTGAAAAAAGCATCAGAAAAGAAGCTTCAGAAAAGAAGCCCCCAAACAGAGCTTCAGAGGCTTTTTTCTGAAGCTCTGTTTCAGAAGTTTCAGAGGCAGGGGAAAAAAAAAAAAAAAAAGCAAGACACAGAGCTCACAACCAAGGAACCTGTTGCTAAAATTCACCTCTGGGAACAGCTGATTGGGGGTATTCTGGGAGGCCAATCCACCTGCCAATCATCTTTTTTGTTATTTTCCTCCCCCAAAACTAGGGTGCATCTTATACTCCAGTGCATCTTATACTCTGAAAAATACGGTATGTAGTATTTTCATAATTTAAGTTGCAATCTGAAACATATCTGGAAATAAATTTTGTTTATTTCAGCGGGACTGTGAAGTAAAAGTTTATATATGATTACATTATGAGACATTTCTAGCATTTATATCAAGAGAGTCCAAGCCCACAGAAGAACTAGATGGGATCGACCCAACAGGAGAAATATTGTTGAAGCCAACATAACAAATCACCCTATTATACAGCCAAAAATTAACAATACGTAACAGAGGTTGGTCCTGAATTTGAAAGTTAATTCTTCCATAAGAAGGTACTATATATATATATATATATATATATATATATATATATATATATATATATATATATATATATATATATATTCATTAAAGAACTTGTTTGCAAAATTAAAAGATAAACCTTGAAAAATTGTAGAAGAAAAGTAGGAAAGAAAGAAAAAGAAAATAGCATGAGAAAAAGGGGGAGGGAAAGTTAAATAACAAATTCCAGTCTTTTTTATAGTACTTATAGACATATTTGGTATCACTTCCTCCTTTCAAAATTGCATCATGTAATGTAAATGCGGTGGCTCAGTGGCTAAGACACTGAGCTTGTCGATCAAAAGGTCGGCAGTTCAGTGGAATCCCTAGTGCCACGTTACGGGGTGAGCTACCGTTACTTGTCCCACCTTCTGCCAACCTAGCAGTTCAAAAGCACGTAAAAAATGCAAGTAGAAAAATAGGGACCACCTTTGGTGGTAAGGTAATAGTATTCCATGCACCTTTGGCATTTAGTCATGCCGTCCACATGACCACGGAGACATCTTCAGGCAGCACTGGCTCTTCGGCTTTGAAACGGAGATGAGCACCGCCCCCTAGAGTCGGGAACGACTAGCACATATGTTACCTTATTTTCCTTCTTCCCATATGCAGCCCTTTTAAATCCAGAAATCACCAGTTCATTTTTATACATTTTCAGCAAAGTACATACAAATTATCCAATCTTTTATCAAAGTGGTTGCTATTACTTTCCTTATCACAAGTCAATTACCACCTTCATGGCCAACTCCTCTATTGTGGATATTTCTTTTTCCACCTTGTACATATAATAACCTATTAGACCCTAGCCCCAAAGATGATACAGCAAGATACAATCGAGTCCAATCTTGTATTTGCTTATACCTAATGGACAGAATCTTGTCAAATTAAATTTATAACCTCCTAACTTATTACATGCATCCTGAGAGATTCTAGGGTGTGGCTATCCTGAACCTCTTTGTCCGTCCCCCATCCAGCCCAGGACTGCACAATCTCTTAATCTAGGCCTCTTTCTGGGAAAGCTCTGCGTTGCCAAAGTTCCACCCCCCAATGTTTCTCCAGGTGCACATTCCATCATGTCACTTTATTGCAGTTATCATATAGAAAACCTATCATTCATTAGTAAACACTAATTAACTATCCATAAATCTTAGCAAGAAAAATCCTGGTTTCATCTGAATGTTGTTTTTTTAAAATTCACTCATCATCATATGTATTACATATACAGTGTTTCCCTGAAAATAAGACCCAACCGGAAAATAAACCCTGGCATGATTTTTCAGGACGCTCGTAATATAAGCCCTACCCCAAAAATAAAGTTAAGATTGTTTACGAGTCCACCATGTTTTCACATTTCCACCTACAATTAGAGATATTGTTATACATCTTAGATAATTCCTCTAGTGACATATACAATGGTACATCATTTTATAAAAATTCTCTTTATGTTATCAGACAATGTGAATTTCAGTCCTTTTAAGTACATTCTTTCCTATTGATCTCAGTATCTGTATATTATAACCAAATCACATTTTATGATGCTTTCTTTAACTTGTTCTTTTTCCATTTTCAATCTCAACCTAAGATTTAACATTTTAGAAATTACATGTACATTGTTTGTACATAATACCATTTCAAATTCTGTTAAGAGAATACCTTTCAAGCCCTATATCATTTCTTTTAATTAAGATAAAATTGTTACATAGGGACTATCCAGCAGGGACCAGCATGCAATTGAAATCTTTTCATTAAAAAGTAAACATTTCAGAGCCGATATGGAGCTCAAAAATTATGAACAGACACATCCTTGTAGAAAAAGGATTCAGGTTTACCAAAGAACAACACAATGAAAGCATATCAATGATAATTACTAAAAGACAAAGTAACAATAATGGGACAAGGAATAGTAGCAAAAATGTAAAAATGGGGAGGGAAAGTATCAACCACCGGTAATTATCATTTAAGAGTACTGAGGCAATTGCAATGCACAGGCCTGGATTATAATGTTGAAATACCACACAATGGTTTCTTATGATTTATCAGTTGTTTTTAACTTATGATTAATGATTGTAACTATGATTATGACCTCTGACCTATTACTTGCTGTTTATATGTAGACTGTGAGTTTATGTACTAGAGCCAAATTCCTTGTGCATCCGATCAAACATGACCAATAAAGAATTCTATTCTATTCTATTCTATTCTATTCTATTCTATTCTATTCTATTCTATTCTATTCTATTCTATTCTATTCTATTCTATTCTAATCTAATCTAATCTAATCTAATCTAATCTAATCTAGAGTGGCTCCAATATATAGATACATAAGCAGGAGAGAATATGAGTTTTGGAAAAGCAGGAGAAAGGAGAAATGCATGTATTTTCACCATTGGAGTAATGAATCCTGAAAGAAAAAGAACAAAGGGGAGACTGCAAAACCAGACTTTCTATAAAGATAAATGAGAAATAGATCAGATGATAGATGGAGAAAAAAGAGAAAAAAGAGAACTGGTATCTTTCATTGCATGGGTCCGGTTCTTGAGAATTAGTGGTAGACAGAGCTTCCAAAAGTTTGTGAAAGGATGGGAAGGGAAGAAGCAGGTCTCTGTCCTTAGCTTTTTCCTGGTATTTTGGGGCTGGCTGGTCAGCTGAGCATGCTTCTTGGCTTTCTTACTCTACAGCCTTCCTGGATCTAAGGCTATGGGTCAGGGGTGTCAGACTCATGGCCCGTGGGCCAGATGTGTCATGTGCTGGCCATGTCCACCCCCCTTTTAGCAAAGGGGGGAAAAGTCACGATACATCACGTGATGAAAATATGATGTCGTGAGTTTGACATCCTTGCTGTAGGACATTTATTTCAGAGGCTGCCCCTTAGTATTCAGCTCCATGGTCTGTAAACCCAGCTGATTAGACAAAGTCAGCTGGTTTTCCTAAGCTATGAAAGAAACCCTATTGAAACAGTATTTCTAGGACCTGGAATGCTATCTTTCTCATTTAAGGAGTCACATACTAAAGCAGCCATGCTTAGTTTCCAAAAGACTCAGCAACACCTTTGTGGTTATAACTGCAGTTTCAGCCTGTTTGTCCTCTTAAGGTGGCCTGGCCTCACGTGGCTCAATTCCTTGGAGAAGGAATCAAGGAACTTGATATCCATCAGCAGCATCTGCAAAAGGGAGGCAGGAGTAAAAAAAAAAAAAGTAAAGATGGCAAATATAATTCCATGAGTTAAATTCTGCCTCTTTTGTTTATGTGTTGATGTCAAACTCATGTAAAAAGTAGTGGAGCTTCAGCCACTTGTGGCTACTATTTTGATTTTTTTTTTTTTTTTTTTTTTTTGGACACACAGCATCATTACATATGCTGATTTTTTAAAAAATGTTTAACGGTGAAATTAAAAAAGCAATAACACCCCTACAACATCCACAAGAAAAAAGGTGACTATATAGTAAAGAAAGAAGCAGATCCATTATGGTGATTAAAATAGAACAATTAACAGAAAGATCCATGAAGATCCATATAATAAGCATTGATAGTAATTATTATTAAATGTAGACTAAACAGAAACATGTTGCTTCATCTTCTCATTCAAATATGCAGTAATGGCCTTCCTTGTTTTCAACATTCTTTTGGGGATCCTATAACTGCAAAATAATCTTTTCTTGTGAACTAATTTTTCTAAAATTATACAAAATATATTTTTTATTTTTTAACTTCTTGGTCCACTGTTTCTCCAAAATTAGACATTCTAATTCCTCATTCCACAATTAAAACATGTATAACTAATGGTATATGTCATTTACTTCTAATGATCTATAGCATGAAGCTTTGGAAATACAGAGGTTACACATCTGGAAGTATTGGGTTTGGAGAAGGTGACTCAGATTCATTAGTTTGCCAGTAGAAAGTAGAAGTAGAAGTTCAGTAGAAGTTATGGAATTTAGCCCTGCAATTTAAGGATTAAAAGGGTTGTAAACACCACAGAGGAGTTTTCTTTAAATAATTCAATCTAGCAGATGGCTGAATCATTAAATATTCACAAACACTTTCAAGGTTAGGATAGATGTCAGTTCATGAATTAGGCTTTCTATCATGTTGCTGCAGGTTATCAAGCCATGATGTTAATAACATACAATCTGCTGGCTGATACGCCAGGCGTTAGGTATCCTGAGAATGAAGGGAAAGGCAGATCTCTTCTTGGTCACACCCATGCCACCTTGCCAGCTTCACTATTCCAAAATGAGACTGAAAGAAATCAAATGACTTGCTCAAGGCTGTACTATGTATCCAGAGATTAGAATTCCAATGTCTATGTGATTGTGTATTTAACGTCAATTGCATTGAAAGAACATTTTGACCCTTTATTCCAATTGACGCCAATTCCTTGTTGTATTTTCCTTAGTGAGCATTAAGCCTTGAATAAAGTGAAGCTATGTAAGGTCTCTTTCAAGTCATCCTCAACTTCTGATGATGACTGTCTATGAAGATTCTCAGTCATCCAGGTCATGGTTGTCCCAAAAGTGCTTTTCCAAAGGCAACTGGGCTTTCTTTGTTTTTCTCTGAAGACATTTAGCTTCTTATCCAAGAAGTTTCTTCAGCTGACAAAATGGGGAAAATTGAAGGATTTATATTCCTTGCAGTCATCTGGTTATTAGCACTCTGGTGGGGATAATATGGACTTTTCCCCTTATTCCTTGGCAGCCATATGGAGGTGATTTGCCACTCCTTCTTCCATATTTTTTTAAACTTCCCAAAGTAATTCAATGTCTTAGGTTTCCTGACAGTTCATACCAAGTAACTTCTGACTCTCTTTAGCTTTTCAAGATGAAACAAGGTCAGGTAGATGCTGCTATCAGGATTTTTGTAAAGGAAATTCTTCTGGGAGAAGAGCAGTGGTGGATTGCTACCGGTTTACCCCGGATTGGGCAAACCAGTAGCAGCAATGGTGGACTCTGCTCACCTGCCCAGATGTCTCTGCGCATGCACAGAAGCGTCATGCACACGAGCGAGTATGCACATGAGCGAAGTGTTAGCAGCCAAAATTGAAACCCGCTACCAGAGCAGAGAATAACGGCGAAATGATCCAGAGACTCCAGTTCTGATTCTGTATATCTGATCCCAGCAGCCCAGACTATACTGCAGGTTTTCTCCCCATCCCACCACAAATGCTATCCACATGATAGGCAATAAACTCTACTTATGGGGAGCTGTCTGAGAATCTTAAACGCTAGTGAGAGATCCTTCCTTGAGGCCACAGAATAAAAATAAACATTCTTTGGTTCTCTATTCATACAAGATTATTAGAAACTTCTACATTCAATAGTTATAATGCAATATTGTGGAGCCCTTGGTGCTCCCTGGACTTAGTTGTTTGCTTGCAGACATTTCATTACCCATCTAGATAACATCATCAGTGCTACTGAGTATGAAATTTGCTCCCTGTTCATATAAGTAGCCTCTCTGCCTGTTTTGAAGGCGGGGGTTCTCCATGGTACTTCCTTTAGGGTATTGTTTTCTGATTTGGAGACAAAGAAATCAAGGATGCTTAAAGGCCAATAATCAATATATCAAAAGACAGCCTTCAGAAATTTGCTAACCCAAATGCATAGAAGGGTCAGGTAGCACACTAACTGTTGCTCTGTTGGGTATATTGGACAGACATTCATGATAGTTGACCAGTTACTTATCCATGATATCCACATCTATGAGGGGAGCATGTTTTTTCCATAAACAAAATATTCTTCATTACTGAATAAATCAGTTTTTTTCACCAATTAGAAGAAAATATTTGCATTTAGTTTGTAAATTATGTATTTATTTGCATCCAGTAATGCAATTACTGTGTCTCTAAATTCTGTTTAATGCCTGGTTGGGAAAAGATCCATTCACACTCTTTGAAGTGTGGAGTAACAAGTTAGCACTTCGTCCTCTATTTGTTAACTTTTTGTATTATTGTGAAAGCTATGTTGGTGAGCCTGTGCATCCTAAAATAAAGTTAAGTAAAATACTACAATCTCACACATTTATTCTTTGCAAAGAATTATGTAGCTCTACCACATTTTGAAACAAGATCCTTGTGGATTTTTTTCCCCCACAACACTAATGAGAAGAAACACAGTATGAGGTGAGAACCTGTCTGTTTTGCTGCCTAGAGAACTACTACTGTATTGCATCCATCTGATAAATAATGACAGAAGGAGATGCTGTGTAGATGTGTTAAATAGGTGTTGGAAACATTAGCAAGGGAGGAAAAGTTTGCAGTACATTTCACAATCAAAAACAGGGTTTGGGGCAATCACAATTCCAGAAGACTACAGTACCTTCAGACAGTCTTCCCTAAGCCTAAACTTCATTCAAAATATGGGTGAGCATTTTAACTGTTAAAATGGGTCCAAAATATTCTTGGGCAACTGAAATAAGGAATTGTTCTGCCCCAGCTACAGACCCCAAAGAACGCAGCACACACGAAGTCTGTACAAACCTTAGTTTACTAAATTAAATCAGTCTTTTTCAAACAAAGGCTGTTAATTAACTTTCTTAACAGCCTACAAGAATCCAAAGAATAAATAATCGTAATCTTACTATGGTTGGCAGAAAGCCCAGGAGCAATTTGCAGAGAACTAAGATCCAGATGCGAAGAAGAGTGAACGAAGTTGATCCCTGCAAATTGCCTCAGTCGTCGTCCTTCCTTAAATAGGCTAAGGGAGTGGCCAATTAGCCCCAAGCCTTACTCCCGAGGAGACCTCCTCCTGACGAGCCACTCCTGCCTTTTGGCAGCTCTGCACGCCCGTGCATCGAGAAGAGGCTCTTCCTCTTCTTCCTCTTCACTTAGGGAGCTTCTGGAGGTTCTGAAGGCTCTGGCTGTATCCCCGCCTCTGGCACCACATCTTCTCCAGCCTCCTCATTGTCAGACTTGCACAGCACACCAGCCTCCTCACTGTCGGAATCAGCTACTAGCTGCACAGGCTGCTGATGGGCCACAACAGGAATTGATATAGTCCTTTGAAGGCCTCTCCTTTCTTTCTTTCAGTTTGTTCCTCAGCCAGTACTATCTCTAATCTTTGATGGTCCATGCTTCCACCATTCTCAGTCAGCAAAAAGCCAAATCACAAATTTAAACACAGAATGCTGGCGTCAGGTATCCAAGTGAGGAAACCCATTGAAAAAAGAAATAGGCGAAGTCCATCTTCCAAAACAAAATTCTTTTATTTAGATAGGCATCTAATGGCAAAGTCTGTTGTAATTCCGGATCTGACGCAAACCAGAGTTACACCACATAATATTGCAAGTTAGATACATTCCTCAAAAGTCACATTCTCCAATAAACACTCAATCCACATTTCCCGGTGTCTTCAAACTCCACCTTCCATTCTCGCCATGAGCAGCCTCTGTTCCCATGGGAAAGAAAGTCACCTAGCCAAAACAATCCTCACTATCTATTCATTCTTTCCCCCATCTTAAGAATGTGGCAAGCCCAAAAACCCCACTTACCAAGTAATTAGAAAGAAAAGGAACAAATGATTATAATAGAGAACTAAATAAAATGGCTACACATATGTCAAATTTGGATTCAACAACTGGAAGCCAGTAAGACTTCTACAGAAAATATTTATTGATGCTGATAACCATGCAGAGAGCTTATTCTCTGTAAGGCAGGAGATTGCTCCCCAGAGTCTGTATATATCAATACATGTGGAAAGGAGAGAGGCAGTTTGCATTGCAGGTAATTTCCATATAAAATTAGTCATCCCTTCCTCACCATGACACCCCTTCCAGTAAAGGTTCTTTTTCACATTCTTAGATAAATTCTGTGCTTTCCTATCCTGCCACTAAAGGAAATTGGAAAGGAAAAGTGAATGCCAGTTCTGACACAACCCTATGGGTATCCATAAGGCCAGAGCCATGTTATATTGACTCTTTGTGAGTCTCTATTCAAGAAAGTCTTAAAAGTTTCATTTTCTGCCTGAGGAGTCTGACTCCTAAGGCTAAGGTTGCAATCGGTTTTGGGATGGATATAAGTACGGATGCAAACGCAGCATCTGTCTTATATAACGATATTTCACCTTCCCCCAATCGAATTAGTGTATGAAAATTTGGGGAAAAATAATACAAAGAACGATGGCAACATCCTCAATAACAATAACGAAAACAGGGAAAAAATTAACACCCACACAATCTTCACCTGCACAACAAAAAACCATAGACACGATGCTAACTACAGACAAAGAAAAAGTTGCCACTGCACACAACATGCAGAATATACAGTCTATATTAGCTATGATCCAGGAGGGGATGAACAAGACCCAAGAAACAATAGCGAATAACCATGAAGAAACAAAAAGGAACCATGAGGAACTGAAATCAGAAGTAGGACAAATAAATGACAATATAAAAAAAATGGACGATAAGATCGAGAGAATTCAACAAAACATAGTTAAAAATGAAGAACGAATCCAAAACATGGAAGCTAAAATGGTGTTAACGGAGCAAAAGATAGATAACATCGAACAAGATCAAATGGAGATAAATAGAGAACTTGAAGAGTCAATTACCCATTTAGAATTAGAAAAGGCATCATTTTTTTTACGATTTCAAAATATTGTGGAAACAAAAGGAGAAGACCTAAGAGACCTGATGACAGATATACTAGTGGAGGCTACCCAGAAGGGGAAAAATGAAATTAGTAGGGAAATTGACGAAATCTATAGAGTTCATACGAACTATGCCCGCAGACACAAACTACCTAAAGAAATACATGTTAGATTTGCACGTAAAACTGTAAAAGAAGAGATCTACACATTAATGAGAGAAGGAAAACCCTGCTACAAAGGGAAAGAAATAATAACTCTAAAACAAGTTCCAAGAAGAATAAGAGAATATAGGAAAAACTACAATTTCTTGACAACCCTACTGAACCAACATAAAATAATGTTCCGCTGGCTGGTGCCAGAGGGAATTTTAATATCATGGGACGACAAAAAATATAGAATTGACACGATAGAGAAGGCACAAGAATTTTTTGACACACACTTTACAATAGAAGAAGAACAGGAAACTAGGCGTGACTCAGAAAATACGAATCAAGAACACTCCACGGGGGAAACAAAAAAAGGAAAGGAAGAAAAGGAGGCTAGAGAAAGGGAGAAGATGGAAAGAGAAGGGGCTAGGGGGAAGACACATATGGTAACAAGAAACACAAGTAGACTTAAATTAATAAAGAAAAACTAAGGGCAATGGGACGAGAGTTGAAATTAATCTCAATTAATATAAACGGCCTTAACCTACCAACCAAAAGAACACATACTTTCAAAAAACTGCAAAAATTAGACACAGACATTATCAATTTACAAGAAGTACATATTAAAAAACAACATAAACAATTACTAGAAAACAGAAAACTTGGATCATTATTCACCTCACTATCAGATCAAAAAAAAAGAGGTATCGCAATATACATTAAAAATCATATTCAGGCAAAACCAATTTACACAGATGGAGACGGCAGGATATTAATGATAGACATTAAGACGGAGACCCAAAATATGTTACTGGTATCAATATATGCCCCGAATGGGAACCAAAAAGAATACTTTAAAAAGATACATGATAAAATAAAAGAATTAGACTATGAACATATATGTATAATAGGGGATTATAATGCAATCGTAGATATGGACATTGATTACCAGAGTAACAAAAAAAACAAATTTAGGAAAAAGACATTACCTGACACTTTTAAGGACATGATTCAAGAGTTACAACTGAAAGATGCTTGGAGAGAATTAAATAAAACCAAAAAACAATATACATATTACTCAAACCCCCATCAGTCCTGGTCCAGATTAGATATGGCCTGGATGACCGCAGAATTAAGAGAAAACATCAAAGAAATTGAAATTTCACCGAATGTATGGGCTGACCACAGCCCTATAACAATAGTCTGGAAAGGTCAGCAAAAAAGAGGAAGATGGATGATGGACAGAGAGATCATCAAAGATAAAGAATATATAGAGATGATAAAGAAAGAGATGGAGATATTTTTCCAAATTAACAAAAAGGAACATACAACATTGCAAATCCTATGGGATGCCACAAAAGCATATATAAGAGGACTAACAATTTCATTCAAGGCGAAGAAAAACAGAGAGAAACAGCAAAGAAGAAACAATTTATTGATTGAACTCGCAAAACAGGAAGCAGAATTACAGAACAGACCCGATAGGAAAGAGATCAAAGGGAAAATAAACCTTATCAAACATGAAATAAACCTAATAACAACAACAGAAATAGCTAGGAAAATCAAAATTGCAAAACAAAACCAATTTGAATTCGCAAATAAAACAGGACGTTGGCTGGCCTACAAACTAAAGAAAGAAAAGGAAAAAAGACTAATACACCAACTACAAGACGAACAAGGGCAACTGCAGCATATGAATGAGGAAAAAAAGCGAATTGTAAGGAATTTCTATCAGAAACTATATGCACAGGAAGAAATCCAATTGGAAAAAGTTAAAGAGTATATAAATAAAGCCAACATCCAAGAAATAAAGGAATCTCAAAGAGAACTCTTGAACAGACCAATATCGATGTCAGAATTAATTGAAGCGAAGAAGAAGCAGAACAACAACAAAACACCAGACCCAGATGGTATCCCAGCGGAATTCTACAAAATTGAACACCAGCTGATTGATGACATTTTACTACATGTCCTGAATGAAGCAATCTTAGAAGCCAAAATTCCTAAATCATGGATAGAGACAATCATTACATTGATACCTAAAGAAGACTCAGACCCCACTCAAACCAAAAACTACAGACCCATATCACTCCTAAACGCAGACTATAAACTATTCACATCAATTATGGCCCAGAGAATGAAGACAATTATTGTGAATTATATCCATCCAGACCAAAATGGATTTATTCCAAACAGGCAAATCAATAAGAACACAAGAACAATAGTCAATATCCTGGAATATTATGAACAAAAATCAGATGAAAAAATGGCTTTACTCTTCCTCGACGCACAGAAAGCGTTCGACAATCTCAACTGGGGATTCCTAATATTGCAACTAGAAAAAATGGGAACTGGCGAGAAATTTTTAAATATGATTAAAACAATATATTCAGATCAAATTGCAAAAATATGGATAAACGGAGAGACAACAGACCAATTTAAAATATCCAAGGGAGTGAGACAAGGATGTCCTCTCTCTCCTATACTATATATATTAGCATTGGAACCCCTGTTGAATGAAATTAGGAATGACAAGGAAATAAAAGGACTAAGAACCAAAAACCAGGAATATAAGTTACAAGCATTCGCCGACGACGTAGTATTTATTTTAGAACAACCAAAACAATCAGGACTGAATTTACTAATGAGGATAGAACAATATGGCGAAGTGGCTGGTTTGAAAATTAATAGACAAAAAACAAAACTATTAACTAAAAATTTGACACAAACCCAGGAGAAAGAATTGGAAGAGACATTAGGAATACAAACAACAACAAAAATAAAATATTTAGGAATTTGGCTCACCAATAAAGCATCATCCCTTAAAGAAGACAATTATATCAAATTGGCTAAACAAATTCAGAAGGACTTAGAGGCATGGAGTAAATTGAAACTATCACTATTAGGCAAAATTGCTTCAATTAAAATGACTATTTTACCAAAAATGTTATATTTATTTAGAACAATACCGATAAACCCAGGGAAATCATATTTCAAAGATCTTGATAAAATGACATCAAAGTATATATGGCAGGGAAAAAGAGCCAGGATTAAACTGAAACACCTGCAAGACACCAAAGAAAGGGGTGGCCTGGGATTACCAGACTGGCAAACGTATTACACAGCAACAGCCTTAACGTGGATTAAAGATTGGATGACGCTTGAAGATAAATGAACATTAGCACTAGAAGGATTTGATCTGTCCAAAGGCTGGCACGCATTTTTATGGGAGGAAAAGCCCAGACAACATGATCATTTTAGGAGACATTATATCAGAGGAGCATTGGCAAAAATTTGGACTGAAATAAGGAGAAAACATTACGATAAAATCCCAAGATGGCTATCAACCATGGAGGCCCAAATCTATCCGAACACAATGGATATAGGCAAGATGAAAACCTATGACGAACTGTTGAACACAGAGGGAGATATAAAAACAACAGAGGAACTGAGACAACAGGGCACGGACATTGATTGGTGGACGTATTTACAGATAAAATCAAGATATAAAAGTGATATGAAAAAATTTGGAATCCAAAAAGAAAGGAATGAATTAGATAAAATCATAATACAATCAGACGACAAATTGATAACTAAAATATATAATTATTTGCTTAAATACAAATTGGAAGAAGAAGTGGTGAAGGAAAACATGATTAGTTGGGCAAAAAATTTTGGATACAATATTAACTTAGAAAAGTGGGAAAAAATGTGGAAAGTAAACACTAAACTGACAATGTCCGTGTCCTACAAAGAAAATACATACAAGATGTTTTATAGATGGCATCTCCCCCCTGCACGGCTGGCAAGGATGTTTCCCAACACCAACCAGAATTGCTGGAAATGTAGAATACAGAAGAGAACCTATTACCACATGTGGTGGTTATGCCCGAAAGCCAAAAAATTTTGGAAAACAATTCAAAGTCAGCTGGAAGAAATCACCACCCAAAAAGTGCCCCTCAGACCGGAAACATACCTATTAGGATTATTGACTAAGGACTATAAAAAAGAGACACAATACTTAATAATACACATCCTAACCGCTGCCAGAATCGTTTTCGCACAAATGTGGAAACTGGAAGATACACCACCAGAAGAAAAAATAATACAAAAAATAATGGAATGTGCGGAAATGGACAAACTGACCAAAGAAATACAGGGAAAAGAAGACTCAGACTATTATTTAATTTGGCAAAAATGGTACAATTGGCTAGATAAAAAGAACACGAAATAAAGAAATACCACCCAATGTTACCAAACAAGGAAATAAAATGAAATATCGTTATATAAATACCGATATATGAGGAAAGATAACATGTACAGATATATTGATCGATATATAATTACCGAAGTAGCTCTATTTTCAAAGTTCAAGCTTGATGACTTGATTTCACTGTATAGTTAGTTTATGTTTAGTTTGTTTAAATGTTTATATTTGTATGTGTATGTTTGTCTATAATAAAAAATTATTAAAAAAAAAAGAGTGTGCAAGTTATTACACAATATTCACAATTTCACATGTACAATAATGTTTAGGAATACACAATGCAAACTAAAGCCCAATGTGGAAAAGGAGATGCCAAATTTCCAAGTCTTTATTACTGATGCATGCTGGAAAACCACAAATGACTCAAAAGAAGTCACTATGAGCTTCATTATTATAGAAAGGCCATTGATTATGTTGATCATGTTAAGCCTGGGTAATGTGTTTAGAAACAAGTGGATCACTGAACAAATCAACACAGAGTTTTCATTTGAGGCACAAAAGACTGAAATGATCATACTTTGGTCACAGCTCTCTGGAAACATTGGCCAACAGCAGAGTGGATGGATTCAATTACAGCATCAGTGACAGATCTAAAGCTATAAAAGCTATATATATTTGTAGAGAAGAAATCATTCTGCAGAATATCTATGTGGCCGCTAAAAGTCAAAACTCCCTTGATGGCTCAATCAATATGTTAGAATGTTTTGATTTTAAAACTAGTGCTGTATATTTTTCATTTCCCCTTTCCTCAAAACAACAGTTGGGCAAATTGGTTATCAGACCTCAACCCTAGATCTGAAGTGTTCATCTCTGTTTCTTAGCCGAGGGAGCCAACCTTGTCCAAAGACACTTTTGTGGTCATGTGGTCAGCATGATTAAACACTGAAGTGCATGGAATGCTGTTACCTTCCCACTGAAGTGGTACCTATTTATCTATTCACATGTGCATGTTTTTGAACTGCTAAGTGGGCAGTTGCTGGGACAAGTAACGGAAGGTCACCCCATTGCACAGCACTCAAGTCTTGAACCCAGGCTGTCAGCTTTTCAGCTGACAAGATCAGCATCTTTAACTACTGAGCCATCAGTGGTTAATTTATATATATATAAGCCAAATACCACTCACTCATTATGAAATCTCCAGAATCATAAAGCTTACAAACTTGAAATTTGGCACGTATGTTCCTCTTGGTTTCTAGGTGCTCTCTAAGAAAAGGATTTTTTGAAATGACTATCAGCTCATTAGTATTTCATATACAGTATTATATTCACACAGTCTGATGCTAAGGAATTAGACGTTCTACTCCCCCGCCCCACCTGAAAGGAACTCTGTCCCAACTGCCAGTTGCCTTATATTAACACGCTCTGATGCTAAGGAGCTAGACATTCTACTCCCTCTCCCCACCAGAAAAGTACTATGTTCCAACTGCCAGTTGCCTTTTATTAACACGCTCTGATGCTACCCCATCACTAAACTGGGTGTGGGCGGGCCAGCGCATGACTCATCCAGCCTGAGGGCTGGGACATTCTACTCCCCCTCCCCCTCTGTTCCAACTGCCAATTGCCTTATATTAACATGCTCTGATGCTATGGAGTTACACATTCTACATTAAGTTTCAGGCTTAACGTGTCACTTAGCAAGCCCAAGACATAGTTTTGTAGAGAACCACAGCCATCCAGTTAGTATGTATATATGGGGAAGAGGAAGGGAGCGAGGGAGCGAGATACAGAGAGAGCATATATATATGTACTAAAATACATATTTCCAGGGCTTTAGATTCTAAAGTGCATTATATTTAACAATTTTCCATTTATAAGATTCTCTGCTTTGAACCAATCTGGGATTTGAACAAGTAATGTATAAAGCTTAATATTCAGCAGCTATTTTTATTAAAAAAACAAAACAACTCTCTCCCACCCACCCATCCACCTCCAGTGGAATGCCAAGTGTTAATTAAACTCATTTTCTTCACACAGTAATACATAATTGGCAAAAATAAACATTTTTTAAAAAGACCATTCTCCTTTTTTCCCCACCAGCACTTAAACAACTAAATATAATTGGTATAGAAAAGGAAATATTATGTTGTGGGAAAAAATATCAAATATTTTCTCCATTTATTTTTTTAAATGTCATGCCAACTCAACTGTCTCATGAATATTTCAAGTGATTCCTATCAAACAGCACTCTAAGTAGACCCCAGTGCCACGGTTGACATCAGAACTATCCACAATTAACAGATGTCCAGGGCTTCTTAGAAGATGGTAATAATAGGAATATTGCATTTTAGAGTGGGGTACCTTTATAACAATAGCATTTAGGATAGGATAGGATAATTTTAGGCTTATATACTGCCTCATAGCACTTTATAGCACTCTCTGAGCAGTTTACAATGTCAGCATATTGTCCCCAACAACCTGACTCCTCATTTTACCAACCTTGTAAGGATGGAAAGGTGAGTCAACCTTGAGCTTATCAGGATCAAACTCCAGGCTGTCAGAGTTTGCCTACAATACTACACTTTAACCACTGTGCCACCAAAGCTCTTTGTCAGCGTTTGTGATTGGCAGCATGGAACCTTCCGGCCTAATATGGCTTCCAAAGCTGACACTCTTATTAAGAAAGAAGGTTGCTTATGGTCAAAACAAAATGGCCAGGCAGGACGTATTTATTTTGTATGAAGCTAGTGTTACTTTGTTTATAGAATGCTGTATTATTTTTAACCCTTTCCTTCTAGTTTTAGCCTGGTTTTATTATATGTTGGTTTTATCTTATTGTATTGTTTTGGATTTATACAGGCAACTCTGGAAATCACTAGGCTATTTCTTACTTATGTAAGAAAATTAACCAATAAAATCAATACATTAAAAAAACATGTAAAGCATTATATATCCATGAAAATGTGTGGGATATTTCCTTTCTCTTTGAGGGTAAAGCTATTGATGATTTCCAACATATATTTATCAATTATTATTTTTCCTTTTTTTTTTTAGTCTAAAGGAAGAACAGAGGAACCAATTCAGATATGGATTGTAACAAGAGTCCAGTTACAACTTTGGTTCCTTCCTCTCTATTCCCAATCTGGAAACATGTACCATTGATTTATATTCCTAAAACAGCAAACTGGATGCTTACAAAAAGCCTGGAAGAATGACAGTTCCTTATTGCCTCCAACTCCACAAGGCATCACATTTCAAAGGATTAATATTTTATGTATATTGTTGTTTCTGCAAAAATGAAAACACACATGCTGGCATGGCCCTGTCGGAGCCTGGTTCTGAGGAGGAGATAGAGCCAAGGCCAATGGAGCCGAGGCCAATGAAGGAGGAGGGCTCAGCCTCTCTGACACAGAAAGAACAACCAGAAGAGCAGGACGAGTCAGGCTTAGGTCCTTTGGGACTCAGAAGGGTCACCAGAGAGGAAGAGAGGGTGTAGGATGATTGAATCAGGGGGGAGGAGCGTTGGAGCTCCAGAAATGAGCAACTGCCTCTCCTGCCCAGTCCGCGAGTATGGAGAATGGAGAGGAGGCAGAGTCAGTGCAGGCAGACCAACTACTCAGGAGGAGGGAGCCCCGCTCTGCTTCACAAGGCTCACCTGGAGAATATGGAAACACTGTGGGGAGGGGCTTTTGTCACAAACAAGTATTGCACTTCCCATGCTTTAAGAAGCCTTGCCTTGCCTCGCCTCGCCTCGCCTCCCCTTGTCTTGCCATTGGTGGGTTCACAGCAACTGTTCTGCATTATGCCACATTCCCGGTGAAGTCTCTGTGCTACGAAGAAACATGTGGCTAAAGTTCTGAGCCTGTTTTGCTGTCGGAGCCATGCCGCTCCCTTGGTACTTCTCGTATCAAGAAACTGCTTGAGTGTGTGTGCGTGTTATAGCCTTGCTCGTGGACTGAAAGTGAATTGTGGGGACTTTAGGACAAGGTTGGTTCAATAAAGGGGGATAAGCCTATGCATCACCTGTGTTGCTTACGTGCCCAGCCTCGGGGTCATAACACATGCTAAGGATGCCACAAACTGTGACAACCTGTGTGAGCCATCTCTGAATTCCAGCATTTCCTTGGGCAACCTGCTTTGCTTTCTCTACACATTTTTCCATACCCTAAGTAGAAGTTGTTGGCATTTTTATTGCTTGATGCTTGCTTTTCAAGTAGTTTGAGAATTTCCACCGATCATCCTGTACCCACACTGTGTTCTTTTGCTCTTGGGCTGAGATGAACCCAGGGACGTGTGTGCTAGCTTAGTGATCTGTACAACTCCTGTCTGCCTGCTGTACTTCAGTTGAATTTTAAAGCATCATTAAAGAAAAAAAAATGAAAAAAAAAAACTTCATAGCTGTGGAAAACGTTCTGTGTTAATACCTAACTCGAGTTACATTAAATTATTTTTTTCCCACACCTAGCATTGGTATCAAGGGATATTATTGATCTGATTTCTTTTTTTTATTATTATTTCTGTTTCACCTTCAATTTATCATTTGTCTGGTGAGTTAATTTCTACTCTGTGCTTCATTTTAATAGCAGAACTGTATACCATGTAGCAAAATACACTTCTGTTTTAAAAGAGATAAATACTAAGCAATGAAAATAAATGGAATCTGGAACATTCATCCCTCTCTATAAGAAATAGAAAAACAGTTCCTTCACTGGGTGCTTTTGTTTTGGTATGTCATACTTGAATGGAATTGATAGTAGCAAAAAATTTAAAAAAAGACAGTGCATAGATTAGTACTTGGATTTAGAAGAAGCAATAATGGTTTTCAACGGTAGAAACATATGGAAAGCTATAACAAATCATGGTGATGTAAACTAAATTTAAATAGATTTTTCCCCCTCCAATTTGTCTTGCTTGCTACTATTTCTCTCCTTCTTTTACTATACTTCTTTTGTATTTTGCATAAGGTTGCTTGCTAAAGAGAATTGTGTAATGGGTGTTGTGACTGCGTATTTTCCCCTCCATAATGCTACATCATTAAAAAACATATGAAATGTGCGAACAGACGAATGTGAAGGTTTTTTCAGAAACAAAACAGCAGAAGTTCTTCTTAAGCATAAAAAAAAAAAACAGGTGAAAAGGAAATGGGCAGTCTCTGTAGATCTCCTTAGAGCAGTCGTGGTGGACAGAATCAGAAAAAAAGCAATTTACCTTGATGCACATTTCTCAGAAAAATAATATGTTCCTATGTTTTCATTGGCTATACATTCTGTGTCTCTAGAATGGCCACAGAACACTGTTTTTGTATTTTAAAAGTTTTGGCTTTCTCCATCATACATCATCTTTTATCATTTAGATTAGAGTAGATTAGGTTAGATTAGATTAGAATTCTTTATTGGCCAAGTGTGATTGGACACACAAGGAATTTGTCTTTGGTGGATATGCTCTCTGTGTACATAAAAAGACAAGATACATTCGTCAAGAATCATAAGGTACAACACTTAATGATAGTCATAGGGTACAAATAAACAATCAAATCATATTAGAAAACAATCAATATAAATCGTAAGGATACAAGCAACAAAGTTATAGTCATGCAGTCATAAATGGAAGGAGATGGGTGATAGGAACAATGAGAAGATTAATAGTAATAGTAATGCAGATTTGTTACAGTTCCACTTTTCTGACAATAGGAGTTATAGTATATGTCATGTGATTACTTACAGTTTTGAAAACATATTGCTTCCAAAAGATTTTGGGCTGAAATTTGATGAGTAATTTTCCTTTACCCCACTGAAATCTAATATTACATTTTTTTTGTAATAAATCAGTGATTTTTTTTTTGAGGCAACTCACTGGGAAAAGAAAAAAACCCCAAAGCCCTAGCATATAATAGCACAAGACTAAGCTATTAAATATGGACTTTAATATGGTTTTATAAGGGTTTTAGAATGGGAATTTTAAATTCGGCCAAAATTGAATTATTTTAATATGGTTTTTAAATTTGTCTTGTATATTGTTTTTATTATGGCTGTTCACCGCCCTGAGTCCTTCAGGAGAAGGGCGGTATAAAAATATAATAAATAAATAAATAAATAAGCCTTCAGAACAAATGCACACACAGTCAGAATTGAGGAGACATCAAAGGACAGCAGATGACACTTCTGCAAAGAAGCTGAGGAAACTGTGAATCATTTAGTTGCTACAAAAAGATTGCCCAGATTGACTATAAGCAACAGCATGACAAAGTAGCAACAATGGTGCATTGGAAGATCTGCAAGAAATACCATTTGCATGGTAACAAGAACTGGTGGGGTCATAAATAGAGAAAGTAATAGAAAATGAAGATGCTAAAGTACTCTGAAGACTTTAAAATTCAACCAGAAAAACACCTGCCACATAACATCCAGAGTCGGCTAATTCTGATAAGAAAGACAAGAAAAAAATCTAGTTAGTGGATGTGGTAGTACCAGGAGACAGCAGAATAGAAGGGAAAGAACTGGGGGGGGGGGGATCACAAAGATCTGCCAATGGAAGTAGGACAACTGTGCCAAAAGAAAGCAAAGGTAGTACCAATAGTAATAGGCACCTTGGGTGCAACCTGGAGCACCACATTGACAAAATCACCATCAGCCAATTGCAAAAGGAAGTTTTATTTGGAGCCGCTTGTATCCTGTGACAATACCTCTCTATACCATCAAACAAAATCTTTCTCTCAATTACAAAAGGCCACATTGTTTAGATCTACACATACCCTATGTCGATACTTTATGACATTCTAAGTATTCTAAGTATTTGAAAAGAACTTGATGCATATGAAGGTCAACACTAGCTAAAGAACTGGCAACTGTGATTTCACTTTTTTGTGCATATAAGAATAACAATACCTTTAATATTATTAAACAATAACATCTGCCTGCTCCAGGTCCTTGGGAAGGACTTAATAAGTGGACAAAAATGCCAAATCTAGTTTAAATCTGGATGAGTGTGTGATAATATAATTTCAGTCTAAATTTGCTTGACTGACTTTCCTGTAAATTAGCTTCCTTCTGTAAAGTTAATAGTAATTGGGAAATAATTACTACAATTTTCTGCCATCACAAAATGTAGCATGCCTTGTTCTTGTCATTATCCTCATCTTCTTCCTCCTCCTCCTCCTCCTCTTCCTCCACCTCCTCCTTCTTCTCTATCTCCCTCTCCCTCCTTCTACACTTCTACCTTCTGTAGCACTTAAAAACACTAGCCAGAATGAGAAGTCTCTTGAGAGGGGGCCAAAAAAATCAAGTTGGCAGCTGCAACTATATAATCAAAGCCCTGCCTCTTTCTACACGCATTGCATTTCCAACACAGGTAAAAAAGGAGCAGAGTTTCAAACAGGCTCTTTTGGCCGCTGCTTCTACAGATGTCCCTGGCCTTAATCCAAAGAGGCAAGCAAGCATGCAACAATTGATTGTACATCCAGTATAGTACAAATAATTGGTGCCAATACCTTATACTTCTGAACAACTGAAGAAGAGAAGAAACACTTGGTGCTTAGACTTCATTCATTCTCCCCAGCCAAAAATAAAAAGCAAGAAGTACAGAGCTCCAGAAGCTAATAGTTGTAATCACTGATTTCGGAGGAAGAGGATAGATCATAGTACTCTTTATGAAATTCGGGCAGACAAACATTAACTTTACAAATGTGATTTTTGTTATATCCAAGGTGGTTGGCTTTTAGACCATCTCAGCAATTAGAAAGGATGGCAGGTACTATTTCAGAGAGAAGAAAGTTGCTTTAGGAGGCAGACTTTCCAAATGTTTCATTGATTTTGCTCTTATTGTGGCCTTTTAATTCCAGCACCAAACAGCACTAACCAGCAGATCAATGACCACTAACAATTGGATTTTTTAAAAAAAAATCATCTGGTTTATTATCAGATCATTGACAAAGGAGAATATATTCTTAAAGAAAGAAAGCTCAGTTGCAAATCCTACTCAGTCAGATTTAAAGATTGGTAAAATAGCACTGTAAAATCATAAAGGAACATACTATGCATATTAATGCAAATTTTAAAAATTACTTAAAAGCAAAGTACATAAAGAATAAAAGTACTACTAATGAGTGATTGAAATGCAAAATTTGGAGAAATGGAAGAATTACGAGATAAATTAGATTGGGTGAATGCAATAATGCAAAATAACAAAATAGATTAACAGGAAGAGATTTTCCCCCCTTGTCAATGCAAGCTTCAACAATATAAAAGTAGATTCTACCTTGGTGATCACACTATAGAGATAACATTAAATCAAAGTAATACACACTAAAAACAACTGGTGGAGAAGCCAGAATTCTTTCGGATGGAGCCTATGGACAGATAATTAAATTTTCCTTTCAAATATACAAATTAAACTTAGAAAAATAAAGAGAGGTATGCCAGCAAGTTTTGATGTCATTAACATACAGCCAAAATAGAAAATGCCTGTAAGACTCAGGCAAGAATAATCATGGAAGAAATTTGATAAAGGCAAATGAGATTTTAAAAAGACAGATGTACTATACTGAAACTTTTAACAAATCATGTTATAAAATGGCAAAAGCACTTGCAGAGAGAACGTACACACAGGAATTGATTCCACTAAGAAGTGAGGTATGGCATTCGATAGAACGACTGTTAAGCAGAGCACTTCAAACTGTTTCAGAAAAGGCAGAGGGACATGAGATCAGGTAGCTCACAAAGAATGCACAATGGACAAAATCAAGAACTGAGTTGCTTTTACATCATTATCTGCAGCAAGGTCTTATTTGTGCAGAGCATACCAGAATAAGAAATCTACTAAAGCTAACAGATACTGTTTTGTCACAGTATCTGATTATTATGAAGAATTTTCACAGTGAAAAAAACATTGTAAGTACTGAATTTGGAGGAAAAATGATTAAAAAAATGTGGAAGGGAAGATGCATATTTGCACCATTTCTATTTTATTTACACAGCAAATATATTAAAAGCATGATAGGCTTGGAAGAAACAACAGCTGAAAACACTAATAATTTGCAATAAACAGATGATGCCATTTCATTAACACAAAGTCAGAAAGACTTAGGAGAAGTCATTAAAATAAACACAGAAAGTGAACATCTGGATTAATGTTAAAAATGATGAAGAGAAAATCCATCAGCATGTTTGGTGAAACTGAACTTAATATAATTAGGCCCATAATTTTGTTTTCTTGGGTTCAAGCATAGGTAAGGATGGACAGTAAGTTAGAAGTGCAAATATATTGGTCCTTGGGAAGAAGGCAATGATAAACCTAGACAAGATCATGAAGAAAAAGTGAATTTTATAATGGCAAAGTTCAGAATAGTTAAAGCAATTGTCTTTCTAATGGTAATGTTCAGTTAGAACAGCTTGAGAAAGCGAGAAGAATCTGGAAACTGGTACCATAAATTCTAAGAAGAATCAGCCCAGAAGCAAATTATGGTAAGTCTGACTGATATGATAATCAGCAAGCAAAAACTCACAAACTTTGGATGAAAGTGGGTGATGGACTAGCAAATACATTTTGCATGATAAAGTCAAGGGAAACAAAAGGAGAACATAATGTCAGGGTTGACTCAGCCTTTCATCCTTCTGAGATCAGTAAAATGAGGGCCCAGATTGTTGGGGGCAATATGCTGACTCTGTAAACCGCTTAGAGCAGGCTGTAAAAGCACTGTGAAGCAGTAAGTGTTATTGCTATTGCTATAATAGAGAGGAAATGGATGGGATTAAAAGGGTTAAGAACTGTCACTAGGAGAGCTAAAACATCAAGCATTTTCCAAGGAGGTGACTCAAGCACTCTTAGATCATATCAGTTATCACATAGCACATTTGCTGCTGCTGCATTAGTTATAAAAGCTTTTTAAAATGATCAAAATAATTATTTCCATATTGTGGAAGCCAAGGCCAGGGGATTTCCTAAAGCCACTTATGCTGTGGTATAAGCTTCTTGGTTCAGAGTTTACAGACTGAGCTGTGATAGACACCAACTCATATACCTTCAGGGTTTCCTCTGTATCACTTTTCATTTCCAAAACACTGCCACAACTAAACAAGCTCAGATAAAGTCCCAAGGTCTCATAAAGTAATCCATATAAATCATTTATTTTGGCTAGGTAGAAAATGACCATTGTTCAAATAAATGTCAAATCAATTCTATGCCTAAGGCTAACAGGTTTGGAAAGATCAATTTCTGTATGCAAGAAGCCACAGGGAATTAAAGCCCTGGATATTTTGGGTAAAAGTTGCATAACAGATAATATAATAAAGGATGAAATTAGGAGTTACAATAAGATGCACATATTTAAAAGTTCTTAACAAAATAGATCAAAAGATCCAAATGTAATGACTCCAGGCAGTTGTTGATCTTAGTAAGTAAAGCAGTGGAGAGGTTGCCTCTTTTTAAGCATGAAACCATAACAGAGCTAGAGCTGGCTCCAGTACACTCGGATACTGCTTATATTCTTATGATGGGGAAAGAAAATTAGGCAATGCCAGTCTGGTGTCCAAAGCAATTTATCAAGGAGATGGAAGACTCTTAGGAAATCCCAGGATTGTAGAGTACTGGGAAATTGTAAAAAAACAAACAAAAAAACAAAAAAACCTGGAGAAAGAATGGCAAGCCACTTCTGTATTGTTGCGGGGAACAGAAACATTCTCTTGTAACCTCCAGGAACTAAACTTGAGCCAAGGAAGATTTTATTTCTATATCAGTCCATCTTTGAAGCATCATTTTGTTTACTAACTAAAGTCTTAAGAATGATTGTTAATGGTTTCCTAACAAAATTATCAATGCAATAAATTAGCAAGAGCAAGACATTTTGTTCTTTAAGGAAAAGTTTCTTAAAGAAACTTTTTGTCCACAAATATTTCTGTCCACAAATAACTGTGCATGAAAATCCTCCTCAAAAGCATTTCTTTGGATTGGATATGCAGTTAAGAGGTTGCGGTCTTTCATTACCCTAAGCACATTTTTTCACTCATTCTGTTAACTAAGTCTATATTTGCAGCTCTTCTTTAAATCAAAGGCCCAATATATAATCCTAGCCCATTAAAGACACATTCTAGACACATTCTAGATTTTATATGGGATAATGGGAGAGTAAAGGTATAAGTCTTGAAGGAAATTAAGAATGATTAGCATGAAGAAAAGGACTTGTGTACTGAGTCCTTGATTTAAGCATCCAAACTCCTTACTTAAATTAAGCCTGTGGCTATATTATTATTATATAGTAAGAGATACAGTATTTAGCATTAAACTAATGTAGTATTAGTTGCCATAGAAAAATACCAGGTCATAATCTTGCTCAATAATGACATTCACTGAATGGACTCCTTTGAGCGAATCATACAATATCTTAGCTGAACAGGGTTGTTGGCATGATGAAATAAATTGGGGAATATTTTCTCTTTAACTGCCTCTTTGCAATTCTTCAGATAAAAAGAATGAAAGAGATAAGTACACAATAGTCTTCTCTTTCCAATCCAGCCTCCATTTCTAGCCCTCTGGATGAAGCGATGGGCATTAGTATAGTAAGTGGGAGGGGCAGATATGACGGCTGCAGGGGGCCATATTATGTTTCAGGAGTGCGCACTCGTTGTTTACGAGCGATTGCCCACTCCAACCCCCAAAGCACTGCTCGTTTCCCGGGTTGTTCAGAGTCTCAGACCCTGGGTCTATAGCTGATGTTATGTAATGCCAGGTCAGTGGTAAATAAAGCCCCCCTCATTCATGATCTTATTTCAGAGGGGGGTGCTGACCTGGCAGGGATTACGGAGACCTGGTTAGGCCAGGAGGGAGGAGTTCCCCTTGTGGAAATGTGCCCACCAGGTTTCCGTGCACTCCATCAGCCAAGGACTCAGGGAAGGGGTGAGGGAGTGGCAGCAATCATTAGAGAAAGTCTTTGCCCGAGGGAGGCCACTGTTCCACAGATAGCCGGATGTGAGTCCCTCCTTGTGAAGTGGGGTCGGGGGATTCAGATGGGCCTACTGATTGCGTACCTGGCTCCCTGCCACGTAACAGCGGTCCTGCCTGAGCTGCTCGACATTATAGCCAGGGTGGCGGTGGAAACCCCCAGACTTATTGTTATGGGGGATTTTAACCTGCCATCTGCTGGTAATATTTGGAGATGGCTCGGGAGTTCATGGCTTCCATGATGGCCATGGACCTGACCCAGGTAGTTCAAGGCCCCACCCACTTGGGGAATCACACTCTGGACTTGATTTTTGTCTCTGATCAGTGGCTGAATGATCTAAGAATAGGGGATATAGACATCAAGCCCTTGTCATGGTCTGATCATTCTCTCCTTCACATAGACTTTCAAGTCACTTCCACCCACCGCAGGGAGACGGAACCAACCAAATGGTTCCGTCCCAGGCGCCTGATGGACCCTGAAAGGTTCCTGATGGAGCTTGGGCCATTTCCTGAAACTCTGGCTCACAACTCGACTGAGGACCTGGTGGTCGCCTGGGACAGGGCAGCTACTGGGTCCTTGGACCGTGTTGTGCCTTTGCGGCCTCTGACCCAATGCCGATCTCATCTAGCTCCTTGGTTTTCCGAGGAGCTGAGAGAGATGAAGCGTCGGAAAAGACGCCTGGAGAGCAATTGGAGGACAAGCCGATCTGAATCTGACCGAACACAGGTGAGATCTTATATTAAGACCTACCTAGTGGCGATAAGAGTGGCGAAGTCTAGCTACTTCTCCGCTCTTATTGCATCTGCAGAGAACCACCCAGCTGCGCTGTTTAGGGTGACCCGCTCCCTACTTCAGGTGGGGGTACGGGAAGATCCCTTAAAGGGTCGAGCTGAGGATTTTGTACAATTCCTGCATGATAAAGTCGCTCAGATTCGGGAAGGCCTGGACTCCGATTGGGTAGATCCAGGGGAGGAGACAGGAGCAGGTCTTGAGAGCGTTATCTGGGAAGAGTTTGACTCTGTGGCTCCTGAGGACGTGGACAGGTTTCTGGGCAAGCTTAACGCTGCCACATGTTTATTGGACCCGTGTCCCTCCTGGTTGGTACTGGCCTCCCGGGAGGTTACACGAGGCTGGCTCCAGGGGATTATAAATGCTTCTCTGAGTGAGGGTGTCTTTCCCGCTGCCTTGAAAGAGGCGGTTGTGAAGCCCCTCCTCAAGAAGCCTTCCCTGGACCCGGCTATATTATCAAATTGTCATCCAGTCTCCAATCTTCGCTTTGTTGCGAAGGTTGTTGAGAGTGTGGTGGCGCGACAACTACCCCGATACCTGGATGAAGTTGTCTATCTGGATCCGTTCCAGTCGGGCTTCAGGTCACGATACAGCACGGAAACGGCATTGGTCGCATTGGTGGATGATCTCTGGAGGGCTCGGGACAGAGGTTGCTCCTCTATCCTGGTCCTATTAGATCTCTCAGCGGCTTTTGATACCATTGACCATGGTATCTTACTGCACCAGCTGGAGGGGTTAGGAATAGGGGGCACCATGCTTCGGTGGTTCTCCTCCTTCCTCTCTGACCGTTCGCAGTTTGTGTTGGCAGGGGGGCAGAGGTCGACCTCGAAGCACCTTATTTGTGGGGTGCCGCAAGGGTCAGTCCTCTCACCCCTTCTGTTCAACATTTATGTAAAACCGCTAGGCGAGATCATCCGTGGTTTTGGGGTGAGTGTTCATCAGTATGCTGATGACACACAGCTATACATCTCCACCCCAGACCACCCCAATGATGCCCTTGCTGTGATGTCCCGTTGCCTGGAGGCCGTGCGGATCTGGATGGGGAGAAACAAGCTCAGATTCAACCCCTCCAAGACCGAGTGGCTGTGGCTTCCGGCGTCCCGGTATAGTCAGCTAGTACCATCACTGACAATAGGGGATGAGATCTTGCTCCCCACAGAGAGGGCCCGCAACTTGGGTGTCCTCCTCCTGGATTCACGGTTATCTTTAGAAGATCATTTGACGGCCGTGGCCAGGAGTGCCTTTTATCAGGTTCGCCTGATCCGCCAGTTGCGTCCTTTTCTGGATCGGGACACCTTGCGCACGGTCACTCATGCCCTGGTTACCTCCCGTATGGACTACTGTAATGGTCTCTACATGGGGCTCCCCTTGAAAAGCACCCGGAGGCTCCAACTGGTCCAGAACGTAGCCGCGCGGGTGATTATGGGCGCAGCTCGTTACGCCCATGTAACACCTCTCCTACGCAAGCTGCACTGGCTCCCAGTGATCTTCCGGGTGCGATTCAAGGTGTTAGTTATCACCTTTAAAGTGCTCCATGGCTTAGGACCTGGGTACCTACGAGACTGTCTTTTGCCACCAATAGCCTCCCACCGACCAGTTCGTTCTCACAGGGAGGGACTACTCAGGGTACCGTCAGTCAAATTATGTTGACTGGCGACTCCCAGGGGGAGGGCCTTCTCTGTGGGGGCTCCAACCCTTTGGAATGAACTGCCCCCGAAGATACGGAATATCCCTGATCTCCGTGCTTTCCGCCATGCCCTCAAGACCCTGATGTTCCAACAGGCGGGGCTAAACATACGAACATGTCAATGATTTTTTTAAAATGTTATCTAATTCTGGGTTTTATTTAATTGACCAAACTAAGTAATAATTTTAATTAGCAATTTTATGATGTTTGTGTGTCTATATTTTTCTTTACTGTACACCACCTTGAGTCCTACGGGAGAAAGGCGGTATAGAAATATAATAAATAAATAAATAAATAAATAAATAAATTAATTAATTAATTAATTAATTAATTTTAAAAAGCAGGCCATTTATATAGATGTGCTCAGAAAATACATACAAAATTCATTTATTTTTCAGACAGGTAATCTCCTATTCCACATATTTTCAGGCTAAGAAACCAATAGTATTTCAATGCTTTGAATCCTTTTTAGAAATCTATCTTCAGAAAGAAAATAAATTAAGGACTCTTGGCATTGATAGGATTGTAAAAAAGTTTATGACACCCAAATATTTCACTTCTGTCAGATTATGAGGTGTTGTAAATTAAAACATAAAGAGTATACAGAATATTTTTAAAAAATAAAAACTTATTTATTACAGATTATCTTGTATAAATAAGCAAAATGGTTAATTTTAAGCAAATTATAGAGAAGTTGGAAAATTTGAGAGCAATGTATATTAAGCAGTTGAAGATTCCAGGCATAACTGCTAATTAGTAAGAAAGGCTGTCTGAGCTTAACATACAGCCAGAAAGCTGAGGGAAGAAATCATTAAATTTGTCATCAAAAACAAGTCTTTAGGTCTTCTTTAGTATTCATTCCTCCAGGGTTCCCTGATCCTTTTTAAAATATAACTATTTTCAACATCATAGTATTTTCCTTACTTCCTTTCACAAATCACTTAAGACATCAATATCTTTGTTTATCATGCCATATCTGTGTCAGGAATTCAGGAAGAAGTTATAATGGTGGCATTGGGTTACAAATCACCATTTGCATGTTATCATTGCTGTCTCATCATGTTTTGCTTATGATACTGCTGGAAGCCATCCCAAGAAAGGGATATGGTTTATCAACCACAGTAGGTAGATTTGAAAATTATTGCAAACAAATCACTTGGTGGCCTAAAATTTCTGAAACCAAGTCATCTTGCCCACCTTTATGGTCTAATGTAATAATTCAAACATTATTGTTACATCTAAAAGTCCATAGTTGTGAAATACGGGCCATCCAATCTAAATATCCTGGTCATTGATAACTGTGTGCCAGATGTTTTTCCCAGCCCTGCTACTAAACATCTGTCCAAGATTCGTTTAACTGGATGGCTTCCATGCATTTTATAATAGTTGTATTTAATCTTGTCAGTGAGCACTGAAACAAACAGCTATGAAAGCAATATCTAAAAATGTAACAGCTGAACATTTCAAAATTTTAGAAAAGCAAAGTCCATAGGGACAAGTATCTCTTAAACGTTCAAAAACTACAACTTGCAAGCTTGATCACAATGTTGCCTTAAAATAGTAGGACAAAACCCTGTATTATATAATGGATAACAAGCACTATAATTTATGTACTTGCAACTGAATATGCAAAAATATTATTCCAGAGAAATATTAAAATGTCCCTTTATATAATAAAAAGTATTATTAGAAAATTAAATTCAATGAAAGTGCTATAAAAATTGAAAATAAATTGCTTTGCTATATTACTACCACATTCACAGCAGTATATTTATAGGAATCACATAAAAATCCATTTTAGCATGTGTTTTTGTGTTACACACACTTTCTACATGAAAACATAAGGACATCACTTCCATAAGTCTATTGGAGAAATAGTACCCTCAATTTACATGCATGTTTTTAGCTCCCATTCTAGGTTTAAGAGAGAATTACAGGCTGAAAGTCACCTAACCAACTTCCGTGCCTAATGGAAGACTCACCACTTCCAGTTGAGCACCTTAACAAGTACATCACATAGATAAATGATAGATAGATAAATGATAGAGAGAGAGAGATGAGAGAGAGAGAGAGAGAGAGAGAGAGAGAGGGGGGGGGGGGGAGGGAGGGAGGGAGGGAGGGAGAGGGAGAGGGAGAGAGAGATGAGAGAGATTTTCAATCAATAATGCCATGGATTCATAGAATGTTTAAGATTCTCATGGTAATAAGCCACTCAGACTATTTGAACATAGAATTATATGGCAAGAACAGTTGTTTTTTTAAAAAATATTATCAAATTAAAAAACTACCAAGTTAAAACTAAGTTCCTATCTTCCATTTAGCTTCATCCTCCTTTCAAATTTTCTCAAACCCTATCCTGTTAAATGTTAAATATTTCTGACCCAGTCAATTTTTTCATCATTAAATTATGTTCATCTTTGTGTCAACTTTTCTTTATTTTTCATTACACAAGATGGGGAAAATATTTCAGATACAAGAGAGACAAAGAGAGACAAATATTATTCATTCTACCTATGTGTAAGAGAAAAAGCCAGAACCTTCAAGCTCCTTCTCTCTCAAGAGTGTAAAACCCTAGTACTTAAAGAGTTAATGTGTTTCTCTCAGTCAAATGAGATGATGACTCAAAAGCACATGGGGGCAGATATGTATTGAGTGGGAAGGTGACATTTTTATCTAGTCACTTTTCTGACAGTAGCAACACTTTGGGATTATTTTGATGTTAATTATTACATCTAGGGAACATTCTTCCCCTACAAATGAGGTTAAATGTTTTTCAGAGTTTTCACTCCTGCCCATTGTTTCTCTTGCAATTTGTCAGAATAAATGCTTTCGAATATTTATGCAGTTAAGTGAGAAGACATGGTTAATGTTCTCTGCTTTCCCTAGTTAATGTCCTGTGACATGAAATCTCTTTACCTTAAAAAAAGAGACAAGCACACAACAGGACTAGGGGAGACATGATAGCATTGTTCCAATATCTCAGGGGCTGCCACAAAGAAGAGGGAGTCAAACTATTTTCAAAAACACCTGAGGGTAGAACAAGAAACAATAGGTGGACACTAATCAAGGAGAGAAGCAACTTAGAACTAAGGAGAAATTTCCTGACAGTTAGAACAATTAATCAGTGGAACAACTTGCCTCCAGAAGTTGTGAATGCTCCAACATTAGAAGTTTTTAACATGTTGGATAACCATTTGTCTGAAGTAGTGTAGGATTTCCTGCCTAAGCAGGGGGTTGGACTAGAAGACCTCCAAGGTCCCTTCCAACTCTGTTATTCTATTCTATTCTAGTGGCTATACCATGAAAAGAAAAAGGAAGCTCCACTGAAATGTCTTGTATGATTCTTGGGATCACAAAGGTGTCACCCAACTGGGAAAGAGGATATTTAGTTTCAGAAACAGCCCCATTATATATTCCCCATTTCCCCAATAAGTGACCATTTTCATACATCTTGGTTTCCTACAGGTTTGGCTGAAATAAGGCTTTCCATTTCAGCACCAAAAAGCTAGCAGAATGGACTGCTTGCTTTGAGGTCAGACCACTCCAGTAATAACCCTGGAAATGATGGTAGCTCACTGCCAGGGAGATCAAAGCAGAACATTTTATACATATGATAATTTAGCTTGAAACCATTTTGCATATCTCAATAATTTAACTGCTGCTGTATTTATAAAGGCATCAGAAGAACTACTTATTCCTCCTCCTTCTCCACAAGTAGTTTTCCCAAGGTCTCCTTCCTGAGAGAGACAGAGACAGAGACAGAGACAGAGAGACAGAGACAACCTCAATACTCCTCAGTATTGATAGGCAGATGTTTTCTGCCTATCATAGGACTGGCACTCACAGTCCCCTACTTTCTAGCTGGTGTCTTAATTGTATACCAAACTGTCTCTCCATTATCTTTTAAATGTTTTTTTTTCTTTTCTAACCTCTTTTTTGACAAATTGCAATGATTTTATTTGGAATGCAATTCTGAAGTAACTCTTTTCCCAAGCTCTTTGCCATTGCTAATTATTCTTAATTATTTTTTTAAAAATATATCCATTCTAAAATTTTATACATGTTGTTGTATGACAAATCTGTCTCTTCAATTTGTTTGTTTTGTTAAAAAAAAAAAGAATGGAGGGAAGGCATCAACTATGTCATTACTGCAAGAAATTATTGGAAGCTGCTATTAAGTTTCACCTAATACCCTAACTTCTTGAAATGTCTTCCAGAACCTTGCTCTCTGTAAAAGGTAACAGAGCAAGATAATCTCACTTTAGCTTTAACTTCTTGCACCTTCTGTTTTGATATGGCCCTTATCTCCTAATGTGACAGATCTTGCTTCTACTTTGACAGATACTGAGAGGTTTCCAAAATTTTCAGGCTCATCCTGATAATCTTCACTTGCTTTTTAACATGCTGTGGTTTCTGATTGGATTGTTGCTCTTAATTCCTTTATTCTGGCTCAATCACTGGCATATCATTTTATTCTTAGTAAACACTGATCTTATCCCCAACACTTTGTAATATAGCAATTGAATTTGCTTTGTGACACGTTCAAAGATGCTCCTGTATATTCAATTATTTGTGGAGGACAGAAGATTTGTGCTATTTTAAATAATTGCTAAATTGCCAGATCTAAGGACAGATTCATAAAAAAGTACATTGGTGGTACAGTAGTTAGATAGTTGCCTGCTATTCTCTGATTACACCATTTAAACATTTTCAGCTTTTTACCTTTTTAAAATTAAACTGCCAATCAAACATTTCTCAGCTCCATACCAGCAGGGCACAAGCCTTGCAGGTATCCAGACTAATTTCCTGCAGGTCAATGGCACATTCTGGAAATGATCTACAGCATTTCACAAAATCAGAAAACTTGAATTTGATAATCCCAGAAGCCAGACAGGCCACACTTTTATGGCAGACCCATTTGTTTGCCTTTTGAGGTCGTTTATCACAAGAAAGCAGTTGTAAACTCACAATTGCCCTGTGCAGAATAGTTAATGCAATCAATATAGTTTATCTTGTCTTGTTCAGGTCATAATGTGATTAGAAACTGCTGGCCATGGCGAAGCATCCATTTCCAAATTCACTAGAAATTAATCTCTATATTTTTCTCCCAAATCAAAGTCTCCAACAATATATAATCTGAACAGCAACTGAGCAGGAGAAAAAGTATGACTACACCTTTACTGTTATCACATCATTGTGCAGCAGTTCATTATTATCACATCATAGAGTAGCAGGTTCTTTGCCACAGAACTTGTTTATAAAAGGATCTTAACAACTATAGAAGTACTATAGTAAGTTTTATAGTAAGACTATAGAAGTCTTACCAGAATGTCACAATTGGTATACAGTATCTGCAAATGTTTCTAATCAATGCTCTATGTTAAAACACAGACAATAAATTTTACCTATAGACAACAGGTATTTGTATAGTAGCAAATCTTTTTGTATGTGCTTGTTAATGTTAACTAGCTGAGCTGCTTTGCTTTCATTGGTACATAAAGCATCTATCAGCTTGACACTGGTAAGTTTATGCATGCCAAAATTAACAGCAAATAACAACACTGATTCCTTATAGAGGAAGTCTAGAGACAGCTGGTAGCATTGCACAATGTGCACTTTGTTTTATTCTTTTCCAAAAGGTTCAGGAAGTAGAGATTTAATTGGTAGGACAGGGACATGTCTTCCCACCATCCAGATGGATAATGCATTGCCTTCAAGGTTTGTGAAAGCTGCTTATGCTGAAAAACTCACTGTCTCATATGCTTGTTATGAGTATTTCATTGGTGGTGTATTTAGAGAGTACAAATTCTGTACACATAAACATGAAAAAGGACTGTATCTAACGCCTGTTGTACATGCCTACACTTTCCATTCGTAGGTAGCAAGATTTTTGTGCTGCCTGCCTTCTTCTCTGTGAAATATTAACTTGATCCCTTTAAAACATATAAAATGTGTAACCTGTGATATTACATGGAAAAACACATTTCCAGCATAGCTGGCTGTAGAATTCTGGGAGTTGAAGTCCACAAGTCTTAAAGCTGCCAAGTTTGAAGACCTCTGTCTTAGACAAAGATTATTGTACTATGGTGCAGCACACTGAATTGTGAAACAACACACCACCACATCCACCCTAGTATGTGGTGGATTTCAAAACCTATGCTAGCTGGAGATACTGGATACTGGACCCAAATACCTTCTGGGGATTAATTATGCACAAAACTAAGACTTTCGTGAATATTCTTCTTCTCCACCTGAATCAATGGGCAATATTTTAATGTAATAAATAAAGAATGATTAACACATGATTATCATTACAAGTGATTTAAACAATTCAGTAGTCTATAGCAAATCATCCATGAGTATTTATATGAAAATTGAAGTGTTCCATCAAGAAAATTAATAAAAAAGCAACTGAGTCCTAGAACGTCTCAGTGTATTTTCGGTCACTTCTCCTCTGAATAAATTTAATCAGTTTTGATTTTCAGCTCCTCTGAAAGTATGAAACGGTGAAAAATGTGCTATTGGTAAATACTATATATTCAGAAATGCTATAAATTTAGACAGGTATTGAAATATAGTGATTTAAGATGTTTGACTAGTACTGCGAACATACAAGTTCAAATCCACACTCAGCCATAGATGCTTACTTGGTAACTTTGGACCAATCTCTCTCTCACACAAAACAATCTACCCATTATTGTTGTTAGTTGCGAAGTCGTGTCCGACCCATCACAACCCCATGGACAACGTTCCTCCAGGCCTTCCTATCCTCTACCATCTTCTGGAGTCCATTTGAGCTCAACTCTACCCATAGGATTGTTCTAATGGGGTAAAATGAGAAAAATGGGTGTCATACATGTTACCCTCCTTGTCTTAATCCAAGGAAATGATCTACACTTCCATTTCCCACCTCTCATTTATGGAATTGTTATTCCTGCCCCATGTCCACTATTCCTAGTTGATAAGCCCATATCTAAACCATAGAAGGCACATGGCCAGATTTTGCAATTAAGATATAGTGGAACTAATTCAACCAATCTAGTTTAGAACTTCTTCACTTCCAGGCTCTTCAGCATGGTCCCACTATTAATAATCTCCATCTTCTCCAAAATAGATGCAGGGAGGCCATCTCAGTTCTATTTCCCTTTCTCCTCCATTTTTGTCCAGTAACTAGTTTCTAAATGGCAGGGTCTTTTCCTGGAATTGACAGATGCATCCCTGGAAGAGTCCACCACTCCAGATCTCATTGCCAGTAACTCTCCTACATGACACAATTCCGCCTCCTCTAGTCATTCTCGTAAATAGCACCTTCAGCCAGGTCTAGTCCTCTGTCTTCATGACTTTTGTGTTTTATTTTCTTCCACACCTCTATTCTAATCTAGGCTTCCTGCAACAGTAACAATCACACACTTAGTCCCAAAAACCCTCTTTTTATTTCAATGGCTGTGAATTATATTCATTCACCGCCGTAATGAGTCCCAAGCAGTTTGTGAATAGTCCGACAGAAGTCTGCCACAGTCTTTCAGGATAAGGCTGATAAGCACCCACCTTTATCTCCCTTGAAACGCTGCCAAAGACCTAATTGCCAATTAGCTTTTCAAGGCCAAATTGAGCACAAAGTCAAAACGGCACTTCAGAATTTAAACCGACCAGAACAAGCAAAGTTGCTTCCTGCAAAGGCTCTTCCTTTGTTCCTCCCTTATGTCTTATGGGAGGGGCCAATCATCTCCAAGCCTTTCTCCCGAGTCACCCCTTTTGTCTTAACTGTTCTTGCCTTCTGGCAGCTCTGCACATGTGCGCATTGGGAACAGGCTCCCCTGTTCCTCTGTCTCGCTGATGTCAGACTCTGGAGGCTCCGGAGTTAGCACATAACTCCCAGATGGCCCTGGCCCCATTTCTGCCTCCGACGCAGAGCCCTTGTCCGAGCCTTCCCCAGACTCCAGGACTGGCCCATGTTCCTCCCCAGTCTCCTCACTGTCTGACTCTGCTGCCAGCTCCGCAGGCTGCCAGCGGACCACAACAACCTCCAAGATTTTTCTCATTATTCTTTGATTTGTACATCAATTGAAAATATTGCATATCCTGCTTTTACGATATCTTTACCTTTAGATAATTTTAAGTTAGTGAAATACCTTTTCAGATTTTCAAATTCTAAACAACTGAATATAGGTGGGGTCTGTAAATTACAATGCCAGCCTCAACCATGCAAAGCACTTTGAAAAGGACAGAGTTTTTAATGGCATGATTGTGGCCTGCATCTTGATTTTTTTGATCCCTCTGTGGACACCCATGACTAGATACATATCTATCAGAGCTATTTTCCTCAACTGATTTGAGGCTGTCTTAAGCACTTAACTCAAGCTGTCAATCAAAGCAATGACATTGCTAATTTATTCAGCATAAGTATGGGGTGTCAGCTGCTTTCATGTTCCATATTAACTCTGTTGCACTGGAGGCTGGGTGTTATCCACTACCCTGCTAACAATTTTGCTTGGTTTGTTTGGCTCATTCAAAGTATGTATAAATTTACATTGTGTTTGCTAAATTTTCTATCACTGAAATTAATTGTTTAAAAATTAGAATAAATCAAATCAACATTCTATATTTGGGGCCTGATAAATACAAGATTATTGAACATATAGTTGCTTAACTTTAACTAAATTATGAGACTGCTTTATTACTTACTTATTTCATTTTTATGCCTCCCATTGACAATGGCTCTTTATCATGTTTCTTTCTGTTTTCATAAGTGACTAGTTTTATTTTTCATTTCTAACTATTCTGCTTCTATGACAAAGGAATGCTTTCAAGAGCATTGATTCCAGAAACAGCAAAAAGAAAACAAGCATGACATAGAAAAGGAAAGAGTGCCACAAACAGGTTATTCCAGGAAATGCATTGCTTGTAAATAAAGGGAAATGTTATGTTATAATATTTTTCATTAAAGTTTAAAAATACAAAGATTCAAAACTAATGCAAAGTAAGAAAAATATAAAATGCAGAGGAAAAAATGGGGAATATACAGTGTATATATATATATGTATATGTATATATATATATGTGTGTGTGTATATATATTATATATATATGTATGTATTTGTTTTCTCAGGTTTTCGCGGGTGTTTGTATGTAGGTCTTTGGTTATTCGGGTCTTCTCCCACGTAAAATTGGAAGTGTCTTGGCGACGTTTCGACGAAGTCTCATTTGTCATCTTCAGGCTGGTGTTCTCGGCTTCGTGCTTCCAGGAGCAATGTGAGATCGCAGCTGTCTCTTCCTTTTAACTGCTAGTGGGGGTGTGAGCTGATTGGGTGGGAACTTGGCTGTGTTCTGATTGGGTGGAGGTGTGTTCTGATTGGTGAGGGGCTTGGCTGTGCTCTTATTGGATGGGGGGTTGGTTGTGCTCTGATTGGCTGGGGGTGTGTTCTGTTTGGGTGGGGGCTTGGTTGTGCTCAGCTTAGTCTGAGTTGCAGGGGGATTTGAGCTGGTGAGCTGTGTTGTTGTTGTTTGGCTTCGTGTTTGTGGCCGTGCGAGCTCTTCATGGTGGGTGTCAGTCTGCTTCATGTATGGATTGGAGGGGTTTAAAGTGGCTAATGATGCAGCTGCGGTCTGGCTTCTGGTCCTTGGTCGTGGCTCATTATCAGTGTGGGTTTGAGTCTGTCTTCTGCATGGATGTGTGGTGGTGACATCCTGTGTGGCTCTCGTGAGTATGGGTCTGGTGTCAATCGTCGTGTTAGGGACTTGTTTGTCAATAAGGGCAGGTTGGAAACCCGCCCTTATTGACAAACAAGTCCCTAACACGACGATTGACACCAGACCCATACTCACGAGAGCCACACAGGATGTCACCACCACACATCCATGCAGAAGACAGACTCAAACCCACACTGATAATGAGCCACGACCAAGGACCAGAAGCCAGACCGCAGCTGCATCATTAGCCACTTTAAACCCCTCCAATCCATACATGAAGCAGACTGACACCCACCATGAAGAGCTCGCACGGCCACAAACACGAAGCCAAACAACAACAACACAGCTCACCAGCTCAAATCCCCCTGCAACTCAGACTAAGCTGAGCACAACCAAGCCCCCACCCAAACAGAACACACCCCCAGCCAATCAGAGCACAACCAACCCCCCATCCAATAAGAGCACAGCCAAGCCCCTCACCAATCAGAACACACCTCCACCCAATCAGAACACAGCCAAGTTCCCACCCAATCAGCTCACACCCCCACTAGCAGTTAAAAGGAAGAGACAGCTGCGATCTCACATTGCTCCTGGAAGCACGAAGCCGAGAACACCAGCCTGAAGATGACAAATGAGACTTCGTCGAAACGTCGCCAAGACACTTCCAATTTTACGTGGGAGAAGACCCGAATAACCAAAGACCTACATATATATGTGTGTGTGTGTATATATATATATATATAGATAGATAGATAGATAGATAGATATAGATATAGATATAGATATAGATATAGATATAGATATAGATATAGATATAGATATAGATATAGATATAGATATTAGATATATATGAGGAAATGACTTTCCCGTTCCTCCTTTATCAAGACAAGTACAAATAATTTCAATAACTTATATCACTCTAACATTTCAACTTAAGGTATTTTCTTCCCATATCTCATCACTTATCTATAAACAAATTATAAAGTCTCAATCTTAAGTAACAAAAGTCTCTTAAGAGTTACTAGAAATAACAACATATACTGTATTTTAAGCTAATCAGATTAATTAGTTTCATATTCCTTTACTTTTAGCATGGTAACTCATCACTTTCTCTGCATTTCAGCATAGGAGATCATTGCTTGACCAATTTAATATATTAATCTAAAATATATTTGAAAAAATATATTTGAAAAATCTATCTGAAAAATCTAGAAATACAGCACTGATGGAAAGCAGGCCTAGTCAGCTGTTTTGAAAGAGATTTAAATTCAGACTGCCTTGTTCAAGTAGGTATCATAATATTTTAACACGGCCTAATGCTAATGCCTCCTTCAAGCTTATTCTGATATCTCTACGGACCTTAAAAAGACCTGGAACTTTCCCTGGGCACCTGGAACAGGATGAATAACATTCCCAATCAGTGGGAATGTTGGTTTGCTTCCCAGAATCACAGTTTGAGTTGGGTGACCGTATAAGTGTTCTAAATAATTATATAAAAAGATTAAATCATGGCAACTGGACCAAAGTTTATTAACTAAACATTTATCATGATTTAACCATTTTAAATACTTTTGGCCTGAATGATTGAGTCTTCAATCATTAAATAATTAATAACAAATAATAATTTTCTTCCATGATTGGCCAGACCAAGATGTAGCAAAGACAACTGCTTTTTTTAATTTCATACAAAGCCCTAGAAAGAGATAATTAAAAAGTTAGGATTGGTCATCTCTAAGTAACTCACTCGAAGTGCCTTGTCTCTTTATTCCATTCCTTGTATGGAACAAGCAAAAAGTATGGTGGAAAATTCAAAAGTACACAGCACTGAAGAGAAAGAGAAATGTTTATTGCAACAGTTGTGTGCCTACTTTACAAGCAGGATACTGAATAATGGGAAAGCAAAGAGTTTTATAGAAGTTAATGAATACTTATATTTCCCTTTCACTGGTAAAGACCACCATAAGACAGAAGGAAAGCTGCAATCTTCAAGTAATAAAGTAGTTCTCGTGGATCTTAATCCTTATACAAGAGAATGAGGCCTGTGGCACCCAAGAAAAGATAATTAACATTTTGAGGCATTTCAAAATGAAGAGTTATTTCATTAGTTTCCTTAAATAGTAAGAATTATTACTGGGTATGTAAATATTATCCTATGTTTAAGTAAAGAAAAAAATTGAGAAGGTGAGATATTTGAAGGGTTTTTCACATATAATCTTTTCTTAAGGATATATCTAAAATATCCCTTGATATTGATTGGACCATGGGTGTCAAACTCGTGGCGTTACATTGCTGTCACATGACGTATCATGACTTTTTTTCCCTTTGTGGAGCTGGAGTGGGCGTAGCCTGCACATGACGTATCCGGCCCGCAGGCCACCAGTTTGACACCCCTGGACTAGATCATACATAAATGCAGATTCTGAAAAAGCCTAAAATGTCTTTAATACCGAGAAATGCCTACAATTTATTTGTGGGTGCATAAAGGGACATACATATACATAAAATATAAATAAGTATATGTTTAAATATTAAATTTCCCTTTATAACTTCCATTTTCCCATTTATTACATGAAATCAGCTCAGTTTTCACATGAAATATAAATCAATCTTCACCATATATACATAATTATATATATTTATTTCATAGTGCTTTTTAAAGATCATTCTTTGCCCAAAGAAATACAAATTAAGACTTTGTGTGCCCTCTGCTGGCTTTTCCACAGTACTAAACCCTGCTTTTATCTAGGAATTGTGTTCAGAAAATGTTACACAACTTCATGCCTAGCTGCTCAACAGAATGGTGTTATATGAAAATATGAGCAGCATTCCATTACATAAATATAATTCCTGCATCTCTGTTTTGATAGTCTACCAGAGTTAACAAATCTGCAAATCATTCAAAGTATGTGGGGACCGATTCCTAAATACCATAGTTTCAATAATCAAAGTGAATTGGAAAAGCTGAAATTCTGGACTGAAACCAATTAGATACAATTCAATAGGAAGAGCACAAACTTCTGTGATATATATATATATATATATATATATATATATATATATATATATATATATATATATATATATATATACATACATACATACATACATACAATCAAGAGCAGACAAATGTGAGTGTATAAAAACATTTAATTGTAATCAGTAGATGTAAAAGGGATACACGTAGTTTATGAACTAGAATCAGTAATATGATGTGACTGATAAAAAATGAATTGTTTGACTTATCAATAATTATACATTATTTCATATTTATGTGTAGGCATTTTTATATGTACACACAAGATGCTTAACAAGGAACCTAGACCACACCTGCTTTGCTAAAATGTACTAAATGGACAGAGACAAGTGGGTCCTCAGATATCCAGGCCCTAGCTGGATATCTGTGTTTTGCTACTTATGACCATTTTTCACACATATGACCATTGTAGCATCCCCATGGTCTTGACAGACTCTCATTGTCATCATCACCAACAAAGTATATCTGGAGAAATGAAGGCTGATGCTGAGGCCCCACCATGATACTCCCTATCGTGTGGTAGAGCTGCCCCTGCACTTTGAATGTTGGCATAAAATTTCCCTCCTTCACCTCTATGGCTCCAAAAGAAGTCATTTTGAAGCATCTGTTGTACTTCCGGGCAGCAGAAAGACAGTCTTTTCTCTTTAACTGGTGTTATAGTAGAAGGAACAGTTTCATCTAAACTGAAGAGGTCAGTGTAAGAAGTAAGTTGGGGCTGTGATACTATGCAGGAGAAATTTGGTTCAAAATCCCTTGGCTCAGTGGTGGTCGGTGATTGAAATTCATAAGGGAATATCTCTTCCGCTGCCTTGAGTTCAGAAGCAGTTCCACAGGTGGAAGGCTTAGACATTTTGGTGAGGTAGCGACATTTAGCACTGTAAGGAGCCCCAGACCGCTCCTGAGTGGAGTGGAACATCTGCCAGTTTGAACTGAGGTAATAGAGTGTGAGGCAAGTGGCAGTTGGAACTTTTTCAGGTGGGGAGGGGGAGTAGGTCTAACTCCTTAGCATCAGAGCGTGTTAATATACTGCATATGAATATACTGTATATGAAATACTAATGATCTGATAGTCATTGAGAAAAATCCTTTCTTAGCGAGCACCTAGAAGCCAAGAGGAACATATGTGCCAAAGTTCAAGTTTGTAGGCTTTGCCATTCTAGAGATTTTGTGATGTGGATTTTGCTTTTATATATATTGTATAGATGACTAGCACCTTGAATTCTACTCAGAAACTGATTGGCAACCAATGCTGCTCATCTAGCAGTGGTGATGTACAGGCATTCTGGAAGATGTCTGTTATTACTATTGCATTTTAAACCATCTGTAGTTTCTGGGTGGTCTTCAAGGAACCCAATATTTTGCTTTGGACTGCTACGTGAGATTTGTATGCCATTAAAAACAATCAAAACTGAAGTTTCCAAGCTGAGAGCATCAGGCCCCCCAAAAACAAGAAAGACACATGGTGATGTTTCCAAGCAGGTTTCTTTATTGTTCCTCACCTATAGACAAAACCTTGCCAAACTGAAGCATTCTATTATCTACATCAAGCATATATTCTGAGAACTATTATGAAGGGCCTGTCTTTACCGTCTTTCTCTCACACAAACTATCTGAACTGAACTCCTTTGGAATTTATCCTTCCCTTCTGGGAATCCAGCCTTGTACGTTCCATCACAGAGTGCCAGCTCATATGTGATGCAGGAAAATTCTGGATTATAATAGTCCTCAATTTACAACCACAATTGAATGGCTTGGTCTACAGCTTCCTATTTTATACTGTGACTTTACAATTCATTTTAATATGCCATAGAATTATCATTAACCTGTTTAGTTATACATATGTTATACTTTATTAAAACTATTATTGTTATTTAAAATTAAGCAGCATCTACTTATTTAGAATTATCTAGAATTTTGGTACAGCTATATAAAACAGAATGTATGCATCCAATAGAAACTTCCTTTGCCAATTCATTTATTGAGTTGAGTTGTCCAGTGAATCAAAGGCAAGAGAAGAGACTGAACAGCCACTTGTCTGAAATAGTATAGGGTCTTCTGCTTGAGGAGGTCCCTTTCCAACTCCATTCTATTCTAAGGCAGCTAAGGGAGCAATGTTTATTATACACAGGCTTCACAAAGTCAGAATATTTATATAATTAGAATCCTGTTACGGCAAACAAGTCCTTCTTTAGTCCAGATGTTATGTGGCTCTACTTTATTGTAAATGAGTAATATATGCTCTTCAGATAATGTGCAAAGAAAGGTTTTTTTTTTAAAAAAAAAAAAAATCAGCTGCAGATTGATGCGATTTGTGAATTCCTCTCGTCTAGAAATAACTCAGGTTTTTTTTTGTAATTTGTAGGTGCTCTTCTTCAGGCACTCATGCCATATAGAGTGAAAGGAGGAGCAGGGTTTCCCACTTGTTTATTCTACATAGGTTTCCCTCCATGTCCACAAAGTATGGGGAAGGGCATTATCGAAATTTTGAAATTATCGAAAGCAAAAGTGACAAATGCGATTTTATTTCAGGAGGGGAATTGCCCGAAATAAAAGTGGCACACAAGGGTGCAAATAAGGCACATACAGAAATAAATACACGGTTTGATTCCCCCATAAATTTTACCTTAAACCGTCTACCGTGGACCTTACATGTTTTTAAGAGGTCCCTAAGGGGGCGTGCATAAGCACACCAGCTTGCCTACCATCCCTGCCCTACTGTTCCCATTTATATGTACTCATTTTATGTGTTTATGGCTATGTTTTGCTTATTTGTATCCATTTATTTGTGCCAATTTTCATGTGTCCATGTCTATGTCTATACAGATACTTGTTTCCTTATACTTGTTGACAAATATATGAATGAATGAATGATCGATCGATCAATCAATCAATCAATCCTTTTTAGGGGGCATGAAGGTTCTCTATTAGTGCAAAACTGATATAGCCAGATTTAACCCTGCCCTCAATCCTCGATGATCGAAAAGATGCAACCCTCCGCATCGGTTTCTCTTCGTACAACAGTCACTGGCTAGTCTGTTGAACTTCTGCCTGCAACAAAACTTGGGAGGGGGGGGTTTCTGTTTCAACAACCCGGAAAAGAAACTAGGACGATCTTGGGGGGAAAAAAATCGTGCGAGGGAATCAGTTGCAGGATCCGCCACTTCCAAGGCCATCTTTGCTCTTCCTGCCTTGGGTCTCTTACAAAGCCATCGGACCCGGAAGTGCGGCGAATGAACCAATAGATAAACCGCTCCTGCTTCTGCGCCTCGCAGCCGTCCTCGCCCTACGACGAGGAAGCGGTCGGCTTCATGGCAGCCGTGGGCGAGGCGGGCGACGCGGGATCGGTGGCTGCAGCAGCGAGGGCAGCGGCGGGGCTCGGACGGAGAAAAGCCCACGGCAAGGTGAGGAGCAGCGGGGGAGGCTGTGTGAGCTGAGTTGCCCTCCGCGGAACGCAGTTTTAGGCTGCCCTCCTCCACCCCCCAACCCCAATTCATTGGCACTCGCACTCCCATGATCCCTGTCTCGCTGGATTATGGGAGTCGAAGTCCACGTCCGGAAGGCCGATGTGGATGGAAGAAAGGCTGGCACAAAGAGATGTCGAAGTCTTGCTTTTATGACTCCTGAAAGGAGGCCGTTTTGTTTCCCCGTTCGGCTCTCCCCTTGCGGATTCATGACCTTTTTTTTTTATTATTTGTTTGCTTTTTGGAGAAAAGATGGGGTCATTAAATGAAGATGATGATGTAGGTGGAAGCATTGAAAACTCTGGTCTTAAAAATCCTTAAATATCCATCTTCCCTTTGAAGGAATGCATAAAGGAGAGAAAGCGTTTCTCATATTTAAAGGTCCCTAGTTGGAAAGGTTTTGCATCTTAAATTTACTTCTTTCAAAGAGTAGTCCTCTGCTTGCAACAGCCTCTTTAGTGACCGTTCAAAGTTACAATGGCACTGAAAAATGTGACTTGTGACCGTTTTTCACAAAACGGCAGCATCCCCATGATTGTGTGATCAACATTCAGATGCTTGGCAACTGGTTCGTATTTATGATCATTGCTGTGTCCCAAGGTCATGCAATCACCTTTTGCGACCTACTCACAAGCAAAATCATTTGGGAAGGGAGATTCACTTAACAACTGTGGCAAGAAAGGTTGTAAAATGGGGCAAAACTCACTTAACAAAGGTCTTGCTTTAAACAACAGAAATTTTGGGGTCAATTGTGGTTGTAAATCGAGGACTACCTGTATAGGAATTTTCTCTCTTCTGATCTTGAGGTAGGCTACACTCTCTACACTCATGAGGTAGGCTTGGAAACAAAAATGGATAGACACCATTGGAAGAGCTTATATGGGTTTTTAAAAACTTGGCTAAGTCAGTCACTTATGGAAATGTTTTTTGTCATATAGAAGAATTTTATCAATCATAACTAAAGTCACTGTAGCCTGATCTGAGGCTACAATTGAGGGGGGAAGAGCTGTTTGTAGAGACTTCTAACCAGCATTACTAACCTGGTTGGATTGTTGCCAAAGTTAATACACTGACATTTCCTGTGTGCATTGGAGAGAGTGAAATGTTTATATAAATATTTGCCTATAAACAAAAATAGTAAAAAATGGTGTGGGTTATATTTCAACTTACTATAAATGCCCCATGAGGTAAAGACCCATTTAATAATGTCAGATACTAAATCATACATTGGATAAGATCTTGCTCTATGTATGGGTTCAGATTTTTGTCTGATTCTGGATTTATGTAACAATAGTATATATTTGAGGTATGGCGATCCTGTGTCATAAAAAATTAAAGTTTAAAAAATAAAGATATTTTCATATGTATGTACCTTTAACTCTTAAAGTGGAAAAAAGGTGGTTGCATGTAAATCTAAATAACTAAGTAACTAAAATTGCTATCAATTTAATTAGCTGATTTAATCAGCTTTATCATTTGATTTTCTGCAATGGAAACAATGTGCCACTTTATACACTACATTGTTAGATACACTTTAAAATATGTTAAGAGTGAGGTTTGATTGGCTGCATCTCTTTATTCAGTGTATGGTTTATGTCAATTGATAAATTAGGGAAGTCAAGTCTTTGGTTCTGAGGGCCTTTCCCCCCCATGCATAGTGTATTTTCTTTCTTAACAAGAGCTGATGCAGAATTGGGACCAGTTCTTTGATCATTCAAAAAAGCAATGACTGTCATTGCCATATTCAAGCAATAAACTACATAATCTGTTAATAAGTTTTACAAAATGTGATTTGTATACTTTCTGCCTTTCTACAAATTGTTACACAAGCTCAGCCATAGCCTGCTTTGCTTTGCTCTATATATTTTTCATAGTGCATATGCTGCAACAGACTGTTTCCAGATTAAGTTCAAATTGATATGTAATACCTAGGATTACTATTAGGGATGCTGGATTTGTTTTTCTTTTTTCCCCTCCTTGTGTGATTTCTGTCACAAAAACATTTGCTGGATTTGTCCATTGTTATTCGTCACTTTCTGTCCCATCCTTTAGCAGGATTTTTGGATCGCCGCCTTGAGTCTTCGGGGAAAGGTGCATACAAGTTGAACAAATAAATAAATAAATATTTTCAGCCAGGGTGGATTTGATTTAAATCGAGTTGATTTAAATCATGATTTAAATCACTAGTAAAAAGGCTTGATTTAAATCAACTCGATTTAAATCATAATTTTTAAAGAGCAACTGTCATCTCTGCTACTCCTTTGACCCACTGTTGACTCACCGATAGTCCCAGTGTTGCAGAATATACAGCCTCATGCTACATAACTAAGGTCCATTTCATGATGAATAAACTAAATTATTTATGTATCTTAAATAGAAAACTATCTTACGATAGATTTTTACCCCCCAAATTTTTTATTAAAATAAATTTGATAAAAATCAAAAAAATCCGATTTAAATCAAAAAAATCTGATTTTTTTGATTTTTTTAAAAAAATCATTGATTTTTATCCACCCTGATTTCAGCTGAATTGCATAGTAAAGAATTTACTACCAGAAAAATATATTTAATTATATTTATGAGGATATGCAGAGTGTCTCTTTTTATAGAAACAACTACAACTACAACCATTCATTTAGTAACCATTTGAAGTTACAACGCTAAAAAAACGTAACTTATAACTGGTTCTCACACTTAGAAACTGTTGCAGCAAATTTTAAATTATTTGCTGCTTGGTCAGTTGACTAAGATTAATTTGAATTGCAGGATAGCAGATATCTGGAAATAGAACCTGTTGTTACGGCCCTTTCTCTAGCACTTCAGCAAGTCAACATTTATAAAGATGCTCACATATATCAACATGATTGAATTATTTCTGTGACTGCTTTATATAACTCGCATTCCTCAAAACACTGCTGGACACAGCTTTGAGTAGCTTCAGTTCCATTACAGATCGATAACTTTCATTATAGCAATGACAAAGGATGCTGGGAATTGTGGTTCAGGAATGGAATGTCTCACATTCCTCACTCTTGAGTTACATGGTGCTGAAATGCTAATTAAAATACCCCCAATGTGTTGACAAAGCTGAATACTTCCAGTATTGTGAGAACACAGTTTGTTAATTCAAGACAATCCAGTTCACATACTGATATTAAGAATCTCAAGACACTGAATAATCAGTCAACTACAGAGACCATTAAAGATTTTTAAGAATAACGTGCATGCTTTGATAATGGCAAATATGTTCCTTCTGTTTTGTTTTCTTTCCATGGCTTGGCTCTTCTTTCTGTTACTTTTTAAATATAATTACCAGCAGTTGTTCCTGCCTTCTTTCTAACATTACCTGCCATGTTTTAATGATCTTATCAAGGGGTATCAGCTATTTATCTTCAATGATTCACTCCTACATAAAATTAGAGCATCATCCTTGACATCTTCTGTTCTTTCTAAAATTTGCCCATTCTCATACATCACTTAAAATGTTTAATCGGAGCAAAGCAAAACTGAAAGCTTTAGATGATGCAACACTCACTATTGGCATTATTTTATACCGACAACAATTAAAAACCTTATTCTTGTCATTTTAAGTTGAATTTGAGAGCTGATGTAATTTTATGTATTTTCTGTTACAAATGGGTTTAAATTATGAACAGGACCTTAGATCTCTTGGCTAAAATAATTAAACAATACAAGAAATGTGAGGCAATCATGTTTGTTTACATAACAACAAACAAAAAATACAAACAAAAAGTTGAGCTGTAAAAATACACCTGTGTTTATAGAACACAGTCAAATATTTGATGTCAAGCTGAAATCTATGTCTTTTGGAGTCATAACTAACTTGGAGCAGAATAGAGGATGTAAAGTATAATTGTGTGAAAAAGGCAAAGGGTTAAAATATTCCAAGACACGGGTCCTCATATGAATTTTTGTTTCAGATTCTAAAATAAATAATTCAAGAAGACAAGTCAATTAGGCTAAATAGTGAGACTCATCATAGGATTCCAGTTGCTGCTTACAAGCCTCTACATGCAAATCTGGACTTTTGGGGATATCTTCATCTAGCCCTTTGTCCTCCTATCTGAAATGATGATGTGGAAGATTATGGGGCATCCCGTGCAAACTCAGAACACTTTAGTTGGAAGGAAACTTGGATAAAGAAAATTGCATACATAGAAGCACTTACATGCATTATGTGGAATTTTTTGGATCCTGACCTCTGCAAGTGTTTGAAAAAAAATACTCATAATTTTGGTGATCCTTAAAAAAATAATAATCTTAATTGCTGTTCTGATAAAATGTCAATCTGGACTGGGCACGCATGTGACTCTTGATTCATCGAGGAAAAAAGCTGCAAGTTGCAAGTTTTTTTCCTTGTCTGATTTTGTTGTCGACCATTTAATTGCTTGCAGCTTAATAGCTTCTTCACATTGGCTTTGCTTCCGCCATCATTCTTGCAACCTCCTGCCTTGCATCTTTAATTAAAGTACCATTAGGAAATATTAATTCAGATGTCTTAAGGCTTCTTTCCACTGTTAAGACAGATAACGGAAGTGGCATCATACATTTCTCAAGAAATAATCTGGTGCACGTTTTGCTAGCAGATTCTGCAGTCTGGACAAGATGTGTATTTCCAAGGTACAAAAGCGTCATGTTGCAGCTGCTTCTATACTTGAATCTTAAATTATGTGCTTGGAAAATAATTAAGGAAATGGTGATCCTTAGCCTACTTTGTCTGAGTGTTCTAGTTGAGTTATCTGTATAACTTTCAACTTAATCCAGTAATCTAATGAGTACGAATGTCTTAAAACATCCCATCAGATCTGTTGCAGGATTCTTCTGCATAAGTAAAATGCTTGGATTGTTTGGAATTTATTAATAAACTGGCCTTGTTTGTTTATTTTTTAGATTCTTAATGTCAAAAACCTAACATAAGTATCTATTATCATTTGGGCACCTTTTCCACAATGAGTATTCTGGAAAAAAATGATTTTGTTATTGTAAAGCAACCTTTCATTTTGGAATAAAAACCAATCTAGCTATTTTAGTTCCCAATTATGTTAGTCCTTCCAATTCTTAAAACTACTTGTACCAGTCTACGATATTCTTTTAATCTATGAAAACCTATACATTAAATGGCGGTTATACGGAATTGATAAAAGCTGGTATATAAATGTACTCCAGTTGCAACATGGTACTTTAGTGCCTAAATTTAATGAAAGGCAAATTGCTTGAAAACCAAGAAACTGGCATTGCCTGCAGAAATGCCTATTTTATGATTCCACTTCATCCTTAAAAAAAAATCAGCGTACAGGACACATTTCTGAGTTGATTTTGTTTTGGCTCTAGTTAAAAATAAACTTATGCATCACAAATCTTACTTCCTTCACTGCTTTCTCCAGGATAATCCTCGTAACAGCTGTTAAAGACGACAAACGATACAATTTAAATACTGAAATATATTTTACTGATCAAGTAAAATGGATCCATGTTCAATTGGAAATCAGCTGCAAGCTAGCAGCGATTGTCATAAAGCATACTTTACCTCTCAAACTGGCTTCAAGACTAAGCAAGATTTATCAGCAACTGATCTGTTACTTCTTCAGCTTAGAACTGGGATAACTCTTTCAGAGACTCATACAATCTGCTTCCATCATGCTAAAGTTTACCTTGATAGGTATGAAGACTTGCAAAAGTCATGTTGTGATCCTTTTAATATGCACAAAAAACTCTCCAGGAAAAACTTGCATGCAATTGACATAGATGATGCATCTTTTCTAAGTGCCAAGTTTGGACGTCAATTTATACCAGGCTGGAAGCTTTGCCCCAAATGTACACAGATAATAAATGGAAATGCAGAGGTTGACTCTGAAGACCGTCAACGAAGGAGACTTGATTCAGACGTATGTATATGGGACAATTTTTTCAACTATCTAAGTACTGGACTAAAGCTGTAACTTTTGCAATTATGTGATAGAAAATCCCACCCACTGAAAAAAAAATTGGTACCTCTAAATATATGTGCCATAGGAGACAGGTTAAGAGTATGAAAAGAATAGCACAATCCCCTTTCTTAAAATACTAAGAGTACACTCAGTTCTGTATAGTTCCTGAATGTATGACTCTCACTGGATAAGCACTGCATGAAGAAAATGCCATCACAGTTTAAACATCAGAAATGGCATTTTCATGTAAAATTGCAAGTTCTCAGTTGAATCTTTGTATGAATTGTATGTAGGAATGAGCTCTAATCCTTTTAAAGGGAAAATATGCCAACTCCTTTCATGGGAACAGGGAGAAAATAACTGTTCAGCTTTTGAAACTGCAATATGCATAAGATTTTCCCATAACTTTCAACTCAGTCAAACAAATTTCTGTTTTATTCAAACCAGGAAGCAATAGTTAAAGAGCTGTTTAATAAAGTGGCTTTTCATGAATATGTTAGCGATACTTTCCTGGTTTGTATGATGATATGATCTTAACTTTTTATAGTACTTAAAGGCAAATTAGCCAGGATGAGACCATATAATTTGTGTAAGCAGTAAAGTCTTATCAACACACTGCATACCTTGAGATTTAAAAGAATTTAAGATATTAGAATGGGATGTACTACTTCAGACTGATGGTAGACTACCCTTTTACAAATCCCCTGTGTAAAATACGCTGCAAATATGAAACAGGGTAGGGAGAAGCACAATGAAGAGAGATTCTAACATCTCCCTACTTTTTTAGTGCTTTTCCTGCAAGGTATATTTCACTAAGGGGAATGTTTAAAAACTGAATTACCATCTGCAGTCTGAAGCTGCACACTCCTTAGAGCTCTTACATGATTGATAGAAGAAGTTTCTCTTCCAAACAATAAGGAGCACCATGATGGAAGACTTTCATCTTTAAAACTGAACTTGGTATCCAGCTTTGCTATATAAATGGCTCTGTGTGTGTATGTTCCAGCATAACTATGGAACGCCTTGAGCAATTTCAACCAAACTTGGTACACAGATGACTTACTCTCTGGGAAAAAATACTGTGTGGGTAAGACACCCCTCGGGCTGTGTGTCTGTGTGTGTGTGTTCCAGCCTAACTCTGGAACACCTGGGCCGCTGAAATGAAAAGGAATGATTTGTATCTATAGTGTCAAATCACAGTAATTTTGACAATGTTAGTGTGCATTTTGGATTCAAGTTCTGTTAAGATACAGCCTGTTGTGCCTTAAAATGGCTTCTACTGTACAGCACAGTGGAGTTGCCATGGTAACGACTTCACAGTACTCCACAAGGGGGCTCCCTCTGGTAAGAGGGATAGGTTCTTAAAAAAAAAACCTTAAAACAAAAACAAACAAACAAAAAACAAGGAGGCTCCCTCTGGTAAGGGAGATTGGTTCTTTAAAAAAAAAACCCACCCTAGGCCCTCAGTTTCAAGCGAAGAGGGCAAGTTGTCAGGGGAGGTGCCTGCTCACCTCAAAGGCTGTTCCTTCTAGAATTTTCCCAGGCTGTTGACCAGGGCAATTAGGTCTCTAATTCTCACCACAGTGGTTGAGGCAGCTTTCTTCTACAATTGGTAACAGGGCTAGGCCCAAGTGTCTTTTTCTTACATGTACTTTATTGTATTTCATAATAATAGATTTCATTGCTGTAACAATGCCTTCAAGGAAACGTCAGGCGATTGGCCAAGTGCAATCAAAGGCTAGAAAAATGAAACAACAGCGTAGACAAGAAACTCCCGAGGAGAGGAAAATTAGACTTGCGCTGATACGCAAGAGAGCTGCCACGTCTAGAGCTTCAGAGACAGTACAGCAGCATGAGGCCCGACTACAGGAAATGAGAGATAGAGCCAGACGATCACGGACTGCGCAACATTTTAGCTTAGCATTGGAAGGATTCCATTATGATCCACATAAAGACTACTCACAGCATGCAAGTGTTACCATCGGAAAAATGGAAATGGTACTTTGATTTGACACTATAGATATAATTAATTCCTTTTCCTGTCTAATACAGGATTGGGATAAATAAATATCCGGGTAAGGCTGGATTATCAGCTAGTAGGAAATAAAAAGAGAAGTGAAGAAATTACCCTGTTTATTAAAGTAACTATTCCTGTTTCCATTAACTTGCATCTCTAAGGGTATATTCCTGTCCAATTTATTATCTTTGCTTTCTTTTGACTATTAATATTACTTTTATTCATTGAGATATCTCATAAGCAATTTATAGCACAGTTGATACTATAAATAAAAAGAGAGAAGTGTATATTTGGCTTCAGCTTCAGTGTTTGTCCCTTAGCTGAAATATGATATCACTTAATTAGAAATGCTTTGAATTTTTTAAAATGAAATTGTCTGTATTTATTCAGGGACGTACAACTAAAGCCTTGAAGTTTGCTAATCCAGGACGGCATACTGGATTTCCTCCAGAAGCAGCAAACAAAAGAGAAAAAAGAAAGCTACAAACAAAAAACACATCCGTTAATTCAGACAGGTAGACTGTTTATGGATTGATTGCCTTTGCTTTTTCACTTTGAGGGAAAATTGTACTTCTTACATATGGATTATAATTTAGAACTGTTTAGATGCATGGAATTTTTTCCCCCTATGTTTGTGCATAGGAATAAAATAAGTTGCATTGTCCAATCATTATAAAGCAGCTTGAAAAGTGGAAAATCAGTATATAATACTGCAGTCGGGGTATCCATGATCTTTCCCAGATTAGGGACGATGTTCTTGGTGCAATTTATTTAATTATTTATTTTTGGTCCCAAGAGATAAACAATAAATTCTCCTTGGAAGTTTTTGTGTTTTAAGTGCAATACAGATTGCACTAGGAAGGTAGGACTATTTTTACTGAGAAAGCAGAAGAAAGCTGATTAGAAGCACACATTATCCTCCTTTTTCCATCTGCTACTTGTTATAGCAGATAGGTATTTGTGCCCTTCTTCCAGCTAAAACCTTAGATTATTCCAGTCGCCTTCATTACTATTATTTAGCCATTGAGTTTTTATAAAACATTTTATATTTTATAGCAGCTTCAGGACAACAGCAATCAAAGTGCTCCAGAAGAAGTAATTGAAATTATGAGATGTATCTCCAGTTTATATTGATTCATGAATATAGTTTTTTATTCCATAGGTTTATACCTATGGAATAAAAAGTAGAGTTTAAGTAGAGTTCTATGCATAATTTTTGGCAGTGGATTTTTCTATATCTTAGATCAGTGATGGCTAACCTTTTTGCCATTGCGTGCCAGGAGCAGGGGGTGCGCGCACATGCCCACACCCATAATTCTATGCACCATGCACATGCGCCATCCCCCGCTCCCCCTCCTCCTAGCACGCAATGGCACGATAGGCACCTTTTTGCTGTCTCCAGCCTCCAGAGCCTTTCTAGGAGTCTGAGGAGGGTGAAAACAGCCTTCCCCACACTCCAAAGGACGAAAATGGTCCGTTTGCCAACTTGCTGTACCCAGCCTTTGGGGACAGCAAAAAATGGGACTTTTTTGTCCCACCGGAAGTTGGCAAACGGGCCGTTTCCAGCCTCCGGAGGGCCTCCAGGGGGATGGGGAAGGCCGTTTTCACCCCCCCCCCAGACTCCTAGAAAGTCTCTGGAGGCTGGGGAGAGAGAAAAACGGGCCTTCCCAATCACCCCCAAAGTCCTCCGGAGGCAGGAAACAGCCTGTTTCCCTACTTCTGGTGGGCCCAGAAGGCCCACGCGTACCGGAGCTGAGCTCGCATGCCCACTGATATGGCTACACGTGCCACTTGTAGCATGTGTGCCATAGCTTCGCCATCATGGTCCTAGATTGATTTTCCATAAAATAATGCTAGCTGATCCTAGTTAGTTACCTCCCCACCACCAAATATTTTTTTCTGGGGTCTTTGGGTTCTGCAAGACTGAATGTTCAAATTCACAGCTATCTCAGTAAAAAGCAGCGATTTAAGCATAGCTAAATAAAACTTTTTAGCCTTAGAAATGCTTATATTTAAGATGATCTACCATGTTTCCCTGAAAATAAGACCCTGTCTTATTTTTTTTTTGAACCCTGAAATAAGCGCTTGGCCTGATTGCCATGCGCTCAAAAGCCCGATTGGGCTTATTATCCTGGGATGTCTTATTTTGGGGAAAACAGGGTAATTAAAGTGATCCAGGTTTGTTCTACAATAGGTAGGCAAACTATGTTCAGATGTTATAAAGAGCTGATGCCAAATTTGAACATTGGTTTGTCGTGTTATGTCCTATCATCCCTAACTAATATGGGCTGTAGCCAGTGGTGGGATTCAACCGGTTCACATCACTTCGGCTGAACCGGTTTTTAAATTGCTGCCTGGCACAAGAGTCAGAATTATAGCATGGAGAGACACCCAGGTTGTGTCTTGCTGCTTGAATATATAAATGCTCTCTGTATTGAATTAAAGGTTTATCCTGCAGAAGTGTCCTTGCAGCCTATACAGTTGTCGTTTAAAAATAATAATTATCTGAGCCTGATCTGACCCTGGTGACGCAGTAGACTAAAGCACTGTTATTAACATTAAGATGTCTGCAATTACTGTAAATTCAAATCTCACCAGGCTCAAGGTTGACTCAGCCTTCCATCCTTTCTAAGATAGATAAATGAGGACCCAGATTATGATGGCAATAAGTTAACTTTGTATAAATATACAAAAGTATGAAGGGTATTGCTTAACGCATTGTAAGCCACCCTGAGTCTCCGGAGAAGGGCGGCATATAAATCAAAATTTTTTAAAAAATTATTATTATCATATGGCCTCCCATCCCTTCCCTTTCCCCTGGTAACAGGGCATTTCAAAAGAATGTCAAGGTAGGTGCCAATCTTATTTCTGGTGTTCCTTAGGAAGGGAGCTACCATGGAAAAAGCCTTTCTTCTTTCTTCCCATTAGATGAACCTCTTTAGTAGCCGAGACTGGTAATATCCCTGTCTCCCCATTCTGGTGGGTAAGGTACATGTAATTGGGAAAAGATGGTCCTTCAAACAACCTGGCCCCGGGCCATGTAGAGCTTAAAGGTGACACAACCAGCACCTTGAATTGGACCCGGAAACAAATCAGGAGCCAATGCAGCTCTCTCAAGAGAGGGACCAATTTAGACTTGCATAAAACTATTCAAGCCAGTGTATTTTGAACTAATTGAAGCTTCCATAAACTTTTCAAAGACACCCCCACATAGAGCACATTGCAGTGGTCATATTAGTTTATATCTGCTGTTCCTTAGTACAACAAACTGGAATTTGTTTGGAATTTTAAACTGAATTGTCTATTATTTAAAACAGAGTGTCTAGTATTACAAATCGTTGTTAATGATTGGTTGCTTGTATTTTTCCCTCCAGGCAATTAATAGCAGCAAAGAGCAAGGTATATGACGGCCAAGGCTTTCTGCTTTACAGTGGGATAGACCTGTGTGACTGCCTTGATGAAGACTGCCTTGGGTGTTTCTATGCCTGCTCCAAGTGCGGCTCCCGCAAGTGTGGACCTGAATGCCGTTGTGATCGCAAGTGGCTATATGAGCAAATTGAGATAGAAGGGGGGGAAATTATTCGTAATAAGCATGTGATATAGCCTGTGCTCTGCATCTCATTACTGAGCCACAGGAAGGTTGGTCATAAAATTTAATCGGTTCATATTTCCAGTTAAGATTCAGTGTTGTGCAAACAAGCAATACGTAAAGGGAAGTTCTATATTTATGTCATCTGTACAGAAGAAAAATTAGAAAGTTGTCTACTTGTGAATTTATTAACAAACAAGCTAATAAGAGTGGTATTGGCTGATACTCATTGTGTGCTTCATGCAGTACATTTTTTTCTCTAGATCATTATTGCTGCCCTTTATAGAAAATCTTTGAATATTTCCTTGTTCTGGACCATGGTTTCTCCTGCAGACACATTTAAGTACTAGCAGCATAAGCAGTATTAGTTGTGGGAAATGGGTGATTTGAGAAGGTTGTTGCATGATAAACAGAAAACACAGAGGTCAGGCTGAGATTTTCAAGAAGATGGCATACTTTTCTGAAGCAGTAATGTGAAAGTGATTGACCTTTTTTGCAAACAAGAGTTGCAAAAAAGTGTGAAGAAGGAATTATATTATGCCTTCAACAGTATTTTGCTGCTGGTGGAAAGGAAGTCACCAAAGTTACAGCCTCAGGCAGTATTTCTGTTATGAATATCTTGCTTGGAGACTTTATAACTGAATCCATAGATTGATGGAGAATGTGCGGCTGGAAAGTGACACCCTGTCACCTTACCTTTAATAAATACACAAAATGTATTTGATGGAATTATACAAGCATAAGTATGATGAGACATTGATGGTCTTTCTACAGTAATAGTTAATAGGCAATGCTTGTAATCTACTCAAATAATTAGCCCATGTGCCCTAGGTAAAATGCATGTATACTTAGTCTGATGCATATAGTGCGTGTTATAGAAATGTGAGGTTCAGGATTTATCAGAAAAGATATTGTTTGTACTAGAGATATTTTTAAAGGCATGTCAAATATCTTTATATCTTGTTTTTAAAAGCTGAAATTTTTGTGTTATTAATATGCAGATATTAATAAAGAATTGATTTTCATCAAAAGATCTGTTTTATTATTTATTCTGTTACTATATGTGATTAAATGTGGCCTAATTCAGAAAGAGAAGAGGATATAAATAATTAAGGAACTGTATTATGGTACCATTATATAAAATTTTGTTGAATTACTAGAACATGTAATTTCTGCATACGGTCATGGCCAAAAATACTAAAATTTAAAATAAGGATTCCATCAAGTATTATGTAGAAAATGGGATTTCCCCTTGTTCTCTTCCTAATTCTCCAAGTGTGTTTAAATGAATTTCTCAACCCTTTGTTGCAGATATTATATGAGAGAGAGAGAGAGAGACAAAGAGGAAGGAAGGAAGGAAGGAGAGAGAGAAAGAAAAAGAAAAGAAGGAAAAAGAAAGAAAGAAAGAAAGAAAGAAAGAAAGAAAGAAAGAAAGAAAGAAAGAAAGATTCCCTCCAAGGTTAATTAAATCAAATTAGATGTATAAAATGTTACACTCTTGTATACCACACTGCAGTTTCCTCACAAGCTTACTCTATTAAAACTCAAATGTACGGTGTTCTACATGTAAGCTTTCTGTATAGTATATGTTGTTGAGTCCAGTAGTAGACCTAAACTAGTATCAGTAGGTAGCTAAACTTTATTGCTTGGATATTTTAGGGTTGGAAACAGAGTGGATTTGATTTAAATCATTATTTAAATCATGATTTAAATCACTAGTTAAAAAATTAAAATTAATTAAAAAATCAACTCAGTTTAAATCATAATTTTTAAACAGCAACTGTCATCTCTGTCCTGCAGCAGCTCTTCCTCTGACCCGCTGTTGACTCACCATCAGTCCCAATATTGCAGAATATACAGCCTCATGCTATATAACTAAGCTCTATTTCATGCTGAATAAATAAATAAATTATTAATGTATCTTAAATAGAAGACTATCTTTAGATAGATTTTTACTCCAAAATAAATTTAATAAAAATCAAAAAAATCCAATTTAAATTAAAAAATCAATTTTTTTAAAAAAATTAAAAATTGATTTTTATCCATCCTGGTTGGAAATAGAAAAAATCTTTGTATTATTGTTATGCATGGATGTTATAATTGATCTGATGTCTCTGATGTTTGGATTTTATTCTTTTAGATTCATATCATTGTGGGCTGGTTGTATTGGAAAGAAACGGGATAAAAAAATAAAAATAAAGTTAACTGGGATCCAGGCACTGGACTCAAGAGTTAAATATTAAATGGTATCTCTTATATATTACTATTCCTTTACTACTGAAATGGCTGCTATTTGGTTTTTCTGAATTCAGTGCAGCCCATAAAGAAGTCTTAAGAGTCCACCATCCAGCTTGCAATTCGCATGAACCTGAATCAGACAACCTCTTGTTCAGTAATAAGGATATCCCAGAAGCCAGAATTAGTGAAGCTCTTTTTTGTAGCGAAAACTAATCCACATTGGTGAGAAAAAGTAATAGAGGCCATTTTCTTCTGAAATTATCATCTTTAAAGAAAAAGAAATCATGCTAGTGAGTCTAGATTGATGTAGGATTTTTTGGGGGAAACCTTGTCAGTTCATCTTGAACAATAGATTTGTATCTATGTTATACTTATTTTTATTTCTGCTTCCGAAGCCCATCTGATCGGGGCGGCAGAGTGGATTGCCGCTCCTCAGCTGTTTTCCTTGCTCTCAGCAATGCGTAAGTTCAATTTTCTGCAAAGGGTGCACACACGTGCAGCGAACCGGTTGTTAAACCAGTAGGATCCCACCACTGATCTACTCAGCAAAGATCAGATGAATTATGGTTTGTCAATATGTGTTTTGCTTGTATGTACACTAAGAGCTTATGCACCAGAGACAAATTCCTTGTGTGTCTAATCACACTTGGCCAATAAAGAATTCTGTTCTGTTCTATTTTTACATTAAACCTTGATAAAATTTTAGGAGATCTCAGAGAGTCTGGAACATAGATATTCTCTAAAATCTCCCATTTGTAGGTGATTTAAATTCCATTCTCAATAGAACTCTCTGTCATGCTGGACTCCCTAGATATATTATTAAAATCATGCATACTACACATAGGAAACTTTTTTATGTTTTTTCTGAATTAATGCATTACTTATTCAAGTAATAACAGGAAGGTATTTCAATCTGCCATACAAAATATTTATATTCAAACACCAAGGTTGAATCTATATCCTTTGTTCTATTAAAATGTCCGCGCTATACACAGTGACAATTAAAAGTTGTAACTCCAGGTTTGTTTGTTTGTTTTATCCCTTTGAGACAATTGACTACTGAAGATTCCCTAGGGTAGTCCTGCCAGTTTTGTTGTGAAGGTTTTTCAGAAGTACCATATTTTTCGGAGTATAAGACGCACCTACCTTTTTTGGTGAGGAAAAGAAGAAAAAGAAATTCCCTCTGCCTCTGCACAATTTTGCCTCGTTACAGCAAATAGCCTGCTTTACTTTCATTTTTGTTTTCAGCATAGCTTGATTAGCACAAGGAAAAAAAAATCTGCTCCAGCAATTTATCTCTTTGCAGCAAGCAGCAGAGCCCTGTGCAAAACAGCTGAGAGCAAATCAGCTGAGAGTCGGGAGGCCAATCCAATCAACTTGTGCTAATTAGGCTGGGCTGAAGCTGAACGGAGCTGTTTTTTCTTACTGTTAGCTTGCAAGGAGGTAACTGCTGCGAGGCAGAGGTCAAAGGGTGGGGGCCAGTGGGTAGGCAGGGCTACATCCGGTGTATAAGGCACACCTAAATTTTCACCCCCTTTTAGGGTGGGAAAGGTGTATCTTATACTCCGAAAAATACAGTAGTTTGCCATTGCCTCCTTTCTAGGGCTGAGAGAAAGTGACTGGCCCAAGGTCTCACAGCTACCTTGTGCCTAAGACAGGACTAAAATTCAGGCTTTCATTTTCTAATCTGATGCCTTAACCACTATACCAAATTGGCTTTCAATCCTAGTTATTATGAAGTTTAATTTCCTTCATGATGATAAGATCACTGCTTTCCTTTTAAAAAGCCAATTTTTAAATGTATCAAGAGTAGTGGCAAAATTTTTGTCTATAGCTATTGTCTAATTGCCTACAGGAATTGGCTAATATTTTCCTCATAATGCACATACACAAATGAATTTTAAACTATGCTTCAGCGTTTGTTAGTTTAGTCTTTGAAAATAAATTAATAAATAACAAACCTGATACAGTTATTTTTCAAACTACATCATCTATTTTATTCTAATGAATCCAAATTCAGCTCTAAAATTTCTTGCTGGGTTGATCCAGTGAATAAAATACATGTCGGCTGCATCTTTATTACCAAGGTATTAAGCCAAGTTGAATATTTAGTAATTTACACCTGTGTAAATTCTATAGCATGGCATTGGAAGTTATTTGATACTACCCAAAATTCAAAGTTTCACTAGAGAAAAAAAAAATTAAAAAGAGCACAGCTAATTAAAGTTGCATAAACTTGAGCTCCAGGTATCAAAATGATTAATAGCATAAATATTCATATTAATGAACTAAAATGTGGTAAAACAATTTTTATATGCTAATTAACTGAGTTCTTATTTCTACCCTATTCCCACAGTTTAGATACCTAATGAAGGAAAAGATTCAGATTATGTTTAAATATAAAATGAGCTATATATTCGATGATCCCTTTGCTACTGACAAATATAGCTACATATTGGTAAATTTCCCCCTCACGTTTTATAGTTGTGACATTTTTAAAATAAAGAACTTTATTTTTCTTTTCAATATCACAATGACCCCTCTTTTTTTTTTTTTCCTTTTTGCTTCAGTCCCAATCAAATCCTCAAGTGCTGTGTGGTTGGTCTTCTCGGCCTCTTTGGCTTTGCAGACTCATGAAATATAATTACTGCTAACGCTGCACAAAAGCTAGACCTGCTGACCGAGTCAGCTTTTATCTCTGCTTTTCAAATCTATCTTCAAGCCTGACCTTCAGCCTCTCTTAGGCAGAAGTGTGGAACTAGAAGAACAAAGACCCCTTATTTTAGTGAAGTTCATGGCTTTTTATCATGTGGATATATTTTTACATGGTAGCAGGCTGCAGGTCATCAATCTCATTTTCCATATGTCCTTTGCACAATTTGAATCCAGTTTCCTGAGGTGAAAGGTTAAATAGCTTTCGGGAAGGAGAAGTCTGGAAAGGGGAATAATCTAGTGGTAAGAATAGTCTAGGTTGTAAGTGATAAGGGACTTATTTGCTCATGTGATTGTTGCGGGGGAGGTTTTTTTGAAGGTAGGGCTCCCAGTTCTAAACTGGCTAAGAAATTCAGGCAACTATTGGATAGATTGTGACAAAGAGACACAAAGAAAACTGCAGTTTTCCTTATCTCTTTGGTATCATCTAGTGGTCATCCTGATATTCCAAATATTCCCCTTTCCAGACTTCTCCTTCCCGAAAGCTATTTAACTAGCCACAGAGTTGGCATTGAAAAATAAGGCAGCCCAAGGTAAAGGAGAAAAAGCAAAAATTCAAAGAACTTGTTTCCGTGGGATCAAAACAGTGAATTTTCTAAATGATTCATTTTTATTAGACAGTTTTAAACCTTTTGTCTACACTAATTGATCATGTTGGGAAGTGTATCAATTAAAGTTATTCAAAAAGATGTACTATCATTTCTACACCTGCACATAATTAGTACAAAGGTTAAAAGCTACTGTAAATAATAAATCTGTTGTATTAGCAATAAAGGATGCAGTCGTTTGCACAATTGTATGGCTGTTAAATTTCCTTTAATTCCTATCCTTGTAAAGTCATATGTCCAAGGTTACTAGCCTGGAAAGCATCAACAAGGGAAAAATCTTTCTGAATTGGCCCATTTGATTGCAGTTTATTTTTGACAGCACATTTTTAATCTCATCTGATCAATATTGTTCACTGAGTTATGTCATCTGCATTAAAAAAAAACACCATTATAACTACATTTGCATCCTATTGAGGAGCTTTGTCTATAATGAAAATAAACCACTTATGGACTCTTGAGTTCCAAAATCAGGAATGATATCTGGAAGAACTAAAAGGGGATGTTGCAGAGACCAAGACTAGAGCTTCTAATCTGAGTTTCAAGAATCTAAACCACCACTAGATGCCAGCCAAGAGATGCAAAAATTGGTCATCCAGATGTTTTTTAATCCAGATACAGTAGTCCCAAGCAAGAGTTAAGGCTCCCAAATTCAAAGGACTCTGTGGAGATATGGTTTAAGCATATCTTTTTAGAGATGGAGTAGCATCTTGTGATTTTTGTGTTATTATCTTATGGTGGTAGTGATTGTGTTTGTTCCCATAAGTAGTAAAGTCTCTGACAATGGTTTGGGATCAAGGGTTCTTTACATTATAAAGGAGGCCATGAGTCTCTGCTGCCATAATGAACTTCATTAGATCTTTAGCAGTAATAACAGGAGTGAAATCCAGCAGGTTCTGACAGGTTCTGGAGAAGTGGTAATTTTGAGCAGTTAGGAGAACCGGTAGCAGAAATTTTGAGTAGTTCGGAGAACCGGCAAATACGACCTTTGGCTGGCCCCAGAGTGGGGTAGAAATGGAGATTTTGCAATATTCTTCTCCCAGGAGTGGGGATGGAATGGGGATTTTGCAGTATCCTTCTCCTGGAGTGGGGTGGGAATGGAGATTTAGCAGTATCCTTCCCCTGTCACGCCCACCAATCCATACCATGCCCACAGAACCAGCAGTAAAAAAAAAAGTGGATTTCACCACTGAGTAATAATCACAATAGAAGAGAATATTTGTATATCAGGATTCAACTGTGGGGTCCTTGGTACTTTTTGAGCTTAGTTTCATTCTCCAGCTAGGTAACAGCAAGAGGGCATCATGGTAATAATCCCAATAGAAGGATCTAAGAAGAGAACAGAGAGAATATTTTAAAAGGAGATAATCTGGAAAAGCATGAGGGCGTAGAAAAAAAGAATAGGAATTAGCAATATTCTACATGAATATGGGAAGAAGGCCAGAGGGCCGTGTATTACGTACCTGGCTCGGTCCTGTTCATGAGAATTGGCTTGTATATATTTTTTCTTTTTTCAGTCTGCACACCCAACTGAACCCAGCCACTCCTAGCCTTCTTCTACAGCCCTTTTTACAGGAGAGTGCCTTTTGATGGGAGGGGCTTGGAGCAACATGCTTTTATTAGTTTACAAAAGAACTTCCAGTCCTTTTCTAGTTAAATATTAATTGTGGGATGTGAGGAGGGAATAAGAGCTGTAGCTGGTCTTCTATGTTGGTGGGTGGGGGAAGAAAGAGGACAGGAGCAGATTGACTTTGTTTAATGAAGCATGGTGCGTGCATTTCTGTGAACTATTATAATTCCATTGCAAATAACAGGCAGGGAGGAGATGATCAGAAATTGGAACCAGTTGTTAAGACCAGTTGTAGCCTAAAGTGAGAACTGGAAAAAAAAGAAGACAGGGAGGAAGATGGAAAGATACCCAGGATTCATTCTAAATGCTAGCATAGTGGTGATATTAGCCAATCTGAATACTTTGTCAGTTTAATATGAACTGCATTTTTACCAATGGGTGAAAACTCTATAATGAAAAGAAAAATTTAGAATTACTTGGTCTACCCAGAAGGGGGCACCACTTTCCTACAAACCCAGTCTATATGGGCTGAATAGTATGCAGTTTTAAAAGACCTCCTAAACTGTTCTTTAAAAAAAAGAGAGAGAGTCACTGAACCTTCTTATGCCACAGACTTTCATACTGGGAGTTCACAGTTTCTGTTCAGTAATAAATCAAAAAACTTGATTAAATTCATATAGCCAAAGCTTTAAGGTCAGGAGCATTAAAAATAAATGTTAAGGGTAAAGTCAGTATTTTAATCTTAAAAGAAGTAAATCATTCCCAATTGCTTCACCCGTTTGCTTCATCTACTTTCTGTATTTATATATATATTTCCCTATATTTTTCTGGGAACATACTTTATTGAGTTGTTTACTAATGCACAGATGAGGAAACCTGAGTAATTATAAGAGCTTATAATTCCAAAACAGCCTGTTTTATTATTTCATCGTAATGGCTCTGAGCACATCTTCAAACTTTATCTGCAATTTTAGCTTTATTTACCTCTCTTAAACATTCCTTTTCCATTTTAAGATTTAAGACTTTAGGGGAAAAAACACACAAGCTAAAAACAATAATAACTGCAGACTTTGGGTAGAAAATAGATAAGGGTTTTCCCAAGGCCATCGCAAACTATGTGAAATAAGTATAATTAAGTATAAGTATAATTTTATTTCTATACCGCCCTTCTCCCGAAGGACTCAGGGCGGTGTACAGCCTATTTAAAAACATAAGACAAACATCAAACCACATAGATAAACCACATAGGGAGTTACAAGTTGCATGTTTTTTAAAAAGTCAAAAGTCTTGCTGTATATCACATCATAAGGGCATCTAGTATGCCTACAAGGGCCCTGGTTTTTTTTTTTCCCTGGCCCCTCCCACCTCTCTCTCTATATGCAACATTTGTTGAATAATCAGCCTAATTAAAAACCTTGGCGAACTTGAAAACCCATCTGGGAAGTTTTGTTTTAACACAAGGAAATATTAGACAATATGCAAATGAGCTAATGTGCAAATGAGCTAATGTGCAAATGAGCTAAGCAAACTTTCATTGATGCTGTTATGTTCAGAGCCAGCCGTACCATCAGACAAAATGAGGCAACTCTCTCTTTTTCTGTAGAAAAAGGCCAATCGTCGGCAAAGTATTAGAGGACGTAGTTGTGCCTCTCCATGTAGCTACTCTCTATCCACATATAAGTTATCTGTCTGATCTCTGGAGAGAAAGCAACAGTCACCTCTCACTCAATTTACTTTGGGTGTGTGGACAAGGGAACCGACAGCCGCCCCTTTGTCCTTTGCTAATTTCTACAAAAATTATTTATAAAGTAATTTATTTTTATAATATGCCAGGGCAAATGATTGTTGTTTTTCTCAGTTCCTTCCTGCAAAATTCTGGGCCTCGATCCAGAAAAACGTAGTCATCCCTAACACCATTTGAAATGCACGAGATTAGCAATGAATGAATGCATTTGCTGTAATTCACAACTTTTAATTGGTTTCATCACTTGGGAACAGTGCAATTTCTCCGCACTGCTAGCCAAGTGATTACAGTAGCAGGGCAGAACAAATAGGATGAAAGGTTAAAGGTCTTACACTTTGGGCCTACAGACCTTAGCTCTGCCTTATGTATTGTAGAGAATGGCCTTGAAGGATGGGATGGGAGGAAGAGCCATTACAAAGGCAATAGTCAAATAAGCAGAACCTGAGCTCAGGTCAAGAAACTAATTTGAGAAAACATCTCAGACAAGATCCTTCCTAGTTCACTGTAGGATAAAACAAGAAGGGAAAAACGCCAGGGGTAAAATCTACTTACCTTTCCTATTGGCTCGGTAATCTGTGTGCGCCGCGTGCATGCACGCCATTGTCTGTGCATGCGCAAAGCCTTCTGCGCATGCACAGAGGGTCAAAACTGGGATGTGATGACGTCCCGGTTTGGGGAGAAGCCTTCTGCGCATGCACAGAGGGTCAAAACCAGGATGTGACGATGTCATGGCTTAGGGGGGGCGGAGCCTCCCACCACCGGCACTACCGGCTCGCTGAACCACCTGCCACCGGTGCTACTGATTTGCGCAAGCTAGATAGAGGCAGCTACATTTCACCACTGGGAAACACATTGTGTTGCAAGCTTCTGTTATTATAGCTGTTGAAATAAAAGTAGTCTTGACCTATTTAGCATTAGTGTCTTAGTCTGGTCTGCCTTATAGGAAAGCTGTGTGATGGAATGTGGTAAGGGTTGATTCCCAGGAGGGAGGGGTGCCTTCCAGAGGAATGAGAGAGAACTTAGTCCAGTTATTGTGTGAGAGACAGAGGATGAAGACAGCACCTGCCTAATAGTTCTCACAGTATAACATACCGTGTTTCCCCGAAAATAAGACCCTATCTTATATTTTTTTGAACCCTGAAATAAGTGCTTGGGCTTTTTGCCATGCACTCAAAAGCCCGATTGGGCTTATTATCAGGGGATGTCTTATTTTGGGGGAAACAGGGTAGATGCATATTCAGTTTGGTAAGATTCTGCCAATAGGTGTGGAAATAATAAAGAACTCAGCGTGGGAAAACTCACTACATGTCATTCTTGGTTTTTGGGCCTGACATGTTGACAAGAGAGTAACTTGGTAGTTCTCACTGCTGCCAGCTATCTGTCACAGAGTACCCTGTCTTGCATCTTCCCACTAACCAGATATGAGAGACAGAGAGAACCACCCGTAGTATTGTAGTAGGCCATTGAGGCATTAGAACTAAGAAGGTGAAGAAATATGAATTAAACCCAGGAGAGGCAAGCAAATAAAGGAAATGAGGGTTCAGAATGATGCCACCCCCTCCCAATTTCCTGAAGTGGGAAGGAGGGAAAGAGAAGGAGAGGCAGGTTTGCAAGTTTCTGTTCTGATATATTATAGTCTATATCAATAAAATATAGTTCTAAATTTTCGGTGGAGTCAGCTTCCTTTATGATCTCCATCTCAGAGCTGTCTGTCTTTCTTAATATAAAAGGGGGGAAATGAAGCAAACTCTACAGGATCATTTCTCGGGTTTCTGGTATTGAGATGTGCGAGTGGAGAAATTCGTCTCTCTTTCTCTCTTCCTTATGGAGAAATAGAGGAATCTTACAAGAGATACATAGAATCAAACTTTACTAAAATGAAGGGAAAAGAAAACTGGCGGAAATCATTTTTAGCTTTTAAGGCTCAGATATAAAACATTTAATGGCAAAGGAGAAAAAATGAAGCTCTTCAAAACCTAGCCAAAATCTGAAGAGAATCTCCAATAGAAAAAAAAAATCAGGACAATGTGAAGTTCTAAGCAGATCAAAAGATGTCATTAATCTGTGTTAATATGGAAACAATTCTGATATACTGTTTTATATAAAACATACAAGAGAGATACTAATCACTTGAGACATTAAAGCATTTAGTAGCAGACACAAAAAAGAAATTAAAACCAGCAGTTTTTAGCTAATCTGTTCCTATCCTTTTTTCATAATTCCTTCAACCCTTGGCACAAAGGGTGCCAATTTCCTAATTGGGAAATTTATCAACTTATGATTCAGCAATTTTTGCTTAATTTTAAAAAGAGAAACATTTCTTTCCTAACTAGCAGGAATGGAAGAATAGGGGAAATTTATTTTAAAAAATGTGATTTTGTTTGAGATTATATATATATGCATTGTCTGGGAAACAATGTTAGTAATGCTGAGTGGCCATCTATTCTTCTAGTTAACTTCTCCATTTCATGTTGTAGATACGAAAAAGCATGAAAGATGGTCCTGGTGTGTTAAGTGTAGCACACACACACACATATATACAAAATATGACTGGTTCTTAGAATAAAGAAGCCATCAATTGATCATCTAATACAGTAGATCTCTTGATACCTTGTTGCCTTTTGAGTCTTACGTGCTTACTGAAATAGATCACTCAGTGAGTTCCTTTTCTTCTGAAGGTATGATTATTGATAAATTTAGTCAGCATAGTTGAATTTGTTTCCAAATTTATTAGAAAGAAAATATTTTTAAAATAAATATACATCCCCATGATTTAACCCATGACTGCACGACATTTAGATTCTTAGATAATAGTATGGCATTATCTGTATTTAAAAAAGTAGATGTGCATTCTCAGCTTGAACCAATACACCTCTATTTCTATTTATTTATTTATTAAATTTATTTGCCTCCCATCCTGCTGGCATGTGACTCTAGGCAGCTTACAATTTGATAAAACCATAGTATAAAAGATTAAGACAGTAAAACAATAAATGCATTCAAAACAAGCGCAGGGTATACATAGAATGAAATTGGGATCTTCTCTTTAATCCAGGTCTAGTGATTAAAACATCATCCTCAAAAACCAGAGATGAGGAATTCAAACCCGCTTTAGCCCTGAAAGCCAGCTGAGTGACTTCCAGCCAGTGACTCTCTCTCAGCCTAACCCACCTCACAGGGTTGCGGTTGTGAGGAAAAGAGGAAGAAAATATGTTGGATATGTTGGCTGCCCTGAGTTATTTGTAAAAATCATAAAGGTGGGTTATGAATAAATAAATAAATCACCTACATCCAAGATGACACCTCATTTGGGCCCAGGGCAATTGACGTTTTAAGGCCTTTATGGAAGGTCAAGAGGGTGGAGGCAGATCTCATCTTGAGGGAACTGATGTTCCGGAGGATGAGCACAGAGGCAGAAAAGGTTCTCCTCCTGGATCGCATCTGCCAAAATTCCTTGGCCAATGGGGTCCACAGCATACCCCTTCTGAAGGTGCGAGTGGAGCTGGCCGATTCAAAAGAGGTGAGATGGTTCTTCATGTATTTCTACCACAAGCATTCCTTATATGTTTACTCATAAATACATTAAAGAACATCCATTTCTTAATATGTGCTTAGTGTTGAACCATTTAATAGGTATTCCATTTATTTTCATAAGTGTTTCTTTCCACCATGTGCTGCTCTTAACACATTCAGCAAGCAAACTTTAACATCTAAAAACCATTCCATACTTCAACCCTATTCACCCTATATCAGAGGTGGGTTGCAGCAGGTTCTGAACAGTTCTGGAAAACCGGTAGCGGAAATTTTGAGTAGTTCATAGAACTGGTAGTAAAAATTCTGACTGGCCCTGCCCCCATCTATTCTCTGCCTCCCAAGTCCCAGCTGATCAGGAGAAAATGGGGATTTTGAAGTATCCTTTCCCTGGAGTGGGGTGGAAATTGAGATTTTACAGTATCTTTCCCCTGTCATGCCCACCAAGCCACACCCACTAAGCCATGTTACGCCCGCCAAGCCACACCCACAGAACCATTAGTAAAAAATTTTGAAACCCACCACTACCCTATATCATTCACTTTTTTCTAAATCAAAGTTAATCGGCCAAACATTGAGTAATGAATACATGTGAAAAAGTTAAAGAAAACAATGACACTTAATTTAGAAACATCAAAACAAATTAACATGTGTAACTCACAAAGGAAAAACAGTGAAAATTATTTTGATTTAATTTTATTTAAAAACAAAACCTAGAACATCTATCTTAGTCTATGCCTGAAGCACATGATACTGTTGTTTAAGATTAAGATATTCAGGATATGATTTTAACTTTTTATTTGACATTCAGACTATGGTGAATTAGAACAAAATTACTCCTGTTAGTTTTGCTATACATCAACATTTTTGTTGGAATCGTATTTATATTTCATCAAGCAAATGTAAATGAACGGTTGCCCTACTTATCCTTTCTTCATTATTGCTTGCTCCAATTATTTGAAGGAAATGAATATTCCACGTATAAAAGATAATTGTATCATAAACCAGAAATTGAAATAAAGTTGCAAGTCCTTTTGAAATCCCATAAGGAATTGTGGATTGAAGAACAAGTTCCTAGAGGAAGAATTCTACCCCTAGGATCGTCCCAATGGTAAATGTGAGAAAAACATTTTTTTTCCATGTAAGTTCTGTATAGTCCCTGAAACACTCTTGTTGTGGTTGGAAGAGTTTCCATAACACTATAGGATAGAATAGACATCCTTTAATGTTACACATGTTGCTGAACTGTAAATTCCAGTTTATTTAGAAAGCATGGCCAATGGTGAGGAAGCTAGAAATATTAGGAGTTGCAGTTAAAGGCCACAAGTTTCCCACTTGAGTGGGAACAAAGAATTATGGAGAAGATCATTACTAAATTTCAGCCCTTGCAAAATAGGGGAAGCTTTTTCTATTCGTTGGTAAGCTAATCAAGATCAAACATGATTAAGGTAATATTAATATGACACCATTATTCCAAAAACCGAACTACCTTACCCCTTTAGCTTCTGTATGTGTGAATATCTCTTCCCAGCTATATGTAAATATATGTCACTGAAAGCAAGTTGAAGAAATAAAATATTCCACAATAAATATGCTACAAAGTAACATTTAAAACATGTTATTGAATCCTATTTCTAGCTTCTTAGAACTGAACTAATTCTATAAATATTTCTATATAACGATTTCTATAATTCTGCTATGTCTAGTTTTTGCCATGTCATCTTAGGTACACATAATGTCATTGGTTTGAGATTTACTTAATTGAAAAAACATAATTCCTAGTGAACATTTTAAAAAATCCACCATGTTACAATTGCTATATAGCAGTGTTTCTCAACCTTGGTAGCTTGAAGATGGGTGGACTTCAACTCCCAGAATCCCCCAGCCAGCAACGCTGGCTGGGGGATTCTGGGAGTTGAAGTCCACCCATCTTCAAGCTTCCAAGGTTGAGAAACACTGCTATATAGTCAGTGGTGAAATCCTGCTGGTTCTCTCCAGCTCACGCAAACCAGTAGCAGCGGTGCATTGTTTCACAAATTGGTAGCAGCGGCAGCGCGAGGCTCTGCCGACTCGCCTGGGCATTGTTACTATCTGGTTTTAACCAGGAAGTAACCTGTTTTTGACCCTCTGTGCATGCACAGAAGGCTTTGTACATGCACAGAGGGTCAAAAATTGGACATGATGATGGCATGCGCGCACTTCTGAACCGGTAGGGAAGGTAAGTAGATTTCAGCCCTGTATATACTAATATACATATAAAATGTATAAAATATATGTAGATATTTTAGAATAGAATAGAATAGAATAGAATAGAATAGAATAGAATAGAATAGAATAGAATAGAATAGAATAGAATAGAATAGAATCAGAAACAGAAACAGAAACAGAAACAGAAACAGAGTTGGAAGGGACCTTGGAGATCTTCTAGTCCAACCCCCTGCTTAGGCAGGAAACCCTACACCACTTCAGACAAATGGTTATCCAACATTTTCTTTAAAACTTCCAGTGTTGGAGCATTCACAACTTCTGGAGGCAAGTTGTTCCACTGATTAATTGTTCTAATTGTCAGGAAATTTCTCCTTAGTTCTAAGTTGCTTCTCTCCTTGATTAGTTTCCACCCATTGTTTCTTGTCCTACCCTCAGGTGCTTTGGAGAATAGTTTGACTCCCTCTTCTTTGTGGCAGCCCCTGAGATATTGGAACACTGCTATCATGTCACCCTTAGTTCTTCTTTTCATTAAACTAGACATACGCAGTTCCTGCAACCATTCTTCATATGTTTTAGCCTCCAATCCCCTAATCATCTTTGTTGCTCTTCTCTGCACTCTTTCCAGAGTCTCCACATCTTTTTTACATTGTGGCGACCAAAACTGAAAGTAGTAGTAGAATGCAGTTTGTGAGACTCACACAATTCTAGAAAAGAGTTTAGGATCTTTAAGTTCACTGTTTTGTGGTAGTCTACATCCTTTCTATCAGGATGTGTCCAGTGTTTGACATCCAGACCACTGATCTTGAGTGACTCAGAGAGTTCTAATTCATCTCCCATGATATTTAACATCTGCCTGAAACTATCAAGGCAAATCATTTGAAGCTTTTCAATGAACAAAAGCTCATAGTATGCCTTGATAAACCTATTTCTATTGCTCCCTACCTTCTAATTCCAAGCAAACAATCCATATCCCAAATTTCACTGATGATGGAAAATAGGCAGAGATTAATTCCAAATAAGACCATGGGGAAAGAAAAATCCAAACTTGGGGATGATTGAAGCTTGAATGGGGAGTCTATTCTGCCAGAAAGAGCAGATTTTGCACCTTGGGAATCTTCTTTTGATTTCCAGCTGTCATCTGAATATGTAGATGGCAAACTTGATAAAGAGCATATCCGCATATTTATGGCTAGTGCTCCAACCTTAACTTTTCCTGAGCTCCTCAGCTTTAGTGATGACTATCCAGATCTTGGTTACAATCCAACTTGACTATTTCAATTCATTTGCATGGGACTGCATTGGAAAAGTGTCCAGAAACTACAATTGGAAATTGGAAAATATTACACTTAAGATGCTGACTGGTGCAAGGTACAGAAAGATCCTGTAGTGAAAGATCTGCATTGGCTAGAAGCTGTTCATTGGACATAATTTAAAGGCTGGTGTTATTCTTTATATCCCTAACCAACGTAGGATTTAATTATTTGATGGACTGCCTGTACCACAGTGAACCTGGCCATTATTTACATTAGCAAAAGAGGATTGTTTGAAAAGGCTTCCACTGTCAGAAGCCTGAATATTTTAGCAGAAATTAGGAAAACAGCCAAATGAGCTATCAAGCTTTTTATGCCTTAATTATTTGAAGGATTTTTTTCCTCTGGGATTTGATTTTAATTGTTAATAATTGAAAAATTGTACAATCGATTCTCAAAAATAAAAAAAAATGCACTTCTTTTTATTAAGCCATTTACACTGTTGGTATAAACAAAAAGATGGAAACATGCATTCAATAAATAAATGTCTTTCCATTTGAAATGCTGAGACTCCTCAGATACTATAGACCAGGGCTGTCAAACTTGTGGCCCATGGGCCGGATGCGTCACATGCTGGCCATGCCCACTTTTGGTTTAGCAAAGGGGAAAAAAAGTCCTGATACATCATGTGATGCTGCCATGACGATGCAAGTTTGGCACGCCTGATATAGATGGACCATTTTTCTATTGGGATGAATTCTGGCTTCATCCTATTTCCAATGCCCTGTCTTATGTCCAGAATGCTTTTACTTCACAGATCTTTTAAATGCAATAAAGGGATAGTGTCTGGACAATTGTGTACAGACCTCTTTGGAATAATTCCTACTCTCCAAGCATTTTTGCCCACATTGGACAACTGGAACAGTATGAACTTAAAATGTGGTAATGGGTAGGGCCAGTAGTGGGTTTCAATTTCGGCCGCTACTGGTTTGTTTGTGGGTGCACGCATGCGCATGACGCTTCTGCACAAGCACAGAGACGTCCAGGTGGGTGGGCAGAGCCTCCCACCACCACCGCTACCAGTTTTCCCAATCCGGGGTGAACCAGTAGCAACCCACCACTGGGTAGGGCAAGCTTGAATAATCTTTCTACTCTCCTATTGATTATCTGGAGTGAGCACTACGCATCCGGATGTTGGTGGCATGAAGATCATCACCAATCAACTTAAAATGCTTTTGAGGGGTTGAGGAAATTGAATGATGGAAGTAGAAAGAAAAAGAGAAAGAAAAAGAAATATACTGTAATATTCATTGTCATGAAATAGGAAAAAGACAACTAAATGATCAGCCAGTCAGATTTTTATACTGTTTCTGAATGTATTCAGATGCAGGTGTTTGCAGCAAATAATTTGTTATGAGCACAAAATAATTTAGCTCACTCCCCAACCTTCCTTTGAATGAAATTGATTTCAGATGTCATCTCGTTCTTTGCTGAAATTAATCTAATGGCTCAGTTCATGGATAACAAAGCAATGTAACTGCCTATTTAGCTTTCAAGTCTTTAAGCCTATATCCCTGTATTCCAAACCACTTAAACTTACAAGACCAGTTTAATCAGACAGATTAATCAGGAGGGGCTTATTTTAATGAATCAATTGCCATGTTGCCCGGGCCACTTAATTAAATCACTCATGTTTGACTCTTAACTAAGTTCATACAGTGAAATGTTAAATCATAAACTTCAAGCATTTTACCTTTTTCGGCTTCTATGTGAGGAAAAATTCACACAATTGTTGCCTTACAGGCAGTTATTCTATTCTTCAGAGCTGTGCATTGCTTTGCCCAGGACCACTTGGACATCTGACCTATAATATCACTCCAGTTCACTCTGAATGTTTTCATGTGGAGCAGAAATGTGAGCAGAAAATTTCCATAAACTAAAGAATGATTTTGACTCTCAGGCAAAAGGACTGGTCCTTCTCCTACTTAATACAATGATAGTGTCCTGAATACAACACTTTAGAAGTAACAGCTCTGGCCATGGAAACTGAATTAAGGAAAATACCCCATGGAGGCATGCTACACTGATCCTCAGTTGTCATCATTGGAGTCAATAGTAGCTACGGATATTGTGCAGGTTGCTTAATGACATGCTGGATTGCAGCCAAAATAGGGGGGCTAACATCCATTGATTTCAGTAGAACACATTTCCCCATAATCTGGTAGACATTTTATAAAGAGAAAATTTTGGCTGACCCTTTTGTCACCTCTCTTTAAAGCAGAAGAGGCAGAAGAGCAAAATGCATAAAAGAGGATGGGAACATTTTCTTGTTAATCTCCATGGGATTTAGATAGAATAGCTGTAAAGAAACCAGATACTAAATGATCTGCAGATGAAAACTTGACATGTGATATGAGAAAACAAATGTTCACTCCTAGCTTGTGAACACAGTTGTCTCATAATTTTTTTTCCTGATCTGCAATAGCATGAAGTATTTTTAGAAGTTTTAATATGAATTATATGTGCTGTAAATATATAAATTAATAACTATTATCTCAATATCCAGATGAAATGCAAAGGCATTGTAAATAAAGTTCAGCTAGCAAAAATTCATCCTGCCCCTAGATGGTAGAATTACGTATTTCTTAGATGCCACCTAAGTTTTTCTAGAGTTTTTCAAGATAGATATGGCAGTCCTATTAAATACAAGTTATTTGACCAAAGGTAAAGTTTTCATTATAATTTCCTTTTCAATTTCTTAACAAGCTGTGTGGAGCAACTAAAAAAAGCAAGTTTTATAATGTGGATAAAAAAACCAAACCAAATGTATAAATATCAAATCAAATCAAAACAGCAGTGACCAAGCTAAGTGCAAAAATGCTAAAGAATTCCTGGCATCCAGACAAATCAGTCATCAACAGTCACATAGAGATAAACAACATCTACATAACAATCAAAAGAGACAATCAAAAGCTAAAAAGGGAACAAAAAGACTAAACCACTTCCTCACCGGCAAACGATACCGAGCTAAACAGAAATTAACACCAGGATCAAAAATCAAGAAGTAAACAATATCCCAATTAAGAAACTACCAAGAACACTTTCACCCACATTGTCAGGGCAAGCCAGCTATATATAAACAGAAAGGCAACCCCATTCTCTTTTAGCACTAATGATGTTACCTACTTGGGTAATGAAATGTTTGCAATAAAACAACCAAGCTCTGGGAGCACCAAGGACCCCACAATCAGCAATGTATCATGAGTAGTTTATCATCTAGTCTACTTGAAATACTTGATTATTGGTCTGTCATCTCAATATCTTAAAGGAAAAAAATCAAATTATAATCCTATGTAGGGGAGAGTTCCATAGTTTCAATGCCTAAATATATGTGGTTATCTCCAGCATTTTTACCTGTTATTCTAGGTTTCTATGGAACAAGAGCAAGGAGGACACCAAAGACAGCAACATCCTATGAGATTAGATGGGTATCCAATACCATAAATTATAATAACCAGTGAATAAATACAGCACCTAAATACTTGCCATCTTCTCAGTCATGAACTAGACCCATATTCTGACAGTCCAATTTACTGAGCTTGTCCTTCCTTAATAAAAATGATTTGGATGAAATTGTACAATATATGAAAACTATTCTTCCTATTTTATTCTTTCAGTCTAAACGATGAAGCTCATTCATCACACAATTACAGCTGGGGGAGTTTATTTGATATTTTGATAGCATGATACCAAACTGACATCTATGCTAAAAGAATAGATATAACTTCGGTGCTTTTCCACCCATATTGTCCTCTCTTTTTTCTTTCTTTCTTTCTTTTTTTTTTTTTGCTCATTCCACATTTTGATTTGTTTAAACACTAAACTGCAAATCCTGCCTACTATCCTGCACTTGCTGAAGATGCGCTCTGCATGTCAGCAATTGTTACTGACATTTCAATTTTGCTTTCTTTCTCCCCTCCTTTCCTTTGACAGTATTATAGAGGAAATTTACATTTGAATAAAAAGCAAATAGCGCATGTCAGAGAAAGCATCAGGGAATGTCAAATTGTTTTTTTCCAATTATGGCTCTATTTCACATAGTGTAATGCAATTAAAGGATAATTACTTAGAGTGCAAAGCCAAGGTTATGATCAGAATTGGTTGCCCTTTCACTTTAAATCCTGTCTCTCTGTATAAAATATGCCAATGGGACAAGTTAAAGGCCTGCCAAATTCAATACCTGTACTTGGAAGCTTTCCAATATCCAGTGCTGGTTAAGGCCCCCTTTTGGGGTGTCCTAAGCAGGATTTGGAGTTAACTGTAGGTAACCTCACTTCTCTTGGCTTTTCCCCCCTGATTAATAATGTGATAAATTAGCTTGAGGACATGAAATTAATTAACAGTATATTAGCTGCATTTTATTGCCAGTCACATAACAAGTGTTGAAATAGGAGCCCACACTAAGTCACTGACAGGTTATCTTCTGAATAATAAGCTCGGCTTGATCTTTTCATTTGATGAAATCAGGCACCAGCAAAATAATATCAATAGGCCATGGAGCTAAGGCCCAATCAAATGTTACAAATACACCCAGAAGGATGCATATGCACATGCACATACACACACATGTGCACATGATTCTGAAGTTATCACTAAGATCCAGCCTATTGTCTGTATTTCCATCCATATTAGACTACACTTTATAGAGGTTTACAAAATTGGATTCCATTCATTCCGTATTTATTACATGACTAAATATTATGTTAACAGAATAACAGAATTGAAGGGACCTTGGAGGTCTTCTATTACACAAAGCATCTCTGGCTTGCTTCTTGAAGGTTGTCTTTTCTGTCTAGGTGAGCATCACTGCTTTTCTTGGAGTGTAGTACTCAGCACCACTACAAGCCAAGCCTCAAGCCTACAAACAAGAGAGCTCCAAGTAAGACTGCAGCTCTGATGATGGACACTGACACCCACTCACTCCCAATGTATCTAAGTCTGTAAATTATCCTGCAGGATCAACCTTCATGCCAGGGCAGCATGGAAAGGACCAGCTGAAACCAGGGACTCCTAAAAGATACAACATTGACTACATAATGCCTTTTCACCACAGCAATGCACAGTCAGCTAATCAAGCTACCGTAGACTTTGCCAAGTTTTTAAAAAAAGAATATGATTTAAGGCAATACTATTGCTTAAAATAATCTCCATCCCACCTCTGATTTGCAATGTCCTAAAATTAGCACCTTGAGACTAGCCTGCTACCCAAATACATAACCCATGCTAAAGTAAGAAATTCAGCAACAGGTCTCCTTGGCTTTGGTGGAAGCTAAGTATTTGACTCATGCACCAAAATATTGCATAAACACTGCCTTCTAATATTATATGCAGGTATGCGTATGCAGTATAGGAATGATTGATGTGTGTACATACATTATTTTTTTGAAGGTTCTGTAGATATATTCAACTTTAAGGTATGACTATTTGTAAGATGAGCTTACCATGATGAAATTTCTCTGCAAAATTTAACTCATATTCATAACAATGATGTCATGAACCAGCCTTAAAGTCTTTCTGGGCCTGAAGAGGAAAGGGAAAGAAGTAAAATAATATAACTAAACAAAAATTAGTCACAAATCCAGTGAGCCAAGATATAGCAGTTCTGAATGAAATCTACAATAAATTTCCCCGTTTTCAGATCTCCATCTGAAAGAAAGGCAAAAACAGACTATTAAGTAAATAGACTGAAGGAGAAAAAGCAAAGCAAGTGAAATTTACAATAATTAAAAAGCAATTGAAAACATACAAGGAAGCAGCATTTACTGTAAGTCTTTACTGGAGAATTTCATGTCTAAAAGAAATTTTTGCTGCTCACAATTGCCCATGAAGTTGTATGGTCGATAAGGGAAACTCAGCTCAGTACACAGAAGTGACTGGTCAAACCAGGGCCAGGGGACACTTTCCTACATAGACAGATTCCATTAATATGCACTCTAGGAATGTGTAAAGGCATGAGGCCAATGCTTTCTCATGCGAAAAGATGGAGGCCAGCACAGCGTACCATCTGGGAATAATGATCTTTCAACAGTCAAGCCATAAAATGAAGCTTCGGCATTAACTAGCTTATTCCATCAAGTAATGGCCCTTGTCCTATTAAATGGATGCATGTGCGTGTTTTAAGGATTGAAAAATATCTCCCACAATCTTGTTGCTGAAATCCTTTGACCACAGCATGTTGCCAACAGAAAAAGAACAAAGGGGGAGGGGGAGAGGGAAAACCACCCTTCAGAATTGATCAGAAGTAGACAAGCCTCAGGTTCTATTAAAGTGTATTAATGCCAGCCTCTGTGCAATTAGTGAAAAGTCAATTCTCATTACCAGTTAACACTATTGAATATCTGCTTTCTTTAATAAAATGGCATGTCCAATATAAAGAGCATAAATCAATAAACAGCAGCAATTTAAATTTATTCTGCTTTCTATAAACCAGAAAGGAGCGCTGTCCTCTAAAAATCTAAATATCTGCCAAATGACTGTTCTCCAATATGTTTCTGAGTAATGCTTTAAGTGCTTCAGTGCCCAGCTATTTATTCACACATTTATATAATATTCCCATTGAAAACCTGAGCATTTATAATTAGGTTAGTACAAACATTTGTGTTCATTCATCAGATTTGTCAGGCTTGTATAAATTACCTACAGGAACAAGGTGGCTATCGTTTACCCCTGAATAACCTCACTTACCGGTAATTCAAATAAAAATCTTGTGTAATTATTTTCATGTATGGGAAAATACTTAGAAGAGTGCAACTAAATAATACAATTCAGAGACAGCTAAGTGTTCTTCAGAAATTATTCTGGACTAAAAAAATCAAAGAAATGCAGCTTTAAAACCAACTGCACTATTTTCTACTTCCTTTTTTCACCAACACACTAGAAAGGAAATTAATCTCTCAGCTTGTGCTATGCACTTTTCCGAATTTAACTTTCTATATTTTCAGTTTCTGTATCACCTTCAAGTTCCTGCTAGTTAGATTCACCATTGTATGAATATATGATTCTTCTATTTTAGCTCTTTTTTCTTTCACCCAGTTCAACCTGGTCTGCAATATCATTGCATCATTTTTTATGTTTCATCTTTGTTTTGCCTGAATGTTTGTATAATGTAGCCTCTCTCTCTCTCTATCAAAACTAATTCCTCACTTCTCCTGTCAAAAACACCAGCTCTGTCTTCTGCATATATTTGGTGGCATGGAAACATGGGAGTTGCAGTCCAGAATATTTGCTGAAGTCAAGATTGGACCAGACTGCTATAAGGCAACCAGGAATGACCATGGGGGACAAGGTCAAACAATCAATATGGCAGCATGACCATGTGTACAAAAACTCACTCCTTTTTAAAAGCATTGCATGCATGCCACACATTTTTAAAAAGTGGAGATTCAGTTCCCTGATCACAGCTACAATTTGATTTTTTACTTCCCACAAAATGCCTTGAAGACAATGCTTCTTATATGCTTTACTCATTGTGCATCATTCTAAGCATGTCATGAATTATCTGTCCATAGTCTGATAATATAAGAATGGACATAGTAGCAGCAGAGTAAGAGGACATGGAGACATGTGAACCATCCTGTACTTATTCTGTTATCTTACATTCAACTAAAACAACATGAAATGAGAAGAGTGGGTGTGGATGTAATTCTATCTTTAAATATTCTTGTGAAGTGGTTGATATTTCAACAAAATAGTAGAAAACAAATACAAGTATCCTCTGTGCAGTAACTTTTAAGCTACTTACTTGCAATTTCTGAACCCAGCAGAATTAATATTACTAGGATTTCATTAAGAGAAAGTAATTCTCAGAGCAGGAATATAAACACGCAATGGCTATTAGTGAGTAAACATAAGAAAAGAAAAGGTAAAGATTTATTAGAAGGACAAATGTGGGAAAATATTGTGTTGGATTAGAAGTAGGATGTCAATTCTAAGTCAGCTTTCTGCCCTCTTTCTGCCCTCTTAATTGAGATGGCTATCATACCTCAATAAAGATTAATAAATATATAGCCATGTTGTCTGAATCCTTGGAAGAATAGCTGATTAAAGCCTGGAAGCATAGCTGGTTGATGCCTGGCCTTGTTGTACCTGCCATGGCAGGTATAACATTACAGGAGTTATAGATAAGTGCAGCATTATTTTACCTGGAGAATAAAAAAGTTAGAAGGATGTACAGGGTTTATCTAATAAATTGTAAAGCTTAATCTGTGAGTTCTAAGACTGATAATTTACAAAAAAGCTTGAAATAATTTCAGATTATCAGTTCAGGGGTTTTCTTGCTGTGAGCAATCAGGAACTTTTAAAATACTATCAGTTCTGATCTACTAACAGTGTTTAGAAGGTTTTTTTTTTAGATATTAAAACTGGGTTTCAAAATCACCACAGAATGTATATTGGCAGTTTAAACAAAGCTAAAACCAGCATTTATTATCTGGACATTTTGTCTATATGCTATTGCTACTTTGGCAAGCCGGTTTCATATTTTTTAGATGATTTAGAATAATGAGTTGGAGTTTTTAGCAAATAATCCATTTTTATATGAATGCTTTTAAAAATAGTGAAATGGATATGCTGTATTTAACCTTTAAAATAATGATATAGAATGCCCTGTTCTTGTAAATCAGTAGAACATCACTTTAAAAATTACAAATGTACTTGAATTTAAAACAGTGGTGAAATGTAAAATTTGTTACTACCGGTTCTGTGGGCGTGGCTTGGTGGTGGTGGGGTAATGTGACTGGGTGGGCATGGCCAACTTTTTTTTTTTTTTACTTTTAAAAGCATTTTTTCTACAACCTCTTCGGCCCAAGAGGTTGTAGAAAAAATGCTTTTAAAAGCCTCTGACGATCTCAGCTGAGCCACACAATCATCAGAGGCTTTTTTTTTTACTTTTAAAAGCATTTTTTCGGCGGAAGAGGTTGTAGAAAAAATGCTTTTAAAATTTTTTAAAAAGCCTCTGATGATTGTGCGGCTCAGCTGGGCATGGGGGGGGGGCAGGGATTTTTGCTACCGGTTCTCCGAACCACCCACCACCATTGCTACCGAATCAGGCAATCCGGTCTGAACCGGGAGCATTTCACCCCTGACTTAAAATGAAGAAAATAAACAAAAAGAGTTACGTATATTGAACTCTCACAGATCATTCTTTAAGGGTTGGTTGCAATCATGCATATTTGAGATTTAATTTAGGAACTGGAACATTTATTCACATGATTAGGACTTGGCCTACTGTATTGCCATACTAGGGCTGAAATATCCAAGATTGTTAAAGTAACTTTAGATCAATAGCTGTGTATCACCGATAGATATCTTTCTTTGCTCAATCTCTAGTATTTGGAATCAATCTAGACATTAGGATTTGTGAACATTTTATGCGCAGGAATTGACCACAAGAATTATTATCCAACACTAGGATAAATCTATGGCTTTCTCATGGCAGTAACTTTCTGATATGTGCTGTTTTCTCAATATCTGAATTTATTAATTAAAACAAAAGGAGCAGGGGAAAAGATTAATAAAGAGCCAAGTCTGTTTTGCAGAGTTTTGCTAATAATAAAATTTTCTAAAGGCTATCACTTTCCACAGTCACTTTTTTCTCCTTCTTTTGTGGGAAGCATCTAGCCAGTTTTGTCTAGTCCCAAGAAGGCTCCTTAGTTCTAAGATTGGTCTTAGAACTAAGGAGAAACAGAACAATTAATCAATAGAACAACTTGCCTACAGAAGTTTTGGGTGCTCCAACATTGGTGTTTTTTAAAGAAGTGATTGGACAACCATTTGTCTGAAATGGTATAGGGTTTACTGCTTGAGCAGGGGGTTGGACTAGAAGACCTCCAAGATTCCTTCCAACTCTGTTATTCTCTTAGTTAGGAATGGGATGAGAAACAATTAGGCACTCCCTGGCTATAGGCTGGAAAATGACATTTTAAAAAATCTGGAGAAAGAAAGTGGCAAACATCTTAGTTTGATAAAATAAAGGATTATTTAAAAAAAGTTTTATCCAAAAAAAGTGTTTGAATTCTAGCGTTTATTCTAACATAGATAGACTTGCCCTTCTTTGGTACTTGCAGGTGGCTGATATGTACCTGTTAGAGTACTAACCTCTTCCCTCTGATCACTTGGATACACAGAGTTCTCTGAATTGTGTCATACTAATGGCCACAAATCATATCCAGAGTTTGATCATGATTACTGAAGTTGATTGTATTAGGCAGCCCCTATAATATAGCACTAGAAAAAGAGTTTATTCGCCATGCTTCAGAAAGCTTCTGTAATAACTGAGACTAGAAAGTCATTTATCACTGTACAAATATTTCTTTTATTTGAAGTCATAGATACCCAGCTAGAAAGTGCAGCAATGTGCTCTGAAATTCCTGCCCCGACTTGCCCAATCCCAAAACAAGCTAAATTGGGAATAGTTGTGAATTTAGCTAGCACACTAGAACCTCTCCTTAATCATCCATTCCTCCTCCAGACAAATAAAATCTTTAGGGTTTTTCTTCCTGGGTTGTGTTAACTGGCAAATTATCTAATTTCCTCTGAATGTATGCAGAGAATACCAGAAGATTGATCAATACATTAGAAATTTGAATTTACTCTGTATATACTTGAGAGCGCAGATATATTTAGACTGGCCCTTTTTGTCCGTTAAATTTTTCCCTTAAATTTCCATTTAGGTTTCCTTTCACTTTCAATATAAAAATCTATAGAAATGTTCATATTTCCTGATCTTAAGAATCCTATGGAATGTTTTCAAAGTACTCACAAGTGTACAAGTATATAGAGTCAGAACCAGGGGTGAAATGCTCCCGGTTCAGACTGGATTGCCTGATCTGGTAGCAATGGAGGTGGGTGGTTCAGAGAACCAGTAGCAAAAATCCCTGCCGCCCCCCCCCCCCCCGCATGCCCAGCTGAGCCTCACAATCATCAAAGGCTTTTTTTTACTTTTAAAAGCATTTTTTCTACAACCTCTTCGGTGGAAAAAATGCTTTTAAAAGTTAAAAAAAAAGCCTCTGATGATCGCGCAGCTGAGTTGCCTGATCGTCAGAGGCTTTTTAAAAAACTCAGCTTGGATCGTCAGAGGCATTTAAAAGAAAAAAACCCTTTTTTTCTTTTAAATGCCTCTGATGATCCAAGCTGAGTTGCCTGATTGGCAGGCAAAAAAAAATTGGCCATGCCAATCCCCACCAAGCCACGCCCATAGAACCGGTAGTAACCAATTTTAGATTTCACCACTGGTTAGAACTGTATTTTAAATTTAGCTGTAGCCTCAAAAGGTAGAATAACTTGGAGAAAATGCACATTGCCTGGAGAATATAAATGTCTGGGAGTTTGTGAAGAGAAAAATATTTCACAGGGACTGATAGCTGGGCCAGTCCACAATCTTACTACTGCACTTGTATCGCACAAATGCAGATTTGTGGAATTTTTGTAGAACAAATAAAAGAACAAGCAGAGCTTTGATCACCTTTTTACAGCTGCTGTCTTGATTTTTGTAACCACACCTGAGGACACACCTGTAACAAAGGTCCAGCCGTAGCAGCAGAATCTCCATGTGATCTTCAAATAGCAACTTTTCCTTGACCAAGCTTTTATCTCTGCAAAAGAATGAGCAGAGTGAGTGGGCTTCGTATCCCTTCAGAGAGACAAAGACAAGCCTTGATATTCTAGAGGAGCTATTACAAACAGAAACAACAGCATAATTTTAAGGTAGTGTTAGGCCAAGCATGCCAGTGATTGTAGTTGATGCTTTTAACATTTAAAGCTCCAAGTTTGTGGTTGTCATAAACTCACTGACCTTAAGCTAATTTCTTAGCTTAACTGCCCTTTTAGCCTCTCACTGGGAGATACAGGTGATAAGACTAAGGTTTCTGAAAGAAGATACATGAATTACTAGAACATTTCAAAACATTATATTAGGAGAGTCTTGCACCATTCCTTGAGTTCCCAACATCCAGGTTATTATTTGTTTTCCTAGCCATTCCCAATTAGCACCTGGTTGGTTTTCTGTTCTTTTAAGCTTCCTCATCCTCTTTCCCACAGCCACTGCTGACCAAAGGCATCAGGAACTATGGTAACAACAGAGGAGATTGGAGAAATTGCACTGGGAAAGTCTCAGTTGTCCTCAGGAAGGTTTCTCCTTAATCTCAGTTCTCAGAGCTGAGGTAGGAAGAAAATGTCTCTTGACATTCTACATGTGTATTAGGATACTGTAAAGAGGGGGAATTCAGCAAGAAAACGTGGAATAAACTCCATATTTCTACAGCCTTGTTCGGTTATCATATCCCAATAAAATTATTGTGATAAATAATTGTTATAAATTATTGCAATAAAATAATTGTTGCAATAGGTCTGACAGATGCAGGACCCCATAGTCTAGTTTCATCCTAATTATGTTTAAAGTAACTTGCCTGCTCCCTATTGATGGGGATGTCTGTAGGTTACATATTATATATCTTCACATCACATAGAAATAATATATTCCTATATGCAGTATTTCCCAATCTTGGCCACTTGAAAATGTGTAGACTTCAATTCAGAATTCCTCAGCAAGTCACACTGCTATAGTGCTGTTCCTTTTATCCAATTAACCATGGAGATATACAAGGCTGTGAGAAGATGATGGTGATAGTGATGGTGATAATGATGATTTATTGGCACCCAACTCTCAGAGGCCCTGAGTAGTTTAAAAATAATTTAAAACATGAAAACAAGACAATAAAATCAACAGGGACCAAAAAAAAAAAAAAAAAAGGAGAGAGGTGGCAACAAAACAACTGGATGGAAACAGAAAAGCACAATTTAGATTAAAAGAAGATTTCAAACATTCCCATTGAGTAAGGTGTTCCTTTCAGAATAGTACCAGCCTGTGTAAATGTTTTCCCAACATAAATGGCACCTCCATATAATGCAGGACAGGGGTGGATTCTACTTACCTTTACTTCCCGGGAAGTGACACGAGGCTGGCTCCAGGGAATTATAAATGCTTTGTTGGGTGAGGGTGACTTTCCCGCCGCCTTGAAAGAGGCGGTGGTGAGGCCTCTCCTCAAGAAGCCTTCCCTGGACCTGGCAATGTTGGTAAATTATCGTCCGGTCTCCAACCTTCGCTTCGTGACGAAGGTTGTTGAGAGTGTGGTCGCGCAACAGCTCCCCCAGCATCTGGATGAAACAACATATCTAGATCCGTTCCAGTCGGGCTTCAGGCCCGGGTACAGCATGGAAACGGCATTGGTTATGTTGGTAGATGATCTCTGGAGGGCTCGGGACAGGGGATGCTCCTCTGTCCTGGTCCTGTTAGATCTCTCAGCGGCTTTTGATACCATTGACCATGGTATCATGCTGCACCGGCTGGAAGAGTTACGGGTGGGAGGCACTGTGTTGCAGTGGTTCTCCTCCTTTCTCTCTGACCGGTCGCAGTCTGTGTTGACAGGGGGGCAGAGGTCAACCCTGAGGCCCCTCATATGCGGGGTGCCGAAAGGATCGGTCCTCTCACCCCCTCCTGTTCAACATTTATGTGAAGCCGCTGGGCGAGATCATCCGTGGTTTTGGGGTGAAGTACCACCAGTACGCTGACAACACCCAGCTGTACATCTCCACCCCAGACCACCCCAACAATGCCCTTGAAGTGATGTCCCGGTGCCTGGAGGCCATGTGGATCTGGATGGGGAGGAATAGACTCAGGCTCAACCCATCCAAGACCGAGTGGCTGTGGTTTCCGACATCCTGATATAGTCAGTTGGTGCCATCACTGACTATTGGGGGTGAATCATTGGCCCCCATGGAGAGGGCGCGCAACTTGGGCATCCTCCTGGATTCACGGCTGTCTTTAGAAGAGCACTTGACGGCCGTGACCGGGAGGATTTTTATCAGGTTCGCTTGATTCGCCAGTTGCGTCCCTTTCTGGATCGGGACTCGTTATGCACGGTCACTCATGCCCTTGTCACCTCCCGCCTGGACTATTGCAACCCTCTCTACATGGGGCTCCCCTTGAGGAGCACCCGGAGGCTCCAACTGGTGCAGAGTGCGGCCGCTTGGGTGGTAATGGGAGCGACATGGCATTCCCATGTAACACCTCTCCTGCGCGAGCTGCACTGTCTCCCAGTGGTCTTACGGGTGTGCTTCAAGGTTTTGGTTACCACCTTTAAAGCGCTCCATGGCTTAGGACCTGAGTACTTGCGGGACCGCCTACTACCACCAATAGCCTCCCACTGGCTGGTACGCTCCCATAGAGAGGGGCTCCTCCAAACAATGCCGACTGGCGGCCCCCGGGGGAGAGCCTTCTCTGTGGGGGCACCTACTATCTGGAACGAGCTCCCCCCAGAGATATGGAAGATCCCGGATCTGCGCACCTTCCACTGCGCTTTAAAGACCTTATTATTTCACCAGGCGGGCCTGGCCTAATTTTCTCCCTCTTTTATAAAAAAAAATTAATTTTTAAATATCTTTTAGTATTTTATACATTCAATTTTAAAATTGGTTTTAAATAGTTTGGGGTTTTAATTTGTCGGGGCCAAAATTATTTAATTTGATTTTAATTCTACTTTTAGATTTTATATGTATGTGTTTTATTGTTTGGCTGTGCACCGCCCTGAGTCCTTCGGGAGTAGGGCGGTATAGAAATCAAATCAAATAAATAAATAAAATAAATAAATTTACTACCGGTTCACAATGGGGCTGCACAGAAGCTTCCTGATGATGTTGGGGTCAGTGGACGGAGCCTCCCACTGGTTTTACTACCGGTTCTATAGAACCGGTCCAAACCAGGGGCAACCCACCACTGATGCAGGGTTATTTCCTAAGGATACCAAGTCTGAGATGATTCTCTTAGGAAATACTGGCAGTTTGTATAATCTGGAATTGCAGATAATCCAGTGTGGATTGTGAAAGCTAATTTATATAGGACATTTTTCTGATAATGTCTCTCAATAGGCAGAGAAGTTGTTCTCTGAAAAAAGGCAAGCTATGATTTATCTGTGATATACGTAATGCAGCAGGTTATTAGTCATTAGACAACTCGGTGAGGGGCAGTTCTGCTATAAAAAGATACGTATTACAGCCTTAAGGATTGGCACCCAATCTATAAAAATTAGAAATACAGTAATTAATCTCAAGCTTCCCAGGATGTATTTGTGGATGCCAATATGCCTGGAGGCACTTCAGTTAGTGTCCACTTCTAGCTCTGTCTGACCATTAAAAAAAAACACCCTTATTTTAATTAAAAATAAAAGCTAACATGCCTAAAAACAAAGCACTAGCCTCAAGTACAGACCCTAATAGCATCTCAAAGGCTCACATAAACCACAGAAAGTTCTTAGAAAAGAAATTTTGGGAATGGTCAGCTTCAAACTGGGTTTGAGTGAGCATCAGACTGCCTATAGAAAGGCAAAGAGCAAAGAGCAGCTGAAGTGTGGGAAGCTAAAGGCTGAATACATTCATCTGTTCATCTTCTGGTGATTCAATAGGCTATAATTACTTTCAAAGACAGTAATTGTCTATTGTCTATTGATTTCAAGTTGCAGATTCCATTTTAGCAGAGAGGCAGACAGGGTTGAATATTGTTATGGTACTGGATCAGTCCTGGGGAAACCCAGGTTGTAGTGTCATCTCACCCATGGAAATGTAATGGATGACTTTGGGGCATTGTTCTTTCCCTGCTCAACCTAATCCACAGGGTTGTTTTTCTGGTAAAAATAATAGGATAAAGGACTGCAGTGTTTGCCACCTTGAGATCCTGGAGGAAAGGACATACATGCAATAAATAAAGAGGTGTTATTCTGTCCTTTCCTGTATTCCCAGTACACTCTTATGGCATCCATCTTATGGCACCTAACATGTTCTCAAAAATTTAGATGTGCTCACCAGCCCATTAAGATTGGGGTCTCTCCAGCTCATCTATAAAAGTTCCATCTTGTCTACTGTATTAATATTATTTCTGTGTGCATTCATTCTATTCATTTTGTGTTATGTTTATTTTTATTACTTTTATTAAAAACTTATCAAACCAGAACTGGCAAGACAAAAATAATTATACAGAGTCTAATCAAAAAAAATTAGTGGTCCCCTGACCAGAAATGGTCCATCCTGCTTCTGTGCTTTCATGTTTGAACAAGGTGCTCGGCATTGAGATAAAGCCTAATGTTAGCCAGTATAAAAGTTTGTTAAAGGTAGAAGAAAAAGTTTAAAATGTTTCACATCCCTAACAGGAGAAGATCAGATTAAACCTGCCTTGTTTTCCCATGGCCACTTTGCATTAACAGTAGGGAAATGGATGGAAAAGACAAAGATGAAGTAAAGATCAAGAAAACAGAAGTTCCTGCAGCTGGATATTCCAGGTGTGCCCCACTGTCCGTGTGATGTGGAAGGGAAATTGTTCTATCAGTGACTACGTTAGATTCATGACCCATCCACAACCTTGAATTGGCCTTTAGTTGTTGCTGATGGGAACTGAAGAACAGCTCCTGTCTACATGATTGCTGCTCTTCAATGAATCAGAACACATGGGGCACAGAGCAGCACATTAAACTAGCAACAGAAATATATCACTGTACTTTTATATAGATGTATTGCTTTTACCCTGGCATATAAATGATTGGGCTGTCCACTTTTTTTTTTTCCTCAAGAACCATAAATTAAAAACAAGCTAAGGATTTTGAAATTATGTTCTCTCTCTTGGCCTCTCTCTCTTAAAATCCAGATAGCTATTTCAAGTCTGCCATAAAATATTCTGCGGCCTTCTCATAGATCTCTAAATAATCTCTTGACAGTTCTTTACTTGGATTTCAGGTGGAGTCGAGAAGAGGAAGAGGAGGAAGAAGAGGAAGGAAGCTCTGCTGATGCCTTTAAAAACAAAGCAGCAGTTAAATAATCAAGGTTGGCAAAATGGTTCTAAGCTAAATTATCTTGTACCTGAAATGTTCTGCTGTCTTACTACAACACAACACAAATCTAACAAAACAAACCAAGGGCCTTGGACAAACAATAATACATTAACTCCAGCCCTGGAAGAAGGCTGGGTTTTTAGAGTTTTCTGGAACCTTAGGAGAAAGGATGCAATAGCAACAGTCCTTAGACTTATATACCACTTTTAATGCTTTTCAGTCCTCTCTGAGTGGTTTACAGTCAGCATATTACTCCCAACAATCTGGCTTCTCATTTTACCAACCACAGGTTGGAAGGCCATCTTCGGTTCCAGAAGTCGGGGTGCCACAACTGAGAAAGCACACTCCCATGGTCCCACAAGAAGCCAACAGAGGACCTGGAGCACACCCACTCTGTCAGAATGAACCAAGCAGGCAGAAATGATAGAAGACCAGCAGTCCCTCACATATCCAGGCCAATGTCACACAGGTAATAACCAGCACTTTGAATTGCACAAATTGCAGAATTTGATTTGCAGGCAATGCAACTTGCATAGCAGTGGTGATAAATGGGCATAGCAAAATGTGCCAGTTACTGCTCATGCTGATGCATTTTGAACCAGCCTCAGTTTCTGGCTGGTCTTCAAAGGAACCAACATGTAGAATGCATTAGAACAGTGATGGCTAACCTTTTTGCCATTGCGTGCCAGGAAGGGGGGGGGCAGGGGGGTCACACACGTGCGTGCCCATACCCATAATTCTATGCGACCCACCCACCACCCGCTCATCCCGTTCCTGGCATGCAATGGTCCAGAAGGCCAGTTTTTCTTTCTCACCTGGCTCCAGGACCTCTCTAGGTGTACGGGGAAGGCAAAAACAGCCTTCCCCACCCCTCCGGAGGCCTTCCGGAGATCCAAAATGTCCTGTTTGACAATTTACAGTCCCATCGGAAGCTGAGCTCATGTGTCCACTGATATGGTTATGTGTACCACCTGTGGGGATTAGAATAATCCAATCATGATTCAACTGACACTGAATCAATACATGGATGGTTTCACCTGTGCAGCTTGGGATTTGAAATGTAGAGCTGGCTTCCATCAGCATGCTGATGATACCATTCCCCAAACCACTGCATGACCTTATCCAGTGGTTTCATATAGAAGATGGACAGAAGAAGGAAGAGTGTTGAGCCCTGAGACATTCCACACATAAAGAGCAGTATAGGCATGTATTTAATGATCTTGTCCTGATAATTTAATAGCAAGTTGTGGAAAACTGTAGGGACTATACTGTATTTAATCTTTCTGGTGATAGGGCTGTGGGGCCATTGTTTGTTTATCTCAGTTGTGTTCTGTGTTCTGTGGCCATAGAGAGTCAGGAGATAAATAGAAGGACATGTGTCTAGTATGCGTACTGATGCTATTAGGAAGTATGGGATCTCTAAAAGACTGGAGCTGGGCACCTACTTTTGCAAATCAGCACAATGTCAGATTTCAGAGTAAAGCTACTGAAAAGAGCTCATTGCTTCTGAATGATACTCTTTACACTGATAAATATTAGGAGGAAGGGAGCTAAGAGATGCATATGAAGACTTGGCTTGCATTAAAAGAACAAAATATTTCTTAAACCTCGGCTCAAGAATACAAAATGTAGATCTTTAGAAACCCATAATGAAATTCCCTGACCCTTTATGGGGAGGAAGGATGACTCCAATCATGACTGCAGTAATTGTAGTACAGAATTTAAAATCTGTTCCCTGTACCAGTTTCCCAGTGCAAATCAAATGCATCCAGGGACTGCTAATAGCCTTTGATCCAAGGGAGGAAAAAACAGAGATGCAATAGAGAAATTAGTGATTACTATATTGTTCCCCCAGTGGAATTTCCTCAGAAAAGAGAATGAAGGCAAAAGGATTTAAGACCACCCCTTTATCCACCTTCCTTCTAGAATTAAAATAAGAGCTTTCTGTGGCTGTTTTAAAATAATAAATGCATATATAAATATAACGGAAAGTTCAACAATAGATCTCTTTGAACTAACAGTGAAACACAGATTGAATAAATGGCTGCCTGGTGTCCCAAACATGGGAAATAATGCAGTTTGCCTATGGTGAAAAGGTACAATCACAGTATGTATCCATGCCACAGGGCTAGATCATTATGGCTCTGTTACTATAAATCTTCCCAGAGTGAGTAGACCAGTAGCATGCCAACTCAATGAATAAAACTTGACTTAATTTGCTTATCACAGACTGCATTCCAGGTTAAACTGTGGTTTCCCATATTTCACAGATCAGACCTTACCTGGAAAAGCCACAACTAATGCTTTTCTGTCATGTATGGAACTTAAACATATGTTTAAGATAATGTCTCTAAACCTGTTAAACAAGTAGTCAAGTGCAATGAATAAATTTGACATTTTGAGTGGGAATATTGAATTTCAATTGCTAAGATCAGGAGATCAAAGGTTTTATCATAAAACATTGTTTATAAATAAATTGCAAGTTGTCTCAATTTATGCTATTGTCCCCGAAATGCATATGATTTTTAATGTTTGTTAAGATGCATTGAATTTGAATTGAACATACCTGATGCACAGTAAGTTGCTGAGATATTGCTGACAAGCTTTTTCAATCACAATTGTTTTCTTAGAATGAGGATTTTTTTTAAATTATAAAATATTGTTTTGCTTTCTCACTAAGTTTCTAAATCTCCTGGTAAAGTTAAAACACCAGTATTTGAAAGCCCATAAGGGAGGCAGTAATGCAAGATGCAGGTGACACGGTGAAGGTTCCCTCACACATATGTGCTAGTCATTCCCGACTCTAGGGGGCAGTGATCATCTCCTTTTCAAAGCCAAAGAGCCAGCACTGTCTGAAGACATCTTCATGATCATGTGGCCGGCATGACTAAATGCCAAAGGCACACAGAACTCTGTTACCTTCCACCAAAAGTGGTCCCTATTTTTCTACTTGCATTTTTTACGTGCTTTCAAACTGCTAGGTTGGCAGAAGCTGGGACAAGTAACGGGAGCTCACCCCATTATGCAGCACTAGGGATTTGAATTGCTGAACTGCCAACCTTTCGATTGACAAGCTCAGCGTCTTAGCCACTGAGCCACCACATCCCTTGCAAGGTATTATATAATGTAAGGTACTAACTTTTATTATCATAAATGAGTTTTCAAGCAGTTTTTCAGAAGGAGGCAGTAAACTTAATAGGAATCTGGAATGCTTCCAGCTGACTGATAGAGCAAATGTATGTGTTTTGTGTACAGTTTAGTTTATCAACAGATACTGAGAGTCAGGGTGAGAGAAGGGCAAGGACTTATATGTGCAAAAATTTGAAATGTTCTCATTTCAGCCACTCTCCATTCACTACCACTAGCTCTCATGAAGAAGGCTGATAAATTTCCAGTATCAAAAACAGCTGTTGAACTACAGAATAACAATTGTCCTTGTCCAAATCCAACAGTTAAAATACCAGAGCTGTCAATGGGATCGTAACACGTATATACTATTAGGTGAATAAATAATTATTCTCTACAGATTGTTAAAACTGGATAATAAACAATTTCATGAAAATAGACTGAAATTCCCAATGTAATGAAAAAAACTTAAGTATCAGCCAAGTTTTTTTTTTTTCCATTTGCTTTAGGAAAACAACTAGATGTCTATTAATTTTTCTCTTGTTTTTCTCCTAACACAGAAAGAGAAAAATGATGCCGGATCCAATCTGGGTCACTGCTGCATTGTGAAATATGGATGCCCCGAACTCACAAATCCTCTTGCTTCTCATTACAAAGAGAAGAATAGCTAGAGTATAGACATTTGGAAGTGGAAATTGGAGATAGTGCTTATTTGAAAATATATTTTCATTACATTTCACTCTATTTTTCAAGGTAAAATATTATTGTTACTGAATCATTGAACCTTGTGCCGAGAGAGATGGGGGGGAGAGGGGAGGAGCAAGAGGGAGAGAGATTGGTGTTTCCCCTCTCTCTCTTTCTCCCTCTCCTGCGTCTCCCTCTCCTGCGTGTGTGCATGTGTGTATCTCCTTGGATAGTTTTTGTTCCCATATGAAATACAAAATGATGGGAAGAACTAATTGCACCGAAATTGCTTAGTAATTTATGAGAAAGGAATGACTGAGGGCAAGAATGATAACAGATCCTTATGACTGTGAGGAAAAACATTCTCAAGGTGAGGAGGTGGTCAGTTCAAATCATTAAGTTAGATACAGTAAAAATGACGAGAATAATGGAAGTTCTACTTCAAAATGGAGGAAAGAGAACTGCTGTATTGAAGTGAAGAATAATTACAATAGATCTACTTTTTAAAATACATTGGTGGAAAAAGTAGACCATTTTACATTCTTGTTCAGCAGGGATTGAACAAGGAAGAGATCCCATTTTTGCACTGATTAATATTATTCCATTTATATTTTATCTTCTGCTCTTGGATATTAGACAAGCAATTCACAAAACATCCAGATACAAAAACAATCAAATACCCAAGACAACAAAGACAGTTAACTCAACTGCAAACACATAAAACTCAGCTATAAAATCAGCATTAACAACTAAATTGACTGCAGTCTCATCCCTGAAAAAGAGGGTTTTAGCTAACCTTTTGAAGACTTAAAGAAAAAAAAGGGGTAGTAAGCTTCTTAAAGGAGAACCTGGAAGTTACTAGAGAAAGTCTGATAACTGCAAACTATAGATGGATGAGAAATCAATTGCATGAAAATATTTGCCCAAATAATCTTGCTAATATATATGGGAACCTAAAACACTTACTGTAGATTAAATGTGTTTAAACAGGCAAGTCTTGGAATATTGTAATTCAGTTTGCAGCTAAACAGAAGCACAGAAAAATGAAGTAGATAATGGGAAGTACAACAAAGTTAAATATGCACATATGTAAAATGTCCATACAGCATTGAGGAGATATCTATATATATAAAAGCAAGATACCACTCATGCATCATCACAAAATCTCCAGAACTGTAAAGCCTATAAACTTGAAATTTGGCACATATGTTCCTCTTGGCTTCTAGGTGCTCACTAAGAAAGGAGTTTTCAAAATGACAATCAAAACATTAGTATTTCCTATATTATGATTAGCATGCTCTGATGCTAAGGAGTTCTACTCTCCCTCCCCACCTGAAAAGAAATCTGTTCCAAATGCAAAACACAAGCAGAGGAGAGGAGTTTCAGTTTTACTTTCACAGCAGCAAGGAGGGAATAAGATAGGGGAGGCTTCTATGAGGCAAGCCTGAGGGAGAGAAGAGGGATAGGATAGGATAGGATAGGATAGGATAGGATAGGATAGGATAGGATAGGATAGGATAGGATAGGATAGGATAGGATAGGATAGCCAGCTAAGAAGATTGTAAATGGTGATCACATGATTTGAGGATTCCACAATCATCATAAATACATGCCAGTTGTCAAGCACCTGAATTTTGATCACGTGACTCTGGAGGTGTTGCAACAGTCCTAAATGTGAAGATCTGTAGTACGTCACTTTTTTTTCAACACCATTGTTAACTTCGAACTGTTGCTAAATGAATGGTTGTAAATCAAGGACTGCTTATAAACAAAATTATTATCAACAAATGATGAATTGGACTTTGCAATAATTTCTTTTGCTACTATAATAGCTCATTTATTCCTGTTAACATAGGGGTAGGGGTGAGGAAATCCTGACCCACCAGAAAAATTCTATTGCTCTTCAATTAATTTTGGGGCAAAAAAGGGCAAAATGATGCACCAAAATGCAAGAAATCTCTCTTAAGTTTGAAGAAGTCTGTATGACAAGTGTCTCTGCCTTCTGCTTCTCAAAATTTCTGCATTTATGAAGGAATTGTATTCTCACTGTTCAAAAACGTTCAGATAGAAGCTGTATTAATTATTTCATTCCAATCTCTAAATCCCATGGTAGCACTACATATTTGCAGTGATCTAAATTTGGGGACACACTTCGTTAACAGCTTAATTAATAGTGCTTTCCTTCTAGATAGAGGTGAGTTAAACATGGTGAAATTGCAGCATAGCCATCATCCTTTATACAGGCAAATTATTTCTATCGATTGTCCAAGTCTGCCTTCCCATACTAGGCTCTTTCCAAATATATTGACGTACTACATAAATTCCTAACTAATTAGTTTTGGTTGTATCTGCCATAACTCACTGTACCATGAATTGGTACAGACTTGCACAGACTTAAACTTTGTGGTTGACATACAGCTCAGAAAGCCTGAAAATTGGATTGTATAAACCATGGTGAAGGTAGCCATGGATCATGACTATTGTGAAGTTTCGGCCTTGTGTTAATTATACATCTGCTACTATTACATGTCTATGTGTGTGCCTGTGTGTGTGTATGTGAGAGAGAGACTATTTATATCTATGGTATACCTTCCTTGATTGCACCCCATAAATTATTCACATCAAATGTTACTGTCATGTTATGTTACATTACGTTACATTAGAAAAGAAGTGCTGGATGTAAGGGGTCTATGTTCATGTCATAAAATCAGTAATAATCCCATATTTAACACAAATGGTTACTTTTTCTCCTTCTTCTGATAGCCAGGATAGATTGGACTTTAGACCCTTGTATATTGAATAATTGCTATCCTATTGACCCATAACTGCACTTTGCTTCCCTTTAGCACTGACTGTACAACTAGGAATTCCTGTTTTTTGTGTATGAAAAAATAGCAAGAAAGGGGCATTCATAATGAGTGATAACCATAAGATTGAAACTAGAACTCTGAGATATTTTTTTTTTTGCTCTGTGGAGAAATGCATTGATCTAAATCTTATTAGATCAATGCATTCTTTCTATCCAAATTTATTTGTGCCAGCAAAACTTCCAAGACATGGGAATTAAATGATGAAGAGGGAAATTAAAATGAGATTTGTCACTGATAGGTGACCACATTCGTACACTGTCCAGCTTTCTTGCCTATATATGTCATACACTCTGCAGTATTTCTATCATAAAATAATTATTTTCATGCCCTTGCAGCCCCATAAGTTCTTTGATCATTGTCCATACTACAGTTTCATCTGAAGGAAACATATCATCCTGGTTATTTGTGCAAGAGTCTTTGTCATAGAATAGTGAAGTCCTAGGATCAGGAAGAGGATACTGTGGGTACACCAGCATTGTGTAAAGGGAGAGAAAATACTGTAGACTGGATTCCATAATTTGCTTTCCAGTGGACTATGTCTTCCCACATTAACATATACATGAATAGTGGACATTGTTGTGATAATAAACTGTAATGTGTCTATACTCCTTGGTAGTTTTCCTCCCCAGAGTTATTTTTACTTTTCTGCTGTCAGAATACTGAAACCCAATAAGAATTGGGTTAGAGCAAAAACTCAATGTAACCTGCCTTTTGTCCTCCTAAACTGAATTCCTATATCTACTATACAATCATTTCTCTTGGAAAAATGATGGGTAAGGTATGTTGACACTTGGTCTTTCTTCTGCTTTTTGGCCAATAATCCTATCATGAAAGCCTTTCAGACAGACTTGTACTGGAGTAACTTCAACATAAATAACTATCTATCCTACCCCAATACACATATATTACAGTTGCTCTTTTTTTAGACTTGGCAGAAGAAGCGTTGTGTTCTCAAAGTGTGAGAATAATACACACTGCTTGATTAGGCACTATGGAAGCTGTTGTGGTCCCAGCTGGAAACTGACAGTAATTTAATAGTCCCTAAGGGAGCCTCAAGAAAGATTTGATACTCAAGGCTGGCAGGCATGGCCTGCTTTGGTGCATTCCTGCTTTTGCATGGTGTTCTCCTACACAATGAGAGAAAACTAGGTATGTTAGAATTAAGCAGCTGGAATTAGAAGCAAAGCTGTGTGGAAATAATAATTAGAAGCAAAGCTGGGTGGAAATAATACAAACAGCCAGAGTCCCCCTGATCTTCCCACAGATGATAGCTTTGGCAGTAACAACAAAGAACTGAAGTGCAGGATTATTTCGGTTTGGGAAACATCTGCTCTTTGGACTCACACCACACTAGGAAAACCCAGTCAGTATAAAAAAGTTAAAACTATCTTTGTGCAATACTAGGAAAAGTTTACAAATGGTTCTCAATGTATAAAGTTTGATTAATGTAGCTAATATATGTGCATCTGTATGTGGCTTGAGTTAAAATCAGGAAAAATAATGTATTTCTTTAGAGTACTATACACTGTATTTCAAATATTGGAGAGTTAGATAACACTTTTTAAAAAGAGGGCGCTCATTTGAATATATTTTGTGTTGCTGCTTGTGTGGACTTTTTTTTTAAGTAATTATAAAACCAGCAAAACATTTTTGCTCTTTGCTAAAAGAAACTCTTTATCACTTCACTACTACTACTAATGGAACTATACTTACCCAAAAGGAAGATGACTCTGAATTTAAGGCTTCCTCTCTCCAGAAAAGAAGATTAATAGACAAAAAGTGTTTCCTGCTTCTTGGTGAATTGAAGACAACACTCCCATTTTAAAGTTAATGATTCTTGAAGGGGGGAAATCCTTTCTGATAATATTGTAGTCAACAATTGGTCATCTGCTTTCATTTGAATAAGCAAAACATACTCATTATAAACTTACCATATATGAAAATCAACTGATGTTGGTGCCTACTTACATTTATTTAAATTGACCGCTTGATTACTAAGAAGAGATAGGTAAATAAAATGATTTCTTGGTTTCCCATCACCACAATAATTGACAGGACTCTATTTCTTTCCTTGTCTTCAGTATGTCAAAGGAGATCTCGTACTTTCACAATGAGGTGTTTAAAACTTGTTTCTCCTTAGCCAAATGCTAATACAAAGTTTACAAGATCTGTTTTTGAGTTTGCTCTCTGACAAAGGATCAGAATTCATTTTTCCTTAGCTTAAAGGCCAATGTTCATACGTATTTTTTAAGATAAAAACATTGTAAATGTGTTTTGAGAGCCAACTTGATTTAATGATTAAGGCATCAGATTGGAAAATGGGAGACTGTGAATTCTAGTCCTGCCTAGGGCACAAAGCCAGCTGGGTGACCTTGGGGAAGTCACTTTCTCTCAACTCTATGAAGTAGACATTGCCAAATGGCAATTTTTAAAAGCCTTGCAAAAAAAAAAAAAAAAAAAAGTAGGGACTTGTCCAGGCAGTCTCCAAAAATTGGAAACAATTGAACAAAAAGGAAAAAATGGTGTTTCAAGCATTCTCAAATACCCTAATCCTGGGATTTTAAAAGTGACCTGAATTCATTCCTAAAGTTGATTTGGGAACTTTAAAGATGACCCAGTACAAAATTTACTATCCTGAATTCAAGCAGATGAGCTATCCAAGGTTTTGCATCCAATGTCATCTTAAATTGGTCAGTGGTGGGATTCAAATTTTTTTACTACTGGTTCTGTGGGTGTGGTTTGGTGGGAATGGTATGGCTTGGTGGGCGTGGCTTGGTGGGCATGGCAGGGGAAGGATACTATAAAATCTTCATTCCCTCCCCACTCCAGGGGAAGGTTACTGCAAAATTCCCATTTCCTCCCAATCAACTGGGACTTGGGAAGCAGAGAATAGATGGGGGCGGGGCCAGTCAGAGGTGGTATTTACCAGTTCTTCGAACTACTCAAAATTTCTGCTACCGGTTCTCCAGAATTGGTCAGAACCTGCTGAATACCATCTCTGATGACTCCACCGGATGCTTCCCCAGATACCTCTCCAGGTAGGGAAAACATGCAGCTGCAGCTGGTCAGTGATGAGGAAGAGGAACTGCTTTCTGCACCTGATCCAAGAACATGTAGGGCAGAGAAAAGGCAGGAGCAGAGAAAGTCAGCCAAATTACTCACAAGGAGAAAGTCTCGTGCTTCTTGATGGGCTGCATTGGAAGCTAGCACAGCTTCCTGTGATTCCTGCCAAGTTTTGGATTGACACCTTGCCTTGGATTGTTCTTTGGAAACTCTGGACTTTTCTTGCCTGGTGAATGCTCTTGTGTTGTGGATTTAAGTTTGCCTGGTGGATTTATTTTGATTGAGAAACTTTCAAGTGCCTTGTGGGCTCTTTGGCCATTGGTCCTCTGTGGACTAGCATTGTCTGCTTGTAACTGGATTTAATTGTAACAGTTCTGGGTTTTTGGTGAAGAGAATTGCTGGGGAATATTGATAAACTCACTAAACCACAGTTACATGTGTGTGAATGAGGTACAATTGGGGTATTTTGTTTTATAACTCATGGAGTGCTACTTGTTTTTATTTCTCTGGAGATTCAGGACATGTAGAAACAAATGCAACTTATTTTCAACTTTCTGCTTCTCATATCCAGGGACTTCCCTGGACTGAGCATATGCCGTCCAACTCAAAATCTAACAGACTAGTGTCTCCAGAAGAAATCAATCATTCTGTGTAATGGCTCCAAAATGTTACAGTCCCCATAAATTTTTGTAATTTTGTAAGCCTTCTAACAAGACTTAGACTCCTGGTACTTTTCCATTTGAGTGGAATTACTTCAGTTCACATAGAGTCAGTTTTTTGTTTCGAGTCCCTTGCTGAATCTTATTTGAAAGCTTCATTCTGGTACAAATCCACCCACATGTAATCCCAAAAAACTACAAATCAATATATAAGTACAACACAATAATACTAGTAATAGGATGGGCATACAGTAAAGGACACAATTTTTTTTAAAAAATGTAAATGGATAGTTTACAGAATTAACATGGGGTGAAATGCTGCTTTTATCTAAAAATATATATAAAATAAAATAAAATATAAAATAAAATAAAATAAAATAAAATAAAATAAAATAATAAAATAAAATAAAATAAAATAAAATAAAATAAAATATTTGTGCAGCTTTCTGAGATTTGGTGTGTTTCTGTAGTGTTTCACTCTAACTACACAAACATACAAAATCTCACAAAGCTGTATGTGGCATTTTGTATGGAAAAAGTGTGAAAGTTGGTTTTTGAGCTTTTTGTGGCTTTGTGTGGTTCCTGCTTGTTGCAGGGGCCATTTTGGGTGAAGTGCAGCTGCTTCTACATTGTGTGTGAGTCAGTTGTGTTGTGATGTGTGTGTATAAAGTGTGAAAGTTGGGTTTTCCTCTTATTGTTTTGTATACTTTGTTTATTATTTTTATTTATTATTATTGGCCATGCCCACCCGGTCACCTGACCACCAATCCACCCCCACCTGATCATCTGACCACCAAGCCATGCCCACCAATTAAGCCACGCCCACCAATTAAGCCACGCCCACAGAACCGGTAAGGAAAATTTTTAGGTTTCACTCCCAGTTTAACACGCTTGATTTTTTAAAGAAAAAAGAAAAAAAGAAACCATACAAATTAAGAAAGAGTACTTGAAGTATTTTGGCATGCATGGTTGACTTGTAAGATAAAAATGAAACCAAAAAGGAGACAAATGCTATGAGATTCTAGCTCACTGAGAACGAAATAAATTATATCAGAGATTGCAGACTGGGCATCTGACATCACCCCAAACTGTCCAGATAAGAATAAGAAACATGAGAAAGCCTGAAACAGGAGCTGGTTGCTATCATAACTGGAACATAAAAAGAAAGACTCTTTAAAGTTTTACTAATTTGGGTCTGGTTTGCCTCTGGAGATTCATCATCTGTTCCTACTCATTTCAGAGCTCCTGATTAACTGGTTTCAATTTAAACTAGTCTTAGCAGCAGCCTTTTTTCCTTAATACTGGTAAGAGAGAGGCTTTTCCGCAAGATGATTTCAATCTCTGGGTTCGACTGAATTGAAATAACTACCATTGTTATTTGATAGACTGATTGTGTGTGCATTTTTGTCTATATATTTCTGCTTTTCTAGGGAGCTGATTTATCAGATTAAGAACCATCTTAAATCTTGATAGAGCTCCTTCAGTGAAATGACCTTTGATTTTTCAGAGTTGAAGTTCCTGATCTTTATTTATCTTGACAGTGTCCTTGCAAGCAATAAAGGAAAGTAATTCTTTACAGGCACACATTTCAGTTGGATGACAGATTTGAATCTGATCTCTTCTTATAAAGTCCTTGATGTGAAAAATGCAGACATGCTGTCATGTGCCTAGTTTATTTTGGGCTCTTTCCAAATAGTTTCATCTGCAATTATTAATACCATCTAACTTAAAAAATAAAACAACATTGAATGAGATGCATATTTCAGTCTGATCTGATTAAAACTGGTAAGCATGGGGAACCCTTGTCTGTTCAAATGTAGCTGATGCCAACTTTATTAAATCCCTAAAAATGTTTTCCATGCTACCTGGCAAATATAGTTTAGGAATCTTTGAAAGGCCATAGTTCTGAGTTGTATCATCTAATCAGGACTGTCAAACTCCTGGCCCGCAGGCCAGATGCGTCACGTGCTGACCATGCCCACGCCCGGTTTAGCAAAGCGGGAAAAAGTCCTGCTACGTCACATGATTTAGCGAAGGGGGAAAAGTCCTGCTACGTCATGTGATGCCGCCATGACAACATGAGTTTGACACCCCTGAATCTAATTACATAACGTAATCATGATTCTTGTTGAAGGTGTGAACAGACTCTTCTGAAAAGCAACATGTTTAGCTTAGGTGGAATGTACTAATTGTTCTTGCTGTGGCTTTCTGTATCTCTGTCATCTCTTGAACTTGCTGTTAGAAAGTGATGAAAAACATCTATGAATTTTAGCCCTTGCAGATTTATGCAGTGATTTTAGCACACCATCCCGAAAGTTCTGTAGCTGAACAGGACTTCCATTCTACAGTTTTGCTTTGTTTTTTGCTTTGGTTTTTTTTTTTTTTTGTTGTTGTTGTTTGATTGATGCCCTAAATGTAAGGAGTTATCGATCACTTGACATTTGCTGTTTATTGTATTTTCAGTATGGTTTTGCAGGTATAAAAACAAGTAAAGGAGACATTATGATACTTGCTTTCTCCTCAATCCGTATGTCATCTGTCTTCAATTTTAGGGATATTGTATGTGGACTGCAAAAACTCAGATGATGGCTTAATGACAGAGTCACAGATGACAGAGTGACAGATGACAAAGTCAGAAATTCTACTTCATTATTTCTACCTGATGACCAGTTGGATTTTTGCAGCCGATGTGATGTTTCCTTAAACACACCATTTTGAGATGGATGAATGTGATATTTTCTCTGGTTAAGAATTGGAAAATATACAATACTTTTTTGAAGTACTGAGTGTGAGCCATAAAGTCAGTGTCAGCTCTTTTTTTTTTTTTAATTTGATTTATATGCCGCCCTTCTCCGGAGACTCAGGGCGGCTTACAATGCGTTAAGCAATAGCCTTCATACTTTTGTATATTTATACAAAGTCAGCTTATTGCCCCCACAAACTGGGTCCTCATTTAACCTACCTTAGAAAGGATGGAAGGCTGAGTCAACCTTGAGCCTGGTAAGATTCGAACCTGCAGTAATTGCAGGCAGCTGTGTTAATAACAGGGTGCTTTAAACCACTGTACTACCAAGCTCTTAACAACTCCACATAGGCCTTCTCTTATTAAAGATATAGAATACTTGACATCAAAATTCAGAGAGTAAAGAGAATGGGGAAGGGAACTGAGGAGGAAGCAAAGTACTTAATGCTTCACAATGTTGATATCATATGTGTATCCTTCAAAATCAATACGATGCACAACCAATAATATTAGTTGCAAATTATTTTCTCCCAGGCCTACCTAGCTAAAGACCACAATCATCTCCCTCCAATGCACTGCCATATGAAGATTATTGATAAATGCCTACAATAGTACTATCAGTATTGGGGAAAATGTTTGTAATTCTTTTATTGTTTTTCTCCAAAATGTACAAACTACGACTAATTCTTCTTGTCTCCATTCCAGTGAGCCACCCCATTAATGATCAGAATTTGCAGAATATTTTATGAGTTGAATGAGTTTGTCTTCAGTTTTAAAACCTGCCCACAATAAATGATGTATGCTAGAAAGACCAGAAGGCACACAGCTACATCAAAAAAATCTGTTCCATGATGTTGCCTGCATTAATAGGACATTATTCCAGATTATTGTATGCACAAATTAAGTATTATTAAACATTATTTTTAAAATCCCTTCGCATTTGCAGTTTTTCTTAAAGGAAGGAAAGGTGCTGAATTCTTCTTCTCACAACTCACAGAGCCCCACTTTGATCATGTTTTCAAAAAAAATAATTGACAGACTGTTTTGAGTTGAAAAACAGAAGAAAAAATCTGTATTTATGGCAGAGAGGAAAGTCCACTATGTCCAACCAAGGGATCTAACCAGGAGTGAAATCCAGTAGGTTCTGACAGGCTCTGGAGAACTGGTAGGAAAAATTTTGAGCAGTTCAGAGAACTGGTAGCGGAAATTTTGAGTAGTTCGGAGAACCAGCAAATACCACCTCTGGCTGGCCACGGGGGGGGGGGGAATGGAGATTTTGCAATATCCTTCCCCTGCCACGCCCAACAAGCCATGCCCAACAAGCCACACCACGCCCACCAAGCCATGCCCATAGAACAGGTAATTTAAAAAATTGGATTTCATTGCTGGATCTAACCCTAACCCTAACCCTAACCCTAACCCTAACCCTAACTTTAGCATTTTGGGTCTTGTGATTTAATTAGGATCTCTCTTCTCCCAGAGCAATTTGTTTCCACAATTGGTTGTTATTTATTGCTTCTTTAAATTTTGAATGAATTAGTGTGCCACACCTCATATGTTATTATACATATAGAAGTGATATGCCTTCTGGTCATTCTTGCATTACTATAGTATTTTAGTTTAGGAGATGGATGTGTCTAAACAAAGAAAGAAGAAATATAGCTACTCTAGGTATGTCATAGAAATATCTCTGATGAACTCATGCCTGAGGGTTAAATATAAGAACTGCTTGGCAGTCAAGATGTCATTCTCTTGAATCTAATTCTCTTTGGAAGCTGCAACGATGATAGAACAGAAACGCTTTTCTAAACAGCTACAACCTGGTCACAGGTTACAGTAATGTGTGTTGTGCAGGACAGGGCAGAAAAAAAAAAAGAAATGGGTCGGCAGAACTTCAACACTCTGAGCTGGGCTGAGACCAAAATTTGATATGTGCTGCTTATATAAACAGGAGAAACCAAGCCAAGCAGTTTTTTTTTTTACAGGAGTTATGAACCTGACTAAAAATTGATTTGGGTTGTTTCTTCTTTGATAGGCATCTATTTTATGGTGGTGATTAGGTACCAGTTTCTGCTTATTGGGATGCTGGTTAATGGATGTATGATTGGGGAGGATACTTTCAGGGGTTTGTTAATCCTTTTCATTGAATTTTGGTTATTCTTTAGGAATGGTTCATAAATAGGCTTTATTGTTTTATGTTTAAGGTTTTTTAGGCTTCTAAAAACTTTTAGCAAACTTAAAATGATGATACGGTTTATTTGCTTTTTTCAACTGTTCTGTAACTATGAAGAATTTATTACATTCTTTTTTACATCTTAAGGAGTTGATGAAAGGTATTGAAATACATACATTTTAATCCCAGACATAGGGATTTAAAATCTTCTAAAAAGTATCTGCTTTGAGTGACATAATTTGGTGCAACATGCATTTTATTTTATTTTATTGATTTATTACCTGTCACAAATAATTTTCAACAGCTTACAAATTCATCCAATATTTTAAAACATCCATAGTATATATAATATTCAAAAAATAAAAATAAAAACTTGAATGACACACAAATAAAATACATTAACAAACCCTTCAAAAATAAATTTTAAAAATTAAAACCCAATAAAGAAATACATAGCAGTAATCACAACTCAAATGCTCTTTAAAATACCTCATTTTTGTGCCCCAGGCACAAAAGTAATTCAGGCAAGTAATGATGAGGGCCTGAGGTCTTCACATTCCTGATAAGGCTGCAACTGGTTAATAGCTGCTTAATAATGGCTGGGAATTGAGTAGGACCTTTGAGTCATGAACCTGTTCCTTCAGAGGGCAATGCCAATCATTAAGAGGTCACAGTGGCCAGGCAGGAAATCTAGCAGTTCTCTTTCCTCAAAAGGCAATTGGCTACCCTAAACCAGCTGATTGATGCAATAAAGAAGCAACGGTGTTTTATCCCTCATACCATCATGAGGATGTAGGTTCGAATTTCAGCTCATATTAGGATATGATCAGATTCACTTTTTGTTTTTCTCTATTGCTGCCATAGGTGCCTCTTTGGTTACTTCCCACAGATCCTCCATGCAGCAAGGAATCCGAGATCAGCAAACAGAGGGATGCCATTGGGAGAAATCATGCCAAGTGCTTGAGTTGCCAGAGGCTAGCCAATCACTCAATAGAATTGAGAAAACCCTTAAATGCCATCAGAACCATGAGGTCACTGGTACAGACTTCTTAATCAGTTTGCTTGCCTTGTGGAGTTCTAGGAGGCAGCCAATCTTATTTGATCAGGAAGTGATCAGATGTAGCCAAGGGGCCAATAAATAAAATGCAATATGCTGTATCTGTTCTGAAACAAGCATATAGTCTAACATGTGTCCTGCTACATATCCCATTTGCAATACCAACCAGTAGAACAACAGGATACCCAGTTTGTCTGTACCATCCATCTTAATACATAAGCATGCACACCCAATTATTTCATGAGTAGATACTCAGGTGTCAGGTGTCTTTAAAGGTCAACACATATATCAGCCCTGGTGTCACAGCTGCTGCAGGACCCCAAAACCAGAAAAGCAGTTTTCCAATAAGATAATACACCCACCTTTGCTTAATGAAGTCTTGTTATTACACTCCAGTTCTGAACACTTTAATTGTGGATGAAGTAATTTAATTGTGGATGAAGTAATTTAATTGTGGATGAACAAAGTCTTACTGCAAACACATTTATATTTAACATTAACCATAACCTTCCATCTAGGAAAGGGGTATCAAATTCATGGTGTCACATTGCCATTGTGTTCTGCCCCAGCTACGGACCCAAAGAACACAGCACACACAAAGTCTGTACAAACCTTACTTTACTAATTTTTTTTTTTTGATGCTGATATAATGCCTCCTTTTTTTTTTAATTTTTAAATTTTTTATTAATTTTAGAAACCACATAATACATTTATAAATGCAAATAAAACAATTTACAACAAACATCATCTTTATAACATTACCTATAATATCTAAATTGTTACAATATCAATATCCTATATTCTTCAATATACAATATTTCTCTCACCCTATATAATGATATTATTTGATGATATTATTTAATGATATTGATATCTCATATCTCTTAAATTTCATTTGATGTAAAAATTTATTTTACTCTATTGATATCTTTTCTTTTATATAATTTTTCTTTCTTTCGTCTTCTCTTTTTTTTTTCCACTTCCCTCTAACCATTTATACCATTTTTGCCAGACCAGATAATATTCAGATTCTTCCTTTCCTTGGATCTCCTTGGTAAGTTTATCCATCTCAGCGCATTCCATAATTTTGGATATTAATTTCTCTTGAGTCGGGACCTCTTCTTGTTTCCAATTTTGTGCGTATATAATTCTTTACTAAATTAAATCAGTCTTTTTCAAACAAAGGCTGTTAATTAACTTTCTTAACAAAAATCCAAAGAATAATCGTAATCTTACTAGGATTGGCAGAAAGCCCAGAAGCAATTTGCAGGACACTGATAAAAGAACTAAGATCCAGATGCGAAGGAGAGTGAACTAAATTGTTCCCTGTAAATTGCCTCAGTCATCATCCATCCTTAAATAGGCTAAGGGAGTGGCCAATTAGCCCCAAACCTTACTCTCGAGGAGCCACTCCTGCCTTTTGGCAGCTCTGCGCACCCGTACATCGAAAGTGGCTCTTCCTCTTCTTCTTCTTCACCCATGGAAGCTTCTGGAGGTTCTGAACGCCCTGGCTGAATCCCTGCCTCTGGCACCACACCTTCTCCAGCCTCCTCATTGTCTGACTCGAGTGCCAGATGCACAGGCTGCTGGCGCAGCACCACACCAGCCTCCTCGCTGTCGGAATCAGCTACTAGCTGCAAAGGCCGCTGATGGGCCACAACACATTGTGATGTTTTGCGATGTTTTTCCCTTTGCAGAGCTGGGGTGGACAAGGCCTGCGTGTGATGCATCTGGCGCATGGGCCACCAGCTTGACACCCCTGATCTACGAACTGAACAAAAGCTTCATTGCATGCAAGACTCAAATTATGAAATAGCCTCCATTCTGAAATCCTGGATAGTACTGAATGAGGATTCAGCTGCCCAAACCTTTTACCTCAATGATACTAGTCTGGTATCTTATAAATTGTTGGATTTTTCATTGTTTTTATTGATTGTATCCCATTCCATTGACACATTGCAGTTTAAATAACAAAACTACAAACACTGATGGTTTGAAATTCATAAATGGAAGATATAATTATATGTTTTGTTTAAAACTTCTATGCTCCACACATCACTACCACAGACTCCTTGTGTAGTTACAGGTGGTATACATAATCTCAAGTTTACTACAATAATAAAGCCCACTGAATGTACTGGAACCACTTCTAAGTAAATACATTTAGGACTGTGTAGTTACTTTTCACCACAAGCTGTAGTCTCTATCTGAAAAAGAGGCAGAGAAAATCCCACGCCATGTGTAAAAATCTTGCCTAGGTTCTGTACTGAGCCATGTCAGAAATATTTGTGGATGAAAGCAAGAAGAGAATGTAAACCGTTTCCTCGCCCATCGCTTTTTCCTCTAAACACTTGGCAATATATTTTGAAAGCTTATTTGCTTTAATATTCTAATACTAAGAATAGGAAAATCCTCTATTTGTGTGTGCCAACGGTCAATAGATCTCAGCACTGAATAACTTAGAATTACAAATTAAAAGATAACAATTTTATAATGTGTGAAAGTAAATGATAACTCTAGCCATGCCTTCCTTGAAATCCCAGTGATTAGCATGGCTGTCTTTTTTCTCCACTGTATTCAATTAAGAATTCTGCTGCAATTAATTAGGGGCCCAAATGTATCCATCGGCTGTTAAAGTTCTTCAACCTCCTTTTTGAGGCTCATGAAACTCCAGGGTTGCATCCCCAAAATCCAGTGATATAATTTTTTTTTCTTTTTAAGTGAAAGCCCCAAAATTGTTTAACATTTGGCATGGGAGCAACCCATGTCATTGTACAAATCAAGTATAGTATGCAATTTCCATAATAATGTCTTTATCTACAAGAACTTAATATGACTTGTACCTCCCAAAGCGTATGATGTATCTGCTAGGGTTAATGCATATGTTTAATCCTCCTTCCAAAGTGTATCCTTGAAACCAGCCATCCAAAAAGCCCTAAACATTTGGACTCCACAGGGAGCCATGGTGAGCCAAGCATGTCTCCAAAAGAGGGGAGATGATGATTGAGGCAAAGACTGAAGAATCGGCAACTACACCAGTTCTTAGGAATCTCCAGATAAGGAAAGTGGGAGATTACCCACACTTCCTCCGGATGACCATTCCTAGCAAGGAGACTACAGAACAGAGGTCTTCCGCAGGTTTGAGTGCCAGCAGATGATGGGATCAACCATCATGCTCACAATTACAGCAGAACTTTTGAAAGCATACTGTGTTTGCTAATTTACTTCCTAATCACTTTTGGAAAATAGCTTACTTGCTTGAATATGTATGTATGTTTTCTTTCTTTCTTTCTTTCTTTCTTTCTTTCTTTCTTTCTTTCTTTCTTTCTTTCTTTCTTTCTTTCTTTCTTTCTTTCTTTCTTTCTTTCTTTCTTTCTCCAGAATGGCATGTTTAAAAAGCAAACTCTGATGAGTTTACCTTCATTCTTGAACAAAAGAAAAAGTAACCATATTTTTTCCTTAATTATTAAGTAATAATAATTCTTTTAAGAACTTAAAAGAATTGGAAATAAACTTCAAAAAGGTAAATAAGATTTTGATTCAATAAAGATATAAATAAGGGTTCAGGCAAATTTGGAATGTTGAGATTTTTATTATAAAATTTGGAAATAATAACATAAAATAAACAGTTTTTTGTGAGAAACAAATTGTTTTGTCTATCTTAAATCATAACAAGATATTTGAGACATTATAATTTCACAAATTAGACACTAGAGGGATCTTAAATTTCCATGCAGAAAAGGAAAAAGATGTAATCTTGCCTCTAGTTTTCAGTTAGTAGGGGGATTTAAAAGAGTATCCAAAAACTTTAACATTTGAAATATTCCAGGAGATTGTTTAAGTATGGGGTCAGAAATTAGTAGTAACAGCACTAACAGTGCCAGCAATGGGGTCTGCTTCTAGACTTTATCTATCTATCTATCTATCTATCTATCTATCTATCTATCTATCTATCTATCTATCTATCGAATTTCTGTACCGCCCTACTCCCGGAGGACTCAGGGCAGTGAACAGCCAAGATAAAATACAGATAATACAAACATTAAAAGTCCATTAAAATTATTAAATATTTTGGCCGAAAATTTAAAACACCCAATTTATAAAACAAATTAAACGATTTAAAAATTTAAAAGGGAGAGTTAGGCCAGGCCAGCCTGCTGAAATAAAAATGTTTTGAGAGCACGACGAAATGTGTGCAGATCCGGGATCCTCTGTATCTCCGGGGGGAGCTCATTCCAGATGGTAGGTACCCCCACAGAGAAGGTTCTCCTCCTGGGGGCCGCCAGTCGACATTGTTTGACCGACGGCACTCTGAGAAGCCCCTCTCTATGGGAGCGTACTGGTCAGTGAGAGGCTATTGGTAGCAGAAGGCGGTCTCGTAAGTACCCCGGTCTGATGCCATGGAGCACTCTAAAGGTGGTAACCAAAACCTTGAAGCGCTCCCGGAAGACCACCAGGAGCCAGTGCAGCTCGCGCCGGAGGGGAGTCACATGGGAGCACCACACCGCTCCCATAACCACCCACGCGGCCGCATTCTGGACCAGCTGGAGCCTCCGGGTGCTCCTCAAGGGGAGCCCAATGTAGAGAGCATTGCAGTAGTCCAGGCTTTTGGGGAAGGTATGGCAAATTGAAGATAGCTTGTCAAAAGTGAAGCTGATGATCTCAGCAAAGACCAAGGAACCAGTGAGTAAAGCAGTTTGTTGGAACCTCTCCTAATAAGAAGAGAATGGGAGATCACCCAGGTGTCCTTTTGATGGCTGCTCCTCACAAGAAAATTGCACTAGGAGATGGTTGGATCAACCATCTTGCTTGCAACCACAGTAGAAACTTTTAAAAGACACTAAATTTGCAAACCTCTCTTCCTAATTATTTTACAAAATTGCTCATTGACTATGTTAGGAAATGGTTATTGCCTAATTGGTTGGCCAGGAAATATATAAGCCAACATTGTATGTTTGTATTATGTGAATGTATTATGTAGCTTTAAGAACTGTGCTGAGTTATTCTGCATCCTGATTGGCTGAGTTCTGTAGCCAATGTATTTAAGGAGAGCTAAATTATGGTGAGTGTGGATACTACACCATTTTTACCTGCTGCTACGCTGTAACTCTTTTTGATCTCTCTATGGTCAATTGTTTGATCATGATTGTTTATTTACTGCTTTCTGATATTTATTGAACTGTTTTTATATTGTTCCTGATTGTTCCTTGTATTTTTTTACAAACTGGTAAGAAGATTTTATATCCCTGGATTGATCTTATATTGCACTTTATATGGCTAAGACTTGGATTGTTAAAGGACTATGATTTTGCTTTTCCCTAAAAGTAAAATACTATAAAATCCAGTTTTTCTGTATGTTATTCACAATTATTCTCAAAACGTTTCCATGCGTAAAACTCTAACAGTACTCTGCTTTATAAGCCACAACTTCGGGTGTAACTCAAAAATATCCTTATCAGACTATTTCTAACCTATTGCATATCTTTGGACTGATAAGTTTGAAAATGCCAGCTGAATCTGCTTTCAATCCTAGATGAAAGAAAATTGTAATCATAAGTTTAAGAATTAAAAGAATCCAAAACAAACAGCAAAAAAACTAAAAAAAATTCTTAAAAATGATAAGGTAAAATTGGAATGTTGAAACGTTTACAATTAGATTTTGGAATTAATTAAAAACAATAACCAGCTTCTCATGAGAAATATATTCTGTTTTGCTTTTTACAAGACAAAATGAAGGTAATCAATTTCATGGTTTCAAAAACGACACTAGAAGAGACTAAAGATATTAGGTAGAGAAAAGATTTACAAACCTATAAAAAGTTGCAAAACATTCTAACAATGAAAGTACTGAAAGAGACTTTTGAAGAATGAAATCCAAAAATAGTAGCCCCAATGCTGTCAATAATGATGTCTGCTTCTATGTTCAAAAGATGCTATTGAAAAGCAATATATGTAGAACAAATTTTAGCTTTTTATCTTTCTTTTCCTTTTTTTCTTTCTCTGAGTTTAGTTTGTATTTGCTTTTACTGTTGCCATTGAAATTTTCAGTTAAAAAAAAGAGCCAGACATTTCAGATTAGCCCTTCACAGTGATGTTACTGCATCACTCTAGCTGTCATTCTCAAACACTGAAGAAAAAGTGTGCAAATGGTTGACAGCCTCTGAAAAACAGACCTGCACTAGAATTCCTTCATAACCACTTCCACGTTGCCTAATTTTTGCATTTCATATGAGCTGAAAGAATATGTGGCAATTGGTCTTTCTTGATGGTTATATTGCATTTTTTTTCATTTGCTTCATTAATGAGACTCCTTAATGTGATGTTGCAATGGGATTGAAATGTCAAAACTGTGGTTTCACATTCAAATATCAAGGCGCCCAAAGCTTGTAACATATTTTAATAGAGCTGAAAGTCAAAGATCCTCCTTCCTACCATGTTTCCCCAAAAATAAGACCCTGTCTTATATTTTTTTGAACCCCAAAATAAATGTTTGGTCTTATTTTCGGGGATGTCATTACTTTGGGGCGCAAAGTAATGTCATTACTTTGGAGCAAGATGGGGCTCCTCTTGCCAGTTTACCTGATTTCCAGCTCTGTCTCCCTAACCCTAAACAGAGGAAATGGCGGGGACCGGCTGTGCATGCGTTTAAATATTTTTGGGGAGGGCTTATTTTGGGGGGGATTTTAGCGCATATGCTCAAAATCCTGATTGGGCTTATTATTAGGGGATGTCTTATTTTAGAGGGAAAATGGTAGCACCTAATATTCAAGCCAGCATTCTTCACAGAAACTTTTTTGTTTGCAAGTATAGCGCACTCAGGAATAACAAAGCAGTAATACGAGAGTTTGCTACAGGTTTTCCCAGGAAAACTTTCACCCAAAATTGAACATTGGTTTCTGTGCTAGTGAGAGAAAGAAAAACTGCAGACTGACCATTCAGGAGAGCCACAGACACACACTATATGGGAAGACAATTGATCACACGTTTTTGCCATTTTCATAACAGCTCAGGAAATAATTTTTGCCTTTCCCTTCTTACCTGAACTCTTTCTCTCTTTCTCTCCATGTAACTACTGCCTTCTTCCCATTTTTAATCAGGCCTCACACAGAACTATATCTGAAATAACATCGGCACACTCTCTTGCCACCTTTGTCAACTTTCTTTAGCGGAAAAAAGAGGGAAACAGAGGAGGGGGGCCATATAAACAGCTATTTTGAGGCATGGAAACAGTAGAAAGGGATTGTACTAATGGCATTGCACTTACCTGAAGGATTCAGAAACCATATTTGCATCTGCTTGTTACCTGAATCTCTGGAAGAGGAAGGTACTCAATTCTACTTGGTGAATGACAACTGGAGAATCCCTGGAGGGCAGTCTAGTTGCTTTTTTTCCACAGGGTTCTGGAGATGGTCCAGCCCCCTATTCCTTTGTGATGCTTTGGATTTGGGGAAACTACTGATTCAGCTTCTGTTTTAATACAAAATCTGAATTCAAAGAGCAGGTTGTTGCCCAGTAGCGAAAACTTCTGTCCCTGAGATTTTCTTTTCCTTCTGGAGGTCAAGAAGGCAGAATGCCTGGCCATTCCACCTGCTGTTCATTAGTAGCTTTCTCCCCTTTCCATGATGAAAGAACATTAAGCAAGTAAACAATAAGGGGATTAGATGGTTAGAACATAGTTTCCACTCCATTATTATTTACCTAGATGGCAGAACTTTTCTTGTGCTCTACAGTCTTGGGAAAGAGCAGTAGAGACACTTAGGAAATACAGTAATATAAAAATACAGGAGATTAAATAAACAAACAAAGTAATAAACCAATAGCATAAAACCTCTGCAAAGGTTAAGATGTTAAGCACCCAGAATTGTCTGGAGTTGGACATCCTTTATACAAATTGAAATAACCTGTTCATTTAAAAATATATCTTAAGAGCAGATAAACAGAAAGGGAGAACATTTAGTGATTTCTTGGAGAATTAGCCTGAGGGATTTATGTCATAGGAATAGCTGCAATAATGGAAAAATATGCATATTGAACTTATTGTAGCAATAGGTACCACATGCAATTATTTGGGTGACATTAAAAATATTTTAAAAATTGCATTAAGTTCAAAAATAATGTGTTTTAGCCGTTAGTCATAATATGCAAAATATCAATATAGAAAAACTGGCATCATATATAGAACTGAAGTAAAAGTTGTCATATTGTCTTTAAAAAATTAAGGTAAGATGACATCATTGGTAGTACAGTGTACAATCTAGTTTCCATGTGCATATCCAGATATTTTTAGTGACATTTGGTTGCTACCAGACAGAATACATTTTTATTGCTACTTGCAAATGGATCTTCTTTCTTGCTGATTTAATCAACTGTGGTTTCCTTTATCAGTTCCAGGGAAACCTTCACTGAATGTATTCAAGAATAATAAATGAGGTATTATAGTGAGATGTTAGAATTTACCTTTGATGTTGCTCTTGTCTTGGACACGTGGACTACGACCTGATAAAAAAAGCTATAGTGAAACAAAGCATCCTTTAAAACTTAACTAGCTATGGTCAATGGCTAGGTGAGAAACCTTCCAGGACATCTATCAGTAAAGTGTGTTTTGTGAAGTATATTAATAGGAGCAAAGCTCCCCTCCTTAAAAATATTAAAGCAGCAGTGTCTTTGGAAAGCTCATATAGCTGCTTCTAAGAATTCATGCAGGCACAACAGAACTGCTGGGCTGCAGGTAAAGTAAAGTTTTGATGTGAGAATGATATCATAGTTGGCAATACACCAACCTTTCATAGGCTTTTCACAATGGAAAAGGTCATCTCCCCAGTGTCTTCTACCTAAATTGGAGAAATTTGAAAATGACTGTCAGCTTTGGAAGCCATATTAGCACTGGAAGCTTCCACGCTGCCACCTTCTTGTGTGTGGGAAAGTAGGAGGGGGGATTTAGTAGAGGGAATGTAGTTAGATAAAATAGCATTCTTCTTTTTGGTCAAGGTCATGACCGTCCTGAATCTGGAGAAGGAGTGGTTGGAGTAATGTCTCGAGAAGGAACGAATGGTGATTGGATCATGTGATGGATTTGTGGGTTTTGATTTCCTGAGGAAAAATCTGGAACTCTCAGATTCAGGTTTTCCCAGATGTGCCAGTATACCTGCTCTAATAAATGGAACTTTGAGAAAAAGCTTGTGTTGTGACCCCGAGCCCATCTTATCAGAGGGAGAAGACTCCGAAAGTGAAGGAGAGGAGTTGGCAAGGCCTCCCTCTCCAGGACCCTCCTCTCTGGTAATGCCTCAGGTGTCTTCCAAAGGAGAAGAGAGACGCCAGGAGCCAGGCATTTCTGAGCAGCCGCAGTTAGACAGCGACGGAGATAAGTCTTGGCTGGATCCCCAACAGCGTCGGAAAGACAAGCGCATGCAGCAGAGAAGGAGGCGTACCAGAGATTAAACTGAGTCACTGGACCACACCCCACCGGGGATAAAAGGGGGTGTGGTGGCCATTCAGGCTTTGTGATGGACAAAACTGAAAGCTAGCAAGTCATTCTGCATTTCTGGAACTTTGTTATATGCTCTGCTTGGACTGATTTTTTGGACTGGACTTGACTATTCTTTGGCTTTTGTGGACTTTGATGTTTTCGGTCAGAGGAGATAAACCTCCCTTTGTAAGTAAAGACTGTTGGCAAGCAGCCACTGGGTTGCTGCCAATTCTGTTATCAAAGGAAATTCTTGTCTGCTGGTTTATTTTAACTCTTGGTCGACTGCTGGTGTGCGTGTGTGAGACGGGGACAGAACAGCTTATCTCTGAGTTTTTAAATAGAGTTGAATTTTTCTGGAATGCTGACAACAACATTTGAAAGCAATGCCTTTGAAGCCTTATAAGAGAGAAATCAAACCATCAAGTTTCCAGGCCATATGCTATTTAGAGCTTTATAGATAAGGAAATAATGCTAATTCTATATATAATGTTCTTTTATGGACAACAGAGACTATTTTAGCCAAGTTCACTGAACATATTTTTTAAAAATCCATTTACAAATGAAATAAATCTGCTCCAAATAGGAGAGGTTCATAGCTCAATTACAGAGCACATGCTTAGCATGCAAAAGGTCTCAATTAAAATGAGGCTTTGGTAGCGGATGAGGGGAAAAAATAGCATCTCCCTGCTGAGATCATGGAGAGCCCATTGCTAATCTGAGTAGATATTACTGGGCTTGATGAACAAATAAACTGACCTGGTATATAAGGTATGCTCTCCAATTATGTGGGATTACTTTCAGTCTGTGAGGCCTTAAGAGACAGCCAAGATGCCTATAGCCATTTGGACTACCACATTCTTCCTGATTCCCGCCCATATTGGCTCATTCAAGATAGCACCAAAGCAGTGGTGAAATCCAAATTTTTTTACTACCAGTACTGTGGGCACAGCTTGGTGGGCGTGGTGTGGCTTGGTGGGCATGGCAGGGGAAGGCTACGGCAAAATCTCCATTCCCACCCCACTCCAGAGGAAGGATACTGAAAAATCTCCATTCCCTCCTCACTCTGGGGCCAGCCAGAGGTGGCATTTGCTGGTTCTCTGAACTACTCAAAATTTCCACTATTGGTTCTCCAGAACCTGTCAGAATCTGCTGGATTTCACCCCAGCCCCAAAGGGACTGAACCTGAAAGTAATGGATGCATCTTTGTGTAAGATGAGTACTTTGTGTACTGCCTGCTTTGAAGGAATCAGGGCTTCATACACTCCTGAAAAACATTTCCTTTTGGATGGAAGGGGGAAGTGCTTAAGAGTGTAGTAGCTGATAATTCAAGATGTTCTTGGAAGATCCCATTGTCAGCCCTGGAGGCCATCTTTTACTTTGGATCTTCAGGGCTGCCATACTTGATAGATGGGCATGCTGTGGGAAATGGGAGGGAGGTTGGATGGAGACAGGGTGAGATGTGTAGCCATAAGAACATTCTTTTCCCTGGGAGTCAAGGACGTTTAGCCTGCATCTGGAGAGGCATGACTGGGAAACAACTCACATCAGGACAGTGACCTGATTGGACCTTGTGATGGACATGTGGGTGCAGGAGAAGGGACTTTGACTTTCCTTTGGGTGGGGAAAACCCGGGGGTCTTTCAGATTCGGGTTTTCCAGATGTGCCAATATGACATCTCTAATAAAATGGAACTTTGAGGAAGATGCCTGCCTTGCAGTTTTATTTCTGTTGAGGGTGTTACTTAGAACCCTGACACCCATTTTCTTGATCCCTTTCAGTAAGGTGACCAGATTTTAACATTGGTAAAGAGGGACATTGTGGGCGTGGCTTATTTTGTGGGCGTGGCTAGCTGGTCATGTGACTGGGTGGGCGTGGCTAGCTGGTCATGTGACTGGGTGGGTGTGGCTAGCTGGTCATGTGACCGGGTGGCCATGGCTATGCGTATAGGGTAAGGTGAACAGATTTTAACATTGGTAAGAAGGACACCATTGTGGGCGTGACTTATTGTGTGGGCGTGGCTTGGAGGCCATGTGACTGGGTGGGCATGGCTAGCTGGTCATGTGACCGGGTGGCCATGGCTATGTGTATAGGGACTACTCAGAGGGCTGAAAAGTCATTTCTGACAGGTCCTCACACTTTTGACTGGTCCTCACACTTATGACCATCCTCACATTTATGCCCGTGCAGTATTCTTAACAACCATGTCACTCATTTCACAACTGCTTCTCTTCACCATGGTGACAAGATAGGGCAAAAACGTAAAATGTGAGGACAGTCGTAAGTTCGAGGACTGGTCAAAAGTGTGAGGACCAGTCAAAAATAACTTTTTCAGCCCTCTGAGTAGTCCATATGCATTAAAGGATACAGCAATAGAGAGGGATGAAGGAATGGAAATTAGAGTAGGAGTGAGGGAGGAAGAGAGGAGGAGAAGGAGAAAGGAAGAGGAAGTAGGGAGGAGAAAAAGAGGGTGGGGGGAAGAGAAAGTAAGAAGGAAAGAAAAGAGAGTGGTGGTAGGTTTGAGGAGAAAGATTGCTGTACAATAAAAAAGATGAAAGGGAAGAAAGCCAACCCCAAGCAAATATAAAGATATTAAGATTAAGAATGAATTGTTAAACTTTAAGGAATAAAAGAGAACAAATATGAATAAATAGCAATAATTAGAAACACACATACAAACATGCAATGTATTTTCTTTGAACAGAATATTTGGCTGGTTCACAAATTTAAACAGCGTTTAGTCATTTCAATTAAATTTACAATTTCTATATTTCCTTTTTGCCATATTTATTCCTCATCTATTTTTTTAAAAAAACAATATTACCCTTCATCCTCATCTCTAATCTTAATCAAATTCAATTTTTCCCTTCTATTCTATATTATACCCCTTCCCATTGTCATCTATTTTTATATCCATCCTCACATTGGTTAATTATGTAATTATGTAATACAGTTGTTTAATACAAATTCAACATTTTAATATAAATCAATTAGTTATATAACTATCTTTTTTGTATATTAATCAATATGAACATGAATATTCCAATTATTTCCATGCAATCCAATTTCTTACAAATCAATTAATTATATTTACCAATAATAATAAACCAAATAATTTCCCCCATATATTCCTCCAAACCACAACTTAACCATTTCTGCTTTCAACACAATATACAATTATTAATAGTATCTCAATTATTACAATTCCCTAGTTAAATAGAGCTTTTTTTCTTTTGTGTTTTAAAATCTTGAACTCTCCTCTTTTGCCCAAAATTTCCCATTGTTTGCAGTTTTGTACCTACCTTTTTTGGTGAGGAAAAAGAAAAAGAAAAAGAAAGAAATCTCTCTCTGCTTCATTTTGTCATGTTGCAGGTTTAGTTTTGCTTTCGCCTTTGTTTTCAGTATAGCTGGGGGGGGGGGGGGGAAATCTGCTCCAGGAACTTTTTGCAGCTTTTTGCAGCTAATTAACCTAGCGGAAGCTGTTAACAGGGGCTGTTTTTTCTATTTTTGCAGGCATGGGTCTATTCATTTTTTTTTTAACACTGATCAGCTGTAGGTCGGCCCTTTGAAGCCCCGCGGCAAGAGTTTAAAGAGTTTTTTTTCCCTCTAGCCATCAGCGGGGATTCAGGAGGCAGAATGAAAAATCGGGACTTTTTTAAAACGCCACGGGACGCGGGACAAATTGCTCAAAAGCAGGACTGTCCCGCCAAAAGCGGGACGTCTGGTCACCTTACCTTTCAGTCTATGTTCAGATAAGGTTTTAAAGAAAATCAGGCCTAGTTGCCCTAATAGATGATTTCTTGCAAGAAAGAGAGGAAATATGGCTCTATGTTAATCCTATTGAGTATCTTAGTGGTTTAAATACCATTGATCATAGAAGTCTGGGTGGACTCTGAGTTGAGGGTCATTACAGTGATCCCAGTTGGGAATTTACCTAAATGAGATTTAGAACAGGAAAATCCTCTCAGAAAGAAAAGAAACCTTTTAATGAGTTAATGACTCAGCCAGACTAGAAGTACCTGCAAATAGCTTTGGCTGGTATACAAGTGATAATGTTTGGTGGATGGAGGCAGCATAGCTGCAGATGTTTATATGTGCAAAACTTCCATGTGATGCAAAGCTACAGCTAATGCAGAAAGGGGACAGGAAGATTGCATTTCCATCACATCCCTATTGAATCATCTCTACAGACTGTCAAATAGCTACTTATCCATAGACATAGAAGGCCCTAAACAAATTGGGATAGTTATCCAATTTTGCCATTCTGGACATGGATGGTCACTGAGAACATTTGGGGGAGGCCTTGTTATAGGCCCCAAGGACTGCTGGTAGCTTGGAATGTACACTCCCCCTTTTAAGTTCAGGAGGTGCCTATTCTACTATCCTTTAAGTACTTGTTGATCATTTCACTCCTCTTTCTATAATGAGAATTTTGGAAGAATGTTATTTTTCCTTACACTCCATCTTTCTAATGTATATATATTGCTAATTATCATTTTAATATTGTTATTTGATGAGAACCAGCTTTGTGTAGTAGTTAATACACTAGGCTAGAAGCTGGGAGACTGTGAATTCTATATTAGATTCATAGCCAACTGAACTTGGGTCAGCCATTCTCTCTGGAAGAACACAATGGCAAATCAAAATAAAAAACTTTTAAAAACCCTTGCCAGAAGAACCCAAAACAAAACCTGCAAGGATTTGCCTAGCTAGTAGGTGGACACACACACACACACGTCATTTGATATTGCATTAAATGTTACTTGATAATGTGATTTACTGTTATATTATGAGCCACAGTGGCACAGTGGTTAGAGTACAGTACTGCAGGCTACTTCTGCTGCCTGCCGGCTGCCTGCATTTTGGCAGTTCAAATCTCACCATGCTCAAGGTTGACTCAGCCTTCTATCCTTCCGAGGTGGGTAAAATGAGTACCCAAATTGTTGGGGGCAATATGACTCTGTAAACTGCTTAGAGTGGGCTGTAAAGCACTGTAAAGCGGTATATAAGACCAAGTGCTATCACTATATTTATTATAGCGTATCTGAAAGTGCTTTAGCAGTAAGAGACAATGTATACATTCATTAAACAGTAGTAGAGGTAGTACTCTACAGAGGTTGTGATGGTGATAATTCCCCAACTTTTCAATATTGGACTGCAGTCTACAACCTTCCATGTGGTATGTCAAAAGGGTATTATTTATGCGGTCCTAAACCAGTCTCCCCCTCCTCTAATTTATAGGTTTCAGACAAGCTGGACTGAAATCCCCAAGTTCTGAACCAGGGTTGAAGAGTTAAATTCATAAGAGATCTAGGGAAATCTCCTTAGGGGAGGCTGAACTATGGTTTTGCTACTGTTAAGAAGGAAAAAGGAGAAGAAAGGAATTGACAGTGGTGTAGAAAAATAAAGAAAAATGGGAGGAGGCAAAAATAGAAAAGAGAGAGAGAGAGAGGGAGGGAGAGAGGGAGAGAGAGAGAGAGAGAGAGAAATGGAGTTCAAACAGGCTGGATACAGTGATCAATTGGGGATGGTATAATGAATCCTGCAGTGTGCAGGGCCTTGGATTCGATGACCTCCAAGGATCCTTCCAGCTCTATCATTCTATGAAAATGTAAAAAGCAGACATTTGTAGTCGATCTTGTTTTGTACTGAACCAAATGCAGTGTATTCCTGGACATGCAACTACCTAAGCAGCAGCATTTAATATTACCATATTTAAGTTAAATATACATGGAATCCTTGTCTTACAACAGTTCATTTAGTGACCATTCGAAGTTACAATGGCAACTGAAAAAAGCGACTCGTGACCATTTTTCACACATATGACCATTGCAGCATCCCCATGGTCATGGGATCAAAATTCAGACGCTTGGCAACTGACTCATATTTATGATGCTTGCAATGTCCCAGGGTCATATGAACACATTTTGTGACCTCTTGACAAGCAAAGTCAATGGAGATGCTAGATTCACTTAAGAACTGTATTACTAATTTAACAACTGTAGTAATTCACTTAACAACTGTGGCAAGAAAGATTATAAAATGGGGGGGGAACTCACTTAACAAATGTCTCACTTAACAACAGAAATGTTAGGCTCAATTTGTGGTCCTAAGTCAAAGATTACCTGTAGTGGATCTTGTTTCGCACTGAACCAAACACATTGTATCCCTGCACATACAACTACCCGAGCAGCAGCATTTAACATTACCATATTTAAGATGAATATATACCAATAAAGCTAGACTACTTCAGTGGGAGGATAAGTGTAATTTAAGCTAAGGGGTTGGTGGGGGAGTTGTTGGAAAGAGAACAAGAGGTCAGCTGAGAATATGTAGCAGTTAAGGAACCATCCAAAATGTTTCTTAGCAGCAAGACAAGTTACTGTTAATGGCTCTTTGGAATTAAACTCAAACCCAGAGCTGGAATCTTTTCTGGTGGAAAATTCATGCTGGTGTGTGTCCCTTTAAGGCCAACTTTTTCTGGCTGCTCAGCAGTTCATGCCATTAACAGCCAGTCCTGTAAGTTTTTAGTATTACTGAACTCTCTGTGACCTTCACAGACAATAATTGCTTTAGCATAGGATAGACAATAACAGCAACAAATTCCCCCCACACAATAGCAAAGCTCAAAATGCAGTTTAACCCCCCCAAGATCCAAACACGTTTCCTCTTTGTTGTTCTGAGATTAATAATATAGAGTGGGAATGGCCATTTCCCTCCAACCCTGAAACCATTTTAAATGTCTCTTGTACGAGTTTGTGATCTGGCAAAGAGCCAAACTACCACTGTGAGTTGACTGTCCCTGCCTCCAGAAATGCTGTTCTCAATTATGTGGCTACCCACTAAGGACACATTTTAGCAGGAAGTTCTCCTGTGCATTACCATAAATTGGAGCTTTTCTCCTTTTCCAGCTCTCCTTTCAACCAAGATTGACTAGGAAGCAATAGATGAAGGAATCCCATGAAGTTATATTTTTTTATTCTGTTGGCTTTGATCTTTATTATTTCCCTATCTAGATCACTTAAAACTCTGGGGACAATTTGCTTCAAGATTTCTTAGGACTACAACACCCAACATTCAAAGCCAACTAAAGACTGATGAAGCTTGTTAGAATTTACTTTTAACAGCCCACTGACAGAATTATCAACAAGTTATGTAGGTGTCCTAGCATTGGAGGAATGCTGGGATATTTATAGAGAACTCCCTAGATCCAATCAGTCATCAGCTACACATGGCAATCTCATTCTGCATTGGTGGAGGGTGCACCATTTCTCCATTGACTTTCTACCTGCAAGTTTTCCACAGGCAAAGATTTCCAGTTACTGCCCTTTCAGCAGCCATAACTTTATAGCCTTAGGGTTCTAAACAAAGCCAATTGCTTTACCTGGAAAGACGAGTTTGAGTATGAAAATTAGTGTACAGTTAGTCCTTGACTTCCAACCGCAACTGAACCCAGAATTTCTCTTGCTAATTGTAGAAGAAATATCCTTCTGGGTTCAGCTCCAAGTGGGGAAAAAGACACTGGAAACATGGAGACTGCTTGGAAAGATGGCTAATGGTGGACAGGATCACATGGTTTGAGTTCCTGAACAAAAAAAAGGACCGAGATGCAGCAAGTCCCCGGGTTTTATGCCCTGTCTGGCTTTGAACTTCCTGGGGTCCCAAAAGAGTATCCTCTTTGGTTCTGATTGGTTGTCAGACTCCCAGGGGTTGGGGGGTCTTAGCTAGCCTTGCTGGCTGATGTAATCTTCCCAGGTGCCATGTGGTGAGTTTCTGTTGCTAGATGGGTCCTATTGTGTTAGTTTCTGTTGCTAGATGGGTCCTATTGTGTTGCAGATGATGGTCCATTGACAAAGGGTTGGGGGGTGGCAGGAAGGTGGGAGCTGCTTTGTCTTTAAAACATGTTTCTCCATTTCTCAACCAGGGAAATATATTCTGCCTTTTTAATATTTCCTAAAATATTTCATTCTTCTAGGAAAGGGGTGGGTGCTAACTTCCTACACTAACTAAGGCTGTTGTTAAGTGAGTTTTGCCCCATTTTGTGAACTTTTCTTGTCACTGTTATTAAGTGAATACCGCAAGTGTTAAGTTAGTAACAAGGTTGTTAAGCGAATCTGGCTTCCCCATGACTTTGCCTGTCAGAAGTTTGCAAAAGGTGATCACATGACTTTGGGGGACACCGCATCCATCGTAAACATGAACCAGTTGACAAGCATTTAAATTTTAATACATGACCAACCAGGGTTGCTGCGATGGTCATATGTGTCATAAGTCACTTTTTTCGGTGCCTCTGTGAATTTGAATGGTCTTTAAATTATAAGTCAAGGGCTACCTGTATTTCGGTTTTGATGCTATATAGCTGTTAGGTTCTTCATTTTACACAAATGGAAGCTTCTGGACTATTTAGAACCCGCTGCAGCCATCTGAACCTGCTATACTCAATACAGAGACTCACTCCATATTCTGTGTATGTATTTTAAACCAGATCTGTTCAATCCATGAAATTAAAAAATCATACATTTAACTTGTTAAAAATCAATTTAAGCTCTCATATTACTAAAAACTAAGCAGATAACAAAGTGCTTATTTCTCAAGCAGCAGAGGGGAAGCTTATTCTTTTTTTCCTGTCAGTAAATGCTATTTAGAAACTGGGAATGAATGGTATAATGCTTGCCTGGCAGGACTGTCAGACATAATGTGCTTTTATAGAAGAGCATTTCCTTTGGCTCTAAAAGGAAACTGCTAAAGGCAAGGAATTCTAAATATAGACAGTAAAGTCTATCAAATTCTTTAGCATTTTTATTGGAAATATCTCTAGGATATAATCAGTATTAATTATTCTTCTTTCTTTACAAAGAGTTGTGGCATTGTTTAACCATAAAGGAGTAATTCTGAGTTCAAACTTTTCTGTGCCAAAAGGGGATCGAATTGAGGGCAGGTCCCTTTGTTTGCCGCCTATATCCACATGTGTAAGGTTGCCAAATTAATTGAATGAGGTTCTTGTGACGAATGTGGATTACAAAATTATTGGCACTGTTAGGATGCTTCTAGCTGCCTTGAGAAATTTTCCTGAAACAGTCACCTCTATGAGCTGGAAAATGCAACACAATCTTTCCACAAGGCCAGATGTGAGCCATATGTTGACCTAAGAAAGAACAGTAAGCCTTGCCCCAGTGAAAAGAATATTCATTGGTGTATGACCAGAAAATTTGGCTTTCTTCTTACATTTACTTAATCTTTTACATTAGAACTAAACACTATCAAAAACAATTACCATACTACCAAGAATACACCTAGGATAACAATAGGGTATATGAGTTGCTTCGTTATTTATTAAAAGACTTCACATATTGCTTTTCTACCTCATAGGAAAAAACCCTAACTGAAATATTTCTTAAATGTTGTCCCATTGAGCACTATGAGAGATGGAATCATAATCAACTGTATGTCTTCTTTTTAAGATTTTCCTATATTGGGGACCCAGAAGAGGGCTGGCAGGGCTAAATTCCAATCTCACTTTGCTTACTCTGCTTTCCTAATTTAGGAATTTGCTGTGATAGAGAAATAGACTCCAATTTATATGAATTGAGGAGAAAGTTGTAATGGTATGTGGAAGTAGCTTTAGGAAACAGAAGAATCTCAGACTAAACAACCATCCTGGAAAATGCCCACAGAAGGAAAAAGGGCATGGGAAACATCTCAGAAAAGTGAGATATTCCTCATTTTGTCAGAGCTAAAGAAGCTTCTTGGATGAGAAGCGAAACGTCTTCAAAGAAAAAACAAACAAACCAGAAAGTACAGTTGCCTCTTGAAAAAGTACCTTTGGGGTCTCAGTAAAGACCTCCCTAATTTTTTGGAAAGTTTTATATCAGCCCTTTGAGGCAGCCTAGACAAGAAACACAAGCTATGAATAAACTATCTTTATTGTAAGGTTATGGCAATAGAGTCTTGCAAGTCTAAAAGCATTCCTTTTTTTTACTTTCCAGGAATCATTAATATACTGATACACCACAGCTCTATATATTTACCCCAAGCCATGCAGGAGATGCAATCTTCTTAAACCTGGATGGTATGAAACGTATTCAGATTGAATCCCAACACAATGAGGTACCATTGTGCAGGGGCCCACTGGTATCTTTAGCTTACTTCCCCCTAAAGGAGCAGGAGTGCAATTTGGGACTTCTCCTAGCTCGTGGCTCCTGCAAAAGCAGCAATTTGAATCCATGACCACCCTTATTATCATCATTCATGTATTTGTTTATGTCTTCAATTCACCGCCCTGAGTCCCTCGGGAGAAGGGCGGTATATAAATATAATTAAATAAATTAAATAAATAAATAATTTAGTGGTTACCACTAAACACAAGACTCTGGGCAGGTTACAAAATTAAAAATAAGAAAACAAAGATTGTGTGCATCCAGAAGAAAAAAGGCATTTAATGGATAAAATTCTACAGGGGCTCATCGCCACTCTTATCTTCAGGCCTATGGAAACAGCCCAGTTTTAATATCTTTCTGAACATCATCAGGTTTGGAACCATATGACTCAAGGTTGACTCAGTCTTCCATCCTTCCAAGGTCAGTAAAATGAGGACCTAGATTGTTGGGAGAAATATGCTGACTCTATAAACTGCCTAGAGTGGGCTGTAAAGCACTGTGAAATGGTATATAAGTCTAAATGCTATTGTTATTGCTATTGCTATCTTGGAGGACAGGAGTCCCAATAAAACTCCAACACTGGAAGTTTTTAAGAAGAGATTGGATAACCATTTGTCTGAAATGGTATAGGGTTTTCCCACCTAAGCAGGGGGTTGAAGTAGAAGACCTCCAAGGTCCCTCCCAACTCTTGTTATTCTGAGGCAAATGTTGTGTCCCAATAAATGGAATTACTTGATTGAAGAGACACAGAGTACATCCATACTGCTTGATCTTCTAGGATGATAGACGTTCCCTCAGTTAATCAGGTCCTATGCCATGAAGGGCTTTGGCGGTAATTACCGGCACCTTGAATCGCACTCAGAAATCAATTGAAAATCAATGTGGCTAATGCTATATGGGTATATTGAAGCATTCCCATTACTGCCTGTGCCGCTGCACTCTAGATCATCTGTAGTTGATTTATGAAATTTGTATCTGATGGCCATTTAGCAACATCATCTGAAAAACAGTGAAAAGATACCCTTCCATATGACCTTCCAAGTGGAGACTGTCCTATGAGAATAATAACAATATTTGTGGTAATAAAGGCAGAGAGCCAGTTTGGTCTAGTGGTTAAGGTACCAAGCTAGAGACCAGGAGACTGAGTCTATTCCCACTTTAGGCATAAAAGTAACTGAGTGATTTTTGGGCCAGTCATTTTCTCTCAGCCAAACTCTATAAGATGAGTTGTTGTGGGGAAAAAGAGGCAGAGGAACGAGTATTAAGTGTGTTTGCCACCTTCAATTATTTATAAAAATAATAAAGCCAGGATAAAAACAAATAAAATTTAAAAATAAAATATTTGGGATTGATAATGTTGGATGTTTGTATTGGTTTTGGATGTAGACTAAATAAAAAAGCAGCTTATAAATAATTTGGTGGATTACTGACTGGCAAGTTGGCTCAATAGATATAGATGGGTAATAAATGGATGGCTGGATAGATATAGAGAGGCAGAAAAGCAGACTTTTCTCTGCATGAATCTCCTGCCATTTTACAATATCAAGGTAGACTTCCTAAAGTGATATGTCGCCCATTCCCTTCCTCCCTTTTTTTATTCTGTAGAACCACATTTGCTAAATAAATAATGGTTTCCTTCCATGGAAACATTAACCTAGACATCTGAATTTCAGTAGAAGTGAGATTCCTTCCAAAATATGTTGCAGGCTAGGAAAAAATGGAATTAATATAAAAAGCCATTCATGTATTTTATTTCTGTAAATTAATATGGTTAAATGAATGTTAAAAACTTCTGGTAAGCTGCCAATGATCTACCGACAGATTCTCATACATCATTACATATCCATATCATCTATCATCCACTTCACAAGAATAAGCTCTAGAGGGTACCAGATTTTTGCAAATTTCATTAGATCACAAGCAATCAGTAGTGGGGTTTTCGTACCCTATGATCCCCAGCATGTAATCTATGTGAACTATGGATTAGATCCTTGCCATACATGGTTAGTGAATGTGGCTGAGGAGGTAATGAGATGCTGAATACAGAGGGTAGAAAATGCATACCCATCCTCACCATCTCTTGTCCAGGCTATTTCAACAATTTTCTAACAATCCTTTTTTTAAAAAACAGACATTTGTTAAAAGACTGGCTGAGTCGAAGTTAGAAGGAACCTCAGATGAAATGGGTAATCTTGCCCCTTTTCAGTTAAGATTTAGATATGGATATGGGAATAAAAGTGCATAGTTTATTCTTGATAAATTTGAGTGGGATTTATTATGGTATCCTCTGGGTACTAGCTGCAAGTGGGATGCAATGTTCTTCAGTGTCTTCCTCCTTTCCGATTCCAGTTCATGGGATGTAAAAAGGATCAAGCCTTTGATTATTCTGTTATGTGTTAGTGCAAGGTGTGAATCTCTCCCCAGTATTGTTTAACATCAACATGAAACTATATAGAACTATATATTCTATCGAGGGCTCCTGGATTGGGGCTGAAAGGCAAAAGGAAGCAGTATGCTCCTTCCCATATTTGGGTAGACCAGGTTGCTTTGATAGAAAACCTATTTAATATCCCCTGGTACAAGCTGACAAAGCGAGGAGAACCTGTGGCTTAGAGGTTAATACATCTGCCTAATATGCAAGCAAGCCCAGGTTCGAATCCCAGAAGGGTAAGTGGTTGCATTCAGGAGGGTCTTTGCACAGTTCTCTTCCATATTACTGTTGCCATGTCTGAATCAGGAGCCTTTATTGATAATCACTCATGGCCATGTTACTTTGCAGTTGGATTTTTTGCAATGAATTTTACACAGACTTGTTCTTGAAGACCATCTGGAAGATAATTATGGGCTCACCAAAATTTGCCCATGTAATCCACTATGGAAAGCGATATTATTGCCAATTAACTTTTTTTTTTTTAATTTGATTTATATGCCGCCCTTCTCCGAAGACTCAGGGCGGCTTACAATGTGCTCAGCAATAGCCTTCATCCTTTTGTATATTTATACAAAGTCAGCTTATTGCCCCCACAACTGGGTCCTCATTTCACCTACCTTAGAAAGGATGGAAGGCTGAGTCAACCTTGAGCCTTGGCGAGATTCGAACCCTGCAGTAATTGCAGGCAGCTGGTCTTAATAACCAGCTTAATAACAGGGTGCCTTAAACCCCTGTACCACCAAGGCTGCCTTTTGAGAGGATAATCTGCCCACCCAATGATCCAAGGGAATACTATATTCAGGAATATCTGGTTTGAACCTTCTAGGATGTCTCTGTCCTTTGGAATATCTTGTCCTTAGAAATCTGGAGCACCCCTCCTTGCAAAACTCTTCAGAAAAGTATTGGGAATAAGTAAGATCATGCCACTTTTGAACAGTGACTCATTGTAGTGATGGTTTATAATTGATTTAATTTGGTTTGTGTTTGTAATAGTATACAGTATATACATACAATAACCACACTATGCTTCTAGAAATCATGTGGCATATAATTAGTAATAGTAAATTTTCTTTTCTCTGTACGTGGAACAGTTTATGTTACTGAGGAGAAAGAAATAAAAAGACAATATTTCATAAGGAAACATATTAAGATGGTGGTGGAATTTTGCTGATAGATGGTAATTTCTCCAAAAATGTCAATAACTATCATTCTCATGGAAATTTGTCTTAAAATAATTCATATTTGTTGGATTATTTTACTTACTATTTTGCTTCTCACTAAGTATATTCCTGTTTAGTGCTGGATCACTAAGATGTCAAGGTTATATATTATGTACTGAAAAGCTGCTCTTTGTTCATGAATAGAAAAACATCTATGCAAATGCATGAAATCAAATGACAAATAGTTGTAAAATACGCTAGAAATAGACTGAAAGTAGAAAACAGAAAGATCAGTCAATCCTAACATTAAAATCTCTTAGTCTATGGAAGAGTAAACTCCAGAAGGACAAATTAATGAAGAAAAGTTGTTTCCGGAGCTTGTTTCCAAGAGATTAAACATACCATTTCCCCCAAGTGATATAAAATAAATGAATTGCCTTTAGTCATTGGCGTGGATTTCCATCTTTGGTAAATATACCTCCAGCAATAATAAACATGATAAACTTTTGTGAAGAATTAGGGTGGAAATTTGCAAGATAATGCTGTGACACAAGCAGCTTGTTTTAGTGTAAGTTGCATTTATATACTGTAAATATTCTACCAGTAAAAGCTTATTGCTGAATCAAAGCCCCAGCTTTGGTTACCCACATACTCTTAGGGCTGTTGGGATACATAACTCATTTCCTAAGAAAAGTCTGTTTTCATAGCAATCTCGTTATGAAGCAATCTCTCAGGTACCACTGGAGTTTGGAAAACACATCCTAGAGAGTTTGTAATGGCTGCTGACACCAGGCCAGCTTTCTTTCTCATTCCCTATAAAAGCTACCAATCTTAAATCATCAGTAAAGGCACGGTGCTTACTTGCCCTCATCATTCAAGCATGTCTTTACTTCGGGGACTAAATCCATCATGACATAGTTTAAGCAAGAAATTTATTACATAGTACCTAAAAGCCTTTCGTAGTGAGTCTAAAAAAAATTAAAAGTAGGATGAAGCTTTCAGCATAAAAGCATGTGCATCCCAAGGAAATATTGATGAACAAATAAGACATCTTAAAAATGTGAAAGGTATTTATACTTTTTCTGTTTCAAGAGTCCATAATCCAGGCTGCACTGTTTGAATGTTAATATAGCAAAACTAAAATGCATTTGAGTAATGAAAAAATAGAGACAGAAAAAAATCCTGGTTTTTCAAAATCTCTCTTCCCCCGCCGCTCTTTTTACTCTCTAGACTATGCTGTAGTCTTAAAATAAAACAAAAGCTCTATCTAGTTATGCTCTGGCTATTTATCATAGTAAGTTAAAGCTCACCTTACTAAAACAGTCTGGGTGTGCTATGTTGCTTGTACATAGCCATCATAACAATAAGCCTCATTCTCTAATGTCTACTATTAAATGTCTCAGGTGATTGTTTCATTCAAAAATAACACTGTGCCGTTGTAATAATGTATTCAAGCATGGAAAAAATGTTGTAATAGACATGTGTGGGTTCATTTACATCACTCCTACAAATCAGTCACTTAATAAGAGAAAAAAATGTATTGGAGAATCTCAAAACCAGGTTTTGGACATGGTATGAAAAGTTACAACAAATAAGTAGAGCTCCTGTGAGTTTCTACCATTCAACTTATGATTTCTGAAATCCTTAGTGCCAAGTGGAGACATGAGAAGTGGAGACACTTCTTTCTTGAACAACTAAGTGCAAATGAAAGTGTGTGGTTATAGAAATGAACAGTTTGCTTACAATAGTCAACCATGGATCTAGAATAGCATCTACATTTCTTCTCTATGGCTACAGTTTCCATGATTCCTGCGTAGACTATAAGGCACCGATAAGTTTTTTTGTTCTAAATCTAGTTTATCTCTATTGAGGTGAATATAAATTTTATACTAGTACAAAGATTTTATTCCCCATTATGCATTAATGCTCCTATTCAATAACTGAGATGTTCTAAAGATTTTATTGAAGGTCTCCTGGTCAAACAACAACACATTTATGGAACATACCAACCCACATTCACAACAAAGTGGGGTTTATTGATGGTTTGGTCATATAAATTCCCCAAAATTCATATTGAATACATACTGATATAGATATCATAGGACTGTAACCATTAAGGCAGGGATGTCAAACTTGTGTCATCACAGCAGCAGCAGCACTTGTTGAATCGCAACTTTTCCCCCCTTCACTAAACTGTATATATTGAAATTATATATTCTGAAAACAGGAACTAGTCTGTACTTATTGAGAAGTGCTTTAATTTGATCCCCTTTTTTGTGGAAAAAGTGTTACAAGCATTTTATCAGTGAAAATTGCCCAAGGGCCAAAAGGCCTATTTCATTTGCCAATTGTTAAGAGGACTGATGCCAGTGGAACAGTTTAAAACAGTCATAGAAAACTGAGTTACCCCATTGGTCCAGAAGAACTTAATAAAGTGCAGCCAAAGGAATCCTTGAAGGTGAATGCTGAGCAATGGCATCAACATTTGTCTATCTGAATAATGAGTTCCTTCTAACAAAATCAAATGCTGCAAGATATTTAAGCAATTCTCTGTAATATGCTTCTATTTGATAACTAGGCACAATATAGTCCTTGATTTATGATGATTCATTTAGTGACCTTTAAAAGTTTCAACAACCTCAAAGCAAAAGTGATTTACAATCTCTTAAGTACTTACACTTAAGACCACTGAACACCATCATGGTCATGTGATCACAATTTGGGTACTTGTCAACCAGCTTGCATTTACAACATGTGGCAGCATCCTGCAGTTACATGATTGCAATTTGCAATCAAACACTCATTGGGGAAATTGAATTTGCTTCAAGACCATGGCAATTTGCCTGACAACTGCTGTAAAAATTGTCGGGTTTAACTCAATTTATGACTGCAACAACGTATGATGAAAATTTTAGTTCCAATTGTCATAAGTCAAGGATTACCTGCAATGACTATGCAGCACATTTAAAAATCTTAAGGGAGCCAATTGACAGTCTTAAATCAGTGTTTCCTAACTTCCAGGTGTATAGAGTTCCAAAATTTAATCAATTTACCCTTCTGGCTATGGAATTCAAAAGTTAAATAAAATTTGCATAGTATTCATTATATAACCAACTATAGTGAAAGAATATGATAAAAATAATGATGGTTTGCAAGGATGATAAGGTGAATGGCATTGGTATAAAATAGATTTAGTTATTTTTCTCATGCCTTCAATTTCTTTTGTTTGCTATATCTTATTCCTTTTCTATACCTTGCATAGTGTTGCTTCCCTTGAAAGGAAGTGTATGCATGTATGGGTGATTACATGCTGCTCTTTAATCAATCTTTACCTAAGGGGGTAAAAATTGAGTTGTGGTAAATGTTTCAGCTATTAAGATCAACGTTGGAATCATAACACCATCTAATTTTTGTAGAGTTCATTTTCTTTCATGAGAGAAGCTTGTTAGAACTGTGTGAACGCTTTCACTAAACTACTGAGCTGCATAATTTTAGCCTTATGTACTTTGGAATGTTCTTTTTTATGTGGATATTTGTGATACAAGGAGACAAGCTGGGAATCTAGTGAGATATATATATATATATATATATATATATATATATATATATATATATATATATATATATATGTAGGTCTTTGGTTATTCGGGTCTTCTCCCACGTAAAATTGGAAGTGTCTTGGCGACGTTTCGACGAAGTCTCATTCGTCATCTTCAGGCTGGTGTTCTCGGCTTCGTGCTTCCAGGAGCAATATATATATATATATATGTTTTTCTTCTAGCCAGGTTTTCCCTACGTAGCCAAGGTTTTTTTTTGTAGCTCCAGCTCAGTAGAATCTCATCTACTCGGTTCTGGGCTTTTTTCCTTTCTAACACCTAGCAAGCTCTAACTGCTAGGTGTTAGAAAGGAAAAAAGCCCAAAACCGAGTAGATGAGATTCTACTGAGCTGGAGCTACAAAAAAAACCTTGGCTACGTAGGGAAAACCTGGCTAGAAGAAAAACACACATAAACCCTATGAAGAAGTAAGAAATATATATATATATATATATATATATATATATATATATATATATATATATATATATATATATATATATATATATATATTAGAAAGAAGTAATCTTAATATCTATTTTATTTCCATATAGAACTTCTTGCACAAGAAAATCCATTTAGTATGAACTATAGCTGCCACAGATCAAATTTCATATGTAGATAAACAATAGACTTCACAGGTTTACCCTAATCTATGGGATTGTAACCTGAGGCATGCCAAGAAATTGTTGCTGTCAAGTGATATTGGATAAGTGTTTTTAGCATTTTAACAAGAACCAGATCATTTAATTTCTTCTGGACATCAATGTCACAAGGCAGTGTGGGAGGAAAGACAGGAAAATGATGAAATGCATGTGATCATCATCCATAGTAACTTATGCACTTAATAGCATATCAAAACTTTAAAGAATTCAGGTGGCACTTTATGAAGAAAACTTGGTACAACTTCTAATGCTGGCTCCTGGAGGTCTTCCGGGTGCGTTTCAAGGTTTTGGTTACCACCTTTAGAGTGCTCCATGGCATCGGACCGGGGTATTTACGAAACCGCCTTCTGCTACCAATAGCCTCTCACCGACGAGTACGCTCCCATAGAGAGGGGCTTCTCAGGGTGCCGTCGGCCAGTGTTGACTGGCGGCCCCCAGGGGGAGAGCCTTCTCTGTGGGGGCACCTACCATCTGTAACGAGCTCCTCCCGGAGATACGGAGGATCCCGGACCTGCGCACGTTTTGTCGTGCTCTCAAAACTTTTTTATTTCAGCAGGCTGGCCTGGCCTAACTCTCCTCTTTTAAACTTTTAATTCATTTGATTTTATAAATTGGGTGTTTTAATCTGTGTTTCGGCCAAAATATTTAATAATTTTAAGGGACTTTTAATATTTGTATTATCTGTATTTTATCTTGGCTGTTCACTGCCCTGAGTCCTTCGGGAGTAGGGCGGTATAGAAATTTGATTGATAAATAAACAAACAAACAAATAAATAAATAAATAAACAAACAAACAAACAAACAAATAAATAAATAAATAAATAAAGTTTGCAACTACTAATGAAAAAGTGGCCAATCCAAATATTGGTCTTTGATAATGGTTATAGCTGCAAAGTGATTGAAATTAAATTTAATCAGTAGTGGGCTGCTTCCGGTCTGGTCCAGTTCGGGCAAAATGGTAGTTCCGACCAGCTGCTGGACCTGCCCATCTGCCCTGGTGCTATCATGTCCTATGTAATCGCCAGTTTTTTGATGCTGTGCACATGTGCAGAAGGTGTGAGAGAGAGTGAAGCAAGCGTGTTTTTGCATTTTCAGTTCTGGGTGAACCGGTCGTTACAGTATGTGACACCCATCTCTGAATATAATGAATTTTAAATTGAATCATAGGTGAGCAGAAAAAAGGAGTAGGGATTGTATATAGAAGACTTGTTGAAAATGAGGAGCCTGAATACAAGTTAGGACTTGAACCGCAAAGCAAACTGGAATTTATCTTGGCTACTCCAGCCTTAATTTCTTAGAGTTTTTGGAACTTTGTCACAGTTAAAATGAAATAATGATAGGCTAAATTACATAAATTAGTGATAATTGTTGGAACATATTGATGTTTTATGAAGGCAACTTCTTCAATTCCAGAACTATTACTACAAGAATATCTTTAATCATAATAGATACATAATTGTTAAAACAGATTTGGGACATAGGAATGAAAGTGGGAAGAGTTAGGAACTGTGCTGGTTACATGAATGTTTGTTTTATTTTATTCCCTCCTGCATGAAGGGAATGCTGAAAATGTAATAAAGGTTTGGAAAGCAACTTGGACTAAAAGAATCCAAAATCCATGTTTAAATCAGTATCTCTATTAGGCGAACTGAAAGTTCCCAAAACAGCATGCAACTTTCTGAGTTTCCAAGAACTATTAATCAGGCAAAAAGGTTAAACATATAACAAAAAATAAAGAGCTGGCTAGGCAAAAAAATATAACTTGTATAAAATCTGATTCAAATTACAGTATCTGAGAGAATGCTGGAGTAATCTGCAGGCATGTAAATTCAATTATGTTTGTTACTGAAGTGAGGTTAGATTTTACTTTGTCTCCCTATATCATGCTGTTTGGTGTAGTGGTTAAAGTATCAGGCTAGAAATTGGGAAACCATGAGTTCTAGTCCCAGAGAGACATAAATCAGGGTGACTTTGGGCCAGCCAAATACTCTCAACTCTAGAAAGCAGGCAATGGCACTTCCAAAATATTGCCATGGAAACTGCAGGTTTCTGACACCAGGCAAGTCACCTGGTGTCAGAAATTGACTGAAAGGCACCCCAAAACAAACAAAACAAAACACTTCCATGCAGGGTGCATGATGTAGCTTTTTTTTTTCTTCAATGAATACTTGCAAAATATGAAATGCTATAGAACATTTTTCTTGGCAATCTTAAATGTAATACAATTACTTACAAGCACCTGTTCATTATTTTATCACTCTGCCTTAAAAACACTGTTTGGGTATGATCCTGGTAGAATACCCCTGAAGTAGATCAGATTGATTTGAAAGTCTCTTACTCTAATAAATGCTTGACCTCTGGGTCTCTTGAATTCACTAGACAGGAGAACTCAGGAACCAATCACCTTGGTGGAACATCCTATTCTGCAGCCCTCATTTGATAAAGGCCTTGACTGCTTTCAACCTTTTCAAGATGATTAGATGAAAGCTGCTCTCTCAAAGTGAAAAGGTTAATCGACTACTGTGTGGTTAATCAATCACTTGAAAAGACTGAACACTAGTAGCTTCTTCTACCAGAGGTTCTTGTATAGTCATATGGGAACATCTACAGGTTAAAGAACAAACAAAACAGATAATCCATTCTGTTTCTGGATGCCTCAGCCAAATCCCTTTTGGCAGCACTGGTTATTTAAAATGGTCTGTGTATATAACATTCCAAAGATAAAAACAATAAGAATGCTGTAGATCCAGCCATGAGAACTGAATGTTAAACAGCAAGAGGATAACCCTAATGTAGGGGTGAAATCCAGCAGGTTCTGACAGGTTCTGGAGAACTGGTAGTGGAAATTTTGAGTAGTTCGGAGAACCGGCAAGTACCATCTCTGGCTAGCCCCAGAGTGGGGTAGAAATTGAGATTTTGCAGTATCCTTCCCCTGCCATGCCCACCAAGCCACACCCCACCCACCAAGCCACACCCACAGAATCACTGCCCTAATGGTATAGCTTCACCTATTTTTAAAAGGCAGATAGAATAGGCTAACAATGGGCACCCTTGTATCCTCCAGATGTTTTGGAGTATAGTCTCCACAACACCTTACTCATGCCATGCTTATTTTGGCCAAAAGGAGTTGATCTAATGATTTAGAAGAAAACAGGTTGTCTATCCCCGGGATAACCAAATTATTATTATGGGACATGTAGAAAGTGGATCTGTTATTGGATTTATGGGCACCAATCAATGCCGTCAATCCTGGACAGCAAATGCACTTGCTGGAGGAAAGGATTAATATGTCTTCTTTAGAAAGAAAGCAGAACTTGGACTATTTACTGACTGGAGGAAATTCATCCTCTATGCTCACATGTATTGGTTTCAGTTGAAACCAATCTCCCTGAATTTCCTGCCCTATAGGAGATTAACAGGTCATCAGCTGCCTGTGCTTGAGATGTAGACTTAAGTTCTATGCATCTCTAGTTTATGCTCTGATTTCTAATATTGTAACTTTTAGCAGAAATTTGGCAAAATGATCACTTCTCTGTGAAAACTAGAATGAATCTTGGATGTCAAACAGGAATTCAGTCAAGAACCAACCTGTTTTGGTGGAACTCACATAGGCCTCCTCTTATTGAGAAGAATCCTAGCCACTAACTCTTCTGGCAGTGATGGAAGCTATTAAGAAGGCCATCTTCCATGTGAGAATGTTGGTGGAAATCTGTCTGATGTATTCATACAGAATAATAGTAAGTGCCTTGAAGGCCAAGGTAAAATGCCATAAATAGAAATATATAACCGGGGATATAAGACGTGAGTACATTTACAAAACATGGTGTATTTAAGGGGATCCCAAACGGAAGTCTATTTGTTTATTCTAAATTCTAGTTTATATCAAGTGGAAATGGGAGGCATAACCTTACGTTTCCTATCATAATCACACTTACTTTATGAAAAGCAGTATAACTATTTACATGATAAACTCACTTTTCTTCAGAGGCTATTTACATTGTAGTATGGGGTCATAATCCTGGATCTATTGCAGTATATTGCAATATTATTTTTATGACCCTTGATTTCCATGAATAGATTGTGTATGTGACTTCTTTCCACTGAAAATGTACATAATGTTGATTTTACTCTAGTTCTACTTAGTTAACAAACTACACGATTGTTTATGCTGAAAGTGGCTTGTGTAATAGCAGTCCCTTTAAAACAATTCATGAAACTTCCAGTAAGTAACAAGATCAGAAACCAAACTGAAAATATGTTCCAACCAAAATTAAGCTTTTAAAAGGATCTCAATAAAATGTGCTAAGTGATAGAATTTAGAAGTACTTATGACTATACAAAATATTTTTCATGTGGTCACTGTAGACATGTTGGATGAGAAGGATAACTTATTAAAATCAAAGGCAGCAAGTGAGTAACTGATTACCCATTCAAACTCATTCTATTCAAGTCATTTTCAGCAGAGTGTCATCTAATAAATTATCACATGGTTTGAGATAGATTATTTACTCATAAAACTTACTCAGATTTTATAAATGACAAGCTGATACACCAAAAACCTGAGTATAGATAACTGTTGGGAAAAGGTTTTTTTTTCCTCTTCATTTTCTTTACTACAATCTGAGATTCAACTGGCATTTGTGATTCACTAGTTTGTGGATTTGATTGCTGTAAACTTGAGACAAAAGGTTCTAGATCAAGGAACTGGAAAGCTAACAATAGTTCTCTGATACATGCCCAATCTAAAGACCCATTTAGTCCACCCAATGGGCTGCTTGGTCTCCATTATCTATTATAATATGGGAGAGAAAGGAGAAGGGGGAGGAAAGAAGGAGGAGGAGGGTTTTTTTTTCCTTTTCAACAATGCATATGATTCACTGAATTCTGCATCCAACTGCCCTGAGGAGTACTGAGCTGGATATAGCATTATTTTGTAGTGTTGTGCTGAGTGCATCCATTAGAACAAGTATTTAATTTTTCCAACCCATAAAAACATGCTCAAACAGTTAAATATTTAAAAATCTTGCAATTTTATTTGCATATAAAGGCCGCTAGATATATAATATCGCAATAAATTTAAAGAAACACCTGCTTTCCTAAATTCCATGAAGATAACATAAAACAGAAGAAAGCTCAATAGCATTTACAGTGATAGAACAGAAGTAACTATCTGCAACAATATTTTGTGCTAGCAAGATTGCATTTACACACAGTGCAAAATAAGAAAAAAAGAAATGGAAAGACAATTCAATAATATTTTAAATATAAAGGACAACAAAGCCTTATTTTAGTTAGGCTTGATTGTATTTATTTGATTCTATACATGCCCAAAACTGCACAAAGATTTTAAACTCAAGCTCTTGAAGGTCTTGAGCGATTGGAAAAAATGTATCACATCCTTCATAATTTAGATGTGCTATACAGCATAATTTTGGAGATGCTATGCTGGCAATATTAAATGCCTTGCTTTGTTATAATGCACAAAAAATATATATAAAAATCCATATTTAAAAGGAGTCCACATTTACATGTTTTTACTGCATGGAACACCTGCTCATTGCAGTTTTCATTCCCATATTTTTTAAAACTAAAATAATTTAAGAAACTCACCCAAATTGGGACAATTTAGATAATCATATACAGGATGTTGCTATCTAACGGATCATTAAAGCAGGCAGACAAACTAAACCTAGAAAGCTATTTTCCCCTCACTACTGCAATACCATTAATAAGCAGAATTTCATAGAACGCATATGTATCAATCAAAAAACTGATCCCTGATCCAGCAGTCAGCTGTGGACACAAGAGCTCTGATGGGTAAAGTTTCTTCCAGATCAAGAATTTTTTCAAGAAAGGGAGATGATTTACTGAAATGAATGGAGAATCCACATCCAGTTTAATAACTCCGTGACCACAGCCTAGCACAGATGTAAGTATATCTAGAACCATCAATTCCAGAAGTTTTCAACACACTTCATTGAATATTGAATTGTGATGTGCATTTGCACAGGGACATATTCCAACCTCTGATTCATGGAACATATACATGCTAATAAAAATGAGGAAAGAATGGCATTTTATCATTGGAAATCCCCCCCCCCAATAAAACAATAAAAGTTGTGCAAATTTGGATCTGTTTTTTTTTTAAACAATGCCTTTTATAATCTTATTTAATAATATTAAAATAAGGTGTCTCACTCATTAAAAGAAAGCTTGGCTGTCCTTTTGAGAACACTAACAATTTACAATGGCAAGTTAATTAAGAGAACATAAAACTTCATTTTACAAATTCACAATGTTTTATCAATTTTCAAATGGATACTGCATTTCCAAAAGAGAGAGAGAGAGAGAGAGAGAAAAGAAAAAGCACAACCCCTATCTTTTTTTTCTCTGTAACAACAATTTACAAAAAAGCCCTACATTATTTGTAAAGAAACATGTTAAGAGAATGAACATTTTGTAATTAGAAAAATGGCAGTTTATAGATCTTCCCCAGTGGAGTAGCGGTCTTTCATGATCCTTGTGGCGTTGGCAGGTCAAATATAATTGGTGGGTTGGTTGGCTGAAAGCTGACTGTACACGTTGAGGCATTAATGTATGTTGTGTAACCATCTGTCATAATGCCATAACCTGTAGAGAAAATGTGTTACATTTACTGTTATGTGAACAAACATTGACCTAGTATAATACCCTTTCAGTGACAAAAGGAGGGGAAAATGTTCTAAGCACGCTTTGGAAACTGCATTCAGTTAAACCTTTTAATGTATTTTCAGTAATCTAAAATCACCCATATAACTCTTTCCCTGGGTTTTTAAGCAGTAAAATTTTGCTTTAGTATGAACTTTAAAAAGTTAAGAAGACAAAGCTGTCTTTGTCCTTTGTTAGGAATTATTTCTAAACTTGTTTTTAAGTTCATCACATGTAAAGTTAGATGTAAAACAATGTTTAATTTAATTGGTGCTGACACCTCTTTCATTACATTGACAATTTAGCTACCTGATATATCATGAAGTCACTTCAGAGAACTCGGCAAAAACTTCCCATTGTCTCCCAATCATTTTTTTAAAAATTCAAACTTCATTCAGATTGTCCACAAGACCATTAGAATCTTGTCTGTGTACTTCATCGGTATTTTTTTTTGGGGGGGGGAGGGGGTTAGTACTATTTAAAGCAGGGGTCCCCAAGCTGTGGACCATGGTCCACTGCCGGTCCATGACCTATTCACAACTGGGCTGCGTGAGTGGTGGGAGTGTGTGTGCATATCCCCACTCATGTGAGAGACGGGTGCCGGCACTCGCAGCCCCACTCACGCAAACGCTCACAGCCCCATTTCACAAATAAAGTAGGAAAGGTTGGTGAACTCTTATTTAAATACACAGATCATAAATATATTCCCCTTTGCTCAACAACCTGTCCCATTGCAGGTGCCAAATATATGCGGCATAAAATGCTATAAATAAATTGGTGGGAAAATGGCAAAAAAGGGAGAATCAACACAGAGGACTACTTTCCTAAGATCCTTGCAATGTAGAACATGGTGCTGTGATGTCGTCTTTTGCTTTGTTGCTGATTACAAGGAGTAAAGGGCACTAGCGTGTGGGCTGGTATAACTGTCTACTTATTCTGAAATTTGTCAACAGGACCGGACAATGCTGGATGGTGTTGAAACTCTTCCCTGCATGCTCCTTTTCACTCTCTTCAGGGTTGGATATTTCTTCAGGCTCACAAAAGAAGCTTAAAAGCTCTGATTCAATTTTCCATGATCAAACCATTCTCTTCATCTTCAGAAGATAGAAAAAAATGTAAAAGCTCCCACAATGCCATCCTCAGCATTAGAAGACTCTATAGTAACTTAGACATTATATGTGTGTGTGTTTGTGTGACAAAAAAGCACACAAGAGCATGTCCATGTTTCTCCTCCAGTGCTGGTGATACTGTCAGCATATTGGATCTATAAAGAGGGAGATCTCTTTTCAATATGCTGTCCCAGGACTCTGTGCAACATACTTTCATGTTTTCTGTTCTGTTTTTAAATGTATAACCTTTTGTTAATTGTCCAGAAATGCATGGTGAGTGAGAGGTCATACAAACTTAAATAAATAAATAAACAGGCAAGAGAGAAAGGTATTTGCAATTTTACTCATAAAAAGTCAGATTACTGAATTTAGTAGCACCAAATTCTTGTTCTGTCCTTTCATGTGAAAATAATCTTATACGATTTACCTTTAAGTTAAAATTTAAATGTTAGAAGAATCAGTGAAACTGTAGGAAATACTCTTTTACATTACTCGTTTTCTACATTCAGTGCAAATCTTTGCAATTAATAATTAAGGTACTGAGGATTAAGTCTATACTTCTGAGAGCAATTATTTCACAATCGTTGTACAAGCAATCTCTCTCTCAAAAAGAAAAATCCTTTTGAGTTCTTTTTAAAATAGATCCTCTATGTGACCTATGATTTTGCTTTTTAATAAATAATGAAAAGGTGAACTCCTCAACAGTATGCAACTGCTTATCCTAAATAATGCAAGGGTTGCACGAACATTTACAGGTTAACTATGAACTGAATTAAAGGAAACGTAATTTTGATTCTGATCCAAAGAGACATACTGAATATATGGGAATATACATGTGTGGTCTTAAAAATAGAAAACTAGCCAACCAAGCCAGTCCCAACCCTTCCTTTACTCTTTTCCACACATTGTGCTGTACAATTAGGTTAGGGAATCACACTTATCCATGTATGTTGACAGCTACGGACATGATTCTACTTTCCATATTTCTCTATGGCTAGGTATAGCCATATACCTAAGGTATAATAGAGCATTTGATGTTTAAGTTAAAACAACAACAACAACAATAATAATTTAGTAATAATAGTATTTTATTACTATTAACGAGATTTCATTATGTTGGAAGAGATCTACTCAAATAAGTAGAAACTGTTATCATCTCAATGCTCTTGAATACTCATTAAATCTCTTTTATAGTTAACGTGTGCGTTACCAGACTAGTCATAAACTTAAATTGTATAATACTGAGCCTCACAATAGCCTTCCATAATGATCTCTCCATCAGCTAATTCTATTATTAGTGGAAGTTTGATTACTTTCAACGTGGAAGAGAACTACAAAAGCTGCAGGCAATTTCTATGCTCTAATAAAATATTTGTTTCTTCTGTCATTTACTTAACATTAATACCTAAGCATCGGTATTTATACAAAATTATGCAGTTTATCTTATTTTTTACATCGATGCTGCTGTGGTTAAGGGCTAGTCAGCATTTCTCATTACGAAAACCTACCTGAAAGGCTTTATATAACACTGGTATAAAAATATAGTTGCTTTACAATAATGCAAACCGGGGGAGGGGGGAAGCAACAATACCAATCAACTGGACATCTCGTGTTTTATAAAGTTCTCCAGAGCTGCGTACTCACAGAGAGCTTAATTAAAGACCGTAAGAAATTTCCACAAAAAGGGAGGTATGCAATATAAAGCATTTAAATATATAATTTTTAGCTCTGGGGTCACAACATTGTTCTCTCTCTGCTCTCTAAGGCAGCATTTGCGGTATTTTTCTCGCTGGGATATAAACTCAACTAAAGTTCATTAAATATTTAAAACTCCTGCTTAGTTTATTTGAAGGAATTTCTCATTAGCCCATAACCAGATTTGTGTGCTAGAAATGCCTCTGCTTTTAATTTAACATTAAAGCACGATATTTTGAAAAGCTTATCTAAAAAATACACACGTTATTTAAAAACATCTGAAATTTAAACCAGATTATAACTCCACACACATCCATATGCCCGCTTCACTTGTTATTTCTTCATCTGCTCTGCTATTTGGGTTATGTTGTCCACTTCTTGAACTTTCTATAAAAAACATATGCAGAATGAAACCACTTGCTGCAAAGGTAAATGGTCTCTTTTATCCGAAAGGCTCTAAATGATTTAAAGATGTTACTCATATTTGCAACTTGTACAAGATTCTTAGGGAAGCTTCAATGCCCAGAATAACATGGGCAAAAGCCATAAAGTGGGCGTTGTGCAGATAGTCCTTGACTTACGACCACAATTGAGCCTAACATTTCTGTTGTTAGGTAAATTTGTTAAGTGAGTTTTGCCCCATTTTATGACCTTTCTTGCCTCAGTTATTAAGTGAATCACTGCAATTGATAAATTGGTAACTCGATTGTTAAGTGAATCTGGCTTCCCCACTGCTTGTCAGAAAGTTACAAAAGGTGATCACATGACTTTGGGACACAGCAATGGTCATAAATATGAACCATTTGCCAAATATCTAAATTTTGATCATGTGACCAAAGGGATACTGCAACGGGTGTAAGTTTGAAAAACAATCATAAGTCACTATTTTGAGTACCGTTGTAACTTTGAATGGTCACTAAGTGAACTGTTGTAAGTGGAGGACTAGCTGTATTTTTCTACTACATGTAGCATTTATCAGGATGGTAAATAACTTGGTACAATCAAATCTGTGCTTTCCTATTATTGACTCAAATGGCACCAGGCCACTTCCTGTGACGCACCGTTCTCCTTGCCTCCTATTGCTTCATCTTCAGCTATAATATTGGTTTAAATATCAAATTTTTTATCACATACATTATCAATTTTTTAAAAAATAACTTCGTTCTATTTGAAATCCTTTTCTTACATAAAATACCAAAAAGAATGACTCGCATATTTTCTCGTCACAAGGCATCTTATTTCATTGATTGCTTACCTTCATGGATACCTCCAAAGACGTGGAGTTTGGGTCTTACTCGCCTTTGTACAGTGTTTAGCAATTCCACACAGCCAACCCTCTGCAGCTCCTTTGGAACCCAGTCTCGGAACCCTAAAAGAATGATAAAATTGATTGTCTTACTTTTCAATATGTAGATTAAGTTTAATACAGACTTTCAGGAAGCAATAACTCAAAGAGGGTTTACTACATTATCTATAATTCGACCACCATTATAATATATAGTGGCTTTTAAGAAACTTTTCATTGGCATAATTATTTTTTTTAAGTTATGGGCATTATTTTTTTTGAATTCTACCTCTGCCTTCCCAAATACTATATTTTGCTACACAATTTGATTAAGCTAATTGTACAGATTCATCTGCATAACACAAGGCTGTTAACTATGTACTCTTGATAGTGGTCCACGTTGTCAATTATCCTTTGCTTTTTCTTTAATAGCGATTACAAATATCTAACATACAAAGCAATTCAGTACAAAATCCATGTATGCGTGAAATCATGTGAACTGGCCCTATCTCTTGAAATCTGATAGGCCTTTAGAATTTTGGTCAGGGAAAAAATAATAACATATTTTTTAAAAAAAGACTGAAAGCCTTATCTGGCCTTCTTGTTGAAAGAAGAAAAGACTGAAATGATGATTTATAGACTTGGGGATTAAATGGGATCAAAGAGCAAAGGGAAAGAAGAAGATGTCTTGATAGCAAAGTCCTCTGTGCTTTCTGAGGTTGATTGTTAGCTTGAAAGATGTTTCATTACCCAACTAGGTAACATAATCAATGCAAGTGGGTGTGAAGTTTACTCCGTTTACATATCTTTTTGCTTGCTCTGCCAGTTTTAGTGGATTTTTCCTTGGTACTTCCCAGTTTAGGCTAATGTTTTCTCCTTGATTGTTTGACTGATGCTAATCTTGAGATTGGCTGCTGGAAAGGCCTGGTCTTTCCTTCTTAACTTTTGTATTGTTTCTTAAATGGTTTGTAAATATGTTTTATTGCTATGTGACTATTGATGGCTGATTTCTCTGAATGTCAAGCTTTCAAGAATTCCCTAACATTCTTTCGAGAAATGCCTAACATTTTTGGAGTTAGCTTGTTCTAGAATGCTCACAGGTTCCATGATTGCAAGATTAATATTACCCTGTGAGATAGTCCAGTCAAGAAAATCAAGAATGCTATCTCTATCTTTATTGTATGGTTACATTATCAAAATCTTGCAGGACTTGAAAGAAAGTATTTCTCTCATCCTTTCCTTTTACTTTCCATAAAACTAGACAGAGTCCCTTCTAAGAGTTCCTTTCCCATGTCATCCCACCTTCTGTAGGATGAGACAACTTTTTCATGCTGGTTGTTCCGTCTGCATCTCTCTCTGTTGTTTCCTAAGGTCATTTCCTCTATTATTATACCATCAATTTCAAAATGTGGGCATTAATATTTAATTTCCTAAATTATACTGTGGTTAAAAGTATGTAAAATATTGCCTTCTCCCACATATACCAATGCAGATTGACAATTTTCACAGGCCCTTTTCTGAGTGCTCCTACCAAATAAGATGTAATGGATATCTGCTGAGACTCTTATGTTCAATAGTGATACGAGCTGTAGAGTATATGCTTTAATGCTTTTACGCTGCTGCCATTATTGTTGCTTTGCAATTTTAAATTTGTTTTTAATATTCTGCTTGTATTTTAATATTGTACAGTTTAATTATCTTTTTATACTCTACTCAAGGGACTTTAATAAGGGTATGGTACAAAATGTGGTAAACAAGTAGATGTACTATATATATCAGGCATGGTAGGATTGCGTAACACAATAGCCATTATAATTTTGTGGTATGTTTGAGTAGAGTAGAGTAGAGTAGAGTAGAGTAGAGTAGAGTAGAGTAGAATAGAATAGAATAGAATAGAATAGAATAGAATAGAATAGAATAGAATAGAATAGAATAGAATAGAACCGAACAGAATAACAGAGTTGGAACCTTGGAGGTCTTCTAGTCCAACCCCCTGCCCAGGCAGGAAACCCTACACCACTTCAGACAAATGATTATCCAACATCTTCTTAAAAATTTCCAGTTTTGGAGCATTCACAACTTCTGCAGGCAAGTTGTTCCACTGATTAATTGTTCTAACTGTCAGGAAATTTCTCCTTAGTTCTAAGTTGCTTCTCTCCTTGATTAGTTTCCATTCATTGCTTCTTGATCTACCCTCAGGTGCTTTGGAGAATAATTTGACTCCCTCTTCTTTGTGGCAACCCCTGAGATATTGGAACACGGCTATCATGTCTCCCCTAGTCCTTCTTTTCATTAAACTAGACATACCCAGTTCCTGCAACCGTCCTTCATATGTTTTAGCCTTCAGTCCTCTAATCATCTTTGTTGCTCTTCTCTGCACTCTTTCCAGAGTCTCCACATCTTTTTTACATTGTGGCGAGCAAAACTGAATCCAGTATTCCAAGTGTGGTCTTACCAAGGCATTATAAAGTAGTATTAACTCTCCACGTGATCTTGATTCTATCCCTCTGTTTATGCAGCCCAGAACTGTGTTGGCTTTTTTGGCAGCTGCTGCACACTGCTGACTCATATCTAAATGGTTGTCCACTAGGATTCCAAGATCCCTCTCACAGTTACTACTATTGAGCAAGATACCACATATACTGTACCTGTGCATTTTGTTTTTCTTGCCTAAATGTAGAACCTTACTTTTTTCACTGTTGAATTTCATTTGTTAGATAGTGCCAGTGGTAGGATTCAAGTAATTTACAGTAACAACCGGTTCTCTGCCCTAATTACTTCTTCCAACAACCACTTTGCCAAACTGCTCAGAAAGTTAACAACCGGTTCTCCCGAAGTGGTGCAAACTGGCTGAATCCCACCACTGGATAGTGCCCAATGTTCAAGTATGTCAAGATCCTTCTGTATCTTGAGCCTATCTTCTGGAGTGTTGGCTATTCCTGCCAGCTTGGTGTCATCTGCAAATTTGATGAGTTCCCCATGTATCCCCCCATCCAAGCCATTGATGAAGATGTTGAAGAGTACTGGGCCTAAAACAGAGCCTTGGGTTACTCCACTGGATACTTCCCTCCATGTAGATGCAGTTCCATTGAGGACTACCCAGTTGCACAGAGCTCTGTCATCAATTTGTATATCTCATTTTTTTACAGCATTGTAGCTGATAATGCTAATACCATTCTGTAGATACCTTGTATGAAGAGGTTATTGTATACCATAGAGTGGATGCACTTAACTGTCTTTTAGACTCCAAAGAGAATTATGCTGAAAAAACCTGGTGTTCTGTCCCCCTTCCTCACACAGGCAAACGTAATACCAAGCACGCCTGCCAATATTTTATTAGGTAAACAGATTTCTTGGCAGACCAAGGTTTTGGCAGCAAACTGCTGAATGCCTGCCAAGACTGTTTTCACTCCCATAAAGCAGAAGAGGACTTATCTTCAGTCTGTTCCAGGAGAACAAATTATCCATGAGACAAGAGTTTAGTCAATGTTCAGTCCAAAATATATCCAAACTGAATTTCAGAGATCACGATGTGACTTTCAGGGTTTAACTTTGTCCGTCACAAAGCCTGAAGAGCAATCCCACCCACTTCTATTCCTGGTGGGGCGTGGCTCCGTGACTCAGCTCAATCTCTGGCCCTCCCACACCTCTTCCGTTGCTGCACACACTTCTCCCTCCGACCCTGCCTGGGATCAAGCCAGGATTCATCATCCTCACTTCCTATCAATTGGTGCTCTGATATGCCTTTCTCCTGGCACATTCCAGGCTGTTCCTCCTGGCCTTCGGATGGAACCTGAGGCATTGCCAGAAAGGAGAGTCCTGGAGAGGGAGGCCTTGTCAGTTCCTCCCCATCACCTTCTGAGTCCTCTTCCTCTGTTAGGACAGGCTCGGGAGTCGGGGCCACAACACCTGGTATCTTACTTACATTAATTCTTCTTCATTATTTTCTCCATGTTACATCGGTGTAAGTATGTGCACACTTTTATATATTTTTTTTTCAATCTGCAGATGTTATACAGATTTTTCAATGCAAAATTTTATTGCACCACCAATATTCATTGTCATATGGAAAAGTTGGTTGAGAAAGATGGGAATGAAAGAGACACAGCCACCTGGATTTATAAAAAATATAGTTTTAATGGTTACAGTTGGGCCCGCACAGAGCATAGATCTGTTTTATACACCTCACTCTCTCCCCACACCAGGAAGAGAGTGCACCAGTCAGTTGCTGTAGAATTACTCTTATGCTACAGGAAAGGACTCTTCATGTTACAACAACATAAAAGTAAATCACTGGTTAGGAATTTCTGTCTTTAACAAGAAAAACCAAAGAAAGATACTGTATTATTAGATATAAAAGGATCCATTGGTAGAACTTTGGATGACTTGCAATTGATCACTTATTTAAATCAGCAATTAAAACTGCAAATTCTTGGTTTAACTTTCTTCTTTACTGTTTCTCATCTGATACATATTACGATTAATTATGTGCCTAAAGGCTGTACAAACATTTCACACTGAAATGTTCAAAGTAAAGAATTTCATATGTTCTGTTCTGAATGTGAAACAGGCTGTTTTGGGCTCTATGAATTCTTTGCAGCTTTAGAAGCAGTATTTAAAACCTCAGGACTTGCCTCAGAGACCCAAAACATAAAGCAGACAATCATATCACACACCAGAAGAACAGCAAAGTAGAACCAACTCAAAGCAGAAGATAGAGCAGCTCCCAAAAACCAAAAGAAGGACCAAACCAAGCTCCCAGCAGAAATGAACCAAAGTTATCACGGACAGAATACAATATACAGGTTATCATGGGCAGAATACAATACATACAAAAAGCCAAAGAATTACTGGAAGATAAAGAAACCTACATCCGAATAAATACTAACCCAATACAGAAACTGCACGATGCGATCAAGATAACCCTTAATAATCTAACCATGAAAGGTCAAATAACTAAAGAAGAATGGAGGAAGATGAAAATCAGTGAACCTATCCTGCCATGCTTCTATGGTTATCCCAAAATACACAAGACAACATTACTCCAATTGTACCATTGATCCAATTATAAAGCCATGGACTTTAACATACAACATAATTAAGGAATTTACCAAAAAGCTTGGATATCTCACAGAAGGGAGTGAATATTTTATTAACTCCCCACTACAATGTTTCCAGATTTAAAAATAAAAAATGAAATTATGATTCATTCAATGTCAGAGCATTCAGATTCAGAACTAATGAAAAAATCCATGGCTGCAGTATTATGCAACACACCTGACCTAACCAAATACACTAAGATCAAAATATCCAGAATCAGAGACCTCATTAATCTTTGCCTCACTAGCTACTTTCAGCTTGGTGACAAATATATTGACATTCATGAGTTCCACTCTCAGGACTCATAACAGAGAGTGTATTGAGGCATCTGGAAACTACAGCGTTCCTACTCACATAACCAAAAACACTGAACCAGATCCAGTATGTACAGTAGATAAACACTTTCATCATCATAATAAATAATTAAAGAAGACACATGAAACTATCAGCATCTTCAAAGAAATAAAATTCACAAGAGAAGAAAAAAAGAAAAAACCCACCATACTACCTTTCCTAGCTATCCTTATCAGCAGAAAAAATGATAGCAACACAAAACACAAGTCTATTGAAAAACAGTACACATTAATAGCCCATTCTCTAACAAGTGCTATATTGTGTAAGAACATTATTCAGATGAGTACACAAAATTGTTAAGCTGCAGCAACCAGAACATCAGAAAAAGGAAACAGACTGCCTATACAACACCTTTCAACAAAATGGATCTAAGTGTCTGATCCGGATCAAATCGAGTCTGAAAGCTGGGAAGCAGCAACAGGAGGAGGAGCTTCTCAACTGTCAGACTTGATCCGGCTGTATCAGAGGAGTTATCCCATACCTGACCACTGGCCCCTCGCTCACTTAGAAAGTGCTTGACCTTACTACAGCACAACCAACACAAGCTATGAAAAGGATAACTATGATGCATCAAAAACATCTCAGTAACAATCAACAGACTACTACAATTACATGGCATTACCATATTATGCAAGCCAACTAAAGTCCTCCAAAACATTTTAAGTAAGCCAAAAGACTCAGTAGCCCAAGAAAAATAAACAAGGGTCTGTATATTGTAGACTGGAATAGTTACCATGTAAGAAAGGTAGCAGAAGACTAACAGAAGGCATCTATGAATACTTACTAGCAATAAGAACACACAATGAAAACTCCTTAATCTTACAATATATGGACAAACTCAACCAAAAATATCTTAGACCAACCTAAACCCAAAACCTCTAGGGAAGTTCTGGAAGTTTTTGCATTGGGAGAGATTAGCCTTCAATAGACAAAGAAATAAAGTGTATTTATGTACCATTCAACAGAGACAATAAAAAAGTTAGGAAGGAAACAAAAGGACCAGAACATATATTCAACCACCACCTATATAAGCAGGATACCAGGCAAACAATCAAGCAGAAAACCACATCCCAATTAAGGAACTACCAAGAAGAAAACCCACCCTTATCAACACTACTAGGGAAGGCTAGGGTACATAAATAGAGAACAAATCCCACACTTACTCACACTGATGATAATACTTAGTTGGATTAAAAAAACATCTTCAAGGAAACCATCAAGCTCAGAGCACCAGGAACTCTTCAGTTCCACCGTGAGCTACAGATATTCTCTTCTAAGATGTCAATTACTTGATAGAAGGAAAAGCAGAAATCATAATTCTTTTTGTTATTTCATTTTTTCTCTATTATTTTTCTTATTCTTTTAATTTTGTACACTTTTATTGTATGGAAAATATTTATTAAAAAGACAAAAACTATCATTTCCAGATGGAGAAGCTCTACCAATACTTTCTTAGTTTTGAAATTGTATAAGTAAAACTGTAATACAGGAGAATATTAAAAGGCCTCTAAGGAAAGTAGTAATTGACTATTATTAAAAAGAAAGCCATTAAGGTCTATAGGTAATGAAAAAAAATCAATAAATCTGACATCCATTATAGCAAAGGTTTGAGGTCTAATATTCTGCATTTATAAAGATTAAAGGGATAAGAAAGATCTAAGAGAAGGAACAGCTAAATCAAATATGGTGGCTGCACATTCCTCCTTAATATTATTTAATCAACTTCAGAGGTGTTTTTACCTGGGTCAAATTTGTTTAATTCTACATTACAACACAGTTTCAGTTGGTTTCTATGGTTATGTCTTATCTAAACAATCTAACCCATGTGTACCTTTTTACAAATTCTGGCAAACACAAATTACGATCCAGTTTGCCAAGAACTGCATAACTCGGGGGTGTCAAACTCACGTTGACACAGCAGCATCACATGACGTATCGGGACTTTTTCTCCCTTCGCTAAACCGGGCATGGCCAGCGCATGATGCATCTGGCCCATGGGCTGGGAGATTGACAGCCCTGTCATAACTAGTCTAATTTGCTTGTTTGTTAAATTTATATGCTGGGTTTTCTTCTGGAGCTCAAGATCCTATATATAGCATTCTCTCCTCACATTTTTCCATACAACTAATCTGTGAGATAGGTTGGTTTGAAAAAGAGGGACTAGCTGAAATTTCCCTTTTTAAAAACTCTGTAGTAATTATATCCACAATGGGGTAGAAGTACCCTGATGACTTGCAGGCAATGATGATGTTATCCATTCAATCATGTCTGACTCTCGGCGATTCTATGGGCCAGGTCTCTCCACATCTTCTGATCTTACACTGCTTCTTTGAGCTTTTCTATGCTCTGGCTGGTGTCAGCTTTGATGGTGTCCAGCCATCGTGTTCTTTGTCAGCCTGATTTCCTTTTACTGCTAACTCTTCCAAATATAATTGCTTTCTCCAGTGAATTCCCCTGCATGACATGGTCAAAATAAGTGAGGCAGTTTCATGATTTTGCCTTCTAGTGACATGTCTGGTGTTATGGGATCCAGTACTTGCTTGTTAATCACCTAAGCTGCCCAAGGGATACACAGGAGCCATCTCCAGCACCATAGCTCAAACAAGTTGATTTTCTCCCTATCTTGCTTTTTTAAGGTCCAACTTTCATAGTCATAGGACTGTCTATGGGAACACACACAAAGAGCAGACTAACATACATTTGGTTGCCAGGCTGATGTCCTTGCTTTTTTTCATACTTGCTTCATGTTCATCATTGCTGTGTGACCCAGTGCAACCCAATATTTTATTTCTGGGCTGTATTCACTGCTTTGAGCTATCTGCAATCCTAGGAAATTTTTCCATTCATTCATTCAATCTCTTCGCTGTCAATTTCCCTTTTGATCTTTCCATTCCTTGCAGTAGTCATGAGCTTGGTCTTTTTTAAAATGAGACCAACATTCTAACTTTTTTCTTGATCAGATATTCCAGGTCTTTTTTGGTTTTTGAGACGAGAGTTGTATCATCAGTGTATTTATCCTGATTTTTGATTATCAGATATAGCTTCCTTATGATCATTTCAGCTTGCAGATTGAATGAGGGGGAGAAAATGCAATCTTGTCACACTCCTTTCTCTATCTTAAACCAATCAGTGTCACCATACAATGTGTGCACAGTGGCTTCCTGATTTGTGTACAGTGATTGCACCAACTTGACTAGATGCACTCGTACCCCAAGGTCTTGTAGAGTTATCCATAGCTTCTCATGATCAACAGAATTGAAGGCTTTCTTGTCATCAGTGAAGCATATGTAAATGATCTTTTGATTCCTACAACTTTTTCCCCCCCATGATCTAGTGCAGATCTATAACATGGTTATGGGTGCCACAATCCCTTCAGAAGCTGGCTTGGATATCTGGTAATTCCCTTTAAGCAGAATCTTGCTGATGTGAGAGATGAGAGCAATTGTGCAATAATTAGAGCAATGTTTAGAGTCACCCTTTTCGACAGTGGAGTGAACACTTGCAGGCAGAGGAAAGCAAACAACCCAAATTGGGAGGATGGGCAGTGACTGCCTGTCGGTGGGTTTGGTGATGGCTTTGAAGAGGAAGAAAAGTAGCACAGTTAATGGAATAATATTTTGGACAGAGTGGGGAAGAAGAGAAGGAATGTCCAGCTGATGATAGACCTGCCATTCCTACATTGCAGCTTTTGCCTAGAAGTTACTTTTCTCTCATTTTGAAGTCCTAAATGGTCTTAGAAGTAAGACAGCATGGCTTCTTCCAACCCGACAGAATAGTTCTCCATTCCAATTGGACATTCCATTCTAATTGCCCTGGAAATTTTTCTATAACTGACCTCAGCCTTTTGATGCTGGCTTTTAAAGGAGGATGCCAGAGCAAAGCAATTTCCATACTGCTATAATGTATAAACAGTGCCAAAGGAAGGGCTCAGCAGTGCAATCTATGGCATGCCCGGACTACATGGATTTTAATGTGCTCCCTATTATCACTATCATCTCTTCACAGATCCTATTCGGGGCAAGAATTCAAAATCTCATTAAAAAGTGAGTTTTTTTGGAAAAGTTATTTTCTATATCACTGCAAGAGCCGTGGTGGCACAGTGATTAGAATGCAGTATTGCAGGGTAACTCCACCCACTGCCAGGAGATCAATCCTGACTGGCTCAAGGTTGACTCAGCCTTCCATCCTTCTGAGATTGGTAAAATGAGAACCCAGATTGTTGGGGGCAATATGCTGACTCTGTAAACCGCTTAGAGAGGGAAGTAAAGCACTATGAAGCAGTATATAAGTCTAAATGCTATTGCTATTTAAAATGGAGATTTAATTTCCTTCCAGAACGTCACTGCAAATCAGCAAAAGGAATTGATGCCTGAATCAGGTTTTACTTAGAAAATCCAGTTGACGATACCACTGCATACAATAGAATTGAAAAGTCATCTGTTCTCTCCCATTTGCCCTTGCATCAATCAATCTATCTGAATGCCCTTAACGTCTGGGCTAAAGCATACACACTGAGAGTGATCTTAGTTTAATTGTGATACTTACCAAGAGGAGGCCCATGGGTCATTAGTATATCTATGCCTTCAGGAATAAGGTTCCACTTGTCCAACAAAGATTGACCTCTGGGTAGATTAAAACCCCATCCATTAAACCATGGTGTCCTATGAAGGAAAGAAAATAAAATTTGTGCCACTATGGAAGAAAGGCTTATTTCTGTTTTACAATTATACAACAAGGCACATTTTCTCTAGCTAGCCCTCATTCAGAATGAAAAATAAAGAGTAGAGTAAAACCTCTGATAACGAAGTAGTTCTAAACCATAATCATGTTAATCCCACATGACTGCCAATCTCGAAGTAAAGAAAAGATGGATGTTAAACATTCTTTTTATCATATAGGTGTTTCTTTAAAAACCTATAGCATATTACAGTCATTCTAACAACAGAAATTATAATTAAAATTTTTCCATAAGGCACTGATACGTAAGTTATTCTTAGAGTAATCTAAAGTCTATCTTAAATTTATATTTGGCATTTAAGTTTTGATTTGGTATTGTAATGGTAGGCAATGGATCTTTGACAAATAAATGCAGAATCTCCATTGCCCTGGGATAATCTCTTGCTATAAATGTTTCTGGGTGACAAAAACAGGAAGTCTCTTTAACTGCAATTTCTTATCCCAGGGCAATGGGATAAAAAATAATTTAAACTCTTGATATCATCAACCTGCTTTACATCTAACTTCCCAAATACAACAAATTGATCTGCTACGGCACTATTATATTTAATAATTCTGTCAGTCGGTTTAGGGAAGCAAATGAATGGGCTGGAAAAAAATCAGGTAAGTCACAGTGACCTTTTACCACCCTACTTTAGTCCATGCTAATTGCAAAAGAAAGATGGTCATCTCTGTGATTATGGGAGACAATTCAGTCTGGATGGTAAAGAGGAGAGAGATGATCTCTTCCATGAATGCACTTAATAGAAAGAATTCCTTAAAACAGTTTGCCAAGCAGTCAAAATGGAAATACAGCACCGAAATTCAGATAACTGAACTCGTTTGCAGATTAATATATTTTGTAAGTATATTTGCAAGAGTGTATTAGAAGCTCCATTTTCCACTTCCTTGCATTTCTTTATTTTTACACTGACACAGGATCTTACATATAGATTTGATGCTATAGTTGAAAATTTCTTCAACTGCATTGGCACAAAATTAAGTAGTTGGACTGCTCAATTCACTTTAATAATTTTAAAAGTTCAAACTGCAGATTGGTAGCTCATCTTTTCATTTGTCAAATCCGTTTATATCAACATAAATACAAAACAAGAACAATCGTATTTGTTGCCTCTAATCAAGACATTTTATTTTTACCACAAACATTGCTAGGGTTTTAGTAAAAAGCTGCAGTATTAAAGCTAATTTATTCAGTTTCAGCATTGTGTATAGGCATCCTGAATCATGTTTTGGAAAAAGGCAACTGTGAATCTTATAATTGCCAAAAACCTTACATGGACATATCTATTAAATCATCAGGAGTTGAGCTCAACTGGAAGAAGACTTTGCTTTTTCTAGCAGCTATTAAATATTTGCTTTACTGTCCAGCTCATGAATAGTTTCTTATCTCTAGCTCTGATCTGATAACAACACTGCAAAACCTCTTAATATGGTAAGATGTGCTAAATATTATGGGCAAAACATTTTAAGCATGATTTGATGTCAAGCCACAGCTGAAGACAATGTTAAATACAGAAAATAATTATCTGTAGAGAGGGCTAGGAAGATCACCACCAGATGGATTTGTAATTGGCTGACAACCGTAATCAGTGAGTATTCCTTAATGGTACTACATCTACATTCAGGGAAGTAAGCAATGGAGTAACACAAGGTTCCATCTTAGGCCCAGTACTCTTCAATATCTTCATAAATGACTTAGATAAGGGAATAGAAGGGGAGCTCATCAAATTTGCAGATGACATTAAACTAGAAGGAATAGCCAACACCCCAGAAGACAAGCTCTGGATACAAAAAGATTTTGACAGACTTGAAAAATGGGTCCTATCTAACAAAATGAAATTTAATGTGGAGAAAAGCACCGTTTTACGCTTAGGCAGAAAAAAACATAGGTACAAGTACAGATTAGGTAAAACCTGGCTCAAAAACAGTAACTGTGAGAGGGACTTTGGAGTCCTAGTGGACAGTCAATTAAATATGAGCCAGCAATGTGCAGCAGTAGCCAAAAAAGGTAATAACATTTTTGGTTGTATAAGCAGAGATATAGATTCAAAATCACGTGAAGTATTAGTATCACTTTTTAAATCCTTAGTAAGATCACACCTGGAATATTGTATCCAGTTTTTGTTGTCACATTACAAAAAAGATGTTAAGACTTTTGGGGGAAAATGCAGAGAAGAGAAACTAATATGATTAAAGGACTGGAGACTAAAAAATATGAAGAACGTATAGTCTCCAGACTATAGTTAGTTTAGAGAAGAGAAGGACTAAGGGTGACATGATGGCAATATTCCAGTATTTGAGGGGCTGCCACAAAAAAGAGGAGGTAACTTATTTTCCAAAGCACCAGAAGGCAAGACAAGAAACAATGGAAGGAAACTAATCAAATAGAGAAGCAACCTGGAATTGGAGAAACTTTCTAACAATGAGGACAATTAACCAGTGGAACAGCTTGCCTTCAGATGTTGTGGATGCTTCATCACTGGAGGTTTTTAAGAAGACAGTCACTTGTCTGAAATTGTATAGGTTCTTCTCTTTGAGCAGGGAGTTGCGACTTCTGCCACCAGTAGCCTCCCACCGGCCAGTCCGCTCCCACAGAGAGGATCTCCTCAGAATGCCATCGGCCAAGTTATGTCGGCTGGTGACACCCAGGGGGAGGGCCTTCTTTGTGGGAGCCCCAGCCCTGTGGAATGAACTGCCCCCGGAAATACGTAAGATCTCTGACCTCCGGGTGTTTCGTTGCGCATTGAAGACCCTGTTGTTCCGCCAGGCCGGGCTATCAACATAATGATTTTAAATTGGGATATTTTAAATTTTTGGGGTTTTAAACCGGCCAAATCTATTTAATTATTTTAATTTTTAATCATTGTTGTGTCTTGTATTTTTAAATTGGCTGTATACCGTCCTGAGTCCTTCGGGAGAAGGGCGGTATAGAAATAAAATAATAATAATAATAATAATAATAATAATAATAATAATAATAATAATAATAATAAAATAATTATACCTCCACATAACCCTCCAGCTGTAGTCTGATTAATTGATCATAGAACAGGTGGACCAGTGGTATACACAATACTGGGATATTGGAAATAGTAGTCAACTGGAGGGGTAGACTGAATGAACCGGGAAGTACACCTCTATGGACAAACAGCCCATGGTGCAAACAGAAGAGGATACAGAATGGGTAACATGCATTAGTTTTGATATTGTTCTGCAAAATTACTTCAGGATTCAACTAAACAACTCTTTAAATTTAATTTCTGCCAAACTGCAGCCTAATCTGAAATGGTTTGGAAAATCATCCAAATGAATGATAATTTGTTTTAGTTTTTTTTTTTAAAAAAAGCCTATTTTCTGTTTGTGCATCCCTGCTGAGTATACATAATAAAGCATCTTCTGCAAAAGTCTCATGAACAATTACAAAATACTGTATATGAAAACAAGCCAAAGTACCCAGAGATTAAAATAAGGCCATTTGGGGTTGCTCTTAATGATTATGTATTGTTACTAATTAAAGACATTCGTTTTATACTGTTCTCATGTATTGCAAAGAAAAAGAAGCTTGTTAGAAAGTCAGCATGGTATTTTTCTCCCAGAACAAAGGCAGTAAAACTGAGATTCTGGAACAGATTTAGATTTCAGTGAGAACAAAAGAACAGGTCATCCTATTCTTCACGCTGGTATACAATTATTATACCGTATTGTACAAATACATTAACAGCTGTTTGCTCCCAAACAATTTTAAATTCATAAAGAATTATTGTTAATTGCTCATGAAGTTTCACTGGAATTACTTGCATCATAGTTTTTTACACTTGAAAATGGATTCTTGATTTAATATTGCTAAGCATGTGTTATGATCTATGCAAAAATGGGAGAAAATGTTTTGTGTTAAAAGAGCAGGGAGACACTCTCTTGGTCTCTGCAAAATGCCAGTAAGAAACTCTAAATAAAAGGATTTTGGAAAACTGGAATTTCTTGTTTGTGAGGAAAATTCATATAATTTACAATAAGAATGTAACTGAGGAAACTAGTCGACACAAGATTCTTTGTCCCATTTATAATAAGAGCCGATTTTCCGAGTGTATGACAACCAATAATAAAAATTCTTTACAAACAAAACAAGGTTTTGAAGACATGATGCACTAACACAGTGATCTATGACGTGTGTCAAAAATGATATGCCCTACATAACATTTTGGGTGACACATCAGTATTCACCAACACCCGACAATTCCTATTCTTGAAAGTACACCCCATTCTAATACGACAGCTGCAGAGGCTGCACCAAAATGGCATGTGATCTTGTGTGGCCTCTGGACCCATCAGAAGTTGTGCAAAGAGGGTCATGTTCTTGTGCAGCTTCCAGATTCTCCAAAAATAGGTTTATTTTACTCAAATTTGATATTAATAATTATTTGATGTGTCTTTATTAACACATGCCTGAGCTTGTGTATTTTTAAAAAATAATTGTATATTTTTAAAAATAATTTAATATGTTAAAAATTGTTACTCCTTTATTTGGGGGGTGGGAGGCTGGGTGACATGCTAGCAGAGTCATGTTATGCATTTTTGACATTGCAAGCCCGACCGATTTGCCATCACTGTGTTTAAACACCTAAGAGTAATGTAACATGGTGCTAACAATGAGTAAGAAAGCTTTAACACAACACAAACAACATGGATACTTGCTGCTTAAGTGTCACTGACTCCCTCAAAATCTGCAATGGCTGGATTGCCAGGACTTCTGGATCAGACTCCTCATTCTTTATTTTAAAAAAAAAAAACATCACGGGGATGAAAAACCAGTAAGAACTTTACTTTGCAGCTATTCTTGCACCGTATTCCAATTTCTGAATCGATTTTGCAGGAGGTCAACAACATCAAAATGGCAAATAGGTGAAGTAGTCCCACCTCTTTTCACACACACATGCAGCAGATATTATAAAGGGGCGGAGCTTTGATAATCCAGCTGCCTGCTATTTTGATCTCACAAAGCCTCAGATGCTCCTGAAATTGTGGCCTAACTGTTGCTTAATAATTAATTACTATTAGTCCAGTTTTGGTTGGCAGGCTACCACACTGAAAGCAGAAAAGAAAAGTGGAGATCATCCAACTTAATACTCCTATTACTTTAGCCATGTAATAATGTTCAGAGGCTGAACAAGGAAAGACGGGTACAATACAAGCTCTGGGGCTTCCTTTTTCTTTTTTTTCAAGTGTATGGATTTCAGGTCAAGCTTCTAGCTTTACCTCTAGGCAAGGGCACAGAAACTCCTCCTAGCTCAAGATAGCTAACCAGGGTTTACATCTTCAAACATAAACATTTGTATTTCTCTCTTAATGAGATGCACTATGGTAATTGCTCATAGAAAATAGACTTTACTTTAGTTTCATACAAACACAATGGCAAAAAGTGTATGTGATAAAATTCCCTGACTTGTATCGCAGAAGTGTAACTAGATGGAGGGATTTGGCATTCCCATGATAAATCTGCCTGCCTATGAATATACAGAGGCAATTTCCCCTCTGCCCTGCAGGATATGTGTAATTCTTTTGTGCTCAAAGGCCTCTGACTTAGTTGCTATAATTTTTTCTACCGGCTAGTTTTGTATAGGTCTATTTCCTTCTCTATTATACATGCCACAATTGCAATTGTTGATTCATTACTTCTGGGGGAGGTGTTTCTAAACAACTAGAATAACCTTTGATGCTACAATACGTGAGAAATGTACTAAAAGTAAGATCCACATTCCATAATCTTTGGTTTTAAGGTCAGAGTATGATATTATTCCAATTCCGGTTGTGCTTCAGAAAGCCATGAAATTGGCAAATTAGAAAGCGATTCAGTATTCCATATTTCATAAGCTATAAATGCTTTATTCACCATTGAATGCCATGAAGGATTTAGAAGTCGAGGGCCCTTAACTCATACTTTACATTTATCTTTTAAATCAACTGGGGGCGGTAGAAAAAAGTGTTCAGGTTGACATTCAAGTTTCCTAAATAATTTTTAAACAAATACTTCATTGAATTTATGACTAATGTGTCTATACAAGGCTTCCCCAAATCTATGATCCAGCCATAGTTACTTCCGACATACCTGAACCTTTCTGCATGATGAATGCTAATGCTACTGACAATATCTGAAACATTTTATGTACTACTACATTTTCTGCTACCCTCCTAAGAAATGTGGTGGCTTGCAAGAGGTTGGACAAGAGTGATGGCAATTGATCAAGGACCCAAAAGGAGTGGGAAGGAAAGAAAAGGCTGAAGGATAGGAAACGGCTACAGAGAGATAGCAGAATAACAGCCTGAGAAAGAGAGTGATCCCGAAAAGTGCCACGTTGTTTGTCTGTGAAGTATTCACATTTTTTCCAGCTATAATTTTTGATGGTAAACTTACATTCTTGGCAATTTCAGGATTATAAACCTATATTTTCAAAGTTGCAACTGGCTTGGGTGAGAATTTAAATGAACCAAACCGGAAATAAATATATGTTTTCCCCAAAAACATATATTTGCTGGGGTCAAACTGCAGAATGTCTGCTGAATCTGTGGCATGTATTGTTTTCCACTTAAAAAATCCACAGAATTTTAAGGAAAACAAAACTTCTGTTGCCATTTAAATTATGGCTCCATTCCCAGTTACAAAGTCATACATTCTGTTGTCTATGTAGGGAAAATAAATCTCCAGATGACCTGCTATAGACCCATTTTGCAATCATACAACACCTACATTTGGGTGTGGTTTTGTGCCATTTATTTTGGTTTTAAGGGTATTGAAATGTGGGATAAAAAATTATTCTCCTTCCAATGATGTCACAGCATCACCAGTTAGCCTCAATCTCACCCACCCTCCATCATCTCCTGCACTGTTGTCCACTCCATACAAATGTCAGGGTTCCAACTAACACCCCCAACCGAGTAAGACTCAGAGGCAGTATTCCCTCAACGTTCTATTTTATTAGAGATGTCATATTGGCACATCTGGGAAACCCCGAATATGAAAGCCCCCGGATTTTCCCTATCCAAAGGAAAGTCAAAGCCCCTTCCCCTGCACCCACATGTCTATCACATGGTCCAATCAATCCACCATCCTAACTGGAGATGTTTCCCAATCATGTCTCTCCAGATGCAGCTGAGTGTCATTGACTCTCAGAGAAAGGAATGTTGTTGTGACTATATATCTCTATCCACTTCATGCAACCCCCCCTCCCATTTTCCCACAGCAGGTCTGTGCACTAAAGGTGGCAGTCCTGAAGATCCAAAGAGAAAAATGGCCTCCAGGGCTGACAACAATCTCATATCAAGTGATGAGAAAAAGCTAGCATAACTTAAAATTGTGGAGAACTAAAACAACAAAAACTACAAAACTCAGTTTATTGATCACTTTCGGTCATAACCTGTTCTACAGCATTCTTAACCTAATGATTAATCCAACCTGCTTATAACAAAAATGCTATCCTGGCAGCAACAAGCAGCACTCAATACTAATTCTAGACAAGGGACCACCATTTGGATGACTCGTGGTTAATCATAAATTCTTCCATCTTCTGTCTATTTTGCAATATTTTCTGGTTTTATTCACTTGGTGAAATTCTTCATTCTCTCAACCCATTGATTTCTCAAATGTTCTCGAGCCCTTCGTGGATAAAAGTTAAATTCATCTTAGCTTCCAGGGATGAGAATCCAGGACACTGAAAACAGAACTTGGGTGAATTGTATATGTACAGTACAATCATCCTATCTTCTGTTGACAATGCTTGTTTTTTCTGAATGTTTCATTTGATTAAATGGCTAATTAAAAGAGCAAGAGCCACCAAAAGACTGACTCTATGGGCCTTGTGATAGTGCCCAACATCATTCCATGTGTATGAAAACTCACATGTTTACACACGTAGAGCCAGCCGTTTGTTTAAAGGATCTTTTAACTGGAATGAAGCTCATACACAGCAGATTCATGCACCGTTGGTTTTGTCACTTAAGAAAGTAATTATTTCTGATTCACTAATTCAGGGTAAATTAGTTCAAACTTGCATTCAAAATTCACAAATAATAGGGAATAAAATTAGCTTAACAAGCAGAATCACATCCATAAGCAACAAGGAAGAATTAGCTCAGATAAAAATTAGCATTCACTCAGTTTAACAAGTTACTCTACACACACAAGGAAGCAAGAAGACATAGGGGAAACAAGCATTCAGATAATTTTAAGTAACCTAAGGACAAAAAAAGAATGGAAGATGTAGATCTTAGCAAATTGGATTTGGAAGGTAATATAGACTGCAGGACTGCATTAGACAATTGAAATGGAGTTGCTGGCAAAAACAGACAAGGGTTGCCATAGACACTTCAAATAACAGAATAAGTAGATAAAAAGATGTTATAATTACTATTTCAGGAAGCAGAAAGAATAAAACTTCACTTCTAGGTTGCTCTTGGAAGATTTGAAAGTCATTGCATACCATCTACTCTCCAAAATTGCTAATTTAAAAACCAACATTCATCCAGTATCTAGAAATACTGAATGATTGGAAAACTGGATGGATAAATTTGTTATTTTGGAACCTGGAATACTAAATAATTGGGTGTGATGGTTAATAGCCAACAATGATTCTTATTATCAGTATGTTTACAGGTAGACCTCATTTAACAACCATTCAGCAAAGTGTCCCTGTGATCATAAATTTGTGATTTGTGATGTTTTGTACTGGATTTTCATAATTAAAACCAATGGACAAGGCAGCAGGAAGTAGTAGTCACATGAGATCTTCACTTAACAACCCACACTGTCTTCACCTCATGACAATAACTGGAGACTGTAGGAATTGCTGTTGTTAACCAGCATAGTCACGTGACATCCACATTGCTTGGTAATGGAAATTTTTGTCCCGATTACTATTGTTAACTGAAGATTATCTGTATCTAACAAATTATATATTTCATGTTGGCTATTAAAACTATTGATTTTAAAATTGATTTTAAAATCAGCAACTGGTATGTACTTCCTTCCAAGATATAAAAAGTTTCCAAAGACAAGGGGGATTAATCACAAGTTTAAAAAGAATTATACTAGAGAGGATCAGAAGAAACAAAATGAATCTTCAATGAATTAGTATCAGTAAATCAAAGTGCTGAAATATTTCATTGGGAATAGACAACGAGATAGTTAATACTGGCCAAGCAAAGAGACAATAGCTTGTGTGAACTCAAATGCATGTGTACATTTCCAAGCATACAATCAAGACACATAACATTTTGCTAAACCAAATGCAACAAAAACAATAGGTATTGTCATGACCAATGATTAGAAACGTTTTTATTACAATGGTACCTTGATGTTCATCGTTAATTGCCTCTAGGAGTACCAAAAATAATGAGTACCAAACAATTTTTCCCATTAAAAATAATGTAGTGAGTCACAAGACAACTGATGCCAAAAAGTTCTAGCTTGTGAGTTGAGTACCAAACAAAGGATGAGTACCAGGAAAAAATGTTCATGTTAAAATGTGTTGAGTATCAAATTCAATAAGTTTTAAAGGAATTGAATATCAAGGCACCACTATATATGTTTACCATTTTTTAACAAAAGGGCAAAGAAATACATATAATGAACAGTACTGGAAATGCTACTGCCACAAACTGTCATTATATTTGTTGATCTAAATAGAGAGATTGAAATAACATTTTCGGAAGGAAAACAAGAACAAAAAAATCTGCCCCTGCCTCCCAGCATCCATCCAGTATTCATCCAGTGGTCTTCCGGGTGCGATTCAAGGTGTTGGTCACCACCTTTAAAGCGCTCCATGGCATTGGACCTGGATACCTTCGAGACCGTCTTCTGCCACCAGTAGCCTCCGAACGGCCAGTCCGCTCCCACAGAGAGGGTCTCTTCAGGGTGCCATCGGCCAAATTATGTCAACTGGTGACACCCAGGGGGAGGGCCTTCTCTGTGGGAGCACCTGCCCTTTGGAATGAACTGCCCCCAGAAATTCATAAGATCTCTGATCTCCGTGAATTTCACTGTGCCCTCAAAACCTTGTTGTTCCGCCAGGCCAGGCTATCAATGTAAAGATTTTAATTGGTTTTAAATTGGTTTTAAAAATGAGATTTTAAATTTGGGGTTTTATAATTTGAGCCTATTATTTAATAATTTTAATTATTTTTAAATTTTGTTTGTGCTTTTAATCAGGCTGTACACCACCCTGAGTCCTTGGAGAAGGGCGGTATAGAAATAAAATAAATAAATAAATAATAAATAAATAAATAAATAAATAATCTGGCCCGTTCGCCACAGCCCGTTTGCCACCGCCACATCCTGTTCGCCACCACCACCCATTCTAGAACAGCTGATCGGTGCCACACCAACCCCCCTCCCCCCACCGCAACATTCGCGGTATAAGACACACCGAAATTTTCACCTACTTTTAGTGGGGATGAAGTGTGTCTTATACTCCAAAAAATACGGTAAGTATAACTTTATACAGGTCCAACAGTATGTCAGTACCCTGTGGGTGCATGTGCATATGTGTCTATGTGTGGCATTTAATTAGATATGTAATGTATGATTCTATTTCATAGGGAAATTCTATGTTTGTAATTACTGGATTTATTCAGGTATCTCTCTTGGTTCAATTGTACAAAACAATACAACAACAAATAAAGAAATATTTTGTTTCAGGAGTTCCTTCATATTTCCCAAATTAGACTCTACAGAGCATAATATCAAGAAAAATGGGAAATTTTTCTGAAGGTCTTTAAACTTGTCACCGAGCAAGAATTGAAAAACTCATATTTAGTACATTATCTGGAACAGTGTTTATTCTTTAAAAGCCAGCATACCCGGAAGTTGAAAGTCAAATAAATACTACAAAGGTTACTTAAATATAGTAAAATCATCATTAATCACCTATCAGACATAAGAATTTTCATGCACTCAATTGTCATTTTCTGTTTGAAACTGTTTTTACATTTATCACTATACTGTATATGTGTATAAATGCCTTGTTTTTTGTAATTTATCTCCCACTAAAATACATATACACTTATGACATATACAAATATTACATACTGCAGACCTCTGAAGAAAAGCATTTGTTTTTCTCTTAACAGCTTGAACAGATAATTTGAGAATAACATTTTCAAATTATATTCTTGCCATAGCCTACATGTGCCTCAAACCCATCTCGAAAAGAAACATTCATGTAATAACAGTAATAAACCAGTTTTTTTAAAAAAAGTGGTCACCACTCAAAGTTAAATGCACAATGCACAATGATTACTAGGGAGGGAGATCACTCCATTTGCAGAACAAAAATTACAGGACAGAGCATTAAATATGCATTTTCAGGATTGTTCAATTACCGCACTGCCCTGTAACTATGGCCTGAGAATATCTATTTCAGTTTTACATTTGGGATGTAATAACAGAGAATGTCCTGAACTGAATGAACTGCTGAATAGGGAACACATGATCTTTTTGTAAAATAAAGAAGAGCCTTTCCATGAAGCACAGAGCACACAAATATTTGCATGCATCTGTGCCCTTTCCATATTTAACGAAGAGAATGGAAAGAGCACATGGGTAAGACAGAAAACTATTGTAGAAGCTGAACCCATGCATTAAATAGCAGCCTTTAATTTTTTATTTTTTAAAAAAAATCCTTTCAGCACATTTTTCAGAGTGCCTTGAATAATGTTTAAGATTTAGCAACAAAGCCTCGTGCTCTTGTGAATGCTCGATTGTTACATGGCTACAAAGGCATAGGCTTAATCAAGACTTTGTGTCCAAATCTATGAACATGCAAATCAAATACTTTTTTTTCCTTCAAAATAACTGTAACTGCAATGTTCAGTTTCAAGGACTATAGCCTACTATTACAGATGTCTTAGATGAATTTTCATTCATCTAAGTCAGGTAAACAAAGACCCCGAACTACGAAAGGCTTGAATTAAAGGCAATATATGAAGCAATGTCCATACACTGTGGAAACACAAATACACTTCTACGTTTTTCATATTGTGGCTTATCCCCAAAGAGAAAAGCACGAAAGCCAATGTTATTGTTGACTTTTAGTTTAGCTAAAATTCAATAAATGAGCAAATGAGCATCCACGGCTTCAAATACAATTGATTACTCATAGTAAATGAGCAAATAAAAAAAGCAACTCCAGATTGGCAAGAATGTTCCCCGGCACGCCATCAACATGTTGGAAATGCAACCATCACAAAGGCACCCATTACCATATGTGGTGGACCTGCCCAATGGCGAAACAATATTGGCAAAGGATCAAAATACAAATAGAGGAAATAACACACCAAAAGATAGAACTAAGACCAGAAAGCTTCCTACTAGGCATAGTGAATGGACACTACGAAAAAGAAACAACATATTTAATTATACATATGATAACAGTAGCACAAATACTATACGCGCAACACTAGAAGAGTAGTGATATACCAACACCAGATAAAGTAATCAATAAAACTATGGAATGTGCGGAATTAGATAGACTCACAAAGGAATTACAAAATAGGGAAGAACATGACTTTTACTTAGTATGGGAAAAGTGGTATAGTTGGTTGAAAGATAGGAAAGAGATGAAGCAATACGAAGTAAACAAAATGACCAAATATAGTATGATGGAAACAAAGAACAGACATAGGTCAACAAAGATCAATAGTAGATAGACAAAAGGGAATGACCAAATAAGGAAGAGTCAAAATACAAAGAGAAATGTATATTACAGTTGCGACAAACTTGACATATATTGAAATGGGTGTTTATATGTTTTTATGTTTTATACATTTCATTGTTCTGTTTAGTTTGTACTTATAAATAAAAATTGGAAAAAAAAAAGCAACTACAAATGTATTCCGATATATGAGATCGACCTTTCCAATATATACCTGGATAGACCCTTAAGCTTGTATGGATTCAACTATTGTTAATTTCTTGTAACAGGAGCTAACATTTTCTTAAGTTTTTAATTTTCATAATTGCTGAAAAATGAAAAATGAAAAAAAATACAAATAAAGTGAACAATCACCATGTATCAATTTTGGTCATCCAACCACAATGAATTCTGGAATAAAAAAAGGGCAATTGGATGCCTTCCACTCTGCTAGTGGTTTTGAAGGCCTTCTATTTTCCATCCCTTTCTACAGGCACAAAATCCAAGATAGTTTTCCAGTTACGGCAGCGGCAACAAGCCAAAGTGATGAAGTATTTCAAAATGATAAAACATGGATTGTCATAGAACAACACAACATCTGCACAAGTTGTGATGCAAGGAAAAAGAGGCAGAGTTTGCATAATTTTTCCTTGAATGTCCATGATTCCAATTCCCTAAAACTCACTTCCTGGAGGAAGCTCTCAAAGACTCTAGATCTCCCCATAGCACAGTATTCTGTATCTTTTAGGAGTGCGTTTCATACTTCTAAAATAGGAGTTAGGAGGCAAATTGGTCTTTAGTCTATAAAATGAATTTCTGTCCACTGAATTCCTGCAAACCATATAAAGAATGATGTTTTCTACTGGGTTGTTGATAGTACTTTCTGTACTATTGTGCAAAGCATATGCAAGGAAGGACTTGGTGAATGAAGCATGTTGGAATAAGAGAAATATGCCTCCTTAGAATGCAAAAAGAGCCACAACCTTTGGAAAGGTGAACACAGTTATTTCAAAGTACTTTCCAGTTACAGTGATTCGTTGGTATTCGACTACTTCAAAACTCATCAAATCTGGTACTTGATGCATTTTGACACAAAAATGCTGTCCCGGTACTCGCTGTTTGTTTGGTACTCAACATCCTGGGATAGGAAGAGGGAGATGGCCTCAGAGAATGGACAGGAAGTCTGCCATGCTGGGAAGGTTGCTGCATTGGGGCTGCCCTTGTGGTGCACCCGGAGGCTCCAGCTGGTCCAAAATGCAGCCGCATGGGTTGTTATGGGAGCTTCCCGTTACTCCTGTGCAACACCTCTCTTGCATGAGCTGCACTGGCTGCCAGTGGCCTTCTGGATCTGCTTCAAAGTGCTGGTATTGACCTATAAAGCCCTACATGGCATGGGCCTGGGATACTTGCAGGACCACCTCCTACTGGCCTCCCACCACCCAGTGCGTTCACATAGAGCTGCCCTCCTCCGGGTGCCGTCGGCCAGACAATGTCGGCTGGCAACCCCTAGGATGAGGGCGTTCTCTGGGGCCGCACTGACCCTCTGGAATGGGTTACCCACTGAGCTCCGGATGGCTCCCAATCTCCGCACTTTCCGTGCTGGCCTGAAGACATGGCTGTTCCAGCAAATTCCCTGATCAACTATGAGGTTTTAATTTTGAGGATTTTAATTTTCATATTGGTTTTAGGTGTTGTTGTTGCTTTATTTGTGTGAGCCGCCTCGAGTCTTTCGGCATATAAATTTTAATAATAAATAAATAAATAAATAAATAAATAAATAAATAGAAGCAGAGCACAGTGGTCATGGAGGGCAGACAGGAAGTCTGCCATGCTGGGAAGGTCACTGACATAAGAAAAGGGGAATGGTGGCAGAGAGCAGACAGGAAGTCCTTCCCAGCCAAAAAATGGGGGTCATGTGATAAGTCACATAGTTTGTTTGGTACTCAATTTTAGTACTCGTTGTCCCTCCCGGACCAACAAGTACTGAAGTATCACTGTATTTGTTTCTCGGTTTATTCAAAAGGCAACACTTTTGCTGAGATTGCCAGTAAAGCATCTATGTACAAGTAGTCCTCGACTTATAACTGATCAACGTTACAACATCCCCCTCCCAATGGTATGGCCCAGTTCTAAAGTTCTGACACCGCTCTCCGCCTTGCAGTCACACTGCTGCATTTCAGGTACCTGGCAACCCAGCCTGCATTTACAGCTATCTTCAATGTCCCACAGTCTTGTGACAATGTTTTATGTTTTTGCTGAAAACCATCATTTTTACTTTTGATTTTTGGTAAAAATATCCCATAGCGAACAATATTCTTTATGACAGTGATTTTACAACCACAGAAAAGGTTGTAAAATGGGACCTGGTCACCTGATGATCCACTTTATGATTGTCATGATTCAGAACCATAATGGACACGCTCCATTACAATTGTAGGTTGAAGATTACTTGTATGTACACACAAACAAATACAGCTAGAGAATGGTTTAACTACTCCATGCCAAAACAGATCCAATGGAGTTGCTAGTGGAATTTTAGGGGCATTTTGCTCAAGCTAATGTACTTTGTGAAATATGTGTTTCCAATGTTTTTACAGTCTTATTTACAGACCATCATACAACCTCATTCTTTTCGTATCTTCTCATCAGGGTCATGTGTTGCCATTATTTTATTAGTTTTTGTTTTCATTGGTGCAGAAGAATTTTACATTGTTAAAAATTTGTATTAGCGAAGGCAAGGTCAGAAAAAAGCACTGTACATGGAACAGAAATGAACAATATTCTGTTTCATTTTTCATTTCTACAAAATTGTGCTTACAGTACCCGTTTGGCTCCTCTTATGTACTGTATACAATTTACTGCTGGGAAGTATTTTGCCATTAAGGTATAAATTTAAAGATTAAAGGTATAATTAAAGTAAGGTATGTTTAATATAATACCAAAAGTCATTCTAAATTTTAAGAAGTTATTTTTTAAAATTCTATCTATGAAATATTGTTTCATAACTTGAAGCTAATTGATTATTCTGGGATAAAAACTATTCCCACACTTCCTGTTTTTATTCCCCCTCTTCTCAACCTATTCTTATTCAAGAAGAATATTCTGCTTTTGTGTGTGGTGGCGGGGGGGGGGGGGGGAGGAAGGAAGAGAGGAGGAGTATTATAAAATAGACAGCAAAGCCAAGAAATACAGCCCTGGACACAGATTTCACCAAACCTGCCTTCACCATATGAAGCTATTTCAAGATGTCATGGAATATACATCTCCAAAACCTTTTCAAGAGCAAACTTGTTTCAGTATAATTCTTAATATACTGGTACCTTATTACTATTTCAATTATTTTGTTGGGGGTGTTACTTGGAATCCTGACATTATTCATAGAGGTGAAAAGAAGAGAATCTAGAATTCAGCATTCTACAATGAACAAGTGTTACGGCAAGCTTTCAAATTCTATTTGTTTATTTATTTTATTATGTACAGTATTAAATTTTATGCCACCTATTTCTCCTACAAGGTGATTCCAGGTGGTTTATTTTATTTGTTTATTTTTATAAATAAACTTTTTATATTTATAAAAACTAGGCTTTTGGCTGAAGTTGTCTAAGTTGTCCACTCTTGCCAACAAATATTCATTAAGAGATGGGATGGAAAATGAAATCTTTTTTTCCCAAGTTAAACCTGAATTTAAAATAAGTTCTGCATAATGATCAACTTCTCACTGCTTATTTGGTAAGAACAAACTCTTCAGCTCGTCTGAGGTTTCCTAGCCCCTAATTATACTGCAATCTGGTTAATGAGCTGTGGGATGTATTTGAAGACTGCAAAATTATAGAAATAATTTCAAGCCTGACTCTAGGGCACATTTTAGATCACTTAAAATTAAGAGGGAACACAAAGTTGCTGCATTATTTCATTTTTGGTGCTGCCAGATATTAAGCACTAGGAGTGTGCAAAACCTTTCCAAGACAAACTGTGCAATATCCAGAAGAGTATACAAAATAAACTACTTCTAATTACTAAATGCAGCCCAATCTTGTTCCCAGGTTTGTATAGCTGCTTCAGGAACTGCTGTTGGAAAAAGGTTGTATACACAGAGACAGCTCGTTGGGCATTAAAATCTTTGGAAGGATTTGCATAGACATATTAAGTTCCACATTGTTTTTTACATTGTATGTTCATGTGCACAAATACATACACAATATAATTTGGCATAGTCTCTTTTTTTAAAAAAAAAAAATCTACAGTTGGCATAATATATACTAATTTTTTTCAGTTTTGGAGAACTGTGTGATGGAATGTTTTACAGGGGACACAGAGAAGAGAGCAATGCAGGGGAAAAAGGACATTACAGAGGAAACTTTTGAGTTACGAAGAAGCATGAAAAAACTCACAGTAATTTTGCCTTAATTATAGTAGGTATAAAGTGTGGGAGAGATTTACATGGTGGGTTTTCAGAGTCTGTTGCATTATTTTACTTGCAAGAAAGATCTTCCCATAAATCTAAGTGTTTCCTGGGTTTGGCGGCCTCACAGAGATCTTTCCATCAAATGAAAACCCAAAACAAACATGAAAAACAAAACCAGGAAAAAAAAATGTTGGTAACTCAAAGCAATTGGGCTGACAGCAGATACATGGAAGAGAACACCCTGTGGGTTTGCAACATATTCTGAAGTAAAAAAAAAAAAGTTTTGATTTGGGGTGTTCTACAATTCTGAGGTTCTTTGAAATTCCTTCAAACCATGGACATTTTGACACTCATTAATCAATCTGACAATAGGCAGCTTTTCTATCCCTGCAGCCATTGACTGTAGCATGTTGAAGCAGGGTTAGAGTGTAAGAGGGCACTTAAATGCATATATGATATGAGAACGAGAAGCAGTCTGGTTATTAAAAGAATAATGTTGCCTCCCTTGAAAATAAATTCAGTGCCAGTCGAATTCTTTGCTACGAGGAGACAAGAGTTCATGGGTGGTAATGCAACTTTGCTGACTATATATTGTGTTTTATTTTTTCAGACTATTTGCTGAATGGAAAAGCATGTTGCAAATACACTAGACTAGAGATACCACTATGCTGTCGTGCTTGTCATTACAAATGCAAACATTCGGCTTTTTTAATTTGTTAAACTCTGCAGGCAAAGAAGGAAATTTGTCATTATGTTGTTCATGGGCTTTGCAGAAATGAATTCACTGCTGTTTTTACTTGTTTCTCTGATGGACTCAGCTCTGTGGGTATTTATGCAGGCAGGCTGCCAAAGAACAAACTAGCCCAAACTTAACTTTTTCTTTCACTGTTTGCTACGAGAAGTTGAAATGTATTTTAAAAAAATCAAACACTTTTTACAATCTTTTTCTATAAATTCTGAGTAAGTAACACTCAATATGTACAACTACATTATTCATGTAATTCAAGAAGAAACATTAGAGAAAAAAGGTTTATTTTGAATTTATCTTCTTTCTTACAGTGGAATTCCTATGGTGTCAGAAGACAACATTCAAGATGCTTTGAGTTTCTGTCTTTTGGGACACATGCTGGAATATTCTATTCCAAGAAAATACTCTGAGTGCAGGTTTTTCATGTTGAGGACAGAATATTTTTTTCTTTCATGCAGCTCATATTCTGCATGTGTTTTCCAGTTGGAATAATGTGCAAATTATTTCATCTTGTCTGCTTCAAGAGCTCTCTTGTACATAATGAATGGAGAGTCTGGTGTTAATATTTTCCATCCTTTCCCTCCTCCTGATTTTTGTATAATTTGACAATGGAAGATTGGGGATTGAAGAACTAGATTTAAAAACTTCAGGACAGTTTTGGGGGAGAAAGATAGGACTATTTGACTTTTTAAAAATGCCTTGTATTCTGTGGACTTCTTCAGTCAACCAACACTACCTGGAATATTTATGAGATAGATACTGTCACATTATATTCCAAATCAACATTTTAGGATGCACCTGAACCCAAGAAAGGCTACAGACATAGGTAAAAGTATAATTTACAAGTTTAACTACATCACAATCCATAATACCCTTTGAATCAACCAACCAACCAAATCGCTTCAATTCTTCTACTTTTTGAAAAAAGCAGAATACATTTTTCTTCCACACTGAGTGTTAAGACTGCTTCATTAAAATACTTAACAGTGAGAAATACTAAACAAAGCTAAAGGCTGTTAAGCAACAAATTATGTCTCCACTATCAGAGTAAGAAGTATACTCATAAACATATATATTTGGATAACAAGGAAAATGTATCCTTATCAGCTTTTCTTTATTCTACAATTCCCTTTTTCATTTGCTCTTCCTTGGTGCTTTAAAACTATTGCAAAAGAAAGAGATCCAAATGCCACATTTAACAGCACAAGAAAGCCTGAGGGTGGGGCAGAGGTGGCCGTAATCCACAGGTAGTCAATAGCTGTAGTAGATGAGTTAGATAATAACACATCATAGTTGCTTCTATTCTAATAATAAGCACAATAAAACCTTAGAAATACCACTTCCTTCTTGGTTTATTTACAATAAAAACCATTCAGTTGTAATTATTTTGGACTCTGTGCAACCCCATTCTAGCAATCTTGTAATAAAATCACCAGCAACATTTTTAACTTATTGTAAAAGAGAAAAAAAGAGTTCATTTTTTCCTTTTACAAAAATGTCCTAAAATCATTATAACTATTACATAGTTGGTTTATGGACCATTAACATTTTACATTTAAACTTGTTCATTTATTGTAAGGTAGCAATGAAAATATTTTGCTTTAATCATGTCTGTTGATTAAACAAATAGCATTTCTCTCACGCTGTTAGCTCTAAAATTATTTTGTGTATGTGTAAAAATCTTTGTATTCTAAAAATTCACTTCAGTATAAATGTTGTTGACAAATAACCAAAAATATATACAGTATTTGTCTCCTATAATAATAGGCTATGATATGCTTCAGTTTAATTGTCTCTGTTCTGTTCCCCAGGCACCTGGCTCTACTGGGAACAGGCAGATAAACTCTAGCAAACAGGTTTTCATGCAGATTATATTTATTTCGGGTATCCTCAAACACATAGACTTACAATCATGGTGAGTCAAGGTGAGGTTCATCCAAGTATTTCATAAGCTATCCCATTTCCTAGTGCAAAATGACAGTAGTTCTGTCCCCGTTCAGAAAGTATGCTTCTCTCTTCTGTGGTAGTTCAAAATGGGTCTTTGTTCCGCACCCAGGCAGAGAGCCTCAGTGGCCAATCAGACACACAGATGTGGTCACATGTCATGGACTACATTTCCCATAATGCAATCTCTCTCTACATCTCCCACAATGCAATCTCTTAAGGAGACAGCTCTTAATTCTTAAGGTAACTAATTCACTATAACTCACTATCTGAAACAGCACAGTCTCCTTTTCTCTTCACTTCCATTTTCACAAGCTAAAGTGGGAGATAGAAGAAATAATGGTTTGGTTTAAAACTATATGTACTTCAGTTAATCAGAATCAAACTTTTTTCTTCTTTTTCTTTTAAACTATATTTCTTGATGATCTTGAATATATTTAGGTTACACCCAAAATCACAAGCAGCCTTGCATGTACCTCACCATATGGACTGTACATACACATACACACGCAAACCAGGATTTTCAACTTACATGGTACTTCTAAGCTAATTTGGAATGAACTGTGGAGCGCAAACCAAAGAATGAAGTCACTCCATCAGCAGCCAGGCAAACTCTAATTAGCAGTAGATGTTGAACCATAATATATTAGCTTTAAAAAAAACAACCAAGGGTGGACTTTAGAGGAAAGAGTTCTGATGCTATTACATGCAAGCTCACTGACTTAAGAGGAAAGTTTCTAAAAAGAACTATCTAAAAAGTGAATATTGTTAAACAAAAATGTCAGTTTGCACAACGGCTGGTTTGTATATCACCTCTTTATTCTCTCATTTCACCACTTCACCCTAATCATTTCTAAAATAGTTTGAGAATTACATATTTAATAAAAATGAATATAAGACAGCTGTTAAGATTAAAGTTAAATGAAAAGATTAACTGTACTTCCAGGTAGTCCTCAACTTACAACCATTAAACTGATCCGTTTGGGGGTACACTGGTATAATTTTAAATCGTTTTTTAATTGGGTTACCGATTTTAATTTGGTATTGTATTGTGATTTGTATTGAAGTTGTTATTTTGTAAGCCGCCTTGAGTCCCTAGGGAGAAAGGCGGCATATAAATCGCAATAAATAAATAAATAAATAAATAAATAAAATAAATTTGTTTAGTGACTGTCCATATGACTGGGTCACCATCAATCTTTGTAACCTCCCCGGCTGGCTTCTGACAAACAAAGTCAATGGGGGAAGCCAAATTTGCTGATGATTCACTTAGCTGCAGTGATTTTCTTAACTACTGTAGCAGAAAGGTCATAAAATGGGGCACAACTCAACAACTGTCTTGCTTACGCAATGGAATTTTGGTTGTAAGTCAACAACTATCTGTACTGAATTTTTTGGTGTATAAGACAGTCCCCCCCCCAAATGTGGGTGGAAATGTCTGTGTATCTTATACAGAAAATGTTGCCGAAGCCCCGCCCACCCGCCAGCCCCCACCCTTCGGCCTCTGTCTCCCAGCAATTTATCTCCTTGCAGCGAACAGCAAACAGCCTGGTCAGCTTCAGCACAGCTTGATTTAGCACAAGCAGCTGATTGGCAGTTTGATTGGCCTCCCGGAATACTGCCTATTAGCTGTTCCAGGCTGCAGGGATCGCCACCGCCTCTCGCTGCTGCCGCTCATTGCCGCCTCCACGTATCCCATTTTCGGCCTCCATGTGCTCCATTTTCGGCCTCTGCATGTCTCGTTTTTGGCCCGTTCCAGATAGCAGGGATCGCTGCCGCCTATCCCCACCTGGAACGGGCCAAAAACAGGACGTGCAGATGCCGAAATGGGGCCCATGGAGGTGGCAATGGGCAGCAGCAGCGATGGGCGGTGGTGATCTCCGCAGCCTGGAACAGCTGATAGGTGGTATTCCGGGAGGCCGATCCAACCGCCAATAAGCTGCTTGTGCTAAAACAAGCTGTGCTGAAGCTGATTAAGCTGTTTGCTGTAAGGAGGCAGTAAATTGCTGGGAGGCAGAGGCAGATTTTTTTTCCCCTTTGTTTTCCTCCCCAAAAGCTAGGTGCATCTTATACTTCGGAGCGTCTTAATAGTCCGAAAAATACAGTATATTACTAGAGTTCACAGAGAGGGGGAGGGGTCTTAAGATCCTTAATTTCTAATAAAAGATGTGCTAGTTTTGCTAGTAACTATTCATGTCAGTTATAGCATATCAACCCCTTCCACAATTTCAAATATCCCTAATGATTTAAAAAGATTGTTAATGTAACACTACATCAAGCCAATCAATTAGTATGTCACCCTAACAGATCTGGATGTTACGGTTAAACTGTGTTTTGGTTGGACAATTTTAAACAAGCATTTACAATGTAATGACATACAATATGTCATGTATAGATTCCAGATTCTGGGCAATAGCAACTTCAGAAGAAACTATTAAGTGAAAGAGAGCAATACAATTTCATATATTTTATATATTGCTTTTTTACAGTATGTGTATTATAGTACTTAATTGACTGTGTAATAAAATCAAAGCATCACATGTCTGTATTTGATTACCACTGCTTTTTTAAACATACACACACACACACACACACACACACAAACATACTGAGGTCAGAAATCTTTCTAGTGCTAGACACTATCATATGCTTTTATGTTCGTATCATAAAAGCACAATAAAAGAAAATAAGATTTTTTTTAAAAAAAGCAAGCAGAATACATTTAACAAAATTCCAAAGGGCAAAGTCTTCCAATAGAACATAAAGATCTTTAAAGTTTAAATGCTTTGTAAAATTTTGTAAGCTTATTTTTAAGATATGGAACATTTTTACATTTTAAACTAATTGTACTGAGGAGTGGCACATTAAAGACTTCCAAATATATATAAAATGTTAAAAATGGGAGCCTGCTAGATTTCATTACCATTAGCTATTTAATCGTAACGAGAAACCAAGTAGAGAGATAAAACTGCTTTTAATGTGTATGTCAGGGACATCTGGAAAGAATAACTTAGTTCCAACATACTATTTACATTTTAAGACAATGGCATTTGTCTGGAATACCCTCTTATTTATTTATTTCCACAGTTCATTCTTTTGAACAACAATTATAATACCACAATTCAGTTTTCCATGCAATAGATTTTCCCTCCTTTCCTTTCAGTCTAGTCCTTTTTTTCAGTCTGCTGTTTCTTGATTTTTATTGGAAACAGACACACGACAATGGCAAAAATGAACTCTTGGCCATGGACATGAAAGCAATGAGGGAGGGTGGGAGTAGCAAGACCGAACAAAGGTTACTGGTACTAAATTTGCTAGTAACTTTTTAATTTCCTGATAACGATAGGAAAGTGATACAGCTACTGCTGATGCCTATGGATGCAACAGAAGCCTTGGAAATATGAAAGCAGCAAAATCCCTGCCTGTACCCTTTTAATATTTTCTTTTCTCCAAGCTGTCTAGATGTCCTGCTTCTACTCACCATTCATTCTTATTTGATTAGCAAAGTCAGAAGCGAGCAACCTGGTGCTCTTGTTTAGATATAAACAGAGGGTTATCTAGATAATGGAGATGCCAGTTCTTTGGAACCTGTCTGCCTACTCAGGAAGAAGATAAACAGGGATAGTCATGGATCAAATTGTGAGAATTCTGAGGAAACAGGCCTAGGATATAATTGTAAACTTCACTCAAATGTAAATGTGTTCAGGCATATAGCAAGGTCCTATGCATAGATAAGGTAAAGAGGTAGATACCCAAAGTAGGATTTAAAGCAAATTCTACCCTGAATTCTAGTAGGAGTAATTTTAAATAGTTTGCCTTTAACAAACCAGCAAACATTCCATTCTTCAGAAGCCTCCACATTAGCTCCAAAAGTTTTTTTCCCTACTGTTTCAATTTTTCTGAGGTAACTAAAGGCTTTCCTCCTCCTCCTGATTGTTTCTAAAACCCTAGTGCAGTTAATTGTTCTTGAACTGACTATGTAGCTACAGAACATTGGTTGTATTCAGCTATTCCAGAATGAGCTTTTACTCTCTCTTTTTTGTGTGTCTCTATGAGTCAGTGTTGACTCCTGGTGACAGCCTGGATAAATCCTGGCAATTTTCTTGGAAACTGAAAGTGATTTTCCATTGATTCCTAGGCTTGAGAGAGGAGGATTCCTCAACTGCTTTCATGCCTAAGGTTGGAGTCACAGTCTCTGGATTCTAGCCTGATGCCTTAACTACCCTGTTTCCCCCAAAATAAGACATCCTCTGATAATAAGCCCAATCAGGTTTTTGAGAGTTTGGCAATAAGGTCAAGCGTTTATTTCAGGGTTCAAAAAAATATAAGACAGGGTCTTATTTTGGGGGTACACAGTACTATACAACCCGGCTCTCTTTACTCTTTCTAAAGGTTGAAAAAAATATAAAAATGATGTCATCAAATACATTGGTAAAGTTTGAAAAATGTAACCTCTGCTTACTCCAGGATCCAATTTATTATTTTACTTTTAAAAAAGTCTGGGAAGTTATCACTTCAAAAATCTTTGCCTAAATTGAAAAATAGGATGGACTTTCACAGAGTTGCTAATTCTTACTCTCAAGTATAGTTGTCTTCAGCAATGAATACATTTAAATATACCAAATATTACATAAATGTGCTTTAGACAGGTAATTTGCAAGTACCGTATTTTCCGGCCTATAAGGCGACTTTTTAACACATGAAAATCTTCTCAAAAGTCGGGGGTCGTCTTATACGCTGGGTGTCGTTCTCCTGTAACCAGGCAGACCAGCCTGAAAGGCTCTGACGAGCCTTAAATGGCTCTGGTGATCGCAGCTCTGACAATCCCAGCTGAGTTCCCTGCAACTCAGCTGGGATCGCCAGAACCATGGCTCTGACGGTCCCAGCTCTGACAGTCGATCCCAGCTCTGACGGTCCCAGCTGAGTTCCCTGCAACTCAGCTGGGATGGCCAGAAACCATGTAAAAGGAAAAAAGTTTTTTCCCTTTTACTCTAATGATCCAAGCTCTGACGATCCCAGCTGAGTTCCCTGTAACTCAGCTGGATCGCCAGAACCATGGCTCTGACAGTCCCAGCTCTGACGGTCGATCCCAGCTCTGACGATCCTAGCTGAGTTCCCTGCAACTCAGCTGGGATCACCAGAATCATGGACGGTCGATCCCTTCCCAGCTGAGTTCCCTGCAACTCAGCTGGGATGGCCAGAGCCATGTAAAAAGAAAAAGGTTTTTCCCCTCCAGCTTGCTTACCTCAGCTGCTAGTCGCAACGCTTGCCTTGCTTCGCTTGCCTGAATCTATTCCATCAGCAAGCAACTCCCTGCCTGCAATCAAGCAAGCAGGGAGTTGTGGACTTCAACTCCCAGAATTTCTCAGCCAGCAAAGCAAAGCTGGCTGAGGAATTCTGGGAGTTGAGTCTACAAGTCTTAAAGTTGCCAAGGTTGGAGACCCCTGTTCTATTGGGTAAGTTTTTTCCCCCCTTTGGGAGCTTTAAAAAAAATAGTCAATTGGGGTTTTTTTAGTTGTTCTTTTTTAGACCTAGCCATTTAAAGTTTAGGAAGTTTTAAATTTAGCTTTCATATAAAAATAATAATAAAATAAAATAATATTTGTGCAGCTTTCTGAGATTTAGTGTGTTTCTGTAGTGTTCCACTCTAACTACACAAACACACAAAATCTCACAAAGCTGTATGTGGAATTTTGTATGTGTAAAGTGTGAAAGTTGGTTTTTTGGACTTTTTGTGGCTGTGTGAGGTTCCTGCTTGTTGCAGGGGCTATTTTGGGTCTAGCACAGCTGCTTTTACATTGTGGGTGAGCCAGTTGTGTTGTGTGTGTGTAGAGTGTGAAAGTTTTTTGGGGGGCTTTTTGTGGCTGTGTGAGGTTCCTGCTTGTTGCAGGGGCCATTTTGGGACTAGCACAGCTGCTTTTACATTGTAGGTGAGCCTGAGTCTTCTATAGAAGTATTCATAGTATTCACGCAGCTTTGCAACTCAACTCTATAAGATGCAACTTCATTTAATAGAGAACTGATTGCCTTATAGAAGCCTTTATTTATTGGCTTTGGGTGGCTTGTTTATTTTCTGAGTTACCACTGACCATCTTCCAAAAAATGTTAAAAGTTAATGTGTAAGATTACCCAATTGCAGCATCGCAGAGAACATCATTCTTATAAATTTAATTTATAAAAAAAGACTAATAAACATTATTAATTTCAAAAATTCCAAAATGGGAGGAGGAAGGAGTGTTATGTATGTTCATTACCTTGAATTACTTGTAAAGTAAAAAAAGTGGGAAAGAACTCTTAATAAATAAAGTAAAATAAAACAAATATTTGTTTCCCCACAAAAATGAATATAAATAAATACACAAGCAAGCTCCCTCTTGAATTTAGGAAACTGCACATTATTGTCTCTGAAATAAACTCTTAAAATCTCAAAAATACCAGGGAAAAGGTATTTTTTTAAAAAAACACAATACGCTTTTCTCTCCAAATGTTCACATGGACTGAAGGCAAGGTGTTAAGCTTTGTGTAACAAGATTGAAACTATATTTCATTTCTATGGATAAACTACATAACAAAATGTAGAATCACATTTAACTATAGAGATATTGCAATATAACATTTCTAGTATTGTTTTATTTCACATTGGCTTGTGAATTATATGCTGCCTCTACATTTTAATGCAAATGTTACTTGATAATATGAAAAGGAATTGCATTTGTTTTTTTGAAGGCATGAGTGCAAAGAAAACCATTTCTTACCAAAGTGGTAGCCAACAGTTGCTTTTTAGTTCTTGAATCAAATGTTGTGAACTTTTGCTCTACAACTAAGGACTTCATATTTCATATTACAGGTCTTCAACTTTAGACGTTCTGATCTGATCACATTCTGAAACTTACAGTAGCCTATTATATGGACATACTATTCATTTTATATTCACCTCCTTGTCATGTTAGTGCAGAGGGCATCTAAAGAGAAGGGCTAATTAATCAAGCTGTCAGAGCCAATGAGGAGGAGCATGTTAATAGGACTTTTATTTTACCCTGGAAAGCAGCAGTTTTGACAGGAACCAGAAAATACAGCCCTGGTGTTGCTGTTTATTAGGCATGCTGAGATCAGTAGTAATAGAAGCCAAGCAGCGTACTGTATGTTTGATAAAGTGCTGGGTGTCAAGAGCCAGCAGCACCAGAAATTAGACTGACAAGAAGAAAGAGTTGTATAATATTGATAGCTGATAAACAGCACTCAAGGTCCAAATATGCAGTCAGGGAGCTTGTTACATTCCCCCCCTCCCCCCTCCCCCCCATAACATACATAACCTCAAATGCTTTTCCTTCTAGTTACAGTACCTTGCAGTAATACTTGGTTTTGTTTATCCTAGAACTTTTCTTAGATAGAACTGTGCTATACAAATACCAGCTTGTTGGAAATACATGGGTCATCCATGGGCTAAAGAAGCAAGGTTGCATGCCATTTTTTCCAACATTGCAAGCCTAGTCAGTATAGACAAAGGAGTGAGAAATATGAAAGCTGTCTCAGTTGTGGCAACAGGTTCCAACCTCTTTGATTTCCAGAAGAAACAGCACTGATCTGGGACTAATCACCAGGACATTTCAAGGGTGAGATATTTGAATTAGAATCTGTGCATTATCCCTGCGATTCTTTAGGTCATAGTACTTGACATACTTCAATGAGTATGGCTTTTAAGGTGAGATTATTGTTTTGTAGAGCTTTAGAACTCATTTTATTTAGCTATATACTAGTGAGTTCAATTTAGCCCATCATTTATTGCAGGCAGCAGTACTGTAATAACTGTTGGAAAAACAAGTGGCCCCTGCCTTTTCTAAACTAAGTGACGTTCCTTATATTTTAGCTACTATTATTTATACAGTGTCCTCTCTTCTTTTACTTAGATAGCACCATCGATTAATGGTTCTCTACAAACAAACAAAAGAAAAGAGCACCCTTTGCTTAAATGTAAAAGCTTTTGCATTTTTTATAATGAAAACTACCAGAGAAGAGGGGGAGGGGGGGATTTGAATTGAAAAAAAAAAAAAGCTAGGCTAAAAAAAAAAAAAGAAGAAGAGAAAAAAGCAGCAGAATCTGGTCAGCAGTAAGTAGTACAAGATGTTTCTTATTAATTCAAAAGTACTATTTTGTGATTTTAAGACAAAATGGTGGGGAGATCAATGGTGAAGTTTTTCAAATTCTCTGTAAAATAAAATAAAAAAATCTGTGCATTAAAATCTTGAGCCAGAATACATCACACTGATAGCTCATTCTAAACAAATTTGTGAACTAAGCCATAGTATGGTTTGTTTGCTTTTTTGGTTTAGCATGACAGTTGAATTCATTTGCTAACATTAAGCCCTGTCTTCTAAATAAATCCTTCAAAAATCCTTGCTTGTAAACATTTTTACTCTTCCCCTGGCAGATAGCAAAACAGAAAAGAACAATAATTTTCTTCAGAAGACATACACATCAGTAGACTTTCCTCCTCTAGCTCACTGCTTCTGTGGTGGATGCAAAACAGGCTTAGAGTTTTCCTTATATCTGTATGCATTTCCAAAACTTACTGGATTCCTCTTGTTGGAAACCAATCATGGTGGTACTACTATCGTTCATGAAGTGCAGGAGGTGGTACCACGAGCTTCTTTTCCTCTTAATCATGGTTATAAGAACAAGGCCACGAAGCAAAATCTTTCCTCTTTGTTATTGGAAGAACACAAGAACAATTTAAGTCAGTAGCTGCTTGTTAGAATGGGGGGGGGGGGGGGTATTATCAGATTGCAACCTGTAAGATCCAAATTGACTTCAAAATATTACTCATCATCGTCAGCTATTCAGTTTTGTCTGTCCCTCGGCCACTCTATGGATCAGCATTCTCCATGCTCCTCTCTCTTGCACTGCCTTCTTCAGATCCACTATAGCCATCCTGATGTCATCCTTTATAGTGTCCAACCAATGGGTGCTCATTTTTCCATTAATCACTCCCAGCATGATTTACTTTAGAATGAAAGCTTATTTTTACTCAAAAAGTTATTAGTGAAAAGTTATAAGAATTCATTAAATATGTTTCTTATTAGAGTTATTACTGAGCAAAATAAACAGGAACAGCAAAAAGAAGTTTTCTTTGGGTGTCTGGAAGGGATGTTTGGAAGAGATTCCAACACATTCAATGACCATTTAATGTTGGAATGCTGCTGAATGAGTGGTAGTTATGACTGGTCCTTGAAGTTCTAGCTGCCGCAATGCCTTCACAGTCATATGATTGTGCTCAGCAACCAGCATGGATTTCCAACCATTGCAGTGCCCCACAGTCATGCAGTCACAATTTGTGACTTTGCCACTGACTTCTCACATTAATGAAATGTGAGAATGAAATTAATGGGAAACCTGGTAGGAAGTTGAAAATTGAAGTCACTGGAAATCCTCCCTTAATAACTTGTAATTTGTTTAATGACAAATGCAAGTAGTCTACAAGTACTGCAAGTTGTCTACAAGTACTGCAAGTAGACTATGCATAGTAGTCTTCAAGTACTGCAAGTAGACTATGCATTGCAATGGTAACTGGGACCTGAATTTCTATCGCTAAGCAATGCAGTTACAATGCTGAGATCACATAACTGTGCTGCTTAGTGACAGCAGTGTGATCTTCAAAGCACATATGATATTTGTTATCCTATTGGAAGAGAACCCATGCTATATTACATTTTTGGAAAGAGAAGGTAAAAGGGAACAATGGGGAAAAAAATCTAAACTGCAACACACCTTGATGCAGGAGAGTAGAGGGGGACATCAAGATTACCAAGAAAACTACAACAGCAAAGCCAATAGAAGACACTTATAATTTCATGTGTTTCTACAATGGAAAGGAGAAGGAAATAAAATAACCATAAGAAATTGTAGGGATTCTGTCAGAAAAGCAAAAGCAAAGAATGAGCTGAGCTTTGTTACAAAAACATCACAAAAAACTTGTGAAGGGCTAAGAAACAAAAGAAAAAGCAAGAAGAATTGCAAAGGTTCCCAGATGAGAAGCCTAATGTGTTAACTGCTGTTTTTTTATTTTTGTCTTCCTTCAGAAGTAAAGCAAAGCTCTTGCAGGTGACCATCAATGCAAACTTTCATGGCTAAAGGCACCAGGCGTGAAATGTAAAATTTGTTACTACCGGTTCTGTGAGCATGGCTTGGTGGTGGTGGTGGTGGTGGGGGAATGTGACTAAGTGGGCGTGGCCAACTTTTTTTTTTTATTTTAACTTTTCAAAGGACTTTTTCTGCAAATGCAAAAAAATGCTTTGAAAAGTCTCTTCAGGAATCAGGAACACAGCTGGGATCGTCAGAGCCTTTTCAAAGCATTTTTTTAACCGCCTCTTCTGCTGAAGAGGTTGCAGGAAAAAAAATGCTTTAAAAGACTCTCTGATGGTCCCAGCTGAGTTGCCTCATGTTTTAAAAAATGCTTTGAAAAGTCTCTCTGACGATCAGGCAACTCAGCTTGGAGAACTCGGCAGAGAGACTTTTAAAGCATTTTTTTCTGCAAACTCTTCTGTGCTGCCTGATCGTCAGAGACTTTTCAAAGCATTTTTTAAACCACCTCTTCCCCGAAAGAGGTTGCAAAAAAAAATACTTTGAAAAGCCGCTGAGATCCCAGCTGAGCCACGCGATCACCAGAGGCTTTTTTTTTTTACTTTTAAAAGCATTTTTTCGGCAGAAGAAGTTGTAGAAAAAATGCTTTTAAAAGTTTTTTTAAAAAAGCCTCTGATGATTGTGCGGCTCAGCTGGGCATGGGGGGCGGTGCACAGGGATTTTTGCTACCGGTTCTCCGAACCACCTGCGGCCATCGCTACCAGATTGGAGGATCTGCTCCGAACCAGGAGCATTTCACTCCTGAAAGGCACCCAATCCAATACTTGAATACAGATAGATAATATCAGAAAGTGTTTTTATAGATAGAAAAAGTTTGTGTTAACCCACTTCTATAAAATGAAAAACTTGTAGAATACTCCCCTTGGAGACATACAGTATGTTTGGCCCTTATCTTGTTAACCTTTAGGCAAGCTTTTTATTACAGTCAGGCTCTGGATGATTTGTTGTTCTGTTTATTTTATCATTGCTGCTATCTTAATGTTTTTATTGTACTGTTTTCAGCTATGACTACTGTGACTGGGCTGTAAAAAATCCAGATTATATGGTAAACAGATACAAAAAGCTTCAGAATTCCAATTAAAGTATCTTCCTTTAGTTAGCTGACTTGTCACATGATTTTCTGCTTCAACGTGATCGTTTTTGTGATCCCACTTTTGTGTGATCTTTTATGTGATTTTACTTATGAATGTGAAGCATCTTGAAAGGACAATCAGTTCTGACATCTGAAAGATGGCTTAAAGGACACTAAGTAAAGTGTAAATTTAAATAAATGGCAACTAAACCTTCAAAAATGATATTTTAAGATTTTTAAGTTGAAACCATAGGCTGTTATTGGCAGACTGTTATAGGATAAAAGTAGTGTATGTGTTAATTTTAAAAATTGAAATGGGCTCTAATGATGAGACTGGCCTATACCCCACTTATAAAATATTAAGTTATTTCTAAAGCTAAATAAGTCCTTATTTAGAGATCAAGACATCAAATATTTTGAGAAAACAGAGATGTTTTCCAAATAAGTTAATCACACAACCATATTTTTTCCTCTCCCTTGAAATGCAACTATCAATGAAATCCAAACCGTTTAAATAGGAGAAATCTATAATCAATATACCGTATATGCTGTATTCAAGTTTTCAAGTAGTAAAGAAAATATTTATTTAAATAATAATTATATTATGCTTCCATGAAAAATATTGCTTGTATATGTAGTTTTACTGTTCAACTTTAGGCATCATAAATAGGAAATAATACGAATGCATTCTAATGTAAAGAAACTCATATACTTATGTACTGTCATTATTTTATAAATACCTCTGTTTTCTATATGCCACCATTACTGCGTCTTCTGCTTAATCATTTCAATGTGCTAATCAAATTATAGTTACTTATTGAAGGACTGCATTAACCTTATAATGCCCAATATTAAAAACAACGATAAATTGCCTTTATACATCTTAATGATTCAACACTACTACATCTAACATTTTTGTCCAATTTGTAGAATTATTTTTCATAAGATACTTCCATATTTTTATCTGCAGTTGAATCAATTGATACAAAACTTCTAGTAAAGCTCAAATCTGGAGATCTTTTGTCTAAGGCATAAATAATTATTTATGTAGTATCACTCTGCAAGGTAAATAGTTGAAAATGGGTACAGTAAGGTAATGTTGAACAGAAATTGCAAACATATTGTATTTATAAGTAGCCTGAAGTAGATGCATTAGTATCTTCCTTAAATTGGATTTAATTTCAGAGGAATTATGGAAATAGCATGAAGATTGCTTCTGATTTCTCTGAAGTATAATGTATCGGCCTTTGCTGTTGATTCAGGAGGACAGGCTTTCCTTGAGTTTGTGAGGCCTCTTAAGAATGGCCTCTTTCAAGTGCCATGAAAGAGCAGTACAATGTTAGAGAGCGCCATTATCCTTCTCTAGTCTAGATTCACTGTGGTATCTTGGAGAAGTCCTTATTCACCTCGTTAGCTGAGAAATGGGCGTTGACTTACCTGAACGCTTCTTCTTGTTGCTCTGGCTCCAGTGGTCAGGATTGGGTAATGACACGCTCCAGTTATTGATTGATTGAGTCTGCAAAGCTGAGAAGCTCCTCCCCTTTGTCCTGCTTCCCAGCTTTCTGATGAAAGACGATAACGCAGACAGGCACTTTGAGCTGTAAGAGAAGAAGAGAGATCCACAGAATCGTCCCCACCAACGAGGGCCCCAACAGGGTGGGACTGACCACTGGAGCCAGAGCAACGAGAAGAAGCGTTCAGGTAAGTCAATGCCCATTCTCGTTGATCCTGGCTCCAGTGGTCAGGATTGCGTCATGCCCGAGCCTAATTTCGTAGGGAGGGAACTGCCCGAGGGGGTGGGGAAGATCCCAGATGAACCTGTTGGAGGACCCTGCGCCCGAAGTTAGCCTCAGCCGAGGCAAACCTATCGAGACGATAGTGTCTAATAAAGGGGGTGGGGGACGCCCAGGCGGCGGCCCTGCAGATTTCTTCCAATGAAGCCTGCGTGGCCCATGCAACCGAAGTGGCAGCACTGCGGGTAGAGTGAGCCGTGATGCGGCGAGGAACCGGGATGGAGAGGACCTCATAAGCCTTAGCGATGGTGGCGCGGATCCAACGACCCAGAGTGGCAGCCGAAATCTTCCTGCCCAAGGACGAAGGCTGGAAGGAAACCAGGAGGGCTTCCGTTTGGCGCAGAGAAGAGGTGCGCCGAAGGTAAATGCGGACGTCTAGAGAGTGCCAAGCCTTTTCGAGCGGGTGAGTAGGATGAGGGCAGCAGTCGGGAAGGACTAATTCCAAGGACCTATGGTAAGGGGAATTAATCTTGGGGAGGAAGGTGGGGTCCAATCTGAGCACCACCCTGTCAGGATGGAAGATACATAGGTCCTCTCGGGTTGAGAGGGCAGCTAAGTCCGACACCCTCCTGGCCGATGTGATGGCCAGAAGGAAGGCGACCTTATACGATAGGAATCGTAATCCAACTTCCCTGAGGGGCTCAAACGGAGCCCTGGTTAGGGCATCCAGGACCTTAGGAAGGTCCCATGTGGGATATCTATGGAGGGGCGCAGGCCGAAGGTTGGAGGCTCCCCTGAGAAATTGCCGAATAAGAGGGAGAGAGGCGAGGGAACCCCGTGAGCCACAACAAAGGATGGAGGAAATAGCTGCTACTTGCCTGCGGAGTGTGTTGGGAGCCAAACCTGAGTCGACGCGATCCTGAAGATAGATGAGGACCTGCTCTGTGGAGGCCGCCGTAGAGGTGATGGAATGTCTGTCGCACCAAGACGAAAATGCTCTCCAGGTGGAGTCGTAGATCCTAGTGGTTGAAGGCCTACGAGCTGCCTGGATAGTAGTGACGACTCTGGGAGGAAGACGACGGGAACTCAGTAGGCGCCGCTCAATCGCCAGGCAGTTAGTTGTAGCCATGCGGCGTCCGGATGAAGAAGGGACCCTTGACGCAGGACGAGCCTGTCCGGAGGAAGACGCCATGGAGGACGAACCGAGAGGGCTATCAAATCTGCGAACCAAGGCCGGCGAGGCCAATGGGGGGCAATGAGCAGAAGTTCCGCCTTCTCCTGTAGCATCTTCCTGATGACCTTGGCGATGACTGGGAGAGGAGGGAAGGCATATAGAAGGCCGGGGGGCCATGCGCTGTGGAGAGCATCCACGGCCTCCGCTCCTGGCTCCAGAAACCGTGAGAAGAACCTCTGGGTCTGCCGATTGGACTGTGTGGCGAAAAGGTCCAGGACTGGAGACCCCATCAGGAAGGTGATCTCCGCAAAGAGCAGAGGGTCCAGAGACCACTCCCTGGGGTCCACTGTGGCTCTGCTCAGCCAATCCGCCTGAGAATTCTGGTGACCGGAGATGTGGGCTGCCCTCAAGGATTTGAGGTGTGTCTCCGCCCAGGAGCCCAGTCTCTCGGCCTCCTCCATGAGGTGACGGGAGCGGGTGCCTCCTAGGCGGTTGACGTGGGCCTTGGCGGCCACGTTGTCCGTCCTGACGAGGACGTGTCTGCCCTGAACCTTGTGGACAAAGACCCGAAGGGCCAGGTGAATGGCCCGGAGCTCCAACCAGTTTATGTTGTGCTCTAAATCCGCTCGAGTCCAGCGACCTTGAGTGAGGGAAGAGGAAAGGTGGGCCCCCCAGCCGTGAAGGCTGGAGTCTGTAGTCAGGATCAGACATTGAAGTTCCCTGAATTCCCTCCCCTGGAGGAGGGCCCCTGAGGTCCACCAATCGAAGGACCTGAGGACTTTGTGGGGGGTGGTGGACAAATCGATGGGAGGAACCCAACCCCTGTTTCTGGTAAGGGAGGAGGAACCACTGCAGGTGCCTGCAGTGGAGCCGGGCCCAGGGAACTATGCCGATGCAAGATACCATCTTTCCCAGGAGTTGGGAGAGGGAGGACAGGGAAGAGCCCCTCCCTGTCCTCACTGCCCTGACCAGAGACCGCAGACTGGCCAGGCGGTCCCGGGAAAGATAGACCTTGCATTGCCTCGTGTCGATGACAGCACCCAGGTGCTGGAGATGCGTCGTCGGGACCAGGTGGCTCTTGGCCCGATTTATAGAGAACCCGTGGGCCTCCAAAACCCGGATGGTGGATGAGAGATCCCGAAGAGCCAGGGGCTCCGAGACCGACTGGACCAGAAGGTCGTCCAGGTAGAACTGCATCCGGATGGGAATAGCCCTGAGGTGGCCCGCTATGGCAGCCATTAATTTCGTAAATACCCTGGGGGCTGACGAGAGGCCGAATGGGAGGGCCCTGTACTGGTAGTGTTGGTTCAAGAAACAGAATCGGAGAAACCTGCGGTGGGCCGGGAGGATGGGGACGTGGAGATATGCCTCCGTCAGGTCGATTGACAAGAGGTAATCCCCTACCCTGATGCCCTCCAAGATGGTCTGGAGGGACTGCATTTTGAACCGCCGGTAGACTATCCAGCGGTTCAGGGATTTGAGGTCCAAAATCGCCCTCCACCCCCCTGACGATTTTCGAATAACGAACAAGCGTGAATAGAAGCCTTGTCCGTGCTGCCCCAGGGGCACCGGTTTGATGGCCCGAATCTCCAGTAGATGACGGATGGCAGAGGCCACCAAGAGCCTGGAGGAACGGCTCTGCAAGATGGGACAGCGAAGAAACCTCTCTGGAGGGGTGGAGAGGAATTCGAGAGAGGCCAGAACTGATAGTCTTCCTGACCCATGCGTCCAACGAGGTAGCTGCCCACTGGCTGGCGAAGGACGCCAGGCGGCCTCCAATGGGAAGCTGGGCCAAGCCGTCAGCATGACCTACGGAAACCCCGCCCCCTGCCCCCTCGAAAGGGCCGTCTGGACTGACCTCTAGGAGGGGGACCTGGACGGTCCTGAGACCTAAATTGTCTAGGCGGGGAAAACCATTGACGACGGCTCCCTGAGAAACCCCCCTCAGAAGACCAGAATGGACGGAAGGAGGATTGTGACCTGAAGTCAGATCGCCGGGACAAGCTAGGAAGGATGCGGCGTTTGTCCTTGGACTCAACCAAGAGAGGATCCAGAGGAGCCCCGAAAAGCTTGGGCCCTTCAAATGGGGAAGAAGCGAGGCGCCATTTAGATTTAGCATCAGCTTGCCACTGGCGGAGCCAGAGCAAGCGTCTAGCGGCTATAGAGGAGCCGATGGCCTTAGCAGCGAAGCGAGAAGAATTTAAAGTAGCATCCGCTGAAAAGTCTAGGGCAACAATAACCTTGCTTATGTCCTGTTGGGTCCTCAGGTCGGAGACCGGGAGTCTGGCCTGGAGTTGGCGGAGCCATAAGATAGAGGCCCGGTTAAAAAAGGAGGCGGCCAAGGAAGCCTTGACCGACCAGGCAGTAGCCTGGTGTGATCTAACCAGGGAATGCTCCAGTCGTCTATCCTCCGGGCGTAGACCTTCATCAGGAGGCCCCGTCAAATTAGTGGGGGCTGACAATTCCGCTACAGGTTGGTCTACTGCAGGGACCTGCAAAAGAGAGGACAGTTCGGGTGCCAAATTATAGAGACGTCTGTCATTAGCATTGGGGCTGGGTCCAGAAGCAGGGGCCGCCCATTGTCGTTGAAGAACATCCCTAAATATCTTGGGGCCAGGGATTTCCTCAGATTCAATGGCAGGTTCCTCAAAGAGGAGAACGGAAGAGGAAGGGCCTTCCCCCGCATTAACTGATGAGGTATGAGAGGAACCCAAACCTGTGACGGCCTTGGCCTTGTGGAGCAGGGAACGGAAAAGCTGGGTCTTAAAAAGACCCACAAATGCTGGTTGGTCTGGGGCCAGACCTTCGTCATCCGACAAATCCTGGTCCAGAGGATCAGGAGCTGCTAAGGATTCTCTGTCCGAATGATCAGGTGACCCTGCCTGGGCTAGAGACTCCGATCCCTGAAGAGCTGCGTCGGCAGCAGAGACAATGAAGCCTTCGACATCAACCTGTGAGAAAGAGTGACTGGACACCCAAGAGGAGGTCTTCTGCAGCTCCTCCCTAACCCCCATTTTGATGGCTTCCCTGATGAATGAAGCCAGATCAGAGGAGATCTGATTGCCTGAAGCCAAGGGAGGGGGGGCCAAAGGGGAGGGGGCCTGTGTAGGATTTTCTTGGGGTCGTGGCTGGACAGGAGAAGCTTCAGGTTGAGGTCCAAATAATGCTATATTGACCTCCTTGGGCCCTTCAGATGGAGGGGTGTCCCTATCTGGGGACAAGGCAGGGGATGGGACTTGGCCAGGATTATCCCCCTTATCAGGCTGAACCTGGGGATCCGCGTTTCTTGGGCCTGCAGAGACAGGTACTGAACTTGCAGAAAGGGCCACCCCAGGAGATGGATGGGGGCTAATGGTGGCTTTCTCCTGGATGGCCTTCTGGATAGCCTTTTCAATAGCCCTATGGCGCTTTAGCTCTTCCCTGGATAAAGCAGAAGATTGGGAAGGCTTAGACCCTTTCGTGGTATGATGGGTCTTTTTGCTTTTCTTAGCAGGAACAGGGTCAGAAGATCCAGGCTCTTCCTGCTGTAAGGGTTGTTTGGCCGATCTGGAAGGCCATTGGGAAGCCATGAGAAACTCCTCAATTCCCCTGAGGGAAGGACAGGATTCCGAGGGGAAGCTGAAAGAAAGGGCAAGGCAGACAGTTAAAGAGGCCTTTCGCCCTCACAAGGCCTCTAGTCGCCACGAGGCCTTCCCAAAATGGCCACCAGGACTTCCAAAATGGCCGCCGGGACACTTAAAATGGCCACTGGGACTTAAAATGGCCGCCGGGACACTTAAAATGGCCGCTAGGACATTACGAATGGCCGGGGGAAGTCCTAATGGCCGCCCGGACTCTTAAACCAACACCCCTCTTACTTACATTTGGAATCCGGGCGATTGGGAGATGATCAGCAGAGCCGATCCACCCGAGGGGCTGGGGCTGCTGAACGAGGCTCTCCGCTGCTGCGCTGTGCCCAGAAGCCACTCGGAAGGAGCTGCGGCTAACAGGGGCCTCAGACCTCGTGGTCTGCCTCCAAAGCGGCTCCGTTGATAAAATCGCCGCGATCTGCTGGCTATTGGATCCCCGATAGCCTCTCCAACGCCTCTGCCTGGCCAGGCAAGAGGCTAGCCCCTTGCATGCAGCGGTAGAGGGAACGAGCCCTCCACGCTAGGGTGAGGACCAGGCTCAACCAGCCGGGAACCTACAGTCCTCACCAGCCAAAAATTGGCCTCCAGCGGTCTCGGGTACGAACCCCTTCGCGCTGGGAGCTCTACCAAAATTTATTGGGAGCTGGAGAAGAAATTATGTGGCAAAAGGGAAACTTTTGCCAGAGCTAGGCTCAAACGTGCCTTTCACAACCGGATTGAGTCAGAAAGCTGGGAAGCAGGACAAAGGGGAGGAGCTTCTCAGCTTTGCAGACTCAATCAATCAATAACTGGAGCGTGTCATTACCCAATCCTGACCACTGGAGCCAGGATCAACGAGAATGGTTCAGGGTTCAGTGGCTAGGAAATTACTTTTTTTTTCATCCCCAGAAATACAAAATTATCAAACACCCTTTAGAAGAGGAGATAAAAAATGAACATATGCATATATCCTCAATAAAATCCAGCTGTATCCATCTCAAAATAATTCAAAAAATGCAGGTGCAGGGTTCTGAAATGGACGGCATTTACAGTTAATGTAAACTTGAAAGCCAATTATATCTGGAAGATCCTATTAAAAGAATTCAGAAGAGAAGTGATGTATACTGTATAGGGTTTTTGCAAAAAAATATTTTTATTGATACAACTTGAAATAATATGCCAAATACGTTACATTTTATATTGATGATAGAGCAATGGAAGAAGAAAGTAAAATGCCTGGTTGGTAAAGATTCTGATCAATATATATTGAAGATCTTATAGGCGCTGGCTAACATGAATTATTAAGGAAAATTAAATTTTTAGAATATCTTTGGAGTTTTTATATATTGTTTCAATGTATGAACTAAGTATAAACTGACTATTTTTTTTATTAATTTACTGGAAGAATGTGTCACACTCTATAAAATATTTATTTTCTAATAAATGTTCCTTGTGTCTCTTTGTCAAATATTATTCTTCTTCTACCGTAACATTTCAAAATGTCTTAATTTGTACATATTTGCATATATTGTTTGTAAAAGGACCCAGGTACTTACAGACAGAATCCAGTATTGTTGTCCATCCTTAATATTCACTGCTCTTGTAAAAAATTTTATTTACATTTTGAAATAAAATTGTGCAACTGAAGGGACTTGAGTCCCAAATGATTCTTCTGTAACCAGAAGCATTCTTAAAATTATTACAATGCTTGAATTCTTTTTAATTTGAATTAATATGTTGTTGCTTTTTCTGTGATATTTTGTTGTGATTATTCTATCCACACTGTAGTTTGTTTCCTTGCCCTTTCCAATTTTCTGAAAATAAGGAATGGTTGACTAAATATTGCGTCAAGACTGCAGATTATGATTGAGCATGAATAGTATACTCTGAAAAAAAATATTTCATGACTTTCCTCCTAAGAATTGTGTTGTGGTCCTTGTCCTTGCCCCACAAGTTCAGTGCTATTGACTGTTGTTCCCTGTTGATTAAAAGGGACAGGAATAGTTATTTGATTATTTCCTAACTTGTTAAAATACATTTCTCAATCATTTTTTTCCCCAGAGTATTTTTATTCTTGAGAGGAAACGAGTTTCTTTTGGGGGGAGAGGAGAACACACTTAATCTTTCTTTCTTCTTTATCTTTATTTGATTTATATACCGCCCTACTCCCGAAGAACTCAGGGCGGTTAATGACATAACTTTAGATCTTTCCTGCCTACTTGCCAGTGTCCCCTGGCCCTTGAACTACATTTATAGAGATTCAGATGCTATTAAGCAATTCAGATGGACAAATGAGCATATAAATAGGATAAATAAATTTCCTCCCACTATTACAATTCCATAGAAGTAAGGTAATAACCTCTATTGCAGGCGTGGCCTTCAGTTATTTAAATCCCTCTGTATCAAGCTTATCTACAATTCCAAAACTGCAGAATATATGGCGTAAGCCTGCTATATTGGCTGTCTGGCTTGACCAAGTGTACTGTGTTCCGTATTCACAAAATTTTGCAATCTTTCTGTATGATGTTTATGAAATCTTAATCTAAACAATTAGTGCTTTCTTCACAACTGTTGCCAAAAATATGTTTTACCCTTATTTCCTTACTTGTTCAGGAATATTATTCCTTTAAGAACTTTAACCTCAAAACATTAGTGTAGGAACCCTTATTTACAGTATGGTAAAAGAATTTCTTTCTTTCTTATAATCCCATTAAATCTAAGTCTCATTTAACTACTAAGACACTTTTACAATGGACTGGCTGACGCACTGTGATAAATGGCTGCATAATATCTTTTAACAATAGGCCTGGCCATATCCCTAACCATAATGTATATAAACACAGCTTCTTTTTGAACAATGCAAAGTTCTCAATAACAGGAAGTAGAATAACTCGGAATACAAACATTTTTGCTAAGGTATTTTCTTTTTCTGTGAGAAAAAGAAACATCCACTCAAAATTGTTGAAGTTTCTGAATAATGCTGAGAACTCTTTGAAAGCTGTAGCCCAGGCAGAAAGATTTCCTGAAACTGAATGCTTTAAAGATAAAAGAGTTGGCAATGGGATGAAAGTTGTCCCATTTCTCCCCCCCCCCCCATTTTTTTTTAATATGCCAGAGAAATGAATGGAATGGCTTAGGAATATGTGCAGCTAGCTCATTCAGGAGCCGTCCTGGTTCCCCCTTTGTCCTGAAATATTGGTATTAGGTTACTATGCAAATCTAAGTAGCAATTATTTAACATGAACTAGATCCATAAGAACGTAATAAGCCAAAACACATTTGTCTGAAGACGTAGCCAACTCTCAAAAAGTTATTGTGTTGGCACACATTTTAAACATTCTTTCGCACTCTTGAGCTTTTTACTTTTTTAGGCAACTTTTAAAATTTATTACACATTATAAAATGGCAGTGTTATGGAAAGAATGCCTAAATTATAGGATAAATGTAAGTTTATTCAACAAGCTTCATAGTTTTTCCTGCTCATAGCCAGACTCCGATATAATTTTACATAAAATGGTATTATAAAACTGGACATGGTAAAACTACAGTATTTACACTGGAGACGAAGGTCTGACATTCTGTCTAAACGAAATTTCCCAGTTGTCCTGAATGCTTTTTATCTTGTTTCCATGCTAGCTGTTAGAAATGTCACTGCATATTGCCATTGTGATAGACGAATAAAAGCAAAGAAAACAACCTTTCTCAGAACTGAAATGTGGCAAAAATGGGAAAGCATTTAACATTTATCATTTGGGGTGGTTAGATACTACAGCTTATGAGTCTATTTATTAAAAACATTGTCTCTCATATTACATTCTGATCAGATTTCATTATCATTGTTTGTAGAGAATTGTAGCATTATTGCCCAAGTTATTTTAAAGTTGGTAATAAGCCTGATTCTGGTGTCCAAACTTTTATGAACTTTACTATAAATCTAATACATGAAGATGAAAACAAAAGCATTTCACTTTTTAAACTTTATCATATAATAAATCATAGGTGTCAAAATACATCCGAATAATACACATCTTCACAATAGTGTTTTTAATTTACAAGTTTGCAATTTACAATGTCAAAATTGTTATCAGAAAAGCAGGAAAAAACTATCAAAAGCATATACTATACTAAAAAGGCGTGAATGATGGGAACTATGGAGAAGATTCCATGTTCCCTCTTATCTGAAATACTACAGAAATGTACTAACATTTTTTTTAGTTATTTCCTACATGTATTATTTTTAAAAATATAGAGGCCATTTCAACAGCATTTTTTAAATTCATTTTGGAAATCATAATCATTCGAATTCTTCTAATTCTCACTACTGAATGCAGCAGCTTCATATAACTAGAATCATACATTATTTCATCTAAGTCTATTTCTGTGACTAATATTTATATTTTTATTTCATCAATTTTGTTATAGCTGCCCAATTCATATACACTATCATTCCAAAGAAATCATTCAAATGCACTATCATTCCAAACATATCTCTTCATCATTATAAGCAAATGTAAATCTACACAGGAAAATTGAACGCTGATTAGTTGTAAAATTGCACTGAAATATAGCAACATTTGTTCCACAGAAATGCACATACTTTTTCACAAACAATAGTAAACTTATAGAATAACATATCTTCTCAAATGAGACTTTCTCCAAATGCATAGAGGCACATACAACACACACATCTATTCATCTCTTTCTCACAACAGCAACCTAATAACTTTCCCACATTAAACCATGATACTTGTGTAATACAAATAAGAAAACCCAATTTTGGAGAAATAACTGGTGTGACTATTGTAGTCTTACTGATCTGCTACTGACACAGAAATCGTAATAAAATTATTTTTAAAAAATCTAGAGTTACAATGGAAACTCCCATTGGAGATACCAAAATTGCAAACAACTGTTATTTTCAGGTGTTGGAAATATGGCAAAAAAGCAAGTAGGTATATGTTACATAGGTATATGTAACACAGGGATGCAGTTATACTATTTACTTCCACAAGATATTTTATCAAGAAGCCAAATTTATAAAAACTAAAGAGGTAAATATCATCAAGAGAAAGTCTTTCAAAAAGGCGCACGGGATTACTCCAATGTCTGAAATATATGAATATTGTTTCCAAGGAGAAAAAAACGTTTCTGCATAAATCTAGGTTGTAAATCATGAAAATTATTGTCAGTTTTTTATAATAACTCTGAGATTTGCTTTAGGTCAGAGTAGTTGCTATAATAGTTTTTTGAGTTTTATGATCCTTCTCTCATAGAAATAGATTCCTTCCACTCAGTTAATAAAAATGCTATTTATCTGGTGCCAAATAGATAGAAATCACCACTGACAATATTTAAGACAAAATTTTTCTAGGAACTGATTAACTACGCGGATCTATTTAAGTCAAACCTGATATTCTATTCTATTTCAGGTTTGACTTAAAACCTGATCCTGATATTCTATTTGAAACAAAGGATAATTAGATAAGACTACCTTCTCCCATCATACAGAGTTTTTTCTCTTTTTCTAAAAGAATATGCATGAGTCAGTTAAAACTATATGCAGAAGGAAGTTGCATATGGGTTGGTGGCCAGATGAAATGAGAATATAGATAATACAGAAAATATAGACATTGGTGTGATGGTATGTGGGAAAGATCTTGGCAACAGGGTGAAGAGATGTTGTCTAGGGAATGGTCAGATAAGAGATGATGTAGCCTCACAACCCCTAGTTTCTTGGGCTGTAAAGTAGCTGGCAAGAGATCTGTAGTTTCAGACTTGCAAGATTCTGTTAATGTATTGTAGCTTTATAATAAAGTAGAATTAGCTTATCTGGCCATGTTTCCTGTCTGGTCTACCTGATAAGGCTGAAAATTTGGCTATATACGCTCATTACTTTCAAAGGAATGTATATTCAAATGTATTTAATACATAGAATAGATTCCCAACAAAATAAACCCGATTCTGCAATATGCTTACAGTTATAGATGATACAATTTTGTTGACATTAAAAATATTATACATCCCCCACAGAATCAATGGATCAGGAATAGGAATATGTTCCCCTCCTCAATGTTTCCTATCCTATTTCCCCTACTAATCATTGCCATCCTACCTTAACTATGGATAGGGGTAATATATGGATAAAGGTAAAAATGAAGGTAAAAGTTCCCCTCACACATATGTGCTAGTCGTTCCCGACTCTAGGGGGTGGTGTTCATCTCCATTTCAAAGCCGAAGAGCCAGTGCTGTCTGAAGAGGTCTCTGTGGTCATGTGGCCAGCATGACTCATGGAAAGGCACAAAGGCACATGGAATGCTGTTACCTTCCCACCAAAGGTGATCCCTATTTTTCTACTCGCATTTTTTACGTGCTTTCGAATTGCTAGGTCGGCAGAAGCTGGGACAAGTAACAGAAGCTCATCCTGTTACACCTCGCTAGGGATTCGAACCACTGAACTGCCAACCTTTCGATCGACAAGCTCAGTGTCTTAGCCACTGAGCCACCGCGTCCCTTAATATATGGATAGATATTAACAATTGTTAATTGAAGAAATGCCATTTATATTATAAGAAGCTTCTGTTGGAGTCAGTGCATGATCTCACAGTTCTCTGCCATTCCAAAATCTATGGCTAAGAAACTGGCAATATTATAACTGTATTAGAAAGCCAGTTTGGTCTAGTGGTTAAGGCTTCAGGCTGGAAAGCCAGAGACTGAGTTCCAGTCCCAGATATAAATAAACAAATGAACCCTACAAAACTGCCTGCAATTTAACTATGGAATGTACGATTTTTAAACTTTTGTTGTAATATAATATTTTAGCACAAACCAGCATTGTTTTGAATGTTAATCTGAGTCTTATTTGAATGTAGTCTTTTTACTGCAGTTTGGTAAAATATTCAAAGAAGGCAGTTTTTCCAAGAGAACAGAAAATTCTCTTGTGCTCTGTTATAGCAATAATATGAAAATAACTTGAAAGAATGAAAAGCCTTTAATTTCAATACATTCCCTCCCACTTGTCTTTCTTCAGGTGAGTCTTTATTATTATGCCACAGGCAGTGTTAACTTTAAACCTGTCTAACTGAGCTCAACAAAGTTGCTGCAATTTCACTGCTTACTGGGATCCTAAACCAGGGGACAGCAAACCTTGAAATATAATTCCATAGAGCTATGCAAGTCTGACTCGCTTGTTCAGAATATCTTACTATAGTGGTTTTCCAGAGGGAAACACAGAATAGTCAAATTAGATATACTACTTGAAACCAAGATTCTCCAGCTACCTTCAAGGTTACTGTTTTGAAGAACTGACATGTTTATTGAGGAATGCAGTCCTGAGAATGAAAATCAGGGAATCAAGCGTTGCCATAAATTACTAAGCTTGCTCTCTGCAGCTCATATTTTTAGCAACAAGATATGCTACAACCAAAAGGAAGTTTCTCATAATGATATATATATTCTTTAACAATTATGGTACAAATAATCATTTATGCATCCTGCACTAATCCATAATGTCTGTGTGGTAGTGAGACAAATTTTATTTCAGGATTTTTTATGCAGATTCTAGCATTTTGTATCTAAGTTATTTGATTTATCTATAGAAAATTGCTCAATCTATAGAAAAACCTAATTAACAATATAAAAGTAGACATATAAAGCAGCAATAAAAATAGTAGCAATAATGCAAATTCCATCTCATGCTATTTAGTCATCAGTTAGATATCAATACAGGAAGAGCCGGGTTTTTAATAGCTTCCTGAAAGCAGTAAACTATGATTTTAAAGATGATAATTTAATTTTGAATTCCACCTAGAAAGAAGTTGGCAGCCAATTCAGCTTTTGCAATACTAGTATTTTATGTCTAAATCTAATACTTGTGTTATATGTCTAAACCAGCTGGTCCCAATTAGCAAATGACCAATTGCATCTTATACCAACTGTAATCTCTTCAAATGTGGTCCCAAATACAGCCACAATGTTACAAGGTCATGAGTCACAGTTGCAAGCATTTCTTGCATTGAAGACTCTCAACTGGCACATAAAGTTCAGCTGGATGAAAGCCTTTCTAGCTACATCTTCCAATTGCTCAGGCATTTCTCAAGATTGAACACTGACTCTCTTTGGCAGAGAACAATCCCACTGAGAGCTAAATCTGGTATTGTCCCAGACTTAAGTACATTCTGAACCAACAGCTACTCTGTCTCGCTAAGTTTAAATCTTTTCTCCACATCCAGACCCTTACAGCTTCCAGATACCAGTTGGAGACTTCCATGACATATCCCAAGTGGCCTTGAGAATTGAGAACCAAGTACTATCACAATCTGTGACAAAGACACGCGTATATAATGCACAAGGAATCAACTTCAAGATATAAATCTGGATTCAATGAGAGATGATCCTTAACATGGATGTAGTGTTGTGCTTTACAGAGCTCATCTGTGAAACAGTCTTGGTGGTGCAGCAGACTAAAAGTGCTGTTAAGTAACACCAGCTGCCTGCAATTACTGCAAGTTCAAATCTCACCAGGCTCAAGGTTGACTCAGCCTTCCATCCTTTCGAGGTAGGTAAAATGAGGACCCAGTTTGTAGGGGCAATAAGCTGACTTTGTATATATATATATATATAAAGAACACCGCTTATGGGGGCCAAAAGCCCTACTAAGCGGGTATATACAAAAGTATGAAGGCTATTGCTTAACGCATTGTAAGCCGCCCTGAGTCTCCGGAGAAGGGCGGCATATAAATTGAATGAATGAATGAATGAATGAATGAATGAATGAATAAATAAATAAATAAATAAATAAATAAATAAATAAATAAATTTGTGCTGACTTTATTGATATATTGTAAAGATAACAGTCATATTTTTCATGTGTAAAATGCAATTTTGTTTTGTAATTTAATATAGCACGTTTTGTTTAAATGTGAAGGAAGGAAGGCTTTTAGAAGTATTCTTTCTCCCATAGCAGCCAACTCAACCCAATTGTGATACATACTACAAACTATTCAGAGTCATGGTTTCAAAACCTGTTTGTGATATTTTTGGAAATAGTCTATTCTGTTTCTCTCTCTTTCCCTCATTCATCTACTACCGTATTTTCCGGTGTATAAGACGACTGGGCGTATAAGACGACCCCCAAATTTTCCTGTTAAAATATAGGGTTTGGGCTATACTCACCGTATAAAACTACCCCTCTTCCAACGCACACCAAATAAAAATTAAAAAAACATCAACTGGCTCACCCACAATGTAAAAGCAGCTGTGCTAGACCCAAAATGGCCCCTGAAACAAGCAGGAATCTCACACAGCCACAAAAAGCCCAAAAACCCAACTTTCACACTTTACACACACAAAATTCCACATACAGCTTTGTGAGATTTTGTGTGTTTGTGTAGTTAGAGTGAAACACTACAAAAACACACTAAATCTCAGAAAGCTGCACAAATATTATTTTATTTTATTTTTATTTTTATATGAAAGCTAAATTTAAAACTTCCTAAACTTTAAATGGCTAGGTCTAAAAAAGAACAACTAAAAAAAGCCCCAAATAACTATTTTTTTTAAAGATCCCAAAGGGGAAAAAAACTTACCCAATAGAACAGGGGTCTCCAACCTTGGCAACTTTAAGACTTGTAGACTTCAACTCCCAGAATTCCTCAGCCAGCTTTGTTTTGCTGGCTGAGGAATTCTTGGAGTTGAAGTCCACAACTCCCTGCCTGCTTGATTGCAGGCAGGGAGTTGCTTGCTGATGGAATGGATTCAGGCAAGCGAAGCAAGGCAAGCGAAGCAAGGCAAGCAGCTAAGGCAGTGGTTCTCAACCTTCCTAATGCCGCAACCCTTTAATACAGTTCCTCATGTTGTGGTGACCCCCAACGATAAAGTTATTCCTAAAACCATCAAAAATATGTGTTTTCCGATGGTCTTAGGCCAGGGGTCCCCAACCTTTTGGACCTCAGGGACCACCAACTTCATAATTTTAAATTTCGCGGTTCAGACAATAATGATTTTACCCAGCCAACAAAGCACTTATATCCTTCCTCATCCATTTTCTTAAAAAAGAGGGGGGAAAACACTTTTAAGGTTTTACTAAAAACAGTTTCCAATTACATAGTATTGGCATAAAGCCTGGTTAAAGCAAACATGCTTAGTCATAAAGACTTGAGGCAAGCCATTCTGCTTAAGGTTTAAATTGAACTGAAGTGCATTATCCGGTATAATGCAGATTACTTCTGGCTGAAATACCATAAATTGGGCATCTTAACCATAAACCAGGGATATGAATTTTTTTTGTATGGGTGCTGAAGGCTATAGTAAGTACAACATGTTGGAGCCTGCACTGCAATAGGGGACGGAAACATATAAAAGCTTTAAAAATACAGGAAGATTAAATATTGTTACTGTTAATGTAATCATCTGGACTCCCAGTACAGGATGGGGTCCTTCAGGCACTCTCCCTCGTCTCTCTCTCTCTCTCTCTGTCTTCCACTCTTTCTCTCTCATTTTCGCTTTCTCTCTCTCTCTCCGTCTTTCTTTCTCTCCCACTCTTTCTCATTCTCTCTTTCTCTCTCCCCCACTCTCTCATTCTCTTTCTCTCATTCTTTCTCCACCCTCTTTCTCTCTCTTTCTCCCACTCTTTCTCTCTTTTTCTCTGTCCCCCTTTCTCTCCCCCCCACTTTCTCTCTCTCATTCTGATTCTCTTTCATTTTGTCTCTCTCTCTCTCTCATTCTCTGATTCTTTGATTCTCTCTCTTTCATTCTTTGTCTCTTTCTCTCTCTGTCTCATTCTGATTCTCTCTCTTTCTTTCATTCTCTCTCTCTCTCATCTCAATGGCCAGCCAGTGTCTTGGGGCTGAGAGGAAGTCAAGCATCTCCCTGAGAGACTGAGGGCTGGAAGAAGTGTGGGAGCGAAGCACTACTTGAACTTGTGCGGCATGAGCATTCGCCTTGGTATATTTGCGCCAGCCGATGGCCAAGGCAGCCCTCATCTCTCTACTGAAAGTGCAGCATCAGGATTCTGCCTTGCTATATTTGCGGCACAAGGCAGCCTTCGTTTCCTGATGCTTGGGACTCGGAGCGGTAAATGGTGACTGGTCCGGGGAGCAGCTGGATTTTGCTCTCCATTGCGGACGCCAGATCAGCCCCCTGCAAGATCTCATATTTCGAGGAGCGCTCCCTGAAGTGGCACTGGAAACTTTGGTCGGGCTCCTCCAGAGACGAGAGCTTGCAGGGGGCCGATCTGGTGTCTGCAATAGAAAGCAAAATCAAGCTTCTTCTCTCTGCTGTGAAACTCCGCGCAGAAACCAGCTGGGTCCAGCATTGAGCGGCATACAGCCTTGACGAGATCGGCACAGCTTCCCCTCAATGTTGTCGGCGCTCCCATAGCATCATCAGTCAGCGCCAGCAACTCAGATTTGGGAAGCTGTGCCAATCTCGTCAAGCCTGCATGCCACTCAATGCTGGAACCAGCTGGTTTCTGAGCGGAGCTTCCCCCAGGCATCCAGCGGGATCTTACCGACGCTCTGACTTCCCCAGACAGGTGGGGCTCGCCATCACTGTGGGTCAGCTGGGGAAGTCGGAGCATCGGTAATATCCCCCTGGATGCCTGGGACGGCGGGGGAAGCTCCGTGTAGCAATCATCTGGGTCCAGTATTCAGTGGCATGCAGCCTTGACGAGATCCGCACAGCTTCCCGAATCTGAGTTGCTGGCGCCGACAACATTGAGGGGAAGCTGTGCCGCTCTCGCCAACCTGCATGCCACTCAATGCTGGAACCAGCGGGTTTCTGAGTGGAGCTTCCCCCAGGCATCCAGGGGGATATTACCGACGCTCCGACTTCCCCAGCTGACCCCGTGATGGCGAGCCCCACCTGTCTGGGGAAGTTGGAGTGTCGGTAATATCCCCCTGGATGCCTGGGACGGCGGGGGAAGCTCTGCATAGCAACCAGCTGGTTGCAGCATTGAGTGGCATGCAGGTTTGACGAGATCCGCACAGCTTCCCGAATCTGAGTTGCTGGCGCCGACAACATTGAGGGGAAGCTGTGCCGATCTCGTCAAGCCTGCATGCCACTCAATGCTGGACCCAGCTGGTTTCTGAGCGGAGCTTCCCCCAGGCATCCAGCGGGATATTACCGACGCTCCAACTTCCCCAGACAGGTGGGGCTCGCCATCACTGTGGGTCAGCTGGGGAAGTCGGAGCATCGGTAATATCCCCCTGGATGCCTGGGACGGTGGGGGAAGCTCCGCGTAGCAATCATCTGGGTCCAGTATTCAGCGGCATGCAGCCTTGACGAGATTGGCACAACTTCCCCTCAATGTTGTCGGCGCTCCCGTAGCATCATCGGTCAGCGCCAGCAACTCAGATTCGGGTACCCGGCGTATAAGACGACCCCCGACTTTTGAGGTGATTTTCCTGTGTTAAAAAGTCGTCTTATACGCCGGAAAATACGGTACTTTCCTCCCCTCCCCCATAGACACACACACACACAGAGGGCAGGAAGGGAGGGAGAGAAAGCGAAGACCATTGATCTCTACTGGGTCTCTAGATCTCTAATTTTTGAATTGTACCATCAGTGAAACTCACCTTCACTGAAATTAAAAGAAATTAAAGAAAGTCTCTAATTAAAAAGTTAAAATTCCTTTTGCCTTTTAGTTCAAGCTTACTTTCGATATAAATATATATTTTCATTCTAATATAGACTATTTTGTGACTATTTTGTGAAGAATTAATACAATTTCACACAATACTAAAATCAATTTTAAAAATTCTGTGAAAATAAACAGGTATTCTCAATGACAGTCAACAGAAAATAATTATATTTAAGTGAATTAATTGTTCTTATAATGTCAGTGAAATCAAATAAACCGAAAAAGTACTGTTATGAGGTTTAGTAAGAAAACCAAGACTTGTGAACTATTTGACTCCAAAGCAGAAAACATACTTTGGCTTTGACACTCTACCTGCTGGAGATTCTTTAAAGAAGCCATTGCATAAGAAGACAATAATAAGGTATGATCACATATCGCCAACCTGTCACTGCCTTGTTGTCTCACACATCCATTTTGGGCTTGTACAACTATTTTGCAAGCCCAAGAAGAGAGATTGCTTCTTTACCTCTAACAAGTACAGCAAATTCTTGCTTTGGATCTGAGTATCTCACTCTATGACCAAAGTATTTTTAATTTTAAAAGTGCACACATTCACTTTTAGATGTCCCAACTGTATATGCTTTCAAAACATACTCGGAATAATGTTTTCAAAATTCAGTAAGAAAAAGCAAATCTAAGAAGCAGGGATTATCCCTTAATAATTCAATGCAATCTAATCTGAAATGAATAGGCTTAGTTTAGATTCCTCTAATTGTTCAAAGAAGTGAAAAATAGCAATGCTCAACTACATATTACAAAACATGAGAGAAATTTCAGTATCATAGAAAAGGATATTAGGAATAATCAGATAATAATATTTTTTTCAGAGGAATAACAGACTTTTCTTTCTTGTGCTATGCATTTTATTTTTTATTTTCTATTGTTCTCTTATTCTAATTTGATTAGAGAACATGGAATATTCCTTGCACTGAAAATAAAGAGGCCAGTGGACAATTGGTTCATCTGGTTTATGGCCCAACAGTTTTCTATGTTATACAAAAAAAAAAGGGGTGCAGCAAGTGGAGAACTGATTATCATACGTAGGCAGTTATAGTTTAAACCCAAGCTCCTCCATATAGTAAGAACCTAAATCTGTTTTATATAAAGTCAAACCAATAAATAAAATTATTATTTAGAGTGACTATAAATAAATGGTAGAGAAGTGCAACAAACAAATATATGTTAAAGCAATAAACTGTAAAAATTAGATGTTACTCTTAAGTAGTCCTATTTTCTTTAAAGCCCAGTCATTCCATCCCTAGGATGGATCTGCTGTCCAATGTTCTGTCTTGCCCTGCATGCCCTCTTTCTACACCTTGCTCTTTACTTTTCTGTACTATCAGGTCAGGAAGAAATTTCAACAAAACTCTTCCTCAGGCCACTGATATCTCTGGGAACCAAATCCATTAAGATATTTCTGACTCCTGCTCATGCTACTTTAACTGTCTGGTGAACAGGAAGGAACTGATAAAAATAGGATTACAATGCCCTTACAGATGAACTGGCAAGAGACTTGATTGTGATTGATGCCTGAATAAACATACAATAGCAGGCCATACATCTCAGCAAGGCTTTGCTAGAAACAGGAGACGAGGGTAGGTTTTCACTGGCTAGACTGTCACGTTCTGTTCTCAATGAAACATTTCAGTACAAAGCCCTGTAAGGGGATGCTGGTTTACTTCTTTCATTAAGCCAGGGAAACAAATTCGACAAGCTTGCCATTTATACGGCTGCATAAGGGAACTGTAAATGTGCAAGAATGAATGAGTGCCCCTGCTCCCCCCATGGTGGAACCACAGGTAGTCCTCGACTTATTACCACAATTGAGACCCACATTTCCATTGCAAAGCAAGACGGTTGTTAAGTGAGTTGCCAAGCATCCAAATTTTGATCACATGACCATAGGGAAACAGCAACAGTTGTTAAGTGTGAAAAATGGTCATATGTCAATTTTTTCACAGAATCCTCACTAAATGAAAGGTTGTAACCTGTATAAGCCTAATTGAAGTTCAGTTTAGCAATGCATTGCAACTGTTATTGGGGACACCAATGTTTTCCACAGGAACCAAACCAACAGCTGACATTACCTGCTTAGATATATGAAGATGGTAAACTTGGCCAAATTAATATTTTGGAACAGGATTGCTACAGAAATTGTCTTGTGTTAGCAAAGCTCTTAAGTAAAAAATAATAAAAGTGTTTCAACCACACTTCTAACCAAGCAATACTCCTTCAAGACCAAACATTTGGACCTGGAAATGTATTCTAATTAACAAGAAATATTTAGACAAAAATTCATTTCTCCTGCTAGACATTGTGGGAGTCCATTTTTATCAAAGCCTTTTCAGCCTTCAGTTTCTAATACCAAATCCCTCATTATTCCAGAGTGCTTCTACCATCAATGAAATACAGAAAATTCAAGAGGATCAAGGAATCAGAAGAAAAAAAGTATTTCATCCCGATGAAATGTCATACTGGATCATTTCTTCTAGTGAAAGGTTTAGATTACATTATTTAATTAAAGATGAATAGATTACATTTTGTAATAATATATATATATATATATATATATATATATATATATATATATATATATATATATATATATATATGACCTACATATAATATGTGTGTGTGTGTATACACACATACACATACATACATACATACATACATACATACATACACACACACACACATATATTTGCTAGTGTGCATGGATAAAAGAATGCTTTTAGTAAACCATTATTATTTATTTAATTTATTTGCCAAGTATCAGACATGACTAAATGGATAACATCATCATATGTCATACATCTCACTTTCAAGTGACTCAGGGCAGCTTACAACTATGCAAAATCATCAAGCAAAAGAGATTGCTTATGAGATCTTAAGTTATAGTTTGATGCAAATATTCATGATTTAATTCAGAAAATAGAATTTGAGCATGCCTAGTAATTTATATTTCAAAAAAAAAATGTAATTGTTTTTTTTTCTTTTTCAAACAAGAAAGGGTAGGATACAGAAGCTTCATCTGTGATCGCAAACGTGTTTGTGTGTGTAACTATAGTAAAAATAACATAGAGACATAACATTTTTATACTTAAGACTTTTTAACATTTTGGTTTCCATGTATTGATGAAACAAAAAAAAAAATTCAGCCTAAAAGCTAACTGATTATGTAAAGATTATCAATAAGACATGCTTGCCTAATGAAATAAAATACAAAACAGTTGACCATCCAAAGATGCACTGAGGTCTTGTACAAATGCATGTCTCTGATAAAACTCTTGCTATAATTTAATGGCAGTAGCTGACAAATGAGATTAACAGATCAACCTAAATAACACTACAGTATATCTACTGTATAAGGTGCTGTGTGTGAATAGTTCCCTGCTCCATTCAACATCAGACATGTTCAACATATCTCTATCAAAATTCATATCAACTTTTTTAAAGTAAGTAACATTTACAGGGTATAATACTTATCACAATTTAGGATTCCTGGCTATAAACCTCTTTTCTTGTGAGCATGGGAAGTTGTTGAATTATATTGGAATGCAACAGAGTTCATGCTCCTTCTTCCAAATGGTAGTAACTTTTGTTTCCTTAAAACACGAAGATAATGGATTCAGTCTAAAACGATGTAAGAGTCCATTCAGGAAAGCTATTTCTGTATTTATTTATTGAAATCCTTAGATCCTTTCTGAGAAAGTCATAGCTGTGAAAAGAAGCTGTGAAGGAGAGATGTAGGGAAGTCCTATTCCACAAACCTATAGCTCTAGATACAGTATATAGAGATTGCCTACTTCTGGAGGCTGTTGGGCAAGGGGTTTGACATTCCCAAACTGTTGACAACTCTGACACTGCCATTGTGATAAGCCTCCATTCCCCGCTTTCAAAAAAGATTATGAAAAATATGCATTTGGTTTCCCTAGAGTTATGTAGTGTTGATCTATATTGCAATTATTATTTTATTTTCAGGTCATATTCTTTCCTCGTTTTTAATGACTTCATCAAATACTTTAAAGAACTTAAATTTCAAAACCAAGGTATTTGAGAGAACACCATGAAAATGAATTATTGCAAACAGTAATAAACAGTAATAAAATAAAATAAAATAAAATGATATGCTGGGCATCAGGAAATTGTGTTAAAAATATGTCCCTCCTTTTCTTATTTTTAATTGAGATTTGATTGTACTATGGTAGTACTTTTTTTTTAAGTGTTATACATCACTTGGAAGGCTCTGCAGGCCAATTAGAAATATTTTCATTAAGTATTAAACAAAGTAAGTATTTGCAAATCATTTTGGGGAACACTAGCATGTGATATTGCTGCAGGGCGGACTTTGCTTTCTTGAAGAGACAGCATCAGAAAAGCATTTCAAGCCCATATCTTGGCCAGAGCTGGCTCCAATTAAAAGCTAAGAATTGTAGGCTGTATATCATGGAAAATTCCTGTCAGTAACATTGATTACACAGAGCAACAGTCTCCAAGAGGAAATTACATAGCCACATTGCTTGAGTTATTTAAAATTAGAATGGACAAGCACTTAAGATGATATTACTGAGACCCATTCAGCACTTAGAAGACAGCATAATAGGAGTTTTCAATCTCCAATATAATCTCCAAAAACAGTAAGGAGAAAGACAAACCCCTGCAAAATTAAATCACTGAGAATCAACTGGAGACTACAAATTAAATCATGAGAGTTTATTTCCTTCTTTGTAAGCATTAGCATTAATCTCATGCAAAAGTAAAATATTAGTTAATTTGATTGCCTTTGCTTCCAGACATAGTTTGAAGGAATCAATGCAGAAGAAATATTGTTTTGATAAATGAAAAAAAGAAAGCAGAGCTTGTAGGAAGGAAAAAAGACAAAGACAAAAACCCTGTGTGTGTGGGTGAGGGTGTGGATGTGTGTGGATGAATCCAAAAACAACACATAGTAAAGCTATAAAAGTACTATAGCTAGCTCAAAACATCCACAATATCATGTATTGGATTATTGATGATACTAGATGCTCTTTAACATATAATAAAAGAAATGTTTTTCATCTCTAATCTCCACCTTTGAGAGTGGTGGACCCAATTTAAAGCAATATTATCTTCTTTTGGGGTAAATACAGGAATTCTGAGGCAGTACCTCACTGCTCACTATTTCCTAATTAAGCCTATGGTAGAAACTACTCTATTAGCACCTTGTTTCAGAGATTTAATATGCATGTCTGTTAACTCCATGAGGGATGCAAGCCATCTATGTTTCTTTGAATCCCTCTACTCAAAGCAAAGCATATGTTAAAGAAGTTGATGTGTGTGCTAGAGGATATATAAAAATCTGGACCAAGATGAATGATATTTTAAATAGACATCTTTCTGTTTACAATTTCTGTTTTCATTTCATTTTCAAATAGAAGGACTGTTAAGTTAGAAGTCAACTGATCTCAGCAAGATTTAAAAGGAGTCAGTGACATTCCCATAGAGGCAAAAAAATGTCAACAAACGCTGGTAATTTTAGACCTGAGGGAATAACAATCTTCAATTTTATAATGAGAGGGTTGAAGGACAAAAGCCAAGAAAAATGAAATAAGACCCAGGGCCTTTAAACATAACTATGTTACGAGCATGTGTATATTTGTTTAACGCAGAGACACAAGGCCTCATTCTTTCCCAATGCTTTTTTTCCCCCTGAACTGTTGCTTTCTATTAAAGAATGCCAATTTCTGACAAAGTGGTATAGAAACTTCATTATGTGCCCCTTCAGATTAGCAGATATGAAAAACATTATTGCTGAACTTGGTAATTTCTACTTCATTTTAAAAAGCCTTAGTTAATTACCAAGTAAGACTATGAAAATAAAAGACAGGGGAGCCATTCTCCCTATCAAGCATAACTGAAGCTTACGGTGCGAGTTGCCAATTGGTTTTTCTAATCCAACAACTCAATATCTGCTGTTAATTTGCTCTCTATTTCGAGAACATGAAGACTGTCAGCAAAATCCATGATGCATTACACAATTTATAATTGGAAAAAAAAATCTTGATGTTTTTCTGACAGTGTAAAAAGAGAACCAGATAGCAGCATAAAGCAGTAACAACTTTATGGCTACTTGTACTAAAAAAATGATTGCAAACGAAGAAAAAAAAATTGCAGCGTTTTAGTCTAGCTCCTACTCTGAGAAATAATGTGAAAAATTGTGACAAATAACAAAGCAAAACTGGATATTTTAGCCATAAAACCATAAAGTAAGGGAGAAAGAGAAAGACCTTGCAGCTTGCAAACCATCAAAGGATTTCAACATTCCAAATACAGGTAGTCCTTGACTTATAACCATTCGTTTAGTGACTATTGAAAGTTACACTGGCACTGAAAAAAGTGCCAGTGTATGACCACTTTTAACACCACTTATCAATCTTACATCATTGCAGCATCTCATGATCACATGTTCAAAATTCAGTTGCTTGGCAGTTGGCAAGTATTTATGATGGTTGCAGTGTCACACGGTAATATAATTACCTTTTGCGAACTTCTAACAAGCAAAGTCAATGGGGAAAGCCAGATTCAATTAACAACTCTGTTACTAACTTAACTGCAGTGATTCATTTAACAATGGTGGCAAGAACGATTGTAAAATGGGACAACACTCATAGAGCCGTGGTGACACAGTGGTTAGAATGCAGTACTGCAGGCTATTTCTGCTGATCACCGGCTGCCAGCAGTTTGGCAAATTGAATCTCACCAGGCTCAAGATTGACTCAGCCTTCCATCCTTTTGAGGTCAGTAAAATGAGGACCCAGATTATTGGGGGCAATATGCTGACTCTGTAAACCACTTAAGAGAGGGCTGTAAAAGCACTATGAAGCGGTATAGAAGTCTAAGTGTTATTGCTAACAACTGTCTTGCTTAGCAATGGAAATGTTGGGTTTGACTGTAATTGTAACTCAAGGACTACCTGTAAATTAGATCAGTTGAATCATTGACTGAAGGCTGGGAAATTGGCAGCTCTTGCACAAGGGTGCAAAACATCCAATTTGGAGACACAAGTACAAAAGGGTTTGTGTTGTGACATCCCTGCCACTGTTTTCCTCATTGTGATTTGTACCAGATCTCTATAATCTGTTGCTCTTTTTTTAAAGTTCAGCATAACAACAACAACAAGAAGATGTCAGAGGTACCACTGACTGAGCTTTTAATTATCAATGTCTACAGTAAGTGGCAGGACTTTGCTAATCTTGGGTGGTCTCAAAAAAAGGGCTACACCAGGTTGCTATGTGGACAGGAGGTTTATGATGTTGCCAAGAAAACAACAACATGGACATCTTCATAAATCTAACAGGAGTTCAAATTAAGGGAAATTTTATCCTAATGGCCAATTGATTAAATATCTACTGGTAGATGCAAGAATTCTCAAGACCTCCGCTAAGTAAACTTGACAAAACTGATTTGATGGTTGCTAAATAATTATTTTATTCCTGTTGAGAAGTAAACTCTAGCCCAAGTTTGGCACTGAAAAAGCCAAAGAGATATTCTGTACAAGTAGATATGAGTTTACAGCTATTCATGTAGTGAATGGCAGCACTAAAAAAAGTGACTTACAACTGAAACTCATACTTACAGTCCCACAGTTGTGTGGTAAAAATGCATGGCATATCACCATATCAAATAAATTGCAAATTGCATATATACCTTAAATATGATAGCTATGCACCATTGTTCCAACTGCAAATAAGCACGAATGGTCTTTTATATTCAAAGTTTTTGTTTTTGTTTAGGAACAAATTCTATTACAGTGCACTTATCATCTTGGTCTTCAAAATGTCATTAGATGTATGAAGAAAAATTACCAATCATGAATATAGATTGACATTTCTTTATTATAGCTTTAATAAATATGCACCTTTGAGTCAGTGTTGATTCCTGGGAATTGCCTGGACACGTCCATTCAGCTTTTTTGCCAATACTTTTTCAGAGTAAGTTTTCCACTGCCTTCTTGCCAAGGTCAGCTACCTGGCTTTGTGCCTAACATAGAATTAGAACTCACAGAATAATTAATCAGTGGAACAGCTTGCCTCCAGAAGTTGTGGATGCTCCAATAGAGGTTTTTAAGAAGAGATTGGACAAGCATTTGTCTGAAATGGTATAGTGTTTCCGTTTTGAGCAGGGGATTAGATTAGAAGTCTTCCAAGGTCCTTTCTCATTCTGTTATTCTAACCTGGTGCCATAACCATTATATCAAACTGAATCTCAAGACTTATTTTATTTATTTCTTCCATTAAGTTAAGAGAGTGACATGCTTCCTATTATACACATTAGTTATACTTGGGGATTGATGATAGCAGTTTGATTACCAACCATACAAGCAGCCAATGAATACACAAGAATTCCTGTGAACTAGTCAATCCAGGAATTTAATGGAAAACTCTTTCCCATCCTGAAGAAAGTTCAGTCTTAACTCAGTTGTGTCCAGGAATTTTCTTGAGGTTTTCTATCCATTTCCTGAAACAATCTATTAATTATATTGTTCCTCCTCAGGGATATCAAATTCAAATCCATTGCAAACTAATTCATTAGTTCAAGGTTTGCAATGCCAAAGTCTTTTTATATACTGATAAAGAAACCTCTAGTGAGTCAATTTAAAAAAAAAAATATTATATGACAGTAAACATAAATGAATTACATTTTTTTAAAAAATCCTCAGCTACAAAGCAGACCTATCTGTGAAATGGAACCATTTCATTTTAGTCACTTAGTTTACAGTGTTTTTTATTAACTAAAATGATATGTAGATATCTCCTTTTTTATTTTTTTTTCATTTTAAAAACAAACTTTAGAGTTTAAAAAGATAAAAATATACAAATTATTTTCAATCATAAAATTAGATATACAATACAAATCACCACAAACAAACTGAATATATGTACTTATATATACACACAAATATAAACAGTGACTTATTACCTACTCTATCTACATGACGGTGCCTATTTATTATTTTTAATTTTTCCTAAATTTTGTCTTTACTTTTTTTCCTTTTGATTTATCCACTTGTACCATCTATTCCTTAGTTTAAAATATTTTGAGTCTTCCTTGTCTTTTAATTCTAAGGTTAATTTGTCCATTTCTGCACATGTATAAATTTTTTGAATTACCTCCTGGTCCGTTGGCAAACGATCTGTTTTCCACAATTGTGCTAGTGCCACTCTAGCCGCTGTAATTATATGTAGTGTTAGATATTTTATGTCTTTTCTAATGTTCCCTTTAATCATGCCTCATAAAAAGATTTCTGGTTCTAATTCAATTTCTTGCTCTATTATTTCTACTATCCATGTTTTTATTTTCCTCCAATATTTCTTGATTTCCGGGCAAAGCCACCAGGCATGGAAGAAGTACCCTGAGCTTGTTTACATTTCCAGCAAACAGATTTTACATTCGGGTACATTTTCGCTAGCCTTGAAGGAGCTAGATACCATCTGTACCACATTTTATAGTGATTCTCCTTATATGCTACTGATATTGTCATACTGTAATTGTTTTCCCATGCCCTTTCCCATTCATCTAACTGTATACTGTGCCCGATATGTAGATATCTCATTATCTTTAAATATAGTGAGAAGTGTTCAACTGAATTAAAATCATTATTCCAATTAGGATGGATGATAAGCATTTAATTTTTTTTAAAATCTCAAATGTATTTGTACCGAATAGTACAAATCATACCAAATAGTACATATTGTAAAACACTATGCATAGAATCACAGAAGTCTCTATTTTTCTTTATTTTTATGGTGGAACAAAAAGAGTTTTTTTCAGCGACACCAACATCATTCCTGATGAAACTAATGCCATCCATCGAGAAATTCAGGGAGGGAACCTACAGTCAAAATTCAATATAGCTCTCAGAAAAAGAGCCACAATGGGGGAAAAAAAGAGAAACCAAGGAGAAAAAGTATATAATATTGCGATATGGCAGATTCCATTCCTAGTCCATCTACTTAATTTTGAAGCTTCCAATTGGAGGGATGGTTCCACTCAATGTATTCCCCTGCTTAGGGGGCTGGGTGATGGTTGCAGCTCTGGGACACACCTGAGCTGAATGGGCTGTGGCTGCTGCCATACACTGTCTCCCCCCCGTGTGCTCATCCCCTCCTGGCTGATGACCATCTTCGCTGGGGCTTATTTTGGGGGCTTATATTGCAAGCAGCATGAAAAATCAGGATAGACTTATTTTCTGGTTGAATCTTATTTTCAGGAAAACATGGTACTTACAAGGCTGCAAGGCTCGAAGACTAAGATTTGACTCAAGAGGAATATTTTCACATTTTTTTATCTACCATTACAGATTATAGCAGATGTCTATGCTTTTCACAGGAAAATTATTCTACTCAATGGAATATAAATATTCCTAAACTCCTCCTGTTGGCATTTTTAATTATATTTATTATTACAAATTAATTTGATACAGGATTCCATGTCTATCTGTGGAATTTTATTGTGTGAGAATCTGTTTGTTCTGCTTACTTTCTTTATATACATTTTTTATTCATATTGGATTTTATGCTGAATCTTTTTTGCAATGTAATGGTGCATAAAGGAGTTTAATGAATATCCCTACATTTCTTGTCTTAGGAATTAAATGCAGAGTATTTATTTCTTCCTGGTGAAGGAGTCTGGGCTTAAAGATAAATACTGTAATTGGCTCAACATGAGCTGCATGACAAGTTTGCAACTCGATCTCTTCAACCTGAATCCAACTTGGAAGTTCTAACTCAACAAATCTAAAACTACAAGATGAAGAATGCATTTCTTAATTACATTACTATACTATACTATACTATACTATACTATACTATACTATACTATACTATACTATACTATACTATACTATACTATATTATACTAATACTAATACTAATACTAATACTAATACTAATACTAAATAAAACCTGAGAAGGGAGAAATATAGGCACAAAGAAGAAGAGTGTCCATGTTAGAGTGGAAATAATAAAAGTTCTTGACTAACTTGAAACAAAGTTACAAATTTAATTGGAATTTACTTCCAATTTACTTGTGGTCTACCACTTGTTGACAGCCTCATCTAATGCTTTCACTACCAGCTCTTCTAGCTGCAGCTAAATGTACAGAAGTTACTATACAATAGATTATAATGATGAGTTGTAAGTATAGTTAGTCCTTGAGTTACGACCATAACTGAGCCCAAAAATTATATTGCTAAGTGAAACATTTAAGTGTGTTTCCCTCATTTTATGACTTTTCTTGCCACAGTTGTTAAGTGAATCACTGCATTTGTTAAGTTAGTAACATAGTTGTTAAGTGAATCTGGCTTCCCCATTGACTTTGCTTGTCAGAAGGTTGCAAAACCTGATCACATGACCCCAGGACACTGCAACGGTCATAAATATGAACCAGTTGTCAAGCATCTGAATTTTGATCATGTGACCAGGGAGATGCTGCAATGGTTGTAACTGTGAAAAACGATCAGTGCCATAAATTTGAATGGTCTTTAATGAACTGTTGTAAGTTGAGAACTACCTCTAATTAGAAGCTATGCATTTAACAGAATAACAGAGTTGGAGGCACCAATTTCACTTCCCACTGCTTTTTACATGACCCTACCCTGTTGATGAGCAAGTAAAGGAAAGGTGACAAAAGCTCTTAGTTCTGATACAGGACTTGGCTACAGACAGATCTATTACTAATATCCATAAAAAGTGTACAAGCCTATGACAAAGTGAATGCTGCCAATACAGAACTTCCGTGGATTCTCTGAAATGACAATATATAATCTAGATAACTGTACCTTCGTTTTGTATATACACACATTGTATACAAAGGATATTATCAGCATAATTTTCAACACTTAGGTTTATTGTTTTTATATGATGTAATTCTCCAACATACAACTCACTCATTTAAATGAAGTTTGAATTGCTTTTGTTGACTAAAAGGAAAAGTAGACAAAAGAGCGAGGGAACATTTTGTAAAGTTCTGATTTCATTTGTTTTCACAAAGTTACAATTCGATTCGATTTTTAACAGTAAATGTAATACATAAGACAGGAGTGAATCTTCCCTTTGTTGAACCCTCAGCCTATTCTGGGAACAGATCTTAAAGGAGAAATGAGAGTGAAATAACTTCTAAAACGTTGGGAACATTAACTCCCATCATCCTTTAAAATTGGCTATGCAGTTGATGGGAGTTGAAGTCCAAACCAACTGGAAAAGATCAGATTGCTGAAATCTGAGGTAAGGTAAATTCTTCTCTTGCATTCTTTTTTGTGATTAAAGATTGACATCTTTTTAACCACCGTATTTTTCTGAGTATAAGACGCACCTTTTTCCCCCCAAAGAGGGTGAAAATCTGGGTGCGTCTTATACTCCGAATGTAGCCCTGCCCAGCTTCTCAAACAGAGGTTTCAGAGGCTGAAAAAAGCATCAGAAAAGAAGTTTCAGAAAAGAAGCTCCCAAACAGAGCTTCAGAGGCTTTTTTTCTGAAGCTCTGTTTCGGAGGTTTTCAGAGGCAGGAAAAAAGCAAAAAAAAAGCAAGGCATAGAGTTCACAACCAAGGAACCTGTTGCTAAAATTCACCTCTGGGAACAGCTGATTGGGGGCCGATCCACCTGTCAATCAGCTTTTTTCTTATTTTTCTCCCAAAAAACTAAGGTGTGCCTTATTCTCCGGTGCGTCTTATACTCCGAAAAATACGGTAGTATGGACATGAATGGGAAAATATGTTTTAAAGGTCCCATTTTGTTGTTCTTAGTCGCGAAGTCGTGTCCGACCCATCATAACTCCATCGACAACATTTCTCCAGGCCTTCCTATCCTCTACCATCCCCCGGAGTCCATTTAGGTTTACGCCGACTGCCTCAGTGACTCCATCCAGCCAGCTCATTCTCTGCTGTCCCATTCTTCTTTTGCCTGTCACATTTAGGTTATTTGCAAGACATCCGGAAGATAATTTAAGTTCCAAATCATGCAGAAAGATTTTGGTGCAAGACAATTAAACCAAGTATTATGTGAGGATAATATTCTACTCTCTTTCTCTCACCCTGGTCTCTGGCTATGCATACATGCAGATATGTGAATATTCATGTATATGCATACATACAGCATCTTCTGTTTTTCAAATAGACTGGAAAGTATAAAAAAGTAGAATTTTTTTCTTCAATTACTCAATATAAAACAAACATAAAAACGAAAACATAATTACAGCTTTTAAATCTTGAAATAAATAGCAGACTGTCATAATTCCTTGCAGTAAACATTCAACGTAAGCATTTTCTATTAAGTGAATAAGGAGTTAAATGAAGAGGAACCCTGCCATGATTAGTAGAGACATAGGATGGGGACATATGAGATCTTAACTATGTGCAGTATCTAATTAGCAGATTACTAACAAAAGAGCTGTGAGAACAAGCAGACTTACGATAACCATCATTAAGTGTCTTTCAAAGAATACTTTTTTTCTCCCTTGCAATGAACAGATCATACTAATCAGATGAGCTCAGTTTAATTTTCATATGAAAGCTGACACACTGAAGTAAAGGGAACAGCATCAAACTTAATTGGACATTATTTTTGCAGTTTTATCCATTTCCTCAATCTCTGCTCTCTGACATAAGAAAGTTATGGGTCATTTAAAAACACACACACAAAATCTGTTACACTTCTGGAGTACAGCTATTAAATAAAATCAGGAGTTTTGAATTTCAAATGTATTATGTAAAATAACAGATTATTCCAGACTTTGCTCATAGCCTTAGTTTTCTAACAAACATACAAGAGTTTGAGTTATGGAGTATCTATTACTTCCCTTATTCAGAAGAAATTACATACTATGTTAAGATAAGAATTTCACAGATTGTGGAACTAATTACATATGTATGGACATAAAGGTAAATTTTAGACTTACCAAGGGGCGCCATATATTCGGAATCCTTTGACGGTTACCTCAGAATCTTGCAAGTAAATACTGTTTGTCAAAAGTGACTGAACATTGTCAAAGTCCTCTGGTTTCAATTTGGATACAGAAGGAAAGCGGTAGTAATCCTGTTTTACAAGGTCTGCCATGAATTCCTTATCAAATGTTAGTTCATGATTCCCAGCAATCACTATTTTGTAATCATATGGCAAGTTTCCTGAAACAATACAGAAATAGAGCAATTATTTGTTTATGAAACTGCTGTCCCAAACCAAACGTAGATCTCACTTTTAAACTCACACTGGACAGATTTTGTTCAAGGAAAATCTCAAGAAAGAAAGGCATATTGTTAACATTATTTAGAGGATTGATGAACTGAAGAAGAATTTACGGAATAGTTCATACAGCTGGTCATCCTTTTATCCAGAAGTATGCAACCTCAACTCCAGAATCACAAGCATCTTTCTAAGAGTCCCTCTGAAACTCACTTGTCTAGCAGAACAGGAACATTAATACATATGTAGGGTGTAATGACATTAATTATATACAATTGATTACATAAAACTCTAAATTTAAAAAGTCAAATGTAGTTTTTGTTATGGCTGTAGTTAATATTCTTTGCTCTACTCCAACAAGTTTTATGTTCTATGTTCTACCATCTTTGAAACAATGCTGCCAGTATTCCATAGAAAGGCAACAGACTGGAACTCAGTCCTTGCTGTATTCATTAATGGTTCAGATCAGGGGTGAAATGCTCCCAGTTCAGACCAGATCGCCTGATCCGGTAGCGATGGAGGCTAGTGGTTCAGAGAACCGGTAACAAAAATCCCTGTCCCACCCCATTACCCAGCTGAGCCGTGTAACCATCAGAGGCTTTTTTTTAATTTTTAAAAGCATTTTTTTCTACAACCACTTTGGCCGAAAAAATGCTTTTAAAAGTAAAAAAAAAAAAGCCTCTGATGATCGCGCGGCTCAGCTGGGATCATCAGAGGCTTTTAAAAGCATTTTTTCTACAACCTCTTTGGCTGAAGAGGTTATAGAAAAAATGTTTTTAAAAGGAAAAAAAGCCTCTGCCGATCAGGCAAGTCAGCTGGAATCGTCAGAGGCTTAAAAAAAAAAGGCTTCTGCCAATCAGGCAAGTCAGCTGGGATCGTCAGAGGCTTTAAAAGCATTTTTTTTACAACCCCTTTAGAAAAAGAAAAAATGGTTTTAAAAGTAAAAAAAAAAAAGTTGGCCATGCCCACTTAGTCATATTACCACCACCACCACCAAGCCATGCCCACAGAACCGGTAGTAACAAACTTTACATTTCACCACTGGTTCAGACTCACCTTTCCAATCTGGTTTCTCCAGATGTATTGGGTTTTCCAATTCCCTAACTGACCAAAGTGTGCAATCTACATCTCAAGGACATCAGATTGAAAAAGGTTCAACTGAAATTTATTAGGAAAATAAGCACTATTCTATTACTATTACATACCAACCTGATGGCACACAACCATTATGGCAAAACAATACATTATGCCAGGTTAATTAATATGGTAATGTTAACTCTTATGTTAACCTGTTAAATCTTGGCTTATACTATCTGAACTATTTTTTTTTCTTAATTACTCTCTCCAATCTTCTTCAAAATTGCTATCACAATTTTTATATTATCAAAATTTTTCAGAGGAAAGGGGAAAGTTTTACAAATTTCATGAATCCCCTCCTCTTTTTTGCCTTGTTTGCAAGGTCTGCCAACAATCACTGCTACTGCTTTCTTTTAATATTAAAAAAGGAAATAAAATGGACCACTTTGTAATACATTAAATTTGGTTAATTATCCAAATGAACCAAGAGAAGGATCCACTGACTCATTCTTGATCACATTTCAAATAGCCCATAATCCTGTTCAACATTACTGAGCTAAAAATACAGCAGGACTGCATAGGTATGCATTTTTGTCAGCCCTTAGGACACCTTTCTAACAATAATTTTGGGAGGGTTTTTTAAAAATCAATATCACTTAGAAAAGAAACTTCCATGTGTAACTATGTATATACATATGTCAAGATAGCCACTTACGTTCAGGCTATCACTGTAAAGGTATGAAAATGATAATGTCAGGGTTCCAAGTAACACCCCCCAACCAAGTAAGACTCCGAGGCATTCGATTCCTCAGAAATCTATTTTATTAGAGATGTCATATTGGCACATCTGGGAAAATCTGAAAGCTCCCTGGTTTTCCCCACCCAAAAGAAAGTCGAAGTCCCTTCCCCTGCACCCACATATCTATCACATGGTCCAATCAATCCACTGTCTCAGCTGGAGATGTCTCCCAGTCATACCACTCCAGGTGCAGGCTGAACGTCCTTGACTCTCAGAGAAAAGAATGTTGTTATGGCTAAATAACTCTACCAACTCCAAACAACTGCCCACCCACTTTCCCACAGCACTAAGTGTGGCAGCCCTGAAGATCTAAAAGAAAAGATGGCCTCCAGGGCTGACAGATGAATTATCTTGAAAAGGTAGCCTATACATATGACTGCGATATCATATGGCCATTTATAACATTATAAAGAACACTGCATTCATTTTCTTAAAATTCTATTCATCATAAACTAAAAACTATACAGGTCAGGTTTCTGAACCCACACTACCTTGGATCACAGCAGTTTTAGTGAAATCAACTTGATACTTCAAAATTTTGCAATTTGAAAATCTTGTTATGTTTTACTGCTGATACACTATTCCATTCATAATGAATGGAATTCATTCAGAATTCATAAATTCTGTTACTCCATCTCTACAAAATGTTAAAAATGCATTGAATGGATTGGATCCTTCTTCCATATGTGATGCCAATGCTGTAAAGCTGAACAACACTGATTCACCTACAAAATGGAAGAAAACTTGAAAGTGGTAATTCCATTTTATCCTGAGATATTTTGATTAAACTTCACTCAAATATATATTTATTCAATATATACTAAGTTGTATAGTATATCTTAACAGCTGCAAGGATATTTTTTTTTTAGAAGAGATCTTTGGTCCCCTCTATGGAACAATGCTTAGTAAAGCATTTCAATGCTTAGAATAACTTCATATTTGAAAAGAAAATCTAACATACAATTCAATCTTGTTTGGAAACCATTCGAGGACTACAATTCTATACATGGAATTGGGCCACAATCCAAATTTGGATTCTAGAGTTTTTATTTTCATCTGACATATAGTTTACATATCACTGACACTATTCAATATACTGTTTATTATTATAGTTTTCCCCTGCTTTTTTATTTTAATTGTGTTAATCAAATATACTTACATTTTAACAGAAATATTATTTGATTACAAATAGGGTATGAAATGTCTTAAAATACTTGGTTGTTGCTTGTATATTAGAATGTATTAGACACATTACACTTTAATTTTATGTACCATAAATCAAGAATGATCCCAGTCAGCTGCAACTGTATAAATCAGAAATGGGCTAAAAGTGAAATTATAATTAGAGCACAGTGTACAAAATTAGTGTAAAAAATCAAATTGTAAACCAAGTATCCTAAGGAATAACTGCAAATAACATGGTTGTTTTCCATGATGAAGAAAGAATTACTTTCTAGACTATATTTTGCCAAGGACTGGCTTATGTTTTTAATTTCACAGTATCTTATACAAAGTTCTATTAAGAATTTTATAAAAAATAGTGAGGACCCCTGTTCAACCTGAACTAAATCTAAACTCTGGTTGGATGATATGCTTAATCATGGAATACTGTTCACCAAAGCATTTCAATCACAATGTTGTTTGATTTTGCACAAATAAATTCCAGACTGCTTCTATTTGTGTAGAAAAATGAACTTCTATGCAAATATAGATAAATGCATAATAGAGAATATTGGGCTGAAGGTTTCCCAAAAGCTTGCAAGATTGATTAATTGGAGATGAGAAAAAGGTGAAGTAACTTGGTTAAGACCAGACATCAAGCAAAAAAGCAATGAGAGATAATTTTTTTGCAAACAGATGTTTTGTCATGCCTAAGGATTAAGAACTAAACATCTTTCCCCTTCATTTCAGTGATCTTACTTTTCTGTAATTTAACTGCTCCCTCCAGTGCTATCCCCAACATAGTCAATATTTAGAAGTCAGAATGATTGTTCGGAATGCAACATTTATTCCCTTTAATCCAACTCCTATGGTTTGTTCCAGCTGCTTCTTTTTTTTTCAACATGCTTGACTTTAATAGACTTCTTGGTAAACATAACCAAGGAGACTAAAGCAAAGCAAGAACCACTTTGATAAATGAAGTGATCAATGTATTCTCCAAATCAGCCAAATGTAATTCAAATATACATATAATCTCAAACTGTAAAATGTAATGCAACAGTATGATGGCCCTTATCTACCTCTCTCCCCCTCCCCCCTCCGTCCATCCCTCCCCCTCCCCTCCCCTCCCTCCCTCCCTCTCTCTCTCTCTCTCACATACACACACACAGGGCCTAACATCAGGCATTCTCAAAATTCATTAACAAAACTTTCATCATCATCACTACTTTAACTGCTGTCTGTTTCAAAAGTGGTAACTGAGTTGGACAGAGACTGGAAGGACAGTTGAAAAGCATGAGAAAAATCAATCAAGGTGGTCATAAAAAACAAACAACTAAATACTTTGGTTTTATGCAAGGAAAACATCAAGCTACAACACAAGGAAAAGAGAAGGCCAAGACCTATGAAGTCCTGTGATAAATCTAAGGCTCACGCATAAAAGCTCTCCTTTGTTCACACTGTTGTTAGACACAACAAAATACAAATGTTATGTAAGAGCAAGCTCTGCCTCTGACCTTTCACTGGGTAACCGTCAGGCTTCATTAATTTTCACAAGGCCTGACAGCTCTAGCGTTAATACTCACGCTTGCTGATCGAGCCACACAGCAGGTTCAGAACTGCTACTTTCTCCTCTGAAACTCATGCATTAGGGTTCCTTCCATGCTGGCAATGGAAAACCAAGTCTAAGAAACATTAAACACAAAAAACTACGTTACAATAATGCCAAGGTTGAGCCATAAACCCACGAAAGCAGGGAACCCCTGCCTACTCCTTCTAAAAGGCCTGCTTGGGTATAGGCATATGCTGGTCTCCATCAGAGTCCTCAATGCCAGACTATGTCATTCTCAAACTATTGGCTTACAATAGCATACATACCTGCCCAACGGCAGATTCATTTGAGATAAGCGTAAGTTGGTATCACCACCTGGAACAGGAGATATGAAATCCACTGCCCCATCGGGGCTAATTTAAAGCTCCAATAGCAATTAGCAATGGAATTAGTTCTCCATAATTTATGTCTCAACCATAACATTATTCTAATGTAACTGTTTGTGATTAATACCCTTCATTTAGTTAAACAATAAGAAGCATATTGCAAAAGTGATAGATTATTTTATTCCAAAAATTCTGAAATGATTTATTTCTTTTTTTATTATCGGTTTTGTAAACAATTATAGTTGATAAAAAGATTCCATCAATTTCAATTGTGTTGAATATTTGTCTTTAATCTATGCATCGATTTATGTTTAATTCCACACCTGAGTATATCTAATGAAGACTATATATATGTTTACATGCATAAAACTGCAACTTTCAATCCTCAATGACCCTTTGATAATGTAGCAAGGATTTTCTATTGTGTTGGCTGTCATACTTTTTTAAAAAAATTAAATGAATAAAGCTCTATTCAATTTATCAACTTACTTCAAAAAGGTAAACTTTCCTTCCCCAATAGAAGTAATTTAGGATTCATTTTTATTATAGGAAGACAATCTTACACTCAGTCCAATGCTAGAAGATTCACAGTACTTTAGACTGAAACTAATGATCCAGACATTCAGAAGGTGTGGTATGCCTATTTTAAAGAAGTTTAGTATTTTAAGGTAAAGCATGACAGATAAATTGATAAGTCCAGCTTTTAAACAGTGCTTGAGGTTGACCAATGAGATCAAATTTTGAATTTCATTCACAATTTTTTTTTCACTAGTGTAACAATTGACTATATTAGTCTCCCAATGCAATGTCTCAGCCTTTCCCAGTGGAAAGAGAATTCCGGGGGTGGGGGTGGGGACGGGACCCTAACAATTAAGTGGCTGTTTCAGGAAAGGAAAAGAAATTAACTCCAACTGACTGCAAGAGTCCAGTTGTACCACTGTTGGGTGGGACTAGACAGACCACTAATAATTTCCCACTTTTGCAAATGTTGCAAATATCAATTAATTTCTGATCATGGTATTCAAATAAATAGAAATTGTGTTATGCAAATAAAGATACCTAATTAAAGGAAATGGAACAATTTTAAATAGGTCAATATTTTGAAGGAAAATATATGAGAATATATGTCAGCGTAGAGGAATATAGAGATAGTCTTGAAAGATTACATGAGTAGTTAGGTAAACAGCAGCCCAAGCCTGCAAACGAGGAAGGGGTGTGAAACTCATTTATCATCCTTGATTTTCTCATATCAGAGAATCATTAGGGGCAGAGTAACCCTGTCAGGCTGTCAAGATTCTTATTATGCCCTTACAATGAGATAGTTAATTTCTTGCCTGTTTCCTGACCTAGCTTACCATAAAAGATAACACACTTTTTGGGTCATAGATGAATTTTTGGCTGCTCTTTCCTATGCAGTATGGCTGCGGCAAAAAAATGCTTAGCTATTAGAAGCGCTGTTAGTTTCCTTTGTAATCGGCAATTTCAGAATTGTAATACACAACATATGCCCCACTTACATCATAAGAAGGCCCAGCAGATTGATTGTAGCATAATTTTTAAGCAAAGTGTATATGCTTCCTCAGATGCAGACGATGATCCTCAGATGAAGAAATGCTTCATTTAAGTGTTTCTTAAATGTTTATTTAAGCTTATTTGACTAAATTAAACAACTGATCTTAAAAATACAGATGATAACTTCTGGTTCAGCACATTTCTGCTGATTCTCCTTTGAAGTGTTTTTGCTGAAGAATGGTAACTTTAAGATTTTGAGATGGGACAATCGAATAGTCTCCCACTGATTTCATATGCCAGCCGTTAACAATTCTGAAGAGCTTATAAAGATACCGTAAAATATGAAATATAGAAAACACAAGGAGTAACCTTAAAAAACATGGTTAAATAAAATGTTTTGAATCACTTCCTAAGCAGTCATGGATTCAGTCTAATAGATGTTTGTTCAATAATAAGCACTGGCACAGAGAAAGCATAATTGACCATGAAGCTCAAATGTATTTGTTGTAAGCCCAGAAAAAGTGCCAGTTGAGACCACAATGTACAAGTCAATAATCCAAGCAGTGCCATTACCGAAGGTAGACCAATTTGGTTGATGAATATATAGCAAATTTTTAAAAAATTATAGATGAACATATTTCTTTGATATATATGTGTGTCTATACTAATTAGTTCCAAAACCTCTGGAATTTTAATTTACAAGCATCATAAAATAATCCCAAAATAAATCCCATCATCAATGAACATGACATAGCACTGTATAGCAACAGAGAAACAACATGGTGTCCTGATTTACAAACATCATTGGTTACAATGTAAGACAGAAACAACAAACAAGCCCTACATAATAGCAAAAAAAAAAAAAAAAAAAAAAAGCATTGCAAAGAAATAAAAAAAACCAGTCCAAATCAAATCATCATCCAAAATATTAGTCAAATGGTATCATCTTAAAACCATTTCAAAAAGCCAATAAGGAAAGAGTCAGATGAACTTCTGGGAGAAAGGTCATTCACAGTCTTTAGGCCATCACACATAGAAAGATTCCTGTTCTTAGTCCATTTCTCTTGAAGACCTCCTGAAGACCACCACCAGATACAAACATTGAACAGCAGAGCCGATGGTTCCTAAGGGACTCTGAGGAAAAGCCATACAAGGCTTTACAAACTAGTCCTTTCAAATGGATTCAGAAATTAATGCTGCAGCCCCTCCCCCAATCATACGCCATGCCACATGCAAGCTTCTGTTGCAAGACTTAAGGTTGAACCAATCCCATATAACTCCTACTGCATAATATTGTCTAAGCACAGATCTAACACTAATCTCCCCTTCTCTCATTTGGGTCCATGAGAGTTAAATAAACTGTTTGGCCAATGTAAGCCACATCTGACTTCTTGCTTCTTTGGAACTGTCAAAGCCACTGCTATCCAATAACTTCTGTCCAACTTCTCCAGCCTTTCCATATTATCAAATATAATTTCTGCCTTCGGTTTTCAACATTTTCACTTTTCTCCTCCAATGTACAATAACATCCAATTCTGGATTGGTCTTCCACAATTCTAATGAAAACATCTACTGTGTTTCCCTGAAAATAAGACCATGTCTTATTTTATTTATTTATTTTTTTTGAACCCTGAAATAAGCACTTGGCCTTATTGCCATGTGCTTAAAAGCCTGATTGGGCTTATTATCAGGGGATGTCTTATTTTGGGGAAAACAGGGTATCATGTCCTTCCATCACAACAAACCATGTCAATACAATTCTCTCTGCTACCAAGACTCCCAAAATATAATAATGCCATGAAATAACAGTGAACATAACATTATTATATATTGTTATAATAATGTATTGTGTGTGTGTGTGTGTGTGTGTGTATAGTATGTATTATATTGTATCACACATTATATTATATTTTATATTTTTAATTTATATGTTGTCCATCTCCTCAATAAGGTGACTCTGGGCAGCCTACAAAGAATAAAAAGATAAATATAAAAATAAATATATACAGTGGTGGGATTCAAGTAATTTAACAACCGGTTCTCTGCCCTAATTATTTCTTCTAACAACCAGTTTGCCAAACTGCTCAGAAAATTAACAACCAGTTCTCCCGAAGTGGTGCGAACTGACTGAATCCCACCATTGATTATATATAAAAACTAGAACCAAGGAAATTTGCCTAAAAAGCACTATCTTTTGCACAGCAACTGTTCTATACGATGGAAATGCACTACTTGCAGATGACAATTGATATACTGTATTGCAATGTTACCCTGGTGGTATTGTATTATTAGTATTGTTAGTAGTACTGGTGTCTGAAATTAAAAGTCTTATTAAATATGCTACAATTTGCGTCAATGGAAAAGTTTTGTCATCTTCTGTTGAAATAGCTACTTTGGAGAAATTATTCTTCTCAAAGTAGGAATACATCAGCAATAAACTATTCTTCCCACTAATTGAAATCAGGGGAGATGTGGGAGAGGAGATACTGCACGTCCCAAATCTTCCTTGTTCACAAATGTTTTCTGTTTATTTCATAAGGGGAAACACATACATGTGCCAAATTGTCTTCCACAGAAGCCTAAATAAAGAGTGAATATCACAGCACATAAATAGAGGAGGACCAGGATGTAAACTTTCATTTTTTTAGACAGCACATTAGGTGCTGTCCTTTTTAAAAAAAAACAATAAAGTCTAAAAATATGAAACTAACTAAAGTTAATTGGCTACCGGTTGCCCTCCGGGTGAGATTCAAGGTGCTGGTAATTACCTATAAAGCCCTACATGGCTTAGGGCCGGGGTATTTGGCGGACCATCTGCGGCCAGCGACAGCTCCCCATTTCCCGGTGCGTTCCCACAGGGAGGGCCTCCTTGGGGTGCCGTTGGCCAGACAATGTCGGCTGGCGACCCCTAGGGAGTGGGCCTTCTCTGTGGGCGCACGTAACCTGTGGAATCAGCTCCCCCTGGAGCTACGGGTGGCCCCTAACCTTCGCTCTTTCTGCCGTGACCTTAAAACATGGTTATTTCGCCTGACTGATTTGGATTGAAGGGGTTTTAAAGGGGATTTTAATGGTCTTTTTATAATCTTATTGGGTATTTTTAACATTGATTTTGCTTGTTTTTATTGTTGTGAGCCACCCTGAGTCCTTTCAGAGATAAGGCGGCATACAAGTTCAAATAATAAATAATAAATAAATAAAGTAAGAAAAAAGAAAAAGAAAAAATACAAACAAATGACCTCTTCCTTCATTAAAACAAATACAATTTCAGTAATTTATCTTTTCTAACGTTTCAACCAAAAGTCTTCTTTTCTGATAATTTCTCTTATCTACAAGTAAATTATAAAGCCTCGCATTATAAAGCGTTGTCATTCAGTCCTAATCAACGAGTCCATTAAGAGCTACAAATAACAACTAATCAGTTCTATACTCCTTTCTTTTACTTTTAACACAGTAACGTAACACACACACACACAAAAATCTCTTCTTCCCATATCTTACCTCTTATTTATAACCAAATCTTTAAAGCTTCATCATTGGAACCAATCAAGAAAAATCCCTTCAATGCTGCCAGAAACAATATATTAAGAATACTGATCTTTATTCACTTCAAATAGTGTCTTACAAATTAATTTACCATTTTCTCTTTGTCTTCTCTTAGAAACTCTTTCACAAGTTTAACGCACACCAGAAATAACATCTATATTTTAACCTGAATCAAATAAGCCAACTTGGTTATTCTTTAACATCATAGCTTACTGATTTATCTGAAAATGCAAGATAAAATTTCTTCTTCCCATATCTATAAACAAATCTTTAAAGCCTCATCATTTCAGTTCCAGTCAAGAAAAAGACAATAAGAGCTACTAGAAAGAACATCATATGTATATTTTAAACTTGATCAAATAACCTGACATTAAAAGCACGTTAGGTGCTTTTAAAAATCTTAATGCTTATTTCCTTTAAATAGTGCAGTGTCTCAGAAGCTGATTTCATTTCATCTTTGTCTTTTCTCAGGAACTCCTTCATGAGACTAAAACATGTCCAAGTCACTCTTCTGATTTATTACTTGTGTATCCATTTTGGTTATTAAGAATTCAGCCAGTTTCACTTGCAAATCCAATGTAACATCTTTTTCTATATCACTTGGGAACTTCAAACCTCCACATCCAAAACAGCCTGGTTTTCAGTTGTATCCTCTTTTATCTCCTCTTTTAAACCCACATTTATGGTAGGAGAGACTTAAAAGAAATTTCTGACTGTATTGTCCCCAATTTTTTTTGAATTCTTCCGAAGTTAAAATACTCTTCTCCATTCTGTATTAGTGAGTTTCTTCTCCTTTAATTATAATTTTTAATTCTGTTTGATTGTCTCTAATGTCTGGCCTTTAAAATCTTTTCTTTTTCTTTAATCTACAACATTTTCCCATAAAAAGATTTCTTACATTTATATTCAAAATATTGATATATTTTAAATGGGAATTTAAACAACCTGATAGGCAGAGATAGATAGGTAGGTAGGTAGGTAGGTAGATAGATAGATAGATAAGATAGATAAGATAGAGCATATAAGTGCATACTATTGCACATTTGATATGATATTATATGATATTGCGCATCAGTTCCCCCAGCACCTGGATGAAACGTTGTATCTGGATCCGTTCCAATCGGGCTTCAGGCCTGGGTACAGCACGGAAACGGCATTGGTCGCGTTGGTAGATGATCTCTGGAGGGCTCGGGACAGAGGTTGCTCCTCTGTCCTGGTCCTGTTAGATCTCTCAGCGGCTTTTGATACCATCGACCATGGTATCATGCTGCACCGGTTGGAAGAGTTAGGGGTGGGAGGCACTGTGTTGCAGTGGTTCTCCTCCTTTCTCTCTGACCGGTTGCAGTCTGTGTTGACAGGGGGGCAGAGGTCGACCCCGAGGCCCCTCATATGCGGGGTGCCGCAAGGGTCGGTCCTCTCGCCCCTCCTGTTCAACATTTATGTGAAGCCGCTGGGCGAGATCATCCGTGGTTTTGGGATGAAGTACCACCAGTACGCTGATAACACCCAGCTGTACATCTCCACCCCAGACCACCTCAACGATGCCCTTGAAGTGATGTCCCGGTGCCTGGAGGCCATGCGGATCTGAATGGGGAGAAACAGGCTCAGGCTCAACCCATCCAAGACCGAGTGGCTGTGGTTTCCGACGTCCCGATATAGTCGGTTGATGCCATCGCTGACTATTGGGGGCAAATTGCTGGCCCCCACGGAGAGGGCTCGCAACTTGGGCGTCCTCCTGGATTCACGGCTGCCTTTAGAAGAGCACTTGATGGCTGTGACTGGGAGGATTTTTCATCAGGTTCGCCTGATCCACCAGTTGCGTCTCTTTCTGGATCGGGACTCGTTACGCACAGTCACTCATGCCCTCGTCACCTCCCGCCTGGACTATTGTAATGCTCTCTACATGGGGCTCCCCTTGAGGAGCCCCTGGAGGCTCCAACTGGCACAGAATGCAGCCGCACGGGTGGTAATGGGAGCGACATGGCGTTCCCATGTAACACCCCTCCTGCGCGAGCTACACTGGCTCCCGGTGGTTTTCCCGGTGCGCTTCAAGGTTTTGGTTACCACCTTTAAAGCGCTCCATGGCTCAGGACCTGGGTACTTGCGGGACCGCCTACTACCACCAATAGCCTCCCACCGGCCGGTACGCTCCCACAGAGAAGGGCTCCTCCGGGTGCCGTCAGCCAAACAATGCCGACTGGCGGCCCCCAGGGGGAGAGCCTTCTCTGTGGGGGCACCTACTATCTAGAACGAGCTCTCCCCGGAGATACAGAGGATCCCGGATCTGCGCACCTTCCGCCGCGCCTTAAAGACCTTTTTATTTCACCAGGCGGGCCTGGCCTAATTTTCTCCCTCTTTTATAAAAGATTTTTAAATTTTTAATATTTTTTAGTATTTTATATATTCAAATTTTAAAATTGGTTTTAAATTGATTGGGGTTTTAATTTGACTGGGCCAAAACTATTTAATTTGATTTTAATTCCACTTTTAAATTTTTGTATGTATGTATTTTATTGTTTGGCTGTGCACCGCCCTGAGTCCTTCGGGAGTAGGGCGGTATAAAAATCAAATAAAATATAAAATATAAAATAAATAAATAGTCACTCAGACAAGTTCTGAAAATTGTTGAAGCACACCTAGATACAATGACTATTTATTTCTCTTTCTAACTTGCATTCCTGTTACTAGATATTCTTTAATGTACTGCTATTTTCCTTCCAAAGAAAACTAGAAAAGGAAAGAAAGAGTATTTTATGTCAAACGTATTATCTTACCAAAAGTACATATTGAGAATTATTTAGAACGTAATTTATAGATGAGGTAAAATCTTATTTTCATTGCAGTAGAATCAGACAGTCCAGTGGGAAAGTCTAAAAGAAGTATAATATTTAGCATGATTCCCAAGAGAAATAATAGATTTTTCATATACAGTACTTGTCGGGTTAAAATTTGATTATTATTTTTTTTCAAACTGCATTAACTATACACTAAGTTCAAGGTTTCTTTGGTTTAATATTGGATCCTTGAATCTTGATTTAGGATTAATGTGCCTTTGTGTGCACATTTTATACTAGTACTTTTTGTACTAAATTAAGTTTTTTCCACCCATTTCTTATAATAAAAATTTTAACCTGCTATACTATACTCCAAGACTGGGTTATATATACATTTTATTTTATTTTTTTAAAGGCAGCATCATATGCTAACATTTTTATATGAGATAGCCTTCTTCAGCATATATAACCTATTTGTGTATCTATATATGATTTTTAGTACAAACTTGATTTAGGATTAATGTGGCCTTGGTATAAATTTAGCACTCTCTGTACATTAACCTCCCTATTCTTCATGCTGTACCATTCCAGAGTTCAAGATTTGGAATTATTAAATTACAGAGAAACAAACCTGTCAACAAGAAAAAGGAGTTCAACAATGAAACCGGAAAGGAGGTGGGCTACCCTTTATACTCCATGTTCAAGGGGAAATAGATAGCTATCTGATGGAAATAATTTATACCTCTACACTGAGCAAGGTACAGCACATCTTCTTCCAACTTCTATGCATGCCCCTAGAGAAGGAAGCAGAGATACAGACTGGACTTGCTGGACCCCCTCTGCACTTTCCATTGGCAGAACAGAATTGGAAATATTGGGGAAATCATTCGGTTGCAGAATTGTAGATGTGTATTACTTACTAAATATACTGTGTGTGTATGCATATGTGCATGTATATTATTTAATAAATCTCTTAATATACAATATAATGGGGTAGTAAAGTGCCTCAGATTGGTTGTTGTTTTTTTCTTCCTTCTTTCTCATCACATAACATAGATTTGGGTGATGGCTATTGCAATTTCTGTTATTTCCTTTTTTTTTTTCCTATGATGGGATAAACAAGATTTTTGTTTCTTTTAACACTTGAGGGACAGGACACTGAATATTGTCTTCTGTTTTCTTTCACTGGTCAGATGGAATGGGTACTCTTTGGCTCACTGACTGGTAATCTCAAACTATTTATTGTACTTCATGGTTGGCAACACTGAAGACAAGAACAAGTCATTTTCAAACTGCGTTGGGAATTATGGGATGAAAATAACTTGGCTCTAGAGCCTGATCTTCAGCTTTACATCTCCATCCCAGGCCACCTCAATGATATGTGAAAGATCCTAGTATCTGGAAGCTGTGGAACAAGCTTCAGTTCAACCTAAGCAAGACAAATTGGATCTTCTACTTTGGGGGACCTTCAATTTTTAGTTTTGTTTCGTTCTGTTTTTTTTTTTTACCATTTTTTGAAAGTTATAATAAGCATAATAAAAACTAATGAGAGGCTGTAAATGTGTGAAGCCTACAGGCTGTATATTCTTTGGGTTTGCATATTTTAATATTCCTTACGGAAGGCAACATTTTTCCATGCAATATCACTTTGTCCTACTATGCAAATACTTTTATTTCTCATTATTCATTATAATATAACACTAAACATATGTGCTGAAATGAAAAGGGAACATTTTTGTAAGTTTCCCACAGAACTCACTACTGTGCAGCGCTGCTTTTTAAGATGTGCTCAAAATAAATTATTTCCACAAATTATAATGATTTTCAAGAAATCCAGTAGAAAACAAAAGATATATTGGTATCACTTTCCTTTCCCTGACCCTAAGGGAAAAGTCAGCCATATTCAGCATTAAAAGCAAAAGAATCTCAGAACTTTAAAGCTGGCTGCCAGCCCAACAGCACCAAAGGATTAATTAGCAAGTCAAACAAGATGCTAATCGTCCGTAGGAAGTACGGCTTTAGAAAGCTGCTCATTTTTCTTGCAATAAGGAAAATAAAGAAGTAATTCTAGGAACCTTTATTAACCCATCTAGTCTGGATAATTACATTATGGTGAAGGTCTGCCATTTTTGCATTAATATAAGTTGCAGCATGTTGGTTTTTGGTGACACTGTATTTTTCCTGGTTCTGTGAATAAATGATAATATGAGAGTTTTGAAGCTCAAGCCGTATTTGCAGCAAATGGTTTCAACCAGACCTTTGCTAAGTGATTGTTTGATTATAAAATGTTCATTTTCCAGCACACAAGACCAGCCCAAGAAATATTCAACTGAGTAAAGCATTTCCTTAATGTAATACTTCCATTCACTATTACTGCTAAGCCAAAGAAATAACAGGAACAAAAAGAGAGCTCTAAATGCTGTCTGTCATCTAGATGGATCTTACAGGTGTACACATCATAAAATAAAGAAGCTGTTGCAGCTGGGGCATTGCTGGCCAATTCTAAATTGAAGTCCATAGCCTACTAATATTTTTTTTTAGATTAAGTTTGAACATTACACATTATGTCAAAATCTGCACTGCTTTCTCTGTCAGCCCAACTCTCTGATTCCTGTATCGTGCCTGGAAAATGATATTGTATCGAACAAATGAAAAACTATTCCATATTTTATTCTAACTAAAGAATATAACAGGTAGGCATGCATCCAGCAAAGATATCCAGAGTGTTTCCCTAGATGTAGTGTAATGAAGGAATATGAGGTTTTAGCTATTAGTTATGTTATATATTTATATTTATTGAATTTATATCCCGTCCTTAAAAGGGACTCAGGGCGGTGAACAGCCGAAAATTAAAATAACACAATATAAAAGTTAAGATAACTAAAAATAAATTAAATTAATCGGCCTCCCAAATTAAAACCCCAAGCTATACAATTAAAAAACTAACCCATAAAACCTATTCAGGCCAGGCCGGCTTGCTGAAATAAAAACGTCTTCAGGGCCTTACGGAAAGTGCGGAGATCTGGGATCAGCCGTATTCCGGGAGGTAGCTCGTTACAGAGGGCGGGTGCTCCCAGAGAGAAGGCTCTCCCCCTGGGGGCCGCCAGCCGACATTGCTTGACCGACGGCACCCTGAGGAGGCCCTCTCTGTGACAGCGTATTGGCCGGTGGGAGGTTATCGGTAGCAGAAGGCGGTCTCGTAAATACCTAAGCCATGGAGTGCTTTAAAGGTGAGAACCAACACCTTGAAGTACACCCGGAAGACCACCGGGAGCTAGTGCAGCTCGCACAGGAGAGGTGTTATATGGGAGCACCATGTCGCTCCTGTAATCACCCACGTGGCCACATTCTGGACCAGTTGGAGCCTCCGGGTGCTCCTCAAGGGAAGCCCCATGTAGAGAGCATTGCAGTAGTCCAGGCGAGAAGTGACGAGAGCATGAGTGACTGTGCACAAGGAATCCCGACTCAGAAAGGGGCGCAACTGGCGTATCAGGCGAACCTGATAAAAAGGCCCCCTGGCCAAGGCCGTCATGTGCTCTTCTAAAGACAGCCGTATGTCCAGGAGGACGCCCAAGTTGCGAGCCCCCTCTGTGGGGTCAATGATTCGCCCCCAATAGCCAGCGATGGCACCAGCTGGCTATATCGGGATGCCACCATCCACAGCCACTTGGTCTTGGAAGGGTTGAGTCGACGTCTGTTCCTCCCCATCCAGACCCGCACGGCCTCCAGACACTGGGACATCACTTCAAGGGCATCGTTGGGGTGGTTTGGGGTGGAGATGTACAGCTAAGTGTCATCAGCGTACAGATGGCACCGCACCCCAAATTCACGGATGATGTCACCCAGGGGCTGGGTGAAGAACCTAGTTCTTCATACAGTAGCATTTATTTATCATTAATGGGTAAAAAACTGAATAATTTCTGAGAAGGCATAGTTATCTTTGCTTTTTTTCCCATAACTATTCACACAATAAGCCTATTTAGAATTGTCTTTTTAAAGTCATGATACTGGGGTTGGCAACACAGCACTCCCAAATACCTATGACTCACTTGCAACAAATTCACTCAAAAGACTCTCTCTTCCATCCTCAATTTTCTACTCAGTTTATTTATTTTTCACTATAAATCAAGAAGCACGAAGACAGCTACATCACTGGAAAAAGGTTGGAAGAAAAAGGAAGAACATCTTTATAATTCAACCCTTCTGCTTGCTAGATGAGTCTGGGAAGGGGGAACAAGTAAAGGCAGAAAAAAGAACCTGAGATTTCCAAATCTGCAGGCTTATTGTTCTAACTGATGGGACTTCTTGTGGATGAAAATAGTTAAGATGCTATTAGAAAGTTATTGATTCCAAGTTACAGCACTGCATTTACAGCTTTGAATGAGCAATTATAGTCAACAAATATTACCAAAATTGAACATATACAAATGTTTGAATGTGCAGAATTACGTACATGCAGTCTCTTAATGGAATTTAAAATTTAAACTTAATGAAGTTTAAATTTGGGAGAAATTTCCTGAGCAGAACGACAAATATAGATTCTTCAAGAGTTATGAAATAATAAAATTGATCTCTTTTTTTTTTTTTTTATTTCATTCTTACTGTTGTGAAAGTCTACTAAATATTTTAATTTTGACAGCAAGGTCTTCAAAGCCTCCATCTAGTCCAGGGGTGAAAAACTCGATTTCATTGAGGCCGCATCAGGGTTGTGTTTGACCACAAGGGGTTGGGGTGGGCATGGCCAGGGTGGGCGTGGCCAACTCAACGTCACTTGTGTCGGGTTTGGCTGTGGCAGCCTGAGCACTTTGCCAGCAAAAACAGGCTCCTGAGCTCTGTTTTCGGCTGCAACAGCCTCCTGAATCCCTCTGCCAGCAAAAACGGAACTCGGGAGGACCACACGCAGCCTCCTGAACTCTGTTTTCACTGGCAGAGGTACTGCGACTCACTGTTTCAAAGGCAGCCCCATGGGCCAGATCTAAGCACCCCGTGGGCCAGATCCAGCCCCAGGCCTTGAGTTTGACACCCCGATCTAGTCCTAAAGCTAAGACCACCTAATGATGCTGCCAGACCAATGAAGGCCTTTAAACCTAATCAGCATTTTTGTTCAATCACAGCTTTTGAAAACATGCAAAATTTGTAACAAGTAGTAGAAAATGAATCTTTATAATAAATCTTTATTCCAGAAATAATAAATGAAACAATATGATGCAAAATTAAGTGCCAGATAGTAAACTCCAAAATGGAAAAATAAATCAAACTATTTCTGTTTTTAAAAGGGGCTTTTATTTCATTGTAAGATATTTTCTTTAATTCAACCAAAAATAGTGTAACAATATTTTTTTTTTTTGTGAATAGGGACTTTTTTTAAAAAAAAATCCAGCACAAATTAGGTAGGTATGCTATTATGAAGTGTAGTTTCTTTTTTAACATTCTCTTAATTCATTTCTGGGCAACCCCACACAACTTCAGACAACTGATTTTTCATCATTTTCCATAAATGAACTATGTGATTCTACAATGATTTCCATATTTGTTATGTATGGTTAGACCTCTGATCCTAAAGAAAGTGTACATGCCTCTATTAGAACAAATTACTGCATTTCATATATAAAAAATAAATGCAACTCAAAATATTAAAATAAATAAAACAAACTTAATTATGTATTAAAGACAACAGTACTAATTTATAATATATATATTAGTTTTTGTTTTAATATGAAATCTGTATACATGTCATTTCCTTCCTTTAATCAAGTAATAAATCCCATTAAGTATACTGTAGTTATAGAATCTAATTTTCAAATCCAAATAAACATGCTATCTTGAAGAGGGAAAAACAGACTTTAGATTAGTAAAAAGATTCAACCAAGCCTGATTTTTTGGGTGCCCAATTAAAATATATTTTGACAGTCAGTTTGTCCTTTGTTTACATCAACACATTTCCCCTAAAACATGGAAGGTGAACAGTTTAGTCAAAAGGGTAGTAATAGTTAATTTAATTAATAAATAAAATCTGTCCTACACAGACACCCAAAAAGCTCAACAGCATTATACTTAATTTACTCAAGTTTTACAAGTCTTTATAAAAGGTTTACACATATCTACTAGAATTCATATAAATCTTTATAATACAATTACAGTATGCCCAGATTATGGCAAAGATAATAAAAGATAATTCTTAATATAGCTAAATTTCAAATTTAAGGCTAAAATTAAAAATGAAAACCAACTTGATTCAGTATTGCCCCAATTGAAAATGTAACTGCATAAACTTCCTGTTATTTGAGCAATTCTAAGTAGGCATGTAGAACTTACTTCTGTATTGCTGAGAAAACTACAGGGGCGTTTTTATGCCAACATCTGTAATCACGTTTGGCTTGAGGAAGTGTTTACCTCTACTGCACTACCCTAAGAGGAACACACGTACGGTACTTTCATTTTTATATATTCATTCTCTTTGTTAGGTTACACAAAATAGTTGTTCTGCAAAAGTACTTGGGTTTGAATCTAAATGACTTCAAGTAATACCCCATGCAGTGAAAGTAATAATCTAAAAAATTCAGGACTAGCTCAAGCAACGGCAATATTTATTTTCAGCAGGAGTATTTATGAAAAATCAACCGAGTTGGATACAATCTAAGAGAGGAGCTGTGAGGTTTTAGAAGATATTACTTGTAGATTAAGTACTTCTTTGGCCAGTCCTCAAATAATGTGATAGCAAAGAAAAAGTGAACAGAGTACCTTTGGATAGTGAGATGGGTATACTGTAAATTTAATAAATAAGTAAGCAAATATGCAATTCAGGGGAAAAAAACTGAATCAAGTTGTGATATAAACATTTGTTGCAGAAATGATTCATTTTACACTGAGACATCTGCCCAATAACAATGATTTTATTTGATTATTTGATTACATGTTAATTATAGGTAACTACAGGTTAGAGATAACCCTGGTACAGATAACTATGGGAAGCTAATTGTACAAAAAATACTGTTATGGTATTTGGGAGTTAATAAAGGACCACAGCATCTGGTCTTTGAAATTAAATAACATTTTAACCTTTCAAAGTCCTTTGTAATTTATGTTAACAATCTTTACATTTCAGATTATTTCAAACTGCAAGTAGTATCAGCCAGTTCCAAATAGCTAATATCTGCAACAATTATACCCAAATTCAATACTGCAGTTAAGAGTCTTGCTGCTTCTATACACAACTGAGTGCAATGAGGATACATGTGCATTGTACACTAGCCATCGCAAAATTTTTGTTCTTGACTCAGTCTATAGTGGTGGGTTTATTGCAAGGTCGGTTAAGTTACTATAAGGGATTTTTAATGAAAACAATTATAAATTTAAAATAACTGTGTTTAAAGCATTTAACAGTCACTGGGGTCAAGTGATTACAGCAGTTACAAGACCCCTGGGATATGTTCACACCAAAACAAAGTGAATAAATTACCCCAGCAGGCGTGTGTAATCACTAAGTGACCACAAAGGTCAGGCAGTGTACAAGCCCAGATGACTTTCATGAAAAACCAATAATAAAAATTTATCAGTCAAGGAGCAAGTGCACGCGCGTACACACACACACACACACACGTTAGCTGATAGTTACTGCACAAAGAAAATGCACAAGGCAAAATGCAGAAAGATAAGGTTAGATAAAGAAGTGGGAAAAATAAAAGTTGACCAGGATGTGCTATGGTGAAGATGACGTCTTAAACAATTCAATCAACTCAGTCCTCTTAAACAGGCATTTCAGATGCATACCTATTAATTCAAAATTCTACCTCTTGCTGTCAGAACATAAGACTATGGAGAAAAGAGAAAATAAAGTAGAAAATGTCAGAAGTCTTAAAACAATGGGGTGGGGATCTATCATGAAAACTATAGATTAAATTTCTATGGAGATTCTGAGTCATCCAGGTCATGGTTGTCCCAAAGGTGCTTTTTCAAGATGGTGATGGTGATGATGATTTTTCAAGATGACTGGATGGTGGGGAAGGGTGATTAGTCAGAGCTGAAGAAGCTTCTTGGATGAGAAGTGAAACGTCTTCAAAGAAAAACCAGAAAATTTACTTGCCTCTTGAAAAAGCACCTTTGGGACTGTTGAGTATATTGGTTTCGGCTTGTTCCAGAGGACAAAATTAGAATCAATATTGAAAATTGCAGCAAAAGCAGCAAAGCAAATTTCAGCTAAAAATGTAGAGCAACTTCAAATGGGATGAACTACCTTGAATGGATTTGTGATTGCCTGGGAAGGTGAGTAAAAATTCTTTATCAACAAGGATAGCTAGCTATAAATTGCATCTTTCATTGCAGGTCTTATCTTAAGAAGCAGCCCTGCCAACCAACTTTGTAAAGATGAGCTCATCTGCAAAAGAAAACTATAAGAATTGGAGTTCAATTCACGCAGATAGCACCAGGCTGGAAAAGATGGGTTGGAGAGCTGGATTAGATTACTAAACCAGAATCCAAAGGTCATAATTCTGACCATAGTAACTAGCAGGGTGGATAAAAATCAATGATTTTTTTTAAAAAATCAGATTTTTTTTTATTTAAATCGGATTTTTTTTATTTAAATCGGATTTTTTTGATTTTTATCGAATTTATTTTAATAAAAAACTTGGGGTAAAAATCTATCGTAAGATAGTTTTCTATTTAAGATACATAAATAATTTAGTTTATTCAGCATGAAATGAGCTTAGTTATGTAGCATGAGGCTGTATATTCTGCAACACTGGGACTATCGGTGAGTCAACAGTGGGTCAAAGGAGTAGCAGAGATGACAGTTGCTCTTTAAAAATTATGATTTAAATTGAATTGATTTAAATCAAGCCTTTTTGATAGTGATTTAAATCATGACTTAAATTGTGATTTAAATCAACTCAATTTAAATCAAATCCATCCTGGTAACTAGAGACTCTATGATGTCAACCTAGGACAAAATGGCTTCCAGTTAGTTTCCAAAATTCATATGAAAGCTGACTCTGATCTTCAAACTTCAGCTTTGTTGGATTTCAGTGATTTGGGAAGAGATTTGCCTTTCCTGCTGTTTTTAGGCATGAACTAAAATAATTCTTGTTCAGACGGATTGTTGGGACCTCCAAATACGCATATTGTTTGAAGGAACCAACTTCTTGAAGCTGTCCTTGCTCAATCTTCTACAGTTCATTCATCAGCTGTAGTTAACAGAATAAGAATTGGAAGGACCTTGGAGGTCTTTTAATCCAGACCCCTGCTCAGACATGAGACCCTGTATCATTTCAGAAAAAGGGTTGTCCAATCTCTTCTTTAAAACCTCCAGTGATGGAGTACCCACAACTGCTGAAGGCAAGCCATTCCACTGATTAATTCTTCTAATTGTGAGGAAATTCCTCCTTAGTTCAAGGATGGTTTTCTCCTTGATTAGTTTCCATGAATTACTTCTCGTTTTGCCTTCAGGTGCTTCAGAGAACAGCTTTACCCCCTCTTCTTTGTGACAGTTTCTTAGATATTGGAACACTGCTAATGTGTTACCCCTAGTCCTTCTTTTCATCAATAGTTTTATTCATTCATAATTCTGCTTGTTTTGTTTGATGCTTTTTGATAAATGGACCCTTTCTCTGCTAACTTCTTGCAGGCTACTATTTACCTAATTTATTTTGTGGTAGATTTTAAATGATTTACAAAGCCACACTGTAAACTTTTTAGATCAAAACATGAGTTATAAATACTTTAGTAAACATGGTTATTTGCCAGAGATATGGTTTGATATGAATCAGACTAAATATAGCCCATGAATCTGAGAAGCAGCAGCACAGAAGCTTACTCCTGCTTTGAAGAGTCTTGGAGATGATGGGAAGATTAATTACTTTTTTCAGTCTGCAGCTGTGAACAGTAACAATGTCTTATTGCAATGAACCGCAGAGACAATTCAGGATCAAATTGCTTTAAACACATAAATTGGAATGGATTCTGAAAAGTTCAAACCATTCATCCAAATAGATTTCTTTTTTCTGTACAAAAAAGCTGTAACAATTCTTTGATGAATAATAATTTATTTCACTAAGGGCTTTCCAAGATAATCTGAAAAATGCCATTACAGATCTTTAGAAGCATGGTCCCTATACAAAATTGTAGAGGAGCACTGACACCTCTCAGGGAGGATGAGTGATGAAATGTGCATTGTGACATCATGACCACAAATCTCACATCTGAATCCTTTCAACTGATGTTGGGGTACAAAAAGGCAGGACTGCATTGTAACAACACAACATACATTTATTTTTGTTTTTATCATCACATATCATAGGTACAGGAGGTCTATTTTAAAAATGTCACAGATATGCTCTAAAAGAAGTTTTATATAATTATACAATTTTATTTACACAAGAAGACCATTTAGAAGACCAATTATTTTTCCTAGAGCCGTATTTCCATTTTAATCTTTGTGCTATTCAGTTCTTCCCTTTCTAGATAACTTCCCCAAGTTTTCTAACTCTATACCACAGCCTTCAAATTTTAGGCAGGCCAGTGATACATATGCCTGTTTTTCTGTCTCTTCTGTTACTTGTTGAACCCTTATATGAATTTATTAATGGCCCACTAACTAATAGGCTATTAGGAAATGCTTAATAAAATTCAGCCCTGGAACATATACCTTGCTCTTTTAAGACTATATAAAGAAGAGCCTTCAGTTATTAAGGTATTATTATGCCTGTATCCCTTTATCTAAAACATATATCCCACTCCTAGTGTTATTCTGATGTTCAGTCCTTTTCAAAACATATTTAGTACTGAGTACAGTAGAAAAAGCTGTTATATTTTTTATTATTCCTTCTTTGCAAAGGTCTAAAACTCAGGTATGCTTTAGGTCAGGTAATTATTCAGCCTTTGTCATCATGGGATGCCAAAAGGCAAAGGTTATGTTGGTGAAATTCAAGATCAGGCATATAAATCCACGTTAATTAACAGAATCATATTTTGGTTGCACCGGGTATATAACAAGATGACAAGGTTATAAGGTGAATGCTTTTCAAAGCTCTAACACAATTAGGAGGTTGTAAGTGACACTTGGAAAGCAAAGGTTAATTTGGGTCATCAAAATGCAGTGATTTCTTACCTAACCAATCATTAAACTTCTTGACCTCAGAGGGTAGTCCCAACTCGGTAAAATCGCCTGTATGAAGCAAGATGTCCCCATAAGGCATCTGGACTCCATCTGTTCTGGAGTGTGTATCTGAGATGCAGACAAACCGTGTGTGGCCTGCTGGTTTCGGGGTGTCATATGGTATAGGGTCGACCCTAAAACAAACATAACAGATCCCATTAAAATTACACTTGCTATAGACATTAAACAAATTAGGTATATTCACTATTTAGATACTTCCTGCATGATGGGAATTTTTCAGTCTTAAAGAGATCCTTGTAGTACACAAATTGATATTTTTGTTTTGTTTTTATACTGAATATTAGAAAAATAAAGATCTGAAAATACCACATATGCTTTTAAACAATTATTTTGGCAAATAGAAGTTACTAAGCTTCTATCACAAGATAAATTTGAATCAAAGTATGAGGAATTACAGATGGCAATAAAGGAAGAGTTGTTTGAAGTCAGGCAGCATCAAAATCACATAAATAAAATAAACATGTATGTTCTTTTCATTCCTATATGGTGCATCACACTGGCTATGTACCTGACATGTGACATACCTTCACAGCTGAGCAAGGAAAAAACTCCTGTTGGATGGAATCATCAATTTGTGTGTATTATTCTAATGGTATTCATATTCATTCTCTCTCTCTCTCCCTCTCCCTCTCTCTCTCTGACACACACACACAGACACCACAAACACCATGCAGTGCTTTGGCTTTGAACAGTTTTGAAGCGCAGAGGACATAAATGTAGCATCTGTCACTTAATTATTAATGTCTTTCCTGAGATAGGGCAGGGCAGCTGCACAATCTGAGCAAAAGAACAGTAACTTAAAGAAGTTGCCAACTGGTGTTAGGTAAGCATCCTGAACACTCAAAAAAAAAAACAAAAAAAAACCCATTTCTCCTTTGAATCTAAACAGCTGCACAATTTAGGTGCATTTATGTGTACATGTCAATGTTTATATGTGTACATTAGGATGATCAACATATTTGGCTCTTTCTCAAACACACCCAGACTGAAAATTTGAGAATCTTCGTAAGTTCTGATTATTAAATACATTATCAATCATTTTGCAAAATTTACCTCATAGTGAATTTAATGTTTATAAAGAACCTTTAAAGTAAAAAAAAAAAAAAGGTCAACTAGGTATGAAGGTATTTGAAGTGTTACATTCATATTCCAAATATAATTGGCAATATCAATTTTGGAAGTGCCATTTCTAGGTCTTAGAGACATAAATTATTAAAATAATAATTCATCCATGTGGATAACAAGAGCACAAACATATTCACACAACTTATCCATCCAGGAAGACCATCATTTTTAAAGAAAAAGAAATAAATAATTTCTCTATTTTCAGTATGTGGACCAATTATTGCAAAATTGGTTTAAAAAGAAATTAAGAAACTCTATTTCTTACTTTTCTACTTTGTTTTTTAGCTTTTTCCATTCAGATACCAGCTTATTATCCTTATTACAAACATTGTTTATTCTTGCAAAGAACCCCACAAAATAACGAATATGCAGAATAATATAACTTCTATCAACATTTAGAAAATCTTAGTGAGAATATGCAATTAATAGGCTTCTTTTCCCTCTTACTATGTTCTTAAATTAGTAACAGTGTCAGAGGCTAAATTGGCAACTTAGATATAATTGTATCTAAGTACAATTGTACATGTATAACTGACATATATAGATTTAATCAGTTTATCTAGTGACTTTCTTTCTTACAATGTAGTTTCCAGAATAATGGAAACTTCCAGAATAATGCTTTGTTTCATTTTATAAAACAATATCAGTATCAGTGTGTTAGCCTATGGTCAAAATCTTAGTATCATTTCACTTTGCTCCAAGGAGTGCTTTGTTCGAAGAATGAGCTTCTGTGTTTGTCTGAAAGAATATTATTAAGGCCTATTTGCATTAAGCATGAATATTCATCAGACTTATACTTTATCATATACCCAGTACTTCCTCCAACTTATTCACAACATATTTGCTATTTTTAATTTTCAAAGGGAGATATTAAAACTGGTAGCTATCCAAAGTCAATTTTCTATTATGGGTCATAGATAAACCAAACAAAATCAGAATTCTGTTTTTTTTCTGCTGAAAAGGTAAAGTGCTTGTTTGAAATTATATATCTGTTTATACTTCACAAAAGGTTGAATTGCCATTTGCAACTGGAAGGCATCAACAATTATTTAAATGAGACAGGGCTGCCAAAATGCAGTATTTCTCAAATATTTATGAAGAAGCAAAATGTGTGTCTGTGTACATGCAGTCACACACACACCCAAACATGCATGTACACATAAACTCTTCAGATACTTGCCCGCAGATATACAATTTACAGGATGTGATTATTAACTCAAGAACCTTGCAATTAATTTCTATTGTGGCAAGGCAAATACACATGAGGAAAGTGTATTATCTACTACTTTTTTGTCATGTCTCGTGATATTAGCTCATTAACTGCATCCCTTCTCCACAGCTGTATTTTTATCTTCAAAGCATGAAAGTTGGTGGTTTTGTTTCTTGAGCCCTGGGAACAGTAACAAACATATTCTTCAAGATTGTGTTCAAGTTTACTGTAGATTTATTTGTTAATTTGAAAGAAAAATGGAAAATATACTGTTGAAGGGGCCATGGAATTGTAACTCCAGTATGGCAGAGATTTTTTTTCCTCTGCAACACAAATGGGACTGAAAGCTGTGGTTGGTAGGAGACACAAACATGAAAACAAAAATGAATATTGTATTGGCAGATAAGATTATTTTTAAATTTTTGTTGTAACTATAAATATTTATATAAAATATAAATTATACACACACACACACACACACACATATTTTTATATCTTATAAATGCTATTTATAAACATTATCTATCACAAAAAGAAAACTCTTATAGGCAAGTTTCCTATTTTCAGAAATAGCCCCTATGTTTTCTTGGTGATTCAGTTTAAGTATGTCAGAACTTTTTACCTTCAAAAGAAAAGTAACAATCATCCCAAGATTATTTTTTACAATGAAAGACAATAAATATATCTTTATGGAAAGTTCTTCATGAAATTTTCTTAATAAAATGCTTATGTTAAAATTTTACACATCAACAGATTCACCGAATTATACTAATCATGCTGATATTCATTAAATATTAAAATATTTAATATAGTTAAATTATCACATATGCCAGCAATACAACCAAATAGGGGATCTTAATTACTCTAACACCTGTTGGAAAACTAGCAGATGCCAGGCCCCTTTCCAGATGATTCCTGAAATGTCTTATTGACAACTTTCTCTTCTAGAAAAAGGACTGAGAAGGATCATCTGTCCCTGACTTGATACTAATCAAGGCTTACTGAAAATCATACTAAAATCGGTGAAAAATGATGGTATAATTCAACATTTTTAACAATGGCTAAGTGCAACTGAATTTTTAAATTGTAAGATGTGTATTCAATAAACTCAGAAAATAATGAGTAGTGTTCTTGATCATAAATGCTAAAGAGAAAGAGTGCTCAAAATGGGACTGTGTGTAGGGACTCTGCACATGGAGATGCATGCACACACACAGAGGCACACATCAAGTGGCAAGCAGTTCCTATGCAAAATAAATAAATAAATAAATGGAGAAAACAGATATCAACTTCATTGCATCAATGGTTTATCAAGATGGATTCTTGTCCTTATTTGGGTAGCCCAAATGGTCCCCTTTGTGATTTTATGAAACTAAAACACATACATGTGATCCTTACTTTTACAATAATTCATAAATTTAATGAACCCATTAAATATAATTAACTGCCTGTACAGGAATACATATTAAAGCATCCCAAACCTACAATTGTCCAGTCTCCATTTCTAATGAAGGAGAGCTCACCATTTCCTTGAGAAATTGATTCCTCTCTCCAACTGCCATTCCCATTCGATGTGTGCTACTACTAAAGTTAATTATTTTGGCAGATTTTCTTGGATTGGGAACTGTTGATAGAAATCAGGGAACAACATATGCCAGCTTTGTTTTACCATGGATTTTGGAAATCTCAGCAGAAACCTTGAGGGAAGCCTGATCACTCACACCATGGAAAAGTAATGCAAGGAAGATGTACTAAAGTCAATGTTACCCCCAAACTCTAGCAAAGATCTGAATACAAAATGAAATATACAAGAAATGATTTAGATTGCTGTCATTAGCGAGTTTATTAAATGTGGGTTTGATGGGATAACGAAAATGGATGCAATATTCTAAAACCATCCTCAAAGAGACTTTATCAGTGATTATCTATGACATTTGAGAAATGAAATGAAGTACCAAGGTTTCTGACCTGGGACTGTTACTGTTCTTTAATATTAAATTAATAACTTGGATGAAGTTGGAGAGCTATTTATGAAAACTTTCAATAACAACAGAACTAATATCCTTGAAGATAGAAATACAATTTTAAATTACCTTATAAGAGAAATGAGATTTACCTTAGTATGTTTTAACTTGAAGTATCCATTACTTTGTTCCATCCAAATACTATTGATGCTTCTTAGTTCCATATACTGTAATTAAGATGTTTTGGAGAAATAAACTGAGGCTTCTAAGCCAATAATCTTTTTTTATTGTAAGTTAAAGATACTTGATAAAATTGGCAGTAACTACTTGAGATGTGCAGTGATCTGTCTATGAAAGGGAAAAGGAAAACTGGAGCGAACACACTGTATCTATCTATAACTCTTTAAACAGACATTTGATTTACTGGAGTGTCAGCGAGTGCAACGTTTGCTCAAAAATCATGTTTGTTTCCTTCAAAACGGCATAACCTTGTTAGTCATTTTTGTGACTTTTAGAATTACAAGCTTGACTCTCCTGCCCTGGCAAAGCAATTGGGGTGGGAGAGGAGCACTTTAACACCTTGGCCCAGCAAGGACTAGTCAAAAATTGACATGAAGGCACCAAATAAAATGTTGTTAAAATTAACAATACAAAATCAAAAACATTGCTTTGTGTATACTAGATACCTGAGAAAAGATTTAATGTGTTGGTGAGAACCACCTTGCTCTTAGATATAAATTCAAGAGTAGGAACATATCAGGACCTCTCCTGTTATTGTCAGTTTAGGCTGAAATTAACAGGGTCAATTACTTGCTTTCCTTCTTTTCCTTTTCATTTCTAGGATTACTAATTGTGAGGTTACGATATCTTTAGATCCTGACTGCAAATGTTAGTGAATATATATAGATATATCTACTGCAGTGGAATTATTGTAGATAATTTTTAAAAAATCAAATATTTATTAAGTAATCAGATTAATGAATTAGAACCTTAGTCTATACTTTCTATATATCAAATGACTTATATAATAAAAGTTATTTGATCTGTGAAAGGAAGCCTCAGAGATTTTCACAAGCTACTATATATTGTGTGTTAGAGAGAATTATATAAAAAAAAAACAACTACAGACAACTAAATGCCTGCCTCTGTATCACTCCTCATGATATTGGGATGTTCTTTGTTGGAAGTAATTCCAAACCAGGCTATTAATTTTCTTGGAACATTCATTAAAATAAGACAATTGCAAAGCTCAAAATGATAAGGCGGCCATCAAATTTAAAGCTGATATGCATAGTTGAGACGCTCAGAACTGAATCCTTCACTGGGCTGTTTTTAAATGGAAATAGCAGACTAATTTATAACTGTGAATGAGACCCATATACAGAGTTTCCTGTGTATTAAGTTATCCCATCAAAGAAATAAAATTCAGCATAACTTTCTCCACTGCCAATCTCAGTTTTTTTCTTGGCTGGAAATTTTCATATTGGAGAACCACTATCTCTGTTCTTAAAACACGAGGAATGGAAAAATCCTCAAGTAATATAAATCAGTAAATCAAGTTATAGAATAACTATCTCATCTAAGCTACATAAAAATAGTAACAATCTAAATTATTAAAGCAAGCATTTTTAAAATCTGTTCATTACCCCTGGAAAGAAAGCCTTCATGATGCTTTTAACACTGCTTCACACTGTATATTTGTAGAGGAAGGAAAACATTCTTTTAAACCTTACTGTGCCAGCCAGTGTAGCCAATGTCCCTGTTGACTGAGAATTGTGGGGCCTTTAATCTCATATAATATATCAAAAGGCACCAAATTAAGATAGTATTAAGTTATGAGTCAGCAGTCCAAGGACACAATCCAAAACTTTGGAGGAAGTGTTACATGTGGCCCGAGGGTAGCCAGATATATGATGCTGCATGATGCTACTTGTATATTTGTAAACTTAAAAGAGTAACAATTCAATCAACACCAGAAATATATTCAAAAAAATAAGTTACTCTGCAAATAAACCGTAGTGGTTTAACATAACCAGGGCTAGAAGCAGTTTTATTGTTTAACATTTTTTCTCACTACTGCTTGCTACAATGACAAGAACTGTACTGTATTGTACATTTAAAAGACTGTATAGCTTTTTGTCCATTTTCAGGCCAAGAGCAGAAGAGAAAATGGCAGTTTATGATCCTATGTTTATTTCTTTTCTAGCCTCATACCTCATACAGCAGATCCTCTTTATAATCCACAACCTACCACCTAAATTAAAAAAGGACACTCCCCCCCCCCCCCCCATCATCTTATTCCACTTTGCTGGGAATATAGAATTATTCTCTACACATACCTTAATTTTTGAATGTTAGAAAAACTGGAAGTTGGCAATAAGAGCTATCATTTTAATGAATAAAAAGTTCACTAAAAGTTCCTTACGTTGAGCTTTAAGACAAGACAAGACTTGTAGCAAAAAGAGTTTAAAACAGATATTTCTGTTAAGATAAGTGTATAATTATAATAATGATACAACATTTGAACGAGTTTCATATAATTACAAAATACAACTTTTCAACAATACACCATCATTTTAGCTAAGACTAATACAGTAATTGCCAAGAATACTTGGTGACTTATTGACATATGTTATAGCTAAACAAAAAAAGTCTGGACTCAAATGCTTTGTGAAATCAAATTAAGATGCTATTTAAAACAACATACCGTATTTTTCAGACTATAAGATATACTGGTGTATAAGATGCACCAAGATTTCGAAGAGGTAAGGAAGAAAAAAAGTTTTTGCCCTCCTCGGCCGCAAGGCACACTCTGCAGGCCTCCCAAACCCTCTGTGCACCCCTGTTCACAATGGGGTGCACAGGGCCCATTTTTCGCAAAAATGGGGCGCATGGGGTGGGGCTTCAGGAAGCCAAAAATGGCTATATTCGGGGTATAAGACACACTAACATTTCCACCCTCTTTTAGGGGGAAAAAGTGTGTCTTATACTCTGAAAGTACGGTAATTTTGAAAGAATCTTTTAGAAAGGAAGAGCCACAGATTATTCAAGAAATTAGTTTACATGTATTCCTATCATCAAAAGTGGCAACTTGTATTGGTCGTAAGAACTGGGTATTTTAACTAGTTATTTCCAAAGAGCTTCTATTTGATTAGAACAGTATTTTCATTATACTTGTATGTAACATGCAACACCTGTTGCACCATCTGCTTAATAACCTGTAAAATTTTGTAGTTTGTATTTTCTAAGCAATGGATTATTTACCAAAGAGGGAAAAATCCAAGTTAATTGATAAACATATCAAGAAAGTAGATAATAAAACCTTCAATTAAACTTCGGAAATAAGTACCTTATGATACTAAATTTACCTCTTTAATTTTATCAGATTAAAACCATTTTCTTTATTTGAGGTTGTCCTATGACTTTAATCAGCAATTAGTTTATTAACAATCTCTTTCAGTACTACGACCTCAAGAACTGTATCTCTTTGGAGTAAAATAAAAATGTAGAACCTTCCCACAAATATTATTATACTTTTACAATTTCTCCATAGAATTTGAATAAAACATTATAAAGTATAAGCCATCTGATTGGGACAAAAATACACTGCATGAAGAAAAAGGATTTTTATATTAATAATTAAATTGCAGTTTTATGGGCAGCCATTCTGGATTGTCTATAAACCTGTATTTTTTTTTCTATATTTCCATGTTCAAAAATTAATGTATTAAAGGAAATCTCCGTGGAAATACCTGGGCATTCATCCATTTATCACCAGTTATGGGTTTTTTTCTCTGCTAAATCATTTATTTTTCAGTGAATTACAAAAATGAATTATAGTCAAGATAAAAATATGCCTTCAGGATATTTTCAAAAAGTCAATTTAAAAAATTTAACCTGCCATATTCTAACACACACACACACACACACACACACTTTCACTTCAATAAAGTTTGCAATTATACTTCAAGCCAGTTTGGGAATCAACAGTAGTGAAATGATTTACTGTATGCATTCACAAATCAAAGTTAAAGCTTCACTATCTATGGAGCAGAAGCTACCTCTAATGAGAAAATCATATGAAACAACCCCAATGAGATTTTGAATATATGAAAACTTCAGTGTTCTCTGAATTTATCTTCTGCAAATCTCATTTTGTTGGTTTGCAAGTAAGATGCTGCCATGAGGTAGAAACATCACTTTTTCCCCTAATAAACCAAGCATGCATTCTCTTCCTCTGGAGGGTGGAAGAAAACTAACAACATAAGAAATTCAAAGTCTGAAAGAGACAAAAGCTATATGATAGAACATATTATGATGCAGACAACATAATTTTATGTGTTTTATTTGTAAAACCGTGCAAATACAATCTCACTAATTACATTTTCAGACAAGGCTGGAAATGTTTAAATGCAATTTCTAACTATGGAAACATCATGGCATACCCTCTCTGCTGAAAGAGAAAGAAACCAATGACAACCAATGACATTTTATCTCATATTCAAACACAAAAAAGATGGTAATTAGTCAAGAATTTATATAGTGAAATTCTATGTATGTATGGGCGTAATTTCACTGAATGCAGCGAGCTGCTTCCAGCAACTTCAGTAAATATATCACCATTGTCTTTTAATTTATGTCTTGTATATATTACCTTCAACTCCTAAGTAGTCTTTTTAAACCCTCTATTTTCCTTAGTCTTAGTAAGGTTTCTGCTAGGTAGCCATCTAACATATACTTATAGTAATGTTTATTTGATCATCGAGCAGCAAAATTTAACACTTAATGGCCCTCAGGTTCTTGAGAAGAGTAGATTCTACCAAGCAGGACAGAAACTTTGTTTAATTCGGTTTTATTCTGTTTTTTAAATTTTGTATTTATGTATTTTATTGTTTGGCTGTTCACAGCCCTGAGTCTTTCGGGAGTAGGGCGGTGTATAAATCAAATAAATAAAATAAAATAAAATAAATAAACTTACAGAGGAAATCTATTAACAAGGCTTTAATGTCCAGTTCCTTCAAGTGGATAATTGTCAAAAGCATTGTGGGATGTATCCATTCATGAGCGCAGGCAAAATCTCAGAAGTTGGAAACGTGGTCTTCTAGATGTTGCTAAACTAAACTAAAACATCCAACAATTTCTTTTGGCCGTTAGGTTTAGCCGACTTGAGATACATTTCAGAAATATCTAAAGAGCCACAGTCTTCCCTGTGTGTATTTATGAGCACCCATATGAATTTTTGTTAACTAGATTTCCCTCTACCAATAAAACAAAAAGAAAAGAAGTGTTATTCTTTTCTCACTTCCTGAGGATATCTCAGACCTCCCAACATAAAATAATTGATTTTATCTTGGAACAATTAAATAAAGTCGTAACAATCGTTTAAAAGTCAAGCTTCTTCAAGCATCTTAATATCTTATCTATAAGAGCCATGGAAGCGCAGTAATTAGAATGTAATATTATAGGCCAGCTCTGCAACCCTATTCGATCCTGACCGGCTCAAGGTTGACACAGCCTTCCATCCTTCCAATGTTGGTAAAATGAGGACCCAGATTGTTGGGAGAAATATACTGACTCTCTAAACTGCTTAGAGGGGGCTGTAAAGCACTGTGAAGTGGTATATAAGTCTAAATGCTATTGTTATTGTCAAAATTTCAATGGTAACTTAGAAGAGAGTATATTCCACACTTCTAGAAATTCTAGAGAGATGTGATCTTATGGTCTCCCTGACCCAAGCGTACATAGTTGTTTCTTCCCATTGGTGTGAAAATAGCCCTAGTCGGCCACCAATGGGAGTCATGGCCATTGTGACAGACAAAAGGGGCCGTTAACCCCTCCCCCCTCGAAAGGGCCACTTGTTTTGGGCTTGCAACTTGTTCTTATCCACAAACCTGTCCTAGTTGGTTATACTGTCTGGGTGCATAACTCCCGTTGTCGCTGAAAGCCTAACCCTGTATATGGCTGAATATAAGGTTTATGGATGGAACGGAGGGCCGGCGATCAAACCTCCTGGAGATTGATGGCAAAACTCTCCTCTTGTCCCTAGATTCCACCAAAATTGGGTCTAGGGATGCTCCAAATAACTTGGCCCCTTTAAAAGGTGCTGAAGCCAACTTCCACTTCCTCTTAGTGTCCACCTGCCAGTTTTTTAGCCAAAGGAGACGCCTTTCCATGACGGAAGAGGCAATGGCCCATGCTCCGAATTTTGCCAAATTCAGCGTGGCATCCGGCAGCTACTACTTTATTGAAATCCTGGTGAATCCGGAGGTCACTGGGTAGTACTCTCTCTTGCATTTGCTTTAACCAAAGCAATGACGCTTGGGCAAAAAAGGAAGTGGCTGTGGCAGTCTTGACTGCCCAGGCAGCTGCCTGGTTGGCCTTGCGAAGCGTAAGTTCCACCTTTTTCTCATCTGGTTTTAAGATGTCCTCAGCATCTGTGAGAGTTGCTAAGGGAGACACTAGCGCCATCACCAGCTCATCAACCTCAGGGGTCTGTAGAAGCTCAGTGATGTCCGGAGTGCCATTGTAAAATTTCTTGTCAAAAGATGTGGGATAAACCCCAGGAGAAGCCCACTGACGTTGAATTACGTCCATAAATAGTTGTGGCACTGGAATGGCCTCAGTTTCAGTCATAGGCTCTGAAAAAAGGAGTTCAGTGGAATCTGCCATCTTTTGAGAGGACTCAGGCTTTGATGAGTCCGTACCCAGCTGGGTCGAACGCTTTGCCTCAAAAAGTAGTGTCTTAAAAAAATGTGACTGGAACACTTGCCCTTGAAGGTAGGTTGTTCAGGTGCCATTCCTTCATCTTCTGATAACTCCTGATCAATCAGGCCCTCTTCCTCGGAGATAGAATTATCACTCCTTGAGGAAGAGTTTGGAGAACAGGAACCCTGGTAATCAGTTATGTCCTTTGGGTCCTGAAAAGATCTACCATGCACCTGTAGCTCGGGCTCCACTGATGCTGCCTGTTGAAAATGCTACCTGCCAGCCTCAAAGCCTTGCTTAACTACCTCAGAAATCCATTGTTGGACTATAAGCGGCATTCCTGTATCCCGCTGCTGTGGGAGTGAAAGTGGCCTCAGACAGATGCCTCCTATGACTTTCAACCGTCCTCTCTTGTGGTAAAGGTGACAGGGACTGTGGAGGCCACAAGCCATTTGTTGATGGATCCATATCTGCCATCAGCACTGAACCCGGCTCTTCCTTGACATTAGAGCCCCTGTTGCGCTGACATTGTCTGGTTCTGATATCAGGCTGTAAGAAGGATCTGCAATAATATCCACTAGGGGGCTTAGCTGTGTTCTCTGTTTTTGCCCCTTTTGCCACCTGTTTCTCTAACGCCCTCTAAAGTCTTTGTTCCACCTTCTCCTGGGCCTTAGATGGCTTCTTGTTAGCAACAGCCTTTATCTTGGCTGCAGCTCCTTTAATCCCACTCTTAGATCTAGAGGATACATATTGGAGCTCTTTCGGTCATCTCTCTGCGCTCACTTAGAAAAGCTGCAGACACTAACATAAGACCTGGTCTACTAGCTTGTCTCCCCACAGCAGTCTCTTCCTTTTCTTCTTCTTTTTCCTAATAAAAGGTCTGAAGGTTTTCCGCCAGAAAAAGCCCCCAAATAGCAACGGCCACAGCAGGCTCAGTAATCTCACCACTCCAATCGACAGTTGCTCTCAGCAGGTCTACAGAGACTGCTAAACGTTGGAGGTCCCAGTCTACCTCCCAACCGGGCAGGCATCCTAAGAGTCTCAGGAATTCTACAGATATTGCTAGACATTGGAGGTCCTGGTCTACCTCCCAACTGGGCAGGCAGCCTAAGAAACTTTCCACATAATCTGGGCCAGCAATTTCTCTGGGACTGCACTCCCTTCTGGGTAGGCAGCCAAGAGCCTTGATACTACAGTGGTCTACACAACCTGTTATTAACACAGCTGCCTGCAATTTACTGCTGGTTCGAATCTCTCCAAGGCTCAAAGTTGACTCAGCCTTCCATCCTTTCTAAGGTAGGTGAAATGAGGACCCAGTCTGTGGGGGCAATAAGCTGACTTTGTATAAATATACAAAAGTATGAAGGCTATTGCTTAACGCATTGTAAGCCGCCCTGAGTCTCCGGAGAAGGGCGGCATATAAATCAAATTTTAAAAAAAGAGAGAGCGAGCCCTTCTCCTGTGTGCTACCAGCCAGGAAGCAATGAACCAAAGAGCCAATTGTGCCCTGCGCTCCTGCAAAGCTCCGCTGCTTGATATTACTGCCCTTTTTGAGTAGCCCACGGCTCTTCACGCTACTCCAACAGTAAAATGGTGCCTCCCAGTCTTCTTCCAATTTCACAGCAAAAGAATAACCACTGCCGCAGCCTTCAACACCCCAAAATGGCATCAGCTGCAAAGAGGAACCTTTTTTACATGTTGAAGTCAAACATCATACTCCAGCGACACTGTGATCCTCGCAGTCCAGCCAGCAGCTCTTTCAAGGATTTCCTCTTGATTCGGGGTAGCGGGCTCCAACCAATGGCCCTTCACGTTATCCCCTGAAATGGCGCCTGCAGTTCGTGGCGTCTTTTCCTGACTTCCACTTTCCTGCAATCCCAGTTCCTTAGGCAATAGCAGGCTCGAGCCTAGGGCTCTTCACGCTGTAAATCTTCATGGAGCCTTTGCCTGCTTGCAGCAACTATCCAGAATAACTCTGTAAAATCTGTCCTAATTCTAATTTTCTCTCAGGGCTCTCTCTCCTACATCTAGTTGAGCTTTAGACTGAGTCAAAACTGGGAACCATGAGAAGAGGGCTTGTCTTCAGTTTGAACTCAGTCTAAAGAACTATAACACAAGAGTCATCCCCATGCGATGCCTGGAGTCTACTGGCACCTCACTGAAAAAAGTATATACATTTAAATGCCTTGTCTTTACAAGGGCTCTACATTACATACATTTTGCTATATATGTCAATGTATTTATGTTGCTTTTCTAGAAACATACATTAGAAAATGCAGATCAGTACAGGAATCTTGTACTTAGATTGACATTCTATAGTATTTGACAACAAATTATCTGATGTAGCTTTGTAGTCCTAAATTTCTTAATCCTCTTTTCAAGTCAGTAGGCCACTGACTATTTGCTAACTCTTTCTCCAATCACTTGATATCCTGCAAATATAAGATTTTAATAACCATCACCTAACTGGAATTCTCTGGAAATCTAAAGATCTTTGGAACTTTTCCAAAGGATCACAGACTAGACTTTTTGACATTGCTTAGTCAGCAAATAAGAATTAAAATATAGTTTGAGAGATCTAAATTGTTTCAACAGCAGCATTTACAAGACAAGGAGATATATAGGCAATGAATAATCAGCCAACTTCAGAAGTTTATTTGAATTTCTATTAGATAGAAATATTCAACAAATACTGTACAAGCAAAGCTATAAGTACACTAAGCCTTGAAGCTTGACTATAGTATGTGTGGATAATATAAATACTCAAATTTTGTATTTCTGATGGTTACCACTTTAATACAAAGCTAAATATCCAGAACAGTGTTTTTTAACCTTGGATATTTTAAGATGTGTGGACTTCAACTACCAGAATTCTCCAGTCAGCATGCTGACTGGGAAATTCTGGGACTAGTCTGTGCATCTTAAAATGGCCAAGGTTAAGAAATACTTAGGCAGACACTTGATTTGTATGCAGTAGTCTATTCACTTAAAGACCACCATCCGCCAGCAGAATGGAAATGTTCAAGTCTTGTACCTTCTACACATTGGTTACACAAATTTGCTTTGTAATCTTGAGGGATCCTGCAGAGTCTTTCTGGGAGGTAAGGGAATAGAAAACAAGAGGCACTTTATTCACAGGGTAGTTTGGCCAAAGAATATTTGTGCCAAACTCTTTTGATCTTGCATCCTGTCTGTGGCAGATTTTTCAAGATATGTCATTTATTTAGTTTGTCTGTATATACAATATAATGTTTAAGTTCAAAACCTGCACATGTGAATTTCAGGTAGACTTTTATTTGGTTGCTAAAATATGTGCTAGCACTTAACTACAGCCAGAAATACAATAAAGCCTTCTTTACAACAACTAACTAGAGAACCCCACCACCAGCAGTATGCCTGACAATTACTCATGCAGAGCCTGGTGACAGAATATATATAAACATGATCCAGTACATTACTTTCCCCTTGACCTTTGATAAATAAACTATGACGTTAGAATAGCAAGGGTTTCAGGCTTTTTATCTTGTTATTCCCTATCTTATGAGTTTGACCATGTAACATATTGAGCTGAAAACATTGAAGAGCAGAGAGGTTTACTATGCTTATATAAGCCAAATGTTCAGCCAAAAATTTAATGTTGCTGGAATATGGGACCACTATAAACTCATTTCTCAGCCGCTTATCCAAAAATTAGCATAATTTGAATTTAACATTAACTCTATTTTTGGGGTAGTATAAAATAAAAACAAATATATAGGTAGCCAACAAACCAATATTTTTTTTTAACCATAAAAAAATCAATTTGTATACAAAGCAGTATAGCTATGCAGAATTTGCTGATACTCCCTACAAAAATTGCTTGTCAAAGTTTGATGTTGCCTGAACTCCATCAGTGATAAAGGCCTCATCATGAGGGGTGGGGGTGGAAATCGCTTGTCAATGTTTGATGTGACCCTGGAAGGCAAAAAGTTCTCAGTTAAGAATGCTAGAAATATGGAAAAAGTGATGATGTAGAATAATTTGTAAAGCTTCATACACCATGAATGAAGTTAACAGTTGCTTAGTGTTAGCTCTATAGATTCCATTCAGCAGAATCACTTTACAACTGCCTGGGTTTTTCCCCAGAAACAATGTAATATGAATGTCACGTGACCTGCCAAACCTGGAATAGAAATGTTTCTATCAATTGCTGTGGTGAAGAATCTGACTTTTAATGTCCATTGGCCAGATGTTATTTCATGCTGTGTTAGCAGTCCTACAGCATCAATACAGGTTCACTGCTACATATTATCTGTTGTATATATCTTGCTAGTCCAGACTTAGTGTAGTGATATAAACAATACTACAGTAATGTATCACAAATAATAACTAAAAAGGAGCAAATCTGTGTACAATCAAATAACATGTTTAAATTATAGAATGAAAAACGAAAGCTATTTCGTATTTATCAATATATTACAGAATGCTACATATTTTAACATAACAGTCAGTTTAATGTTTTGGGAAGCAATTTCACTTTTAGTAATGTGTTGTTTCATAAAACAGTAAAATTATGAATAAATACAATTTAAACTGGCAACCAAAATAGCTATACTATTAGTCTAACCAAGAAAATGCGTATTGGTCTTGGGATGTTAACATGTTTCCTTGTTTTTCCCTTATCAAATAATTGGATGTGTGCCAGTGATTGCCAGTTTTTGATATTTAACTTTTCCAGTCGACATAATTTCTGAAGGAAAGTTTGGATTTCCTTGAACTGCATTTAAATCCTGCAAGGTGTGTTTGTCCCAAAAATGTATTTTTTACATCAATGCCTTGTACTACTGGAATAACATTTCTGATACAGGTAGCCCTCGATTTACAACATTTCATTTAGTGACCATTCAAAGTTACAACAGCACTGAAAAAAGTGACTTATGACCATTTTTCACACCTATGATTGTGGTAGCATCCCCATGTTCACATGATTTACATTCAGATGCTTAACATCTGGTTCATATTTATGACGGTTGCAGTGTCCTAGGGTCATATGATCCCTTTTTGCTCCCTTCTGAAAATGGGGAAGCCAGATTCATTTAACAACTGTGCTACTGATTTAACAACTGCAGTGATTCACTTAACAAATGTGGCAAGAAAAGTCCTAAAATGCCGCAAAACTCACTTAACAAATTTCTCACTTAGCAACATAAATTCTGGGCTCAATTGCGGTTGTAAGTCATGGACTAACTGCACTTATACAATAAATAAGTAAATAAATAAATGCCTACCTTAAATATAGACTAAATAAATAAATAAATAAGCAAATAAATCTGATCAGTATAAGCATGGGAGTCTGAAAATACAAGGGACTATGTGCCATTGAGGAAGATTTTATAATTTTAGTGGGCATCTAACCTAAGACATAATTACCATATTTTTCAGAGTATAAGACACACAGGAGTATAAGTCGCAGCTTAGTTTTTCGGGAGGAAAATAGGGGGAAAAAATCTGCCTACCAGGTATTCATCTGGCTAACGTCCTTAGTCCTTAGTCCTTCAGCACATTAGTTTGCTGGTTTTGAGTGTGCGCATGATTTTTATCCCCTGCTTTGGGATAAAAAACAGCTTCTAAAGCACAGCTGAAGGAACAGCAATGAGAAAAGCAGGCAAAGCACGGAGATCGCTTCACTCACTAGCATCTCCTTAGAGCTGAAAAAAAGCTTCTAAAGCACAGCTGAGAGTCGGAGGGAGCAGGCAAAACTCGGAAGATGCTTCACTCGCTAGCGCCTTGTTAGGACTGAAAAAAGCTTCTAAAGCACAGTTGAGAATCGTTAGGGCTGAAAAAAAGCTTCGAAAAAGCTACATTTGGATAAGACGCACCAGACACAACCAAATTTTCAGCCTCTTTTAGGGGGGGAAAAGGTGTGTCTTATACTCCGAAAAATATGATAAGTATATCTGCATTTTTATTTGACATAAATATATAGAAGTCTTGTTAAACTGAACATCTATTCAAAAGAAGGAAGTTCTTGATTGTATGAAGCCAAAACCTAGTGAGATGCTAGATCAACTGCAAAGAAAGGATGGTCCATCTCCTTCCTGTGCTACAGCTTCTCTCAAGAATCAAAGAAAACTATTCCAAAGCTAGTTCCCCCCCTAATCAGGGAGAGGCATTTGGCATGAATGGAGTTGTTATATGTTAAGTAGCACACACATTTCAAAATGTATGTTGAGCAGCAAATATCAAGAACAAGATTTGCATATATATTTTTAAAAAGTTGTATTTTCCAAAAATGGAAAGCTTAATTAAATCAATTTATTCTGCTGTTATTCATTATCACAACTTAAGAAATTTCATTTGAGAACTTTACTTATATTCTCTTTTGAGCTATTTTAGGAATTGTTGTTTTTGGTGTTAAGACAAAAATATAAATGGGATTTATAACAATTTCTGTTCATATAAGATATCCACTCCATTTTTCTATCTCTAATAAAGGTTGCCAATTTTTTATAGCATGCTCCTGTAATCTTTATGCCCTTTATGCTATATCTCAGGAGTCCTATATATCGCAGAAGCAGACTGGGACCCCTTATTTCCATTCATTAAGGATATGATATCATCACAATGTCACATTTGGATTTATTACATGTTATTATACTGACTGCTCAATATTTCAAATTAATATCTTGTTGTTTGCAGATTCGGAAACAGATGGTCTTCAACTTATGACCACGATTGAGCCCAAAATTTCTGTTGTTAAGGGAAACAGTTGTTAAATGAATTTTGTCCCATTTTATAACCTTTCTTGCTATAATTGTTAAGTGAATAACTGCAGCTATTAAATTAGTAACATGATTAAGTGAATCTGACTTCCCCATTGACTTGAGTTGCAACGGTCATAAATACGAGTCAGTTATTTTTATAAATAACTCAAGGTGGTGAACATATACAAAATCCTTCCTCCTTCTATTTTTCCCATAGCAACAACCCAACAACTCTGTGTAGTAAGTTGGGCTGAGACAGAGTGACTGGCCCAAAGTCATCCAGATGGCTTTCAGGTCTAAAACAGGACTAGAACTCACCGTTTCCTGGGTTCTAGCTTGGTACTTTAACCACAAGACCAAACTGGTTTGGAGACATGATCCAGACCATTCACAACTGCAAGTTTCTACCAAACACAGACTAATCAGATACACATTATTTTTCTCCTCCAGAGAAATCTTGAGTATTTAAAACATTTGATTAGGAGCATAACAAAGGCCTAACACGTTAGGTATTTATGGAACAATGTTAAAAAGTGTCAACGTTAATAAATAAATAAACAACTAAAGTTTCCAAGGTACATACGTTTAGAATAAAGATATAAAAAATAGGGTTTTTTTCAACATCCTATTCTTCTGGGTTGTTGTTGTTTTTTTTTTAATGTAATGTACAGCAATAATGACATTTGTAAAACAATAGGATACGTGAGCTTGTTAAGAATAAAACCAAAAGATGGCTATACAATCGCAATCTCAGGTGGTCCCTGCCTATCAAAATAGCAGCTAGGTATTCCGGTTTTGCTTCTAACACTATAAGTAGGTCTGGTGGGAAACTTCAAATATGGTTCATTCTTCCTATGTTGTTCAATTTTTACTATAAAACATTCCTCAGTTAAACGAAGCCTTTGGGAAACCACACAGAGAGGAAATGTTTGAAATGGCAATGAGGGGAAAACAGGGAGGAAACTAAGCAGAATAACTTTATTAATTATCTGTAACTAAAAAATTGATACAGACATGCATTTGTTAATCAGAAATAAGAAAAATAATGTATAAAAGGGACGTTGGTCTTACCGTGATACGTTCCTTCTCGTAGTGTGAAATGGGAGGTGCCAGTCTGAGTATTCCTTGCTCTAGCTCTATGTCCTGAGCTGAAAGGTTCTGAACATCCACCTCCCAGGTGACGTCTCTTCAGTTTTGCCAGCGAAGCCAAAGCGAATGGTACGCAGTCCAGGCCAATGTACGCAGTCTGAAAGATAGAAACATGCTCCACCAGGGGAGCCGGTCCAGGCAGCCACAAGCAGGGTGGGGCTGGCACCTCCCATTTCACACTACGAGAAGGAACGTATCACGGTAAGACCAACGTCCCTTCTCCATAGTGTAGAAATGGGAGGTGCCAGTCTGGGATATACCAAAGACTGGCCAGCCCTAAGGGTGGGAGCTGTCCTGGGCCGACGACCTCAGATCTTCATGAACCCGCTGTAGTACCCTTCTCCCAAAAGCTGCCTCCGCCGAGGCGAAGGAGTCAAGTCTATAGTGACGGATGAAGGGAGTGGGAGAAGTCCATGTGGCCGCCCTACAAATGTCTTCTACTGACGCCTGAGTAGACCAGGCCGCAGTCGTGGCAGCACTGTGGGTGGAGTGGGCTGTTATCCCTTGAGGCACCGGGAGAGCCTGAAGCTCATATGCAGATGAGATGCATGTCCTAAGCCAGCGTCCCACCGTGGAAGAGGTCACCCTGTGGCCAAGAGTCGACGGCTGAAAGGAGACAAAGGGTGCCTCCGTCTTTCGGAAAGAAGATGTAAATACGGAGGGCCCTCCTCACATCCAAAGTGTGCCAGGTCTGCTCCAAGGCGTGCCTAGGCCGAGGGCAGAAGTCTGGCAAGACCAACTCCTGTGCTCGGTGGAACAAGGAGTTGACCTTAGGAAGGAAGGCAGGGTCCAGCCGCAGAACCACCCTGTTGGGGTGAACAATACAGAGGTCTTTCCGCACTAATAAAGCTGCCAATTCTGAGATCCGTCGGGCTGACGTGACGGCCACAAGGAAAGCTACCTTACACGATAGGAGACGGAGACTGGTCTCCCTCAAAGGTTCGAAGGGTGCCTTAGTTAAAGCCTGAAGAACCATAGCGAGGTCCCAAGTGGGATAATGGTGAAGAGGCGGCAGTTTCAAATTAGCCGCCCCACGCAGAAAGATCTTCACCCTCGGATGGTTAGCGAGGGAGCCCAACTTCCCAAATGTCAAAACAGTGCCTAGCGCAGCCACCTGTCGCCGTAGAGTGTTAGTGGAAAGTCCCATGTCCAACCCGTCCTGAAGGAACTCCAGCACCTCCACTACCGATGCTGAAGTCGGGCTCAACTGTCTGGAGGCACACCACCCGGCAAACCTGTTTCACGTTGCCTCGTAAATTCGCGTGGTGGAGGGCCGCCTGGCTGCCTGCATAGTCCTGATTACCCTGGTCGGAAAGTTCTCCTGCCTCAAGAGGACCCGCTCAACCTCCAAGCGGCTAACTGCAGTCTCTGCGGGTCCGGATGCTGAACCAGGCCCTGGCTGAGCGTGACTCTGTCCAGGGGAATCCGCCATGGTTTGGCGACCGACAGGTCAACCAGGTCGGCGAACCAAGGGCGTCTGGGCCAATGAGGGGCCACTAAAACCAATTCCACCCCCTCTAGCATCAACTTCCGAATGACGGCCGGGATTAGGGGTAGGGGAGGGAAGGCGTATAGGAGGCCCTTGGGCCACGGGGTCCACAGAGCGTCCACCCCCGCCGCTCCTGGGGTAGGAAACCGGGAGAAGAAAAGGGGGAGTTGTGTATTCGCTGGGGAGGCGAAGAGGTCCACTACCGGGTGGCTGAACCGGTCGACTACCTCCACAAACAAGTTGGGATGGAGCCTCCACTCCGAGGGATCCACAATGGCTCGGCTCAGCCAGTCGGCTTCTACGTTGTCCGTCCCTGCGATGTAGTCCGCTGTCAGGGACAAAAGGTGAGTCTCTGCCCAAAGACAGAGGGTCTCCGCCTCTCGCATTAGAGGCCCGGAACGAGTCCCCCCCTTGCCTGTTGATATGGGCTTTCGTCGTCGTATTGTCTGTGAGAAGGAGCACATGCTGCCCCCTCACCTGCGGAAGAAAGGTCTGAAAAGACAGACGGGCAGCCCGGAGCTTCAACCAATTGATCTGATGGGATAGATCTTGACAGGACCAGCGGCCCTGGGCCACCTGAGACCCGCAATGGCCCCCCCAGCCCGTCAGACTGGCATCCGATGTTACTATCATCCTGTGGGGTTCCCTGAAGAAGCACCCCTGCTGGAGGGTCCCTGACGTCCACCAGGTCAGGGATCGTAGGACCCGTGGGGGAACCTGAACCCTCATCTTGGATGAGCTCGTTCCTGCCTTCTGAAAGAGGAGCAAGAACCACTGCAGTGGTCTCGCATGGAACCTGACCCAGGGAACTATGTTCATACAAGATATTATTTTTCCCAACAATTGGGATAGCTGGTCTACCTGAACTGTCTGGGACCCCTGAAGAGACTGAATCAGCCCCTGATACTGTCCTGTCTGTCCGGGGACAAGAAGACCTGCCCCGCCAGCGTGTCTATCAGGGCCCCTAGGTGAACTAACCTTGTAGAAGGTACGAGATGACACTTTGCCAGATTCACCGAGAACCCATGGTCCCTCAATACCTGTATTGTTGTGGCCAAGTCCTGTTCCGCTCGCTGCTGGGAGGACCCTTGTATGAGCAGATCGTCGAAGTAACACTGAATTCTGATGGGAATAGACCTGAGATATGCCGCCAAGGCAGAGAGAATCTTGGTAAACGTCCAGGGGGCGGAGGCCAGCCCAAATGGCAGGGCAAGATATTGGAAGTGACGGCCTGAATAGCAAAACCTCAGGTATTGACAATACTCCGGCCGAATTGGGATGGGGAGGTAGGCTTCGGTAAAATCTATGGAGGCTAGGAAGTGTCCCTCCCTGATTCCGGCTAAAATGGAATGCAGGGAGTGGATTTTGAACCTCCTGTAGACGATAAACTCGTTGAGGCCCTTTAAATTTAGAATTGCCCTCCACCCCCGAGGCCTTTGGGATGACAAATAGGATGGAATAGAACCCACGCCCCCACTGCCCCCGTGGAACCGGCTGAATGGCCCGGATATCCAGCAAGTGCTGAATAGCCGATTCCATGAGTTCCCGCCTGAATGGGTCTCCAGAAATGGGCAGGGGAGGAAACGCCTCAGAGGAGGTGAAAGGAATTCGAGGGAGAGCCCTGCTCTTACTGTCTCCCTCACCCAATTGTCTGTAGTTAGGTCGTCCCAATGGTCCGCAAACAGGCCAAGCCTGCTCCCAAGAGGGTCCAGTGATGGATAGTCACTTAGATCTCCTGGCCCCTCTGCCACCAGAGCCCCTGAAGGGCTTGTTGGATGACTGTTGGCAACCCCGGGGAAAGGCTGATCTATCTGCCTGATAATTAGGTCTGGAGGAGTGAAAGGGCCGTTGCTGACGGGGAAAGCTTGGCCCGGCTCCCCCCTGGTGGAAGGAGGGCCGCCTATAGTAAGGGGATGAACGGAAATCCGTTCGCCTGCTCTGGGACGGGAGGACCTTCCTCTTATCCCTTGTCTCGATAAGTAGGGGATCTAAGGCTTGTCCAAAAAGAAACCCCCCTTCAAAGGGAACGGAAGCCAACTTCACTTGTTCTTCCCGTCCATTCGCCAATGACGTAGCCAAAGCATACGTCTAGTGGTGACTGATGAAGCCATGGCCCTGGCAGAGAACCTGGCAGCTGCTAAGGTAGCGTCCGCCGTGTATTCAGCTGCAGCTAAAATCTTAGAAAGGTCTTGGTGGGCCCGAACATCATCTGGTGCCAAATGGCCTTGTAGCTGGCGAAGCCATCTGACCAACGCTCTGGTGAGAAAGGATGCTGCCGAAGAAGCTCTTACAGCCCAGGCATCCGCCTGGTGCACACAACGAAGTGCCGTCTCCTCTCGCCTATCTTCTGCCTTCAAGGCGTCCTCTGCATCAGGTGGTAAAACAGAAGAAGTGAGAGCCGCCGCCGGAGCGTCCATCTTTGGAACCTCCAGCAAGGTAAGCATGTCCGCATCCACCGTAAACAAATGGTTGTCCAGCCCTGAGGCCCTGGAGGGTAGAGCTGGGGCCGCCCATTGTCTACGGATCATGTCCAGAAACATTCCCGGAATAGGAATAGTATCTGCCTCCACCACCTGTTCTGTGAAAAGATAATCATCCTGCTTTCCAGTACCCAAGGTACCAGAGAGTGCTGGGTCAGGACCCAATCGAGCAGTGGCCCTGGCCTTAGTCAGCAGTGGCTTCAAAAGAGCAGGATTAAATAAGCCCTTAAAAGCGGGCCTGGTGGTTGGATCTGATCCCCATCCGAAATCTCTCCCTCCTCCAGATAGTCTTCTGCATAGTCAACTAGTTCAGAAGGGGAAGGGGAGACCTGCCCTTGGTAATCCTCAGAAGGAGCAATATATCCCTGGGACTCCACCTCAGGTCTAAGGGCATACATTTGGGCAAACATCTGTGACTGAAGCTGCATCCCTTCTGCAATGCCCTGCCTAATAGCCTGCTCCACCCAGGACTTCATGGAATTCTGAACATTCAGCTCCCCCCCTTCATCCTGGCAAAGGCCAGCTGCAGTGGGGGTATAGGTGGCTTCAGGGCGTTTGTTGGTCCCAGAAGGCCCTGGACGCTGCTGGGGCTCGGTCTGCATCTCTGGAGACCATGCCCTGGACGGCCCAGCCAAGGTGGGAGAATGGACAGTCTGAGGAACAGAATCTTCCACAGTCTGAACTGATGGCTGAAGCGCAGGCACAGTGGCTTGAGGAGTGTCAGCAGCCGAATTAATGGCAGCGGCCTTTGCAAATTCTCTGTCCAAGGCACATTGTCTGACTTGAGCTGTCTTTTCCTCAGCCTTGGAACGCCCGGGGTGAGCTCTAGCCTTGGCCTTAATTTTATTAGCTGCAGCAATGCTGGCAGTTTGTGGCCTAGAGGCCGCCCTGCCCCTATCAGGTGGAGGGGACCAGGAGCCCTCAGCAGAGAAAGATGGTTGCCAGTCAGCATCCCCCATGATGTTAAGTCAGTTGGCAATCACAGGAAACCAAAATCCAAAGACTCTGCAAATAGACAAAGGAGAGAAAAATAAACTAAATAAAACTATACTGGCCATGAAACGAAATACAAAATGGCTCCCGGGTTTCAAAATGGCCACTCTTCAATTGCCATAGTTTAAATAAAGGCTCACTTTTATGATCAGAAGCAGTATCAGGTCAGGCCACCAGGCAAACCCGCAGATAAAAAATGCGCTGGTCAGAAATCCACACTCTCCTCTGCTTCTCAAGTAAAAATACACCAGCGCTGTGCCCAAAAGGTTGCCAGGGGATCACAGCCGCCTGGACAAATTCGCACCAAAAAATGCGTGGGGACGAAGGCCGCCGTGACTTACAGGCCGCCATTGCCAGCCAGGGTGTAGCGTGGCCCTGCGCCCGGCACACACTCTTCAGCCAAGGCACCTATTTCAGCCCACCAGCCAAATCCGGCTGGCACGGCTGCAGCAGAAGCAGAAAGGCCCCAAACCGGAAAATAAGGCCAAAAAACGCCGCTCCACCTCCCAGCTGACGAGCGGTGATCAAAGGGACGCCGCGGCCCTTCAAAATGGTGCACACGGCTCTCGCGGCTGTCTGTGAAGCCTGAGAGGCTTCCGCAGAGTATTTGGAGGGACCGGGGCAAAAGCCAGCCGGCTAGCCCCTCACAGCCGCCCACACGATAGGGGAAATTGAGGGGAGAACAACAGCCACACACACACCCACACTCAATCCAGCAAACTGGAGAGCTCCCCTTTGATCAGTACCTGCAATCAAGCAACGAGGAGAAAGCAGCAACAATTTCCAAAAGAGAGAAAATAAATAAAAGGAAAAAGAAAGAAATCCAGGGAAAAAACTAGTGTCTTTACTGGCTCAAAGCTCAGGAGCTAAAAAATTTGCAACCATGAGCTGTGCTGAGCTGAAAAAAACTGAAGAGACGTCACCAGGGAGGCGGATCTTCAGAACTTTTCAGCTCAGGACATAGAGCTAGAGCAAGGAATACCCAGAATGGCACCTCCCATTTCTACACTATGGAGAAATGCATGTGTTGACTAGAGTTTTTAAAGTTATTCTGAGATAAATGCCATAAAGCGGTCACTTCCAATATAAATTTGCTGCATAACAACTGGTGCTTTAAGAGAAAAGGGAAATAAGCCAAAAATAATGACATATGAATAAAACAAACTATATTTTGTTTTCAATCACTTTATATTATTGTAAATAATGTTGCCTTTAGGTTTCAAAAATACAATGAAAAAATGTCTTTGAGGCAAGAAATGCTAAATAAAATGATGGTAAGCCTGAAACAAAAGAGCTGTGTGTGTATGTGTCCATAAACTTTAAACACAATTTAAAAGTTTCACATTAAAAACCACTCTATGCTATTATGTTAATTTCAAACATTCTGCTTTCAAGCATTTCCATGGTTACTGAAGGACAGTAGTCTGTACACTAGTTAAAATGTGCATTAGTAAGTTTCTAGCCGCTATTTTATTAATTTCATAAATATACAGAATGAAATTCAATGTGGTGTCAAGGGAAGCATTACTAGATCCAGCCTGAACACAGCCATTGCAAAGTAGCAATCTTTAAAATGGAATACGAAAGTAGGTCAAACTGTCAATAAAGCAGAGTGCCCTGTTTGAGTTATTACTTTTTAATAATGTAACCCACTAAGGAATCTTACTGGTCCTATATGTGCCTGGTTTCAATATTAAGAGCAAGTGCAAAAAGTAAATAAATAATATCTGGAATAATGTCTTATACCAAAATAACACCAATAAAATGCTAAGCTGCAAGGCTTAGCATAAAAATGAAAAACACTAATGGAACATAGTGCAGTATGCTTATACTATGTGTAGTCTGGAATCATGCATAATGTAACAGTGCAACTGCTAACAGCAGGCTCACATAAGATAATTTACACTTGTTTTTATGGACATGCGGAACTGAACTTTGAAGTCAGCCCTAATGAGATTCAGCTTGGCCTTAACATCATCCTGAGAGAGTGTGCAGGGTTTTTTTTCCCTCCTGCTTCCAGTGCATATTTATAAAGTGGAACACAGGCTCATTTAAATTGCACACGTGGGCTCATGCAACCTCCCCATTACAAAGGGAAAAGTTTCACACTAAGGGAAATGCTCTACCAAGTATTTTAATTACATCTGCCATTTTTTGCAAACTAGTAAAATACCTGGGAATGTAGAAACAAAGAACTTTGCAGCTTTACATTTAACCTCCCCGAACTCTTAGTCTGAGTGGTAACACCTTGATGGTCCTGCAATTTAGTAATTTCACAACCTCAAATTAGGAGGAGTAGAAAGCTCAAGTGTGTCACTAAATCTAAAGGTTACTCAACAGCTAGAATATTTCATTGCCCAATACTGCAGTGATGTGTAAATCTCAGTGGAAGAGGCAGGAACTTCTTTGTAAACACTCTCCATGGTCCAGAGCAGTGCCACATGGGTCCCAAAACATGTTAGAGGTATACTTTTCCTCCTGCAGAGATGTCTGATATATAAACATCTATTGAGGCAGCTTTGTCTAATATTTTTTTCTTAATTTTAATATTAATAAAGTTTTTGTTCAGACATCATGCAAAGATGTCTATCTAAGCAGTAAAAGCCTTACGGAAGATCTATATAACTTACTGATGAAGAAAATATGCAGCGCCAATATGGTCTTCTTTGCCACCATTTTCAATTTTGGAATTTATTCTGTTCTGACATCTTTGGGAAGGAAATTAATTCCCTTTATGAGCACTAAAATAAACCTTTCCCTAAACTCTTGATATCTTCCCATGTTCATGAAATTGTCAAGTGGCCTCAGATTGATGACATGACCAAAATTGAACTGCTTCGTTTCAGGAAGCGTTTGCCTCATACAACTTCAGCTCCTGTCCTGTCACTATATCTTGAATCAGTAACATATGAGACTGCTCAATATCCTGAGATTCTTTTTCCTTTATGAAATAGTACCAGACTTTTGGATAGGCTATCAAGCAAAAAATCACTTTTGTTTAAATTAGAATTACTATCAGTACAGGTTTAAATATCAAAACTCTAATATTATGCCACATTACTAGCTCAATGTATAACGTGTTTGTTTTTAAATTCATTTACAAGCAATAAAAGAATTTTAAATTACAACTGCCAAAATTTGGCTAGATTGTATCTTTTTAAACAATCAATTGTTCATCTTTTATTTTATGTTCATATTGTTTCCTGCTTAGTCCACCTGCTATTTCACTGCATTCTTTTAGTGTTTTATTAGATAGGAGGGGGAGCTGCTTCCATTCCCTTCCACACACCACCAAATAAAACAGCTGCATTTCTGCCTAATGTGACACCGGGTGGAATTCATCCTTCAAGAAATGAAGGAAATGTAATTATTTACATTTTTACGAAAGATATTCTGTCTACAATCCATACTGAACGGGAACATTTTACTGACTTCAAAGGCTTCCAGATCAGACACACTTTAATTTTATCCTCAGCAAGATAAATATCTTATAAAATACAGAGAGCTAAGGAAATTACATTTAAAATTGGAAATCATCTTCAGTTTGATTTTTTTAGAAATTATTTCAAAGCAAAACTTTTAAAACATTAAAAACCAGTGCACAAATATTCATTTTAAAGCAAATTTTATATAAAAACCGGGATCCATTTTTTCAAACTTGATCATTCCTATATTATTAAGGATTCTCTTCTCTTCCCATTAATGAGATGTAACCAATTCCAGACTAAATATACTTGAATGTCTACTTCCTTAAGACAAATGCCTTTTTTTTGCATCGATAAAAAAATTGTATTTATTTATGAACATGTGCCCAAATAGTCTTTTTCTTTCCAAGACACAGAATTTATAATAGCAGATAATTAAAAACAAATAGTGACAACACTGTGAGTTAAAGGTCTTTGTTTTGTTGCCAAGCTGAAATATCAAATTCAGAGATAAACAAAGACCGTGTTTTTTCCCCCCATTAACACTGTAGCTGTGTTAAGATGCAGCAATGCAAAGCAGCCTGGCAAAGGTCACAGTGCAAAAAATAATACTCCTGAGGATTATTATCTTTTAATTTTCACAGTGTGTCTAAAAACTTCTAATGCTATATCTGACTCATGCTGCTTCATTATAACGACAGCATTGCTAGGAGACAAAGTAGTTTAGATACTTCATATAAATATATACAGCAATCTTCAGACAATCCAAAAAGCTTGTGATGGCAGTATGAGCTCTCGTTAAATGTCTCGAAGTGCTTATTTCAAGAATTTTTTTCAGTGAATCCTAACAATACATCTGAATTACTGATTACTTGGTAGTGTTTGTAAAACTACATGTATCTATGCCTCAGGGCCAAAATAAATAAGCACACAATTCTATTTACAAATATATGGCCTTCAATAGATTTATTTAGTTCCAAAAGCTTGTGGCAAACCTGGGCTAGTCATACAAATATTGCATTATGATGAATTATATTTATGACAAGCCTGAACTTCTGGTCCACTAGCAGAACACAGAGAGTTTATTAAAGCCTCTTGGTTTTGCTGTCTGTCTAGGTCTACAAAAATAAGATAGAGAGTTGTCAAGTACCTGGTAGACCACAATGACTACATTCAGCTGCAAAGCAGTAGATTAGCTAGCTTAGCCTTGTAGTCTCCATACCATAGACTGAAAATGATGTACAGTAATAATGCTATTACTTCCTTACAAACTTGATTCAGCGGTTAATGCTTCAGAATGATGTGCTGACCCTGGTGATCTTGGCCATTTGATTCATTTTTATTTTTTTATTTTTTTTTGTGGCATACAAACAGAAAGCAGCAAGATCTTCTCTTAAAGGAACTCAATATAATGTGCCCTACCAATACACTCCAACCCACATTCCCTTTGTCTTCGTCAAACCGTGACCCATAAAAGATGCTTGGGTAAGGGGGGGGCACCAACTTATCCAATTTATGTGTTTAATGACAGAACCACAATGTTTTGCTCTGAGACAATTATGTATGCTTTTTTAAACATATCGTTCAAAACATCTGTTTTTCAGAATAAAGAAACACTACAGGGAAAGAAAAATATATTAAAAAGAGATGAAAATGTATTGTCCTCAAGACTGATTGAAATGAGATATTAATATTTCCCTAGAAAAATAACACCTTCCAAGTTATAGTTCCTTCTATCAGTTAAAAGATCACTGTCTACTCCTTGAACATAATTTGAAATTGCAGCCTTCTTCATTTACTTCTCCCATGATAGCCTGGATTCTGCTAAATTAAGATGATTATTTAAACAAATTAATGAGTGACTTCAGCATTCATATTATTATTATTCTGTTTAGCGTAATTTTTGTGTCACTATGAATAATATTAAGATAACAATGCTAGCTGTACTTTGCTCAACAGGAAGAGAGGTTCAAAAAAATTATTTTTGTAGGTGTTCTAGAGCCTCAGTTATAAATAAGCGATATTTCAAAATTTCAGAAGTTTACCTTTCTTCTTTCTGTACAGTATCCCATTGTATAAAATTCCGCATTGCTATTATTATGTCAAGACTGTAACTGTTGAAATTCTCTAACAAATGACCATTCTCCCTCATTCATCAGAAGAGAAAATAGTTCTAATTTCTCACATTTAATGTTTTTTGTCTTGTTATCAAACCATTTGGAATTTAGTAGTTGATTATAGTAAATTGTTTAGGATAGCTATATCAAGAACAAAGAATCCAAAAAGGCCCTCTAAACCAGGGCAATGGGCACTGAATTGGAAAGTAAACCCTATTAAACAGTATATCAGACTGGGGCAAAAAAAATCTAACATATATGGCATCTGATTCAATAAGTGATCAGTGATAGTGTCCCCAATTATTGAATATGAGACAGAGGGGGAAGAGATTTATCAAATTCATCACTTTAAAAAAAATACTGACAGACTGCCCAAAGCTGCTAGATGAGACACATGTTGTCCAGGCCTATTCTAGAATTGACTGAAGTAAAAAAGATGACAATTTAAATAATCACTTGAACAGAGCAACTAAAGTTAATCCATGGAAGAGAGAAAATTGAGATAATGTAACAACATAAACCACTGTTACAGGTTGTATTCAATGTTATTTTATTGTTTACAACCTGAGGTGATTTGAAGTATTGCAATGTAAATTGAAAAATTTACTGACAAAATCGACCAAAAATATCCAGAACAATCAGATCCAGACATATTGTGGAAACCAAATGGATAGCTCTGCTGTACTTGTAATGTTCCATCTCCAGAATGGTGAGTTCTGCACATTCCTAATGATCAGCAGTCTTGAAAGCTACAGAATCAAGCGAAACATCTTTCCATTTCAGGACAATCTATCCAGGCCTAAAAGATGGAGCTTTTTCAAGCACTACCTTCTCTCAATGTCTCACAGGGAAATATAATTTTGAAACTGTGCTAATGCTTGGCATTGGCAAATGTGAATGCTGTAACGCTTGAAAGAGAACAGCAAAATAAAATGACTCTTGTATCCATTTTTCATATTGTCTACCAAAATACTCTGTTTAAAACTGCTAAAACTTATATAATTAATATTTGGAATCCCCATCCCCCATCCCCCAATGCCCATGCCCCAATCCCCATCCTCAAGACAATATTACTGAACTCAGGATGAAAGAAGTCTTTGCTATTGATGTTATCTATAATGATGAATTATAAAATGAACGATATGGATCTGTGACACATTTCTATGTTCTTGATTCTGGAAATATCAGTTCTTCACACTTCAAACTCTGAATTAATTAAAAACAGGTAAGATCAAAACCAGAAAACTACAGCACTATAGAGATGCATTTGTACTTGATCTCTAGGAATAGAACTGAATCCCGTCTTACTGACTGTAACCAACCTCTTACAGATATAAGGACCAATTTCATCCACTCTGTGGAAAATCAGAAATATGTCAATGGTATAACTTAAGTCAAACTTAAATAAGTCTGATGATCAGCATTTCAAAGTGTATTCATTCCTTTATGGATATTGAAACAGGCTCATGTTTTAATTTCAGGTTTCCTTCTTGCTAGATATTCTCCTCCAAGCGAGGAACAGCATAGGTCAGTATGGCAAACCACATGTGTCAAAGATGGCAAACCATCACTTTGACACATGTCAAAGATGACACAGTGACATTTTGGGTGACATGCCAGTGTTCACCAGCACCCAACTATTCCTGAAAGCATGCCCTGTTCTTGTGCAATTTATGGAGCCTACATGAGAATAGGGTATCCACGTGCAAGTTCCAGAGCTTCCCAAAGTTGCGTGAGAACATACGTGCTTTTGCACATCCCAAAGGTGCTTTTTTTTCAGGAGGCAACTGGATTTTCTTGTTTTTTCTTTTGAAGACATTTCACATCTGATCCAAGAAGCTTCTTCAGCTCTGACAGCGTAGTGGGGAATGTCAGAACTGAAGAAGCTTCTTGGATGAGAAGCAAAACGTCTTCAAAAGAAAAAAACAAGGAAGTCCAGTTGCCTTCTGAAAAAAGCACCTTTGGGACAACCATGACCTGGTTGACTGAGGATCTCTATGTGCTTTTGCATGGTTTTCAGATGCTGCAGAGGCCATGGAAAAGCATTCTGTGAAGCCACTTAATGAACAAAGGTCTTGTACAATCCAGAGCAACCTACAAGAGCCCGTTCTGTTCAACATTTATGTGAAGCTGCTGGGCGAGATCATCCGTGGCTTTGGGGTGGAGTTCCATCAGTACGCTGACAATACTCAGCTGTACATCTCCACCCCAGGCCATTCCAATGATGCCCTTGAAGTAATGTCCCAGTGCCTGGAGGCCGTGCGGATCTGGATGGGGAGTAACAGGCTTCGACTCAACCCTTCCAAGACGAAGAGGGCTCGCAACTTGGGCGTCCTCCTGGATGCACGGCTGTCTTTAGAAGAGCATGTGACAGCCGTGGCCAGGGGGGCTTTTCATCAGGTTCGCCTGATTCGCCAGTTGCGTCCCTTTCTGGATCGGGACTCCTTACACACAGTCACTCAGGCACTCATCACTTCCCGCCTGGACTACTGCAATGCTCTCTACATGGGGCTCCCCTTGAGGAGCACCCGGAGGCTCCAACTGGTGCAGAATGCGGCCGTGTGGGGGATTATGGGAGCGAGGGGGCTCTCTCATGTGACGCCTCTCCTGCGTGAGCTGCATTGGCTTCCGGTGGTCTTCCGGGTGCGCTTCAAGGTGTTGGTTACCACCTTTAAAGCGCTCCGTGGCATAGGGCCTGGGTATTTGCGGGACCGCCTTCTGCCGATAGCCTCCCACCGGTCAGTACGCTCCCACAGAGAGGGACTCCTCAGGGTGCCGTCAGCCAGGCAGTGTCAGCTGGTGACCCCCAGGGGGAGGGCCTTCTCTGTGGCAGCACCTGCCTTCTGGAACGATTTGCCCCCGGAGATATGCATGATACCAGATCTCTGGGCTTTTTGACGTGCCCTAAAAACTTTTCTTTTCCACCAAGCAGGGCTGGTGTAATGCCCACCCCCCTTTTGAGATGTTAGATTTTTAATTGTCTATGGGTTTTAGTTGGGATGTTTTAAATTTTGGACCAAGGTTGTATAATTCTTTTAACAAATTTTAAATTTTGTATTGGGATGTTTTTTGTTTTTTGTTTTTTAATTTGATTTATATGCCGCCCTTCTCCGGAGACTCAGGGCATCTTACGATGCGTTAAGCAATAGCCTTCATACTTTTGTATATTTATACAAAGTCAGCTTATTGCCCCCACAAACTGGGTCCTCAATTTACCTATCTTAGAAAGGATGGAAGGCTGAGTCAACCTTGAGCCTGGGGAGATTCGAACTAGCAGTAATTGCAGCAGCTGAATGATAATAACAGGCTATTAGTCTGCTGCGCCACCAGGCTCATTTTGGCTGTGCACCGCCCTGAGTCCAGCAGGAGAAGGGCGGTATACAAAATTAATTAATTAATTAATTAAATAAATAAATAAATAAATAAATAAATAAATAAATAAGAGAAAAGGAATACTGTAAGTCAGCAATGGGCAATTGATTTTCCCAAAGAGGCACATGAGAAACTGTTGTGGAGGGCTTAACCAATGTAACCTTGATGTCCTCAAACTCCATCAACTCAATTCCTCAGGCTGCTCCAGGCAAGGGACGAGTGCTGCACTAATGCAGAAAAGCACTTTCTCTTCTCATCCTCCTGCAGCCGCCAGCCAACTGAAGGAATACACAGCAACTGCACAAAGCAGGACCCAATTCGGCTTCTTCTGCTTCCTGTAGCACACTTATTTATATTTCATTTTCCAATTAATCTCACCTAGGTGGGACAAGGACAGCCAAAGGGTCAGAAGTGGCGCAAGAGCCATAGAATGCCCAGATCTGCTCTAAGTGGTACATCACAGATCCTGGGAAGTACCACACTGTGGGGCAATCACATCGTTGCCCAAGGTTCATATGCCTTAGGGAACAGAACAAGGCAGTCTTTCTGAGTGGCAGGAATGGAGCTAGAGCTGAAGCTGAAGTTTAAGCCTTTGCTTCAGGCCCAGCATTGGCACTGCTGCCAAGTACTATAGTACAGGGGACAGAGGAAGGGCGGAGATAGAGAATTGTTTCTCTTTTGTCTGAGTGTGTGTGTGTGTGTGCGCACGCGCACAATACAACAGCGGAGTCAAGTTAGTTATTTTCCAAATTTTTGACACATCAATCCTGAAAGGTTTGCTATCACTGGTACAAATTAACAACTTTATTTTCACTGGCTACAAACAAAGTTACTGCAATGCTACCCTTCCATTTTTTATCTTCTTCCTTAAGGAGCAGCTGAGATGCAGTATATGGCTTTCCGATACATAAAAGATTGATGATGATGATGATGATGATGATGATGATGATGATGATGATGATACTTGCATGGGCAGGATGCTTTACCAGCCAGCCTTAGGTTTCTGGGAGTTCTGAAGAAACTGTGAATATCATGTTGGCAAACAAACGGTAACCTTCAAAATCAGTTTTCTTGACTGCACCATCTGTTCAGAAATATGTACCACATTGGCACACTACATAACACTGGTAATCATAGTTAATAATATACATGATATTACATAAGGCATTTATTTTGAATTCTGCATTATGTTAAATCTCTAGTTAATATAGTCGTATTAGAATGGAGTAATAGAACAGTATAAGTAATTCACACCTGGTGTTTCTCTTTGAAGTCAAAGGAAGTTACCATGTCCTGACAAATCAATGATTAGATACACTTCATCATAACAATAACAATAGCAATAGCAATAGCATTTAGACTTATATTCCGTTCCACAGTGCTTTGGGTCCTCCTTTTACCAACCTTGGAAAGATAGAAGGCTGAATCAACCTTGAGCCAGTCAGGATTGAACTTCTAGCTGTGGGTAGAGTTACTTCATTCTAACCCGTGTGCTACCACATGATTTTAAGCAATATATATTTATTTACCTTGTTAAGGCACCCAACTAGAAACCAGAAGACTGTGAATTCTAATCCTACCCCAGGTGTGAAAGTCAGTTGGGTAAATTTGGTTTAATCGTTGTCCCTACAAAATTGTTGTAGGTAAAATAGGAGAAGGATTATTAGATATGTTCATCCCCTTGAGTTATTTATAAAAAAAAAATAAAAGCAGAATAAAATAATCTAAAAACAAATCCAAACAACCATTAAAAACTGTGAACTTTTGCTTTATATTATTTATTAGCTGTCTGTTAAATAAAAACTTGTATATTGCAGGCTACCAAATTTATTAGGCATCTTTATTTTATCAAACACTAATAGTATTTCCCTTAATTAAATAATAATATCTTTCAAATGGTACAAAGATTCATTAATTCCGTATTCCGTTGAAAATAAATTCAGCTGTGCTCATACATTCTTGAAAGAATTCTAACATTACAATAAAAGAAACTGACAAAGGACATCAACATAAACTGAGTAGATTATTTTTTAAAAGTTGAGCAACATTTCAGAATTTTTAGATTCTAACCAAAAAAGGAACAGCCACTGAGAAAACATCAGAAGAAAAGGAACAATTCTACACGGCTACTACACAGAACAGAACGGAACAGAACAGAATAGAATTTTTTATTGGCCAAGTGTGATTGGACACACAAGGAATTTTTCTTGGTGCATATGCTCTCAGTGTATATAAAAATTCTCTCAAGTCATGTGAACCTGCCTCATTGTAACAGGGAAAGCAATGTTCCTGGGAGGAATCAGCAAACCGGCTGGGAGTGTATAGGCATCAAAGTCATCTCAGCTGTCTAACTAAAGAAAATAGCCATTGTATCACACACCAGTGATATGGAATGATGGAGTAGATGATCACTTTAGTATCAATAACTAGCAAGTGGGTGCTATGGAGCCCGGGGCCAAAGGTGCAACAGAGTATAGGCAGGTATATGGACTGGTGTTAACAAACAAGGGTGGATAAAAAGTGATGATTTTTTTAAAAAAATAAAATAATAAAAATCAGGTTTTTTTATTTAAATCGGATTTTTTAAATTTAAATCAGATTTTTTTTAATTTTTATCGAATTTATTTCAATAAAATGCTTTTGGACTAAAACTCATCTAAAGGTAGTTTTCTATTTAAGGTACATTAATAATTTAGTTTATTCAGCATGAAATGGAGCCTAGTTATGTAGCATGAGGCTGTATATTCTGCAATATTGGGAGTCAACAGCAGGTTGTATGAGGCTGTACATTCTGCAAAATTGATACTGCAACATGAGGCTGTATATTCTGCAATACTGGTGAGTCAACAGCAGTTCAGAAGAGGAGCTGCTGCAGGATAGAGATGACAATTGCTCTTTAAAAATTATGATTTAAATTGAGTTGATTTAAATCAAGCCTTTTATTACTGATTTAAATTGTGATTTAAATCGTGATTTAAATCGACTTGATTTAAATCAAATCCACCCTGCTAACAAGTACAGGTGTCTGTGTGTGGGTGCCACGGGCAGGTGCTATGGAGTATTAGTGGGTGGGTGCTGCAGGAAGGCACTGTGGATAGGTGAAAAAGCAGCAGAAGTGACTTGCAACCTCCTGCCTGCTTCCCTAATGACTTTGCTCATCAATTGTTGGCAAGAAAGATTACAAATGGAGACCACATGGACACTGTAACATTTTAATTGCAAGCCAGTTGCCAAATCATGATCACATCACACAAATCATGACCATAGAAAGACTGCAATAGCTGCAGCTTTGAAGACTGATCGTAAGTCCTCCTCATTCAGCACCATCATAACTTGGTTGCTGAACTAGTGGTCATCTGTATAAGTATTGTCTATATTGCTTTGTTCCAAAAACCCAGCAACACCTATATGGAGTATACAGAAATCAAATTGTGTTATTTATACAAAGAGATGGAAGAGAATTTAATTATAAAGCAAAGGTGTTATAAAGCCAGGAGCTGATGGTGAGACAGAAAATGAATAACTCATGTGCGGATTCCCAATTAAGCTGAAACTGAGGAAGAAAGAAACCCATTTCTACAATATGATCTTGAGCCATACAGCTGCCATTTTAAGAAAAAGGGGAAAGGGGGAAAATATCAGGAATTGCTTTTTGTGGTACTGAACCTTTTTAATAGGGAACCAGAAGAACTGTGGAATGAAATCAAAGGCCTTGTTAAGGATAAATGTGAAAAGAATAATTGCCCAAAGACCAAGAAACAGAAGAAGGTAAACTGAATGGACAAGCAGTGGAAATTGCCAAGAGAGGCTAACACCATGAAGGACAATGATCTGAAGAAGGAACTTTGTTTAAAAGCAGTATTATAAAAACAGTCATAAAGGCAATTGGAAGAGACACGGAAACCAAATCTTTCTAACACTCTTCACTCAGAAGAGGAATTCCAACCTCCAATTGGTAGGCCAGAGTACACCAGTGGACAGATAGTAACTGATTCAAATGAGATCAAAGAAAGATGGAAGGTGTATACAAGGTAGCCCTCAACCAGGGGTGAAATGATCCCGGTTCGGACCAGATCGCCCAATCTGGTAGCGATGGCGGCGGGTGGTTCAGAGAACCGGTAGCAAAAATCTCTGCGCCCTCCCCTCCATGCCCAGTGAGCCACACGATCATCAGAGGCTTTTTTTTTAACTTTTAAAAAAGCATATTTTCTACAACCTCTTCCGCCGAAAAAATGCTTTTAAAAGTAAAAAAAAAACGCCTCTGATGATCGTGCGGCTCAGCTGGATCGTCTGAGGGTTTTCAAAGCATTTTTTTCTGCAACCTCATTGGCCAAAGAGGTGGTAAAAAAAATGCTTTGAAAAGCCTCTCTGACGATCCCAGCTGAGTTGCCTGATCGGCAGAGAGGCTTTTCAAAGCATTTTTTTGCAACCTCTTCAGCCGAAGAGGTTGTAGAAAAAATGCTTTGAAAAGTTTAAAACAAAAAAAAGTTGGCCACGCCCACCCAGTCACCTTACCCCCCGCCCCGCCCCCCACACACACACCAAGCCATGCCCACAGAACCGGTAGTAACAAATTTTACATTTCACCCCTGCCCTCAACTTATAATTATTTGTTTAGTGACCATTTGGACTTACAACAGCACTAAAAAAGTGACCCTTTTTCACACTTATGATTGTTGCACCATGGCCATGTGATCAAAATTTGAATATTTGGCAACTGACATATATTTATGATGGTTGCAGTGTACCGGGATCATGGGACCACTTTTATGATCTTCTGACAAGCAAAATTAATAGGGAAGCCAGATTCACTTAACAACTGTGTTTCTAACTGAACAATTGCAGTTATTCACTTAACAGCTATTTCAAGAAAGATTATAAAATGGTTTAGTGTCTTGCTTAGCAACCGAAATTTCAATTGTGGTTGTAAGTCAAGGACTACCTGTACTGAAATTCTGTACAACTGGGATGTCAACATCCAAATACCTTACAAAAGTAGTTTTCAAGTATTTTGGTCTCAGGATCCCTTTATATTTTTAACAATTAATTGAGGAGCCTAAAGAGGTTAAATTTATGTGGGTTATACAAATAGTCATTAACTTATGACCACATTGGGATTGGAATTTTGGTCATCCAGTCATTAAGTGAACCACCACTTGAATGGAGCCAATTTTACTGCCATTTGTACTATGATCATTAAGTGAATAATCACAGTTGTTACGTGAATCATATGGTCATTAAGCGAATCTGGCTTCCCCAATTGATTTTGCTTGTTGGAAGCCAGCTGGGAAGATCAGAAATTGTGATCATGTGATCACTAAACACTGCAATCACTGTAAATACAAGCTGATTGCCAAGTGCCTAAATTGTGATTACAATATTTTGGGGTGGTGCAACAGTCATAACTTTGAGGACAGATCATTAAATGAATAGTCATTAAGGTTTTGTGATTCTGTGGGCGTGGCTTGGTTGGCGTGGTTTGATGGGGGTCATATGATTGGGTGGGTGTGGCTATGTAGTCATGTGACAGGGGGGTCAGAAGACATAAACTCACTTTAACAATGTCCTGCTGGAGCAGAGATGACCTCCAGGTCCCTTCCAGTCCTGGATTGCTATGCTCTTTCAAGGTATCCTCTGAAGCTGCATCTAGTGCCAGGTTTGTTGTCCTTCCTTCTTCTCCTTTTTCCCTCCCTCTCTTTATTTCTTTTTCTTTATTTCTTTCTCTTTCTTTCTTTCTTCTCTTTCTCTCTCTCTCCTCCCTCCCTCTTTCTTTCTTTCTCCCCTCTCTCTCTATTTCTTTCTTTCTCCCTTCCCTCCCTTTCTTTCTCCCATTCCTCCCTCATTCTTTCTTTCTTTCGCAGCACCCCCCATTCCCCGTTTTTGGCCTAGCAGGCCTCAGGGAAGCCTCCTGGGAGCAAAAACGGACCCCCAATAGGTAGTAAAAAAAATGCTTTAAAAAGTAAAAAAAAGTTTCCAAGGATCGCGTGGCACAGCTCATTGTCGGAACAATTTTTTTTTTACTTTTTAAAGCATTTTTTTACTACCTATTGCCCAAACAGGTAGTCAAAAAAATGCTAAAAAGTAGTTTTAAAAAAAGTTCAGACGACCAGCTGTGCCGCACGATCCTCAGAACTTTTTTTTACTTTTTAAAGCATTTTTTTACTACCTTTTCGGGCGAACCAGTAGCATTTTCACTACCAGTTCGGGAGAACCACCCCGAACCGGTAGCATTTAACCCCTGCTGCAATGGGTTTTACTGATTATAGAAACGTGTTTGATTGACTTAAACATGTCAAGCTACTGTAGACAGTATCCTTAGAAATTTGAGACTTTCAAATATCTCATTATTCTCATGAAAAACTGCATTGAACACAGGAAAACAAGCTAGCCTAAATCGATATAGCAGATTTCCAGGTTGGTGGTCAGCACGGGGTGGCGGGGTATGATTTTGTGTGAGGGGCAGGTGCACATCTTCATTTGTTACGCCACTCACATGGCCCAGTTAAAAATAGGCCACAGCCCAGTAGTGGGCCATGGCCCACAATTTGGGGGCCCCTGCTGTAGAGGATTGAGACAAGGCACTAAGTTCTTTCTTTATATATTCCTTTTATATGCAAAATATATATTGAAAGAGCTCAGGAAGGAAGATGAGTATGGCTTTCACACTGGAGTAACAAACATGGATAACTGACACTGTACTAATGATGATATTGAAATGCAAACAATATGCAATATCTTCTAATGAAAATCAAGAAACATAATGAAAAAATGGAACTGAGATTAAATATGAAGAAGACCAAAGTAGCAACAGAAGATTCATTAGCCTTAAAATTGATAAAAGATATACTGAATCACTGGATAGTTTCTCCCTTTTAAGATTGTCTATTAACAATAAAGGAATCGTTTTTTTCCTATTCTCCAACCATTCATACCATCTACACCACACTTTGTAATTGTCTGTATCCTCTTTCTCCTTGAGTTCTTTTGTTAATTTGTCCATCTCTGCGCATTCTAAAATTTTTCTAATTAAATCTTCTTCTGATGGTGGATTTTCCTTCTTCCAATTTTGCACATAGACTATGGAGAATAGGAAAAATGAGAAAGAGGAATAAAGGAGGGGGGGGCGGAAATGTTGAAGATCATGGTACAATGTAGATGAAATAAAGAAAGATGGAAAACAATTGTTGAACAAGACAAAATTAAAATATGTGTAAATAGATGTAAATAGCAAGAAAGGATCACTTCGAAGCAGCTGTAGGAAAAAGTGATACGTATATAAATGTTATGTGTTTGTGTCTTGTTTTAATGTATTCAAAATAAAAAAACTTTAAAAATAAAAATAAAGGAATCAGTAGTCAATAAATGCATTACAGACTAGCACTCCGTAGTGTAGCAATGAAGGCCTTGAAGGCCTTATAAAAATAGTCATATATTGTGACTATTTATAAAAGGACCATAATCATGCAGGCAATAGTCTTGCCTGTGATGTTCTATGCAAATGGAAACTATACTTAGAAAGAGCAGGGTAGAAAGAATATTGATGCTTTTGATGTTAGGCTCCTGAGAATACCGTGGATATACAAGGGGAAAAAACCATTAACAAACAAATCATAGAACAAATCAACCCAGAGCTCTCATTCGCATCATAAATGATCAAGCTCAGTTATCATTTTTTGGGTACATTACACAAAGTCCCTGGTCTCCTGAGATATCTACAATGTTGAAAGATGTCGATGAAATGAGAAGGTGGTGACCAACTGCAAGGATGAACTTGATTACAGTTAAAGATAGGCACACTATTGGAAATAAATAACACTGGAAAAAGTCTATGTGATTTTTAAAAATCAACACTGATCAAATATCACAATAAATCAATCATTTGCTCAGAAAACCCCAATCAAGTTGATCTCTTATTTAAGGGCCACAGATTAAGAAAATATGGTCTATCCACACTTATTTTAAGCATTTGTAATTTCACAGCTGTTTTTGATAGCAATAGCATAGCAATAGCACTTAGACTTATATACCATTTCACAGTGCTTTATAACCCTCTCTAACCAGTTTACAGAGTCAGTATATTGCCCCCAACAATGTGGGTCCTCATTTTACCCACCTCGGAAGGATGGAAGGCCAAATCAACCTTGACCCTGGTGAGATTCGAACTGCCAATCTGCAGGCAGCCAGCAGTCAGCAGAAGTAACCTGCAGTACTGCACTCTAACCATTGCGCTACTGAGGCTCATGATAATTAAACTTTTTTTTGGAGAATGGGCGTTGGTACTTACCTGATACGCCTCTTCTCTGACTGTCGGGCACGGCAGTCAGGATGGGTGGAGACTTGGTTGAGTTTCCATTGGACCGGGTCTGCAAAAATAAGGGAAGTCCCTCCTCCTGACTGTGCCTGTCAGTTTTGAGACGAGGGAGTCTGTGCAGAAAGTCGTATCTAGGAATTGAAAACAAACACATTAGAACACCCCAGCCCCCTCCCCAGTGAAGTTGTGCAGGGACCGGCCTTCCCCACACAGGGAGGGGCTGACTGCCGTGCCCGACAGTCAGAGAAGAGGCGTATCAGGTAAGTACCAACGCCCATTCTCCTATAGTCGGGCACGGCAGTCAGGATGGGACATACCAAAGCGAGGTGTCCAGTTGGGCGGGAAAGGGCCGGTCCCGCACTCAGGAGGATGTATGGACACCTTGGAGAACCCTTCGTCCAAAGGCCGCGTCCGCCAATGCAAACTTGTCCAGGCGGTAGTGACGGACGAAAGGGGAAGGGGAAGCCCAAGTGGCTGCCCGACAAATTTCATCGATAGTGGCCCGGGTGGACCATGCCGCTGATGTAGCCGCACTTTGTGTAGAATGGGCTGTTATGTTGCGTGGAGCCGGAAGGGCCGAAGCCTCATAAGCTGTGGAAATACATGCCCGAATCCAACGGCCCAAGGTGGAAGAGGAAGTCTTAGATCCCAGGGAAGAACGTAAGAATGACACGAAGAGCGCATCCGAACGTCAAAAGGCTGCAGTGCGGGCGATGTATATCTTGACCGCTCGTCGCACGTCCAGGGTATGCCATCTCTTTTCAAGGTGATGGCGAGGAGCTGGACAGAAATCCGGGAGGACCACTTCTTGAGACCGGTGAAATATTGAATTAACCTTCGGGATGAAGGAAGGGTCCAGTCTGAGCACTACCCTGTCTTGGTGGAAAATGCATAGTTCCTTCCGGATCGAAAGGGCCACCATCTCTGAAATTCGACGGGCCGATGTCACTGCCACTAGGAAGGCCACCTTGAAGGAAAGGTGTTTCAAGGAAATGTCTCATAGAGGTTCGAAGGGTGGCCCGGTGAGGGCCTGTAGAACTTTAGGTAAATCCCACGTGGGGTACCTATGTACTGCGGGAGGTCGGATGTTCGTTGCGCCTCGTAAAAATTGTCGAATTAGAGGTTCCTTGGACAAAGGGTCCGAGGAGGAGGTGGACAACACTGTGGAGAGAGCCGCCACCTGACGCCAAAGGGTGTTTGGAGATAGACCAGCGACAAAGCCGTCCTGAAGGAACTCAATGATCAAAGGAACTGACGCTGACATAGGCGAATGAAGGCGCCTTTTACACCACAAAGAGAAGGCACGCCAGATGGATTCATAAATGCGGGTAGTAGATGCCCTACGTGCTGCCTGGATAGTGGAAATGGCCCCCTCCGACAAGGGAAGTCTAGTTAGCAACCCCCGCTCAACCGCCAAACGGTGAGCTGGAACCAGAGAGGGTCTGGATGTTGTAACTGACCCTGAAAGAGCGTCACCTGATTGTCTGGTATCCGCCAAGGTGGTTGAACTGACAAGGAGACGAGGTCCGCAAACCAAGGTCGCCGGTTCCAGGATGGGGCAACGAGGACCATCTCCGCTTGTTCTTGCAGTAATTTCCGAACTACCCTGGACAAGAGGCTGATTGGGGAAAAGGCATATAGAAGTTGTCCGGCTGGCCACGGGCACCGCAGCGCATCCACTGCCTCCGCCCCTGGGCAGGGGAACCTGGCAAAGAACCGAGGGAGCTGATGGTTGGAAGCGCTGGCGAAGAGGTCCACTTGAGGAAGACCGAAGCGGTGGACTATCTCCTGGAACAGCTGGGGAGAAATGGACCACTCTGTGTTGTCTATCTGCGCCCGACTGAGGGAATCGGCCATCTGGTTTTGAATTCTGGAAATGTGAGCCGCTTGTACAGATGCCAGGTGGGCCTCCGCCCATATGCCCAACCGTCGTGCCTCTCGCATCAGGACTCTGGAGCGCGTGCCCCCGAGGCGATTCACATGCGCCTTGGCTGTTACGTTGTCGGTACGAACTAGGACATCTCGGTGAAGGATGTGCGGTTTGAAGGCCTTTAAGGCGAGGAAAATAGCCCGCAGTTCGAGCACATTGATGTTCATTCGTTGCTCGATCTCTGACCATAGGCCCTGAGCTAGGTGGGGACCCAAATGAGCGCCCCACCCTGACAAGCTGGCATCCATCGTGATAAGCAGATGCTGAGGTTCTCAGAATTTGGTCCCCTTCAACAACGCTTCCGACGTCCACCAGGAGAGAGACCGTAGAACCGGAGGAGATAAAATCAACCTCGTGGTCGAGTTGTCCCTATGTGAACGTTGAAAGGGTAGTAGCAGCCACTGTAAGTCTCGGCAGTGTAAACGGGCCCAAGGGACTATTCCGAAGGTAGACACCATCTTGCCAAGAAGGCGAGAGAGGGAGAGGACGGAGGAAGCCCCCCTATCTTGTATTCGGCTAGCTAAGCCCCTAAGGCTGTCTACTCGGTCTGGGGAAAGGAAGACCTCGGAGGACAAGGTATCAATAACCGCCCCTAAGTGGCGTATCCTAGTAGAAGGGTTTAAGTGGCTCTTAGACCGATTTACCGAGAACCCGTGGTTCTGGAGGACCTGAAGAGTGGTAGCTAGATCTGTCTGTGCCTGCTGCAAGGAACTTGACAAAATTAGAACATCGTCCAAATAAAAGGAAACCCTAATGGGGATGGAGGCTACATATCCCATAAGGGCAGCCATTATCTTGGTAAAGGCTCTGGGTGCTGAAGACAAACCAAAGGGAAGGGCACGGTACTGATAATGTTTGTTATTATAACAAAAGCGAAGGAATTTACGGTGGTTGGGAAGGATGGGAACATGGAGGTAGGCTTCAGTTAAGTCCACGGAAGACAAAAAATCTCCTTCCCGAATACAAAGTAAAATTGTCTGTAAGGAATGCATCTTGAACCGGCGATAAATTATATGCCGGTTCAAGGATTTCAAATTGAGAATAGGGCGCCAACCCCCTGAAGACTTTTGTACTAAAAAGAGGCGGGAGTAATATCCTTGTCCAAATTCAGAAGGAGGGACCGGTTGGATGGCCCTTATAGACAATAAGTGACCTATAGCTGCCTCTATTTGAGCCCGTTTCACTCTGTTAAGAGAGACAGGGCAACGAATAAACCTACTAGGAGGGGTAGATAAGAATTCAAGGGAAAGGCCGAATTTGATGGTATTTTTGACCCACTCATCTGTAATGCTATTCTCCCAAGCCTGGGAGAAAAGGGATAGACGGCCCCCCAGTTAGGTCGGAACAAGACCCCTAGCGAGACCTTCGGAAGGGACGTCCTCTATCACCCTCTGGGGTCTTCTGGGAGGGTATCTGGGGCCCTGTCTGACCTGATTGTTGTGCTGAAAGGTCCCCCGCTGTTGGACGGTGCGCTGAGATCTCTGCTGGAAATAGCTGGCCTCAGATCCACGAAAGGACTGCGACCGAAAGGAGCCAGACGAATGACCCTCTGCTCTGCGAGACATGGCTGGCAAGATCTTTCGGTGGTCTCTGGTCTCAATTAGAAGAGGTTCAAGTGAAGGGCCAAAAAGCTTGTCACCCACATATGGCGATGAGGCCAGACGCCATTTGTTACGCACGTCAGCCTGCCAATACTTTAACCACAATAACCTTCGAGAAGTGAATGCAGAGCCTATGGCCTTTGCGGAAAATCTAGCCGCGTTCAAGGTGGCGTCAGCTGAAAATTCTACTGCTGCTAGTACCTTGTTAATATCCTGATGCGTTCTCACATCAGTAGAGGGAATACGCCCTTGCAGCTGCTTCAACCAGAGGATCGATGCTCGATTAAAAAAGGATGCAGCAGAAGCTGCTTGGACAGACCAGGCTGCTGCTTGATGACCCTTAATAAGTGTACGTTCCGCCTTCCTCTCCTCCGGTCTTAGTGACTCCTCAGCAGGACCTGATGAAGGTGAAGGTGATGAGAGGGCTGCTACTGGTGCATCCACAGAGGGTATCTGTAAAAGAGAAGCGTACTCCGACGCCAAATTATATAAACGTCTATCAAGGCTGTTAGGAATAGGACCTGTACTAGGATTCTTCCATTGCCTCTGCAATACATCTGTAAATAACTTAGGTGCAGGCACAATTTCGGTTTGAATTGTAGGCACCTCAAATAGGGAGGAAGAAGCTGCCGATGACCCAGGCTGGGGCTGATCTTTGTTCTCCGGAAGGCCAAGGCCCGTGGTGGTCTGGGCCTTGTATAACAAAGAGCGGAACATTTGAGGGCGAAACAGGCCGATGAAGGGGGGTTGATCAGGTTCCAGGCCCTCATCCTTGGATAAATCCTGCTCAATGATGGCCTGCTCCTCTTCACCTGAAAGGGAGCCCTGGCTGTCCCTGGAAGGGGAAACTGCTCTCGTTGGACCCTGAGGAGAGGCCTGTAAAGGTTGGGAGCGTACAGAAGGAGTGTGGCGGCTCAAATAATCAGAAACTTTGGAAGAGGCTCTCTCCTGAAGTCCCTGGGCAATCCCCTGTCTGATGGAATTAGCGATCAACTGGGCCAAAGCTGGAGTGACATCTAGCTTTTGGCCTTGAGAGGCCTGGTTATCAAGGTCTCCAGAAGACTGGGAAGTGGGATCTGGATTCACAAGTGCTTGTGGAGCAGGATCCTCTGCAGGAAAAACAGCCTCTGGTATTGGGGCTAAGGAATCCTCAGTGACTGAGATATCTGGGGAGAGATCTGGTACCAGAGAAGACTGTGGAGCTTCCCCCAATGATACAGTGTCAGGTACAGACGAAGTGCAAGGCAGAGGTTGTGCCCTGGAAGAGGAGGCCGCCTTATTGCAGGCCTTCTCAATCGCCTTATGTCTCCTCTTCTCTTCTCTGGTCATTGAAGCCTGCTTCGGAGCCTGAGTCCTAGGCCTCTTAGCCTGGGTGCCAGAGGAAGTACCCTCTCCTGGATCTTCTGCTGGGGAAGGGCGCTTCCCTTTAGTGCTCTTACTGTGAGCCCTGGCGTCCGCCATCTTGAAGGGCTCTGAAAAAGGCCTATAAAATGGCCGCCAACCCCCGAAACTCACTAGGCCCACTAAAGCCCTCAAGGGGCTGTACTCACTATGCGGTGGTAAACAGGACAGAGAAAGGCCTTGGGGTGTGCTAGCCAGCCGGTCGAAGCACCCCCAGAAGCGCGGAATTTCCCTCACGCTAAAGATCTGCTGGCTGATTGGGAAAGGCCGCGCTGTCCTCCTGAGGCCTTAAATATTCGCTCCGAGGCAATCCGATGACGAAGTGCTAGCCAGCCGGCCTACAGCACTAACAGGGCGTGGAATACACGTCGCGCCGAAAGGGAGCCACCGGGCGATCGATCGACGTCCTCCAGCCGTCCCTGCAGCCGCCCGATCTAATTAGGCCCAAACGCGATGGAGCGAACTCGTGCGCGTGGGCGGGCAATTGCCAGCCGGCAATTGAGCCGCAGTGCGGTCTCCAGCGGAGCCAAGCCTCTCGCTGGGCCGATCGCTAGCAGGGAGCTTTAATCTTAATTTTCTATCTGTTGTTATTTTAATTTTTTTTTTTTTTTTTTTTTTTTTTTTTTTTGCTTTGGAATGGAGCTATCCTAGATGCGACTGGTCCGGACTCGACCGAGTCGAAAAACTGACAGGCACAGTCAGGAGGAGGGACTTCCCTTATTTTTGCAGACCCGGTCCAATGGAAACTCAACCAAGTCTCCACCCATCCTGACTGCCGTGCCCGACTATAGGAGAATAATATCCACCAGCAAGCTTCCTGGAAACATCAATATGGCCAGTATTGTGCTATACACCAAAAAATGTCACCAAGATGGGCTGTATTGCAATGTTATCCCTGTTACTGCAGCATACATCACTGTTGACATATACAACTTTGTCTTCATCCACAAATGGTAATATACCAGCATTTTTATATAGGTAGACCTAAACTTAGAACTTGTTCGGTGACCATTCAAAGTTACAATGGCACTGAAAAAAATGACATGACTACTTTTCACACTTATGACCATTGCAGCATCTCCATGGTCATATGATCAAAATATGGATGCTTAGCAACTGGTTCATATCTATGATGGTTGCAGTATCCCAGGGTCATGTGACCATCTTTTGTGAGTTTCTGACAAGCTAAGTCAATTAGAAAGCAAGATTCACTTAACAGCCACATTACTAACTTAACAATTGCAGTGATTCACTTAACAACAATTTAACAGAATTAAAATGTATAATCCTGTTTTTTTCTATTACTTGGACCATAAATGAGGACAAAGGAATCACTCTGGGGGCAGTAATACTTAGAATTATGATTACCCCAAAATGAATCAAAATCTAAGATTCAAAAGATGAACCACAAATCTTCTAGAAGCGCTTAGGTCAAGGGTCAGCAACCTGCGGCTCCGGAGCCGCATGCAGCTCTTTGGGCCCTCTGCTGTGGCTCCCTGTCAGGTGATCCCACCACCACTGGCTGGCCCCGCCCCTCCCCCTTCCCCCCCGGAGAAAGTAAGGGCAATGGTGGGGATGGAGAAGCAGCCAGGGCAGAGACAGAGAGATACAGACAGAGGGAGAGAGAGAGACAGAGAGAGATAAGAGAGGGAGGGAGGGAGGGGAGAGAGATATATGTCAAAAGGATTTTGTGGTTCCTGGTGTTTTTAACAACTGGTTCTTTGCCCTAATGATTGGCTGGGTAGGTGTGGCTGGGGGAGATCATGTGACTGTGGAAGTGAGTGACATTGAGTTGGCCACGCCCACCCAGGTTTTGTGGCTCCCAGTGTTTTCTTTTCTGTGCGAAACAGGTCCAAATGGCTCTTTGAGTATTTAAGGTTGCAGACTCCTGGCTTAGGTAAATGAAAACCAGGGTACGCCAGTTCAGGAAAGTAAAATAGATTATTTCCAAATAAGAACATATAAGTCCTGAACTGTTGTGATTAGCAGCTGCTTCTCAAGAAAAGATGACAATCCTGACCTACTTCTCTGCATTACTTGCCTTCTTTGATGTAGACACGAATGGAGATTAAAACATAGTATAAAAAATAGCTAACAACAATTAAAAAGCTTAATCAAAACCTATACAAATTATTCTCACACAGATTTTGGGCAGCAATGTGATATTTTTTCCCTTCTGGGCAAATCTTATTTAAATACTGTACACAATATGATAAGCAGGCAAAAATAAAGAAAAGTGTGGTATGATGCACAACAAATCAGTCCATTCCTCTTGACTAATTACTGCAATCTCAAAAAATGCAAATGTACAAGAAGAAACAAATTATTTTTACGTCAATTGACATGAAGTGTAATATTCTTCATATAGACAATAATATTATATATACTGGGTTCTCACTGAACATAAAACAGAGATCTTTCTTAACAGATTATATTGTAAAGAGTAGATACCAAAATACCCATTGATAACTAGTATACAATTGAAATAGTATACAAATTGAAACTCATTAAATGAAACAATTTTTCTAGTTCACTAAGTAGAACAACATTTTTCATGAAACATTTTTAAGGAATTGCAGAAGTTCATTTTTCTTATATGAATGACTATTTATTCTTTATACTCTACTGTAAAATAGTAAAAAAGTGTGGTAGTAGCAATTTACATCTAATAAATCAAATTGAACTTCTAATTTCAGAATGACTTTTGCTTCATCGTCTTTGCCAATCATAATCTCAAAGTCACTAGAGATTAATAAAATTATTACAGGAGGTTTCTCAGGCTTGGCAATTATAAGTACAATATGACCAATGAACGATAGGTTGCTATGATTATTTTTACCATTTAATCATATAAGAATCAATATCACATGTACTTTTGGTAACTTACAGTTATTTTCACTGCTCTATTTATCAATGCCAAATCCAGCTTAGTATATATGTATAACAAGAAGACATCCACAGTAGTTGATTTCTCAGTATTTTGTATTATTATCTTTACAAAATTATTCATCATAAAAGAAAGGCAACGGGAAATGTCTTTACAGAAAAAATAGGTAAGTGCCCTTTTAAACTGCATGTCTCGTCAGACACAGTCAAATTATTCTAGAATTGCCAGTACAGAACAAGCATATTTACAGAAAGAAATATCCTTAATTAAAGTTCAACTGCATTATCTGCATTCTTTATCTTATGGAAAGGATTTTTTTTACATGAGATACAAGAATTTCTAATCAAAGTGCACTGTCTTATCTATCATTTTTATTTTTCCAAGCTAATGAAATACTGAAAAAGAAAGGAAGGGAAAGGTGCTGGAAACTCTTGACTGTCATTCAACATAGTTAACTGACTCAAAACTGAAGATTAAAGGGTCCAAATTTATTGAGGTGGGAGAAGTTAACAAAAGAAAGGCCAACTTTGAAAATGAGCCAGATCAGACTAGAAAAATATTCCAGGAAACATAACACCTTTGTATTCCTGGGAAAGATATATTGATAATAACTAGAATGTTGCTGACTATTTCTTTCTATCTTCTCTCCAACCGGGGTATATCATTCAGAATAAGGTATAAGCAGCTCACACTGCCTTTCCCACTTATACACAAACACACATAAAAAGGAACAGAAAGACACATACATATACCCAAGGTTCATTTGTTGCAAAAAATATATACCAGTTCTTCTATTGCTAACTACAGGTAAGAAACTGGAAAAAAGCATTACAGAAGCTACTGTATATTGTATGTGTTATTGTGTACTCTTTTTATTATATATTTTCCTAAAATTTACCTAAATTCACCTGTACATGAAAATGCTTTCTGTTTGAATAAACTAAATGGATGCTTATTGCCTTTTACTTTAATCTTCCTCTCCACCACAAGCCTATGAGACAGGTTAGACTGAACTAAAATGATTGATCTAGAAAGACAAATACAATTTAAAGATGTATACTGTCATCCAGCAGTACATAGTTTTGATTAATTGGCAAACCATTAGTGTTTACAGTCTCAGCAAACAAAGGAGTCTAATAAAGTTGATAGGGTATAGTATGTTTCATCGGTCCCAACTTTTAATCAGCCTCCTCAAGACTATACAATACGTCTATATAATAAATTTGATTAATAAATAAATAAATACTTAATCAAAACTACAGAAACCTAGCCCATACCAAGCAAGTATTTTTCTGCAGAAACAAGTAATTCTCTGATGTTTTGATTTTATATATTTTAACACTGGAGATGTAGGGTATAAATTTTGTAAATAAATGAATAAATATGGAACTAACAACCATAAAAAGTCTAATGTAATATAAAATTCATGCAAGTAGTCCTCGACTTACAACTATTTGTTTGCTGACTGTTCCAAGTCATAACGGCACTAAAAAAGTGACTTAATGAAGAGTTTTTCACATTTATGACTGGTTGCAGCATCTCCACAATCACATGATCAAAATTTGGGCACCTGGCAATTAGAATGTATTTATGTTGGTTGCAGTGTCCTATGGTCATGTGATCCCCTTTTACAGCCCTTTGACAAGCAAAGTCAAAGGGAAAGTCAGATTCACAACAACCATGTTAGTAACTTAACAACAGCGGTGATTCACTTAACAATTGTGGCAAGAAAGATTGTAAAGCCAGGCAAAACTCAATTGTCTAGCTTAGCCATGGAAATTTTGGGTGCCATTGTAGTCCTAGGTCGAGGACTATCTGTACATAATTCATGGAATTAACTCAGAAATAGACAGAGAAGAACAATGAAATAGCTGAGATATACAGGAACCAACAACTTTTTTCGACTTCTGAATCCACTAGTATCTTAACTGTGATTAAGGAAGCATCTTTGAATACTTTGCAAGACTACAGGGGCAACATTTACATTATGTTTTTAATCAAATGCAGGATTTTTATCAGTGGTGACATCTTCCGCGTATTGCCACTAGTTTGCTGCCGGTGCATGTGTGGTGTGCGCCAAATGCGCTGCATGCGCAGTGCATGCCAAAAGCACACTGCACACACATGCGCAGTGTACACCAAATGCACACTACGCTGTATGCACAATACACACAAAATGCGCACCCAGAAAAAGGAGGCTTAACAAGGTAAGTAGAACAGCAAGTGGGAGGAACATCTATGCCGCGCAATTTAGATTCGCTAGAAAGCAGGATTTCCTATAATATGATATGATATGATATGATATGATATGATATGATATGATATGATATGATATGATATAATATAATATAATATAATATAATATAATATAATATAATATATTGTGTTGCACAGGTGATCGTCGGAAATACCAGTTCAGATGAACTGGTAACTTTTTTTTACTACCTGTTTGCCCAAACCAGTAGCTTTTATCACTACCGATTTGCCCGAATCTGTGCGAACCAGTAGCATTTCACCAGATTTTTATTTTATAGCCTAATACAGATAGTCCTCAACTTACAACAGTTCAATTAATAACCATTCAAAGTCACAACGGCACTGGAAAAGGTGACTTATGACTGTTTTTCACACTTATGAGCATTGCAGCATCCCCATGGTCATGTGATTTACATTCAGATGCTTGACAACTGACTCACATTTATGACGGTTGCAGTGTCCCAGGGTCATGTGATCACCTTTGGCGACCTTCTGACGAGCAAAGTCAATGGGGAAGCCAGATTCACTTAACGATCGTGTAACCAATTTAACAACTGCGCTGATTCACTTAGCAACTGTGGCAAGAAAGGTCGTAAAATGGGGCAAAACTCACTTAACAAATTTCTCACTTAACAACAGAAATTTTGGGTTCAACTGTGGTAGTAAATCAAGGACTACCTGTACAGCTTTGGGAAGATATTATTTTAAGTAGAAAAAAATAGGCTGGCCAGCTTTCTTTATTTACCATCAACAATTTGTGGGGTTAATTTGTTAATCTATGCCTGCTTTCCATCTTTTGGAGTTTCAGTTGTGTACCTCTGTAAACATGGCAATAGAATGCCATTGAAAGAAATCCTGCAACAAAAATGAAATCAAAGTTCCATGTCCCTGCAGCTCTATCCTTGGATGTAAAAAAGCACAGCCACACAATTCTGTATGAACATCTCCGAATTAAGGTCCCTTAAGCAAAAAAAAAAGTCCCTTAAGCATAAAGCAGCATGTACAAAGAAATAGAAAACATACAGAAATATAAAGTCCCTTAAGTAAAACAATAAGCACGTACAAAGAAACAGAAAATATACAGAGCTTTCTCTAACAATCATAAAAATTATCTTTTAATTCTGCTAGAAATTGCCTTAGGTTTTGTCTTCTTCAATTATTATTATTTTTAAGCAACTTTATGGAGTTCACTGAACAAATCTGAAACAAGCTGCACACCTTTTCTAAGTTTCAGCAGATTTCTTTAATTAACCTGATTAATAAACAAAAATATATCCCTGTAAAATGTTGCACTTACAGAGACATCAATGTAGCCATTAATTTCCAGAAACAAATGTGATTTTTATTTTTAGTTTGCAACTAATTGTAGAGAAAAGTCAATCTGATTTCACTTCCACAGAATAATAACACCCTATTTTTAAAAATAAAACTGGATTTCAACGCTCTGTGTTTCCCATAGCTTCAAGGAAACTCCAAAGCTCATGTAAAATCTCCACAATACAAATGAACTATCAGGTTCTGTACAACAAATGCAGCTACAGTTCAATTCAACAATCAGATAAAAGTAATTTGTTAAAATAACACCTGGAATGTTTTCTCATTGCAACCTATTAAATCATGTGAAAAGACAAAAGTGAAGGCAGAGGCTGGATATTCTCTTGAATTGCATTCCCTCAAACACCCACTACACCTATTTCAAAAATGCTTCTAAAATTCAGAGTTTACCCCACTGGTAGAAGAAATACTTTGAAGGTACAAACTGACCACCTGCTTTTTACATCATGCCCAAAGCCTTTTTTAAACTAGTCCATGAAAAGGCAACTGTGTTTTAAAGGGATTAAAATATTTGCATTGGCAATGACCCTTTCTTTCTTTTCCTATGGATGAAAATAGGCTAGCTTTCCCTTTACTGAGGAGCTCTGCATATCTCAAAGGCTTGCATACCACCCTCAGTGCAACAGAAGATTGTTCAATAGAGAACATCTTATCAGGTATTTTATACCTCCTCCCAAGTAGAGTTCAAAGTAGCAACATGCTTCAGCATTCTCACTATGCAAAAGCTATTATCCACACAATGAATGAAATACCCCATTCGCTTTGGGTCGCTGTGAGGTCAAGAGGTGCCTCTTTGTTTTATAATTTAACCTATCCATTAGACCAGAGGGGGAAAAAAGAAGCTTAGTTTTAAAAAAAATGCCTGATAAAGATCACAATTCACTAAACAATGGGAAGGAAATCTGGAATTTAAGACTTTACTTAGTTTTTAAAATGGTGTGTGTTTATGGAGCATGGACAAACAATACATACACACTCACACTCAAAGATACAGAGGAGACAGCATTTGGTCTGTGTTCAGTCCTTCTGCTGTAAGATCTCAGAAGCCACAATACCAAAACTGAAGCAAGCTAAGGAAAAGACCTTTTGCTCTACCTTTGTTGGTTTAGGTCTGGGACATAAACATTATTTTAATACAGTATTTGTATTTCTTGGGATTAATAGTTCAGCCCTCTTGGAATCCTTTGTCTTTCTTGACAGAAGAATGCAGCATGCGGCACACGTTCTCCTTACAACAAGGAGGACAAAGGATTCAGTGATCAGGAGACAATTAGTCCCAATTAGGCCTATTTCGCAGCTGAGTGCAAAGAGCGGGGGAAGGGTGTTCACATTTTCGCAAAATATGTCCCTCTGGCAAGTTCCAGTGAAATCAATAAAGCTACAAGTCGGTTACAAGGCCTGCAGCTCACATACAAAATTGTGCTCGAGTTTTACCAAGTCTCTGACATCTGGAGCTCTTTGAATGTAATATACTATGCAACCCAATTTGGACATTTTTTATCGACTTATTTATAGCAGAGGGCAGCAATAATTGCAATTATTTCACATCCAATTCTTGGGGTTGGAAACAATTTTGTGGCAGTTCACACAATAGAATAGCTAATATTTCAATCATCTCTTTTAATTTTTTTTTTTTTTTTTTAAAAAAAACATTTTAGTCTTTACAAGCCTGGAGGCATGTTCCTGGTAAAAGCTACAAAATTACCAAGTGATTTTTAAAGTCCACTTATTTCTGTTTTTTAATGCTTATATGATTAAGTCATTGTGTTAGGACTGTTTAGATTAGCCTAGTTAACCATACTGAATTATCCTGAAAAATAAATGAAAAATATGTGTTAGAAATATCCATTATAAGCATAAAGCAGATAAATAATTAATGCAGGATAGACATGGTTTTTTACAATCTCTTGATAGAAGTGAGGATGGTTACACAATGATTGACAACATGAATGGCTCAACTGTACTTACATGTGTACGTGTGGAGGCTGGAATCGGCTTTGGTTAATATTGTAGTGTGTAAATGCCTGGGTTGGATTTGAGCTGTATTCATCCACAGAAATGGAAACTTTGCCTTGTGAAGGAATTCCATGTGCCATGCTTCCTCTTTATAGACATGAGCGAGTTACAACTTTCCAGAGCAAAATACAGGAATGAGCATTGTGTTTCAGCCAATGTCGGAAGCCAAAGATGTCCTCATGAACTCTGCAGAATTCTGGACAACAATATGGAGACATTTATCATTTTGAAATTCCATCTAAAAACATTAAGCTCAGCCTAACATTTTCTTTGATGCATCTTTCTTATATCACATTAGCATACATACTCTTAGCAAACTCAATCTCCAAACATGGATATATCAAAACTGTCCACCAAGAAAAAAAGATTTCATGAGGTATTCAAAAATACAATCTTTGGAAAGGAAGATTAAACTTGCTTGTTGCAATCATGTTCTGCAGACTGACCAGAATATAATGGAAAACTAGGAAGGAAAGGAAATGGAATAGAGTACCTTAGAAAAAAGCTGGTTTCCTGGTTCATATGCCAAACTGAAATATTTGCTTGCATATCCTATTAGTCCTAATAAAATGTTGTTAATGTGTTTTTATATTGAATGTAAAAACCATGTTCTTTGTATATTTAAATCTACCAATTCTCATAAAAGTCACACAACTTTATTTAAAAAAAAACAAAAAACTTCCAGCATACAAGTATCTTGTCATTCAACAGTTGTCATCTATTCCTCTTTTTCCTCCTTCTTTCTATACTTTTCATATATAGTTTTATTTTAGCAAATGTCAAAACACACTATTATGGGCAAGTTATCTTACATTATAGTACTGTAAAACAAACAAAACATAATTATACTCTTCATTTTGAATTTCCCTTACATTTCTCACTGATGTTTTAATAATGTATTGTCAGAATCATGTGCCATATTTCACAAATACAATTACAGCTATTTATCAGATTCAGGGACTCCATTTCATAAGTTGCCATAGAGCTGGAAATGGGGCCATTAAAAAATGAGCAAATAAAAACCAAGATATAGCACCTTTTTCAAGGAAAAGATAATAATATAATTTTCTGATTTGCAAAATCAATCTAATGATAAATGTAGCAAAGATTTAGAAAATTATAATTTGAAAAAAAAGATTAAAAGCGCATACTTTCCAGATCATCCACAAAAAGTACTGGAAAGGAGTCGAAGAGGTAAGAATTATGTAGTAAGTAAACACTAAGATGTGGTGACTAAATGGTTGTAAAAGAGCGTTCAATACATATGTGATTTAAATTAAACACAGTATCTATATTCAGAAGTAATATGCTCTTCAATACCAGACTGAAGGAAAACAAGCAAAGATGGGCACTTACAAGTTTCTAGAAGTACCTAGACCATTTTTAGAAACAGATTGCACAAGCAGATGGACCTTGGCATGATCCATACATCTGTCAAGGCAATGCATACATTCTAAGGGCAGCTTTCATCCATCTGTTGCCTTCCAGGTGCTTTGAACTTAACTTGGCTATGGTTGGTGAATTATGACAATTGAAATGATCCAGGGAGTGTAAGATAAAAGAACTTCTCTCTACTATTTTATCATCCTACTAGAGCTGCCTACTTTTTAATTATTACATGCAAAATGAAAAGTACTTAAAAGCCATGGGATAAATTTGTTATCACCCGAAGTCCTCTTCTTCTAACACATTTCCATTGCAAGCTAAAACATACAACAGTACACTTCTAGTTTAAAACTGTAATTTATTACTATGAGCCATTTTATCTTAAATTGATTAAACTATGTCATACATTTCTATCTGCTTACTTTACCTATGTAACTTCTTTATCCTGTATATATTTGCTCAGGTCAATTTGAATAACATGATGCAAACAGTATCTTCTATCCCAATTTTTGCCAAACCATTCTCATTAAAAATAATCCTCCCTAAAATAATTTGGGCATTCAAATACTTTGTAATAATGCATTTTTGCATACCCATTTCTACTCTTAAATACATACATATTTATCTGTCAATCCATTTTCTTCAGATAGGTTTTTTTTTCTGCCCATTTCTATCAGAGTATATACCTTGTTTCCAATTTTGGTTACTAAGTTACTCTAATTTTGCACCAAGTTACTCTAAAAGCCTAACATCAAGCACAGATATATTTCTGATTCCAAATCTAGCAAGTGGAGAAAAAAATTCATTACCTTATTACCAAAAACTACCATTAAAAATGTTGTAGGAAGGAGTATAATCCACCCTAAAAACTTCTAAGATGGGATAAAAATATTTCAAAAAAAGTATCTGACCATTTTCAGTAACTCCAAAATACATAACGTTTGGAGTTCTATACTATTACAAACTTGAAATATACCTTTCTATAACTGAGCAGTTAGGAATAGCCAGAAAGTCTCATGCTGTATACTATGAGGCTCTTTTCCTACAATGATGCTATCTTTGAATCCAAATATTGTTGAAAATTAAATGTGTAAGAGCATACAATGAAGTTTAAAATCTACTTCAGTACAAAATTCCAGAAACCAATTTCCAAATGACAGATGGGCATCTCCCTTTTATTGTTATATGACCTCAGGCCTACATAAGATTTCCTATGGTAACAGGGTTAAGAAATCTCACAACTCCCTTTCTATAATCAAGATTGTTTGTCTCAAATTATAAGAAGCCATTATGACGAAATAAAACCCTAATTCCATCAACAAGGTATGGACCCAAATGAAATAAAATTTCATTAAATTGGATGTTGTTTCCAGCTTTGACTGCATATACAGGTGTGTGTGTGTGTGTGTATGTATGTATGTATGTATGTATGTATGTATGTGTGTGTGTGTATATATATATATATATATATATATATATATATATATATATATATATATATATATATATATATATATATATAGATGTGTATATAAGATTCAGTACATAAAATATTTGCCCAGTTATTCGTGCAAGATAACTGTCTACAAATTATAATGAAGGAACCTCCATACCAACTTTGCAGCTGTTTCCTTAATTTCCACCACAATTATATTTTAGTTATTTTGCATAACAGTAAAATACAACACCTGCTTCCAATTGCAGTTCTGTAGTGAAGACTGTAATTCTCTTTTGAGATACTAACTATGAAGGCAGTGTGCAGTGTGGAGCTGCATAATTGCACTGCACTGAAAAGTAAATACAAATGAAAACATCTTCCCGTTAGAGAAATGACTGTCATTAAAAAAGAATGTTAGCCCTGAGAGCTCAGAGGGAAAAAACACACTTTGTATTGTGAGAATTTTAGTCTTGGCGTACATTAGGCAGTAACGTTGAAATGGCATAGCAATTTTTTTCCTCACACAAAGCAGATTCTGTTGGATAAAAGACAAACATTAATGAAATACAAACCCATACTTTTTCTGCCCTTTAAAAAAATAGATGCCACTGTATTTTCATTAACTGCCAGAATTAATGTTACATATTACAAAAAGCTCACTAAAGATAATTTAAGATCTTAATTCAATTCTATTTATTTTCTATGTAACTTTCAACTATGAGAAGGGAAATGTTAAAGCTTAAGTATACTGATTCACATGCAGAAAATCTTGAACTTCACTTTTGAATTCTTAAGAAGTGAAATGTTTCATTTATATTGGCATTCTATTGAACAAAAGAAAAATAAAGCTTTTTAAATGTCCATCAGTAAATATCAAACTCAGAAATATTGTTTTGTATCAAGAGACCGATTTTATTAATTTTCTTTTAATATCTTTCTAGTGCAAAACAGCTCTCATATTAAAGAGAATGACTGTGATCTTTAATGAATAATTCTTTGAAGAAAATATAAGGCAAAGTCAACTACTTCAAAACTTTTACATACATGCTGGTATTAGTCTCCCATAAGGATTTGTGTTAACAATATAATTCTTTTCTTCTCCTTAGAACAATCATTTCCTTAAGGAGATATAATACTTTGGAATAGATTTGACCTTGGCATTCATTTTAATGCAGGAGCTAATATAACCAAAAACTGCCAAAAACCCTGAATTACCGTATTATCTCATACATGATTATAGAATTCAGGAAAGAACCCAAAAATGATGATAGACATCCTACAAGAATAAAGTTGACATGATGGAAAAACACCACCAGTTCAAATAAATTCACTGGTTCAATTTGAAGTCTATATAAGCAGAACACTGATAACATTTACACTGCAATTTTGTCTCACAAACACAAAGCACAACTGAGAAGGATTGCATTTTTAATCAGTGGCAAGATAGAAAATAAAAAATAATACCCAAACCCATTATTTGCTGAAGGGGGGAAAAAACCATAATATGGGGAGTAAAAAGAGAAATCCATCATTAAATTCATCAACTAGGAATGTTAGTTTATTAACCAGAGAACTCCTGAAATATTTGAGATAAAGAGAAAGAATACCCATATTAGACCACTTTTATAAGCTTGCATTATCTCCAATACTGATACAAAATAAAACAGCAAACAGGCAATATGCATATCAATGCATGTTTACTCAGAAACAAGTCTCATTCTCAGTGGAAGCTATTTCTTTGTCAGTGTAAGAAGTGTGGATTAAATCTGTGTGTATGTGAAAAAGCAAAAAGACTCCAGTCCAACTTTGACTCTGGCGGACTCACAGACACATCTATGAAGTTTTCTTAATAAGATAAAGTGGCCAGCCACTATCTCTCTTGCCCGATATCTTTTCGACTTCCAATCTCTTCTGGCCATGCAAGTTTACATTCTCACTGCAATCTTGTGCAATACCAGCAGATCAGAATCAGCATGCTACTGTATTCCTAATGCTAGGTAAACTGTCACTGGGGGAGGAAGGATCATGAGTTCCATCAAAGCAACAGTTAAGCAGAAAAATATTATCCCGCACATCCGGCCTGTAGAAGAAATCAAGTCAGGTTTCCCTTCATCAAAAACCAACCCGCCGGTACTCATGCATCGGGTACTCCCTCTTGCACCCCGCAGCACTTGGGGACCCTTTAGAGAAGAAACCCTTACAGCGTCAAGCCTCTCCCTCTGTTGCAAAGATGCATTTTCCTCCAGACCCTTTAGCTGAAAGGGACTATGAGCAAGGAAGACGTCCCAGGTTGCAGGCACTACCTCTTGGTGGCCGTCACTCCATGCCCATCTAAGCAGCGCTGGGTGGACTTTCTCCCCCCTTCTTTCCCGGATAGGTGGCTGCACTCCTCTGAATCCTCGCAGGGTGTTTGGGGCTGATTCCTCTCTCCCTCGCCCATTCCCTCTTGCCAGGGCTCGGAATGATTGATCACAATCAGCGGCCAATAGCTTTGACTGCGCACCATCCTGCCTTTTCTATCGCTCTCCCCCCCCCCTTCTTTCCCAACGTCATTCATCCCAACCTGATTCTCCCCTTCCTTTCAAACTGGCACGATAACCCTGATCAAGTCTCTGCTAACCCATAACAAGCATTCTCCGCAGAAAGATGCACATTTTTCAAGCTCTGTTGACTTTTTTGGGGGGGGGGATGTCTTCCCCTTTCTCGAGACCCCTTTTGCGGGCTACTGCCTTAAGTATGGCTTTGGGCGCGCGCGCGCGCTTAAAGTTTTCATATTTTCCCCCCTACTCAGATCTCTGCAATGACCCCCCCCCAAAAAAAATGTACACCCCGCTCCTCGCCAATACAAGCCGATCGCTCGAACTCCCTATTTCTCACGACGCTACGACACTTTTCAGGAGGTCAGGGTTGAGGGATGCAGAGGGGGGAATGACATAATCCTAGAGCAAGGGAGGAAAACAAAAATATCATAATCGCGATGAACAGCATGCAAACGGAGGCGAATACATCCCAATAAAATGCAAAGGTTTCCAAGGGCGCTTAGGCCTCAGGGGACCATTGATTTCAAAGCATGTTTTGGAAAAGCAGCGAATTGGCGGTGTGGGGGGGAGAGAGAAAGAGTATGTAGCTGCCTTGAATGTGAAAGAAACGTGGAAAACTCCAGCTATAGTAAAAAAAAAAAAAAACACTCAGTACTTTTTTTATTTTATTTTTTGCCAAGTTTTCCCCCGGGTTTTTTTTTTCTCCCCTATGGAAATTGGGGAGGTGGGGAGAAAGAGGTGAAAAAGAAAAGCCTATTTGGAAAGCGGGGAAATACGGCAAGAACAAACGATTTCTCCCACCCCCCGCCCCTCCCGGCGCAGTCCTTCTCTCCCGCCAGTCACACGGTTCGGTTTTTTCAGGCTAACTATACTTTGCATTTCACTCCCCCGATCTACCGTTTTCGCCTCGCTTTCTCCGGCAGCCTCGCACAGCACAATGCTCCCTTTGGCCTACCCTCCCCCGGTCGTGCTCTAACATTGTAACCCAGATCATCCGAGACTTGCTAGTAAACAGCGAGCAAAATTAATCTCCTCTGCCAAATCTATTCCCAAACCGCCGCCGCCTCCCCAGCCACCCCCCCCCACCCCTCCACTCCGCAAAGGCAAGAAATGAACGCCGAATCCGGGAGGGGGGCAAGGAGGAGGAGAGATGGGGGCATTGCAAGCCAGGGTGGGAAGGAGGAGGAGGAAGAAGAAGAAGAAGGGAGGCAAAAGAAACCGACCCTCGCGCAGATCAGCAAATTAGCTTTCCTTCTCCAAACCTTTTTTTTTTTTAAACCCTCAGTTCTACCCAGAAAGAATGCAAATAAGCAGCCCGTTTTGAGTCTGATTATTGTTTCGCGGTGGTTGCCCTCTCTGATCTCCTTGTACATGACAAGGCACCTCTAACCCAGCGCTTTGTGTTTGTTATTGGTAATTCTCTCCCTTCTTCCATTGGAGTCCTCTCCCCTTCCTCTCTGAACGGGGCGGGTGATTTACCTTCTCTGGCTCTTTTTATTTTCCTGGAGGTGGAGGTGTATTCCTAAGGATGCCTTCAGTGCTGGGGAAGGAGCCGATCCATGGAGGGGAGGGGGCGACGCTGCCGAGAAGCCGCTGGTTACAGAGAGCGAAAGAGCCAGGGAGACCTTGGCATAGGTGGGCGGCTGGTGTAAGGCAGGGCAGAACCTTCGACCCGCAAGGATCTCGGGGGTGGGGTGGGGGGGACGAAAGAGAGGCAGAGAAGGAGGGAGGGAAGGAAGGAAAAGAAAAGAAAAGGGGGAGAGAAAATAAAGAGCAGTCCGAGCTCTGAATTGGGGAACGAGAAGGAAAGAGAGAGGGAGAGAGAGACAGAGAGGGAGAGAGGGGGGGGGGGAAGCGAAGAAGGAAGGGAACAGTGCAATGAGTAAGGACTGCCACTGGGGTCAGGGAGCAGAGCACCAGGAAACAGGGCGGCCAACGCGCGTATATTACACACACACACACACACAAACACAGAGGCAGCTCCTCCCTGCTGCTGTTGAATCTTACTTCACTGCCCCCCCCCCGCCCCGGCCACACTCACAGCCAAAAAAAAAAGCAGAGCAGCATCCCTCGCCGAACGGCGGCGAATCTTTTGCCCTCCCTGAAAGATTAAAGATTAAATAGGAGAGGAGACCCAAATCATCAGAATGCCCCGATGTTTCTCACTCATTATGTCGTCATCTTAATTAATCAGACCGTGGTGGGGGTTCCCTACACCTTCCCCTCCCTTTAAGAAATAGAACAAGGTGCGTTTGTTTTGTTTTTTAAGTAATATTAGCAGGAAGGGTTACAGCAAGGAAAATCGATACTACCACGTTCTAAGCCGAAAACATATTTATATAAAGAGACCTGAAAACATGTTTGTATAGAAACAAATGTATTTGTCTCTTGTGTTGATGTATTGCAGGGTTGCCTCAAATTGCTGTGTGATAGTTAACAGCATTTCCAGAAAACACAGACTGGAAAAGAAAACATGGAACAGAAGGGAATGAAAATGGATGACTTTGTGTCATCCATAGCCTCAACCTTTTGTGAAATGTATTGGGAAGCAACTTTTTAAAATAAGACCTTTTCTTGATCATCTCCATTACTGAAAAGATAACTCGCAACAGACCTTTAAACTACTGTATCCAATTTCCATATAGTTCTATTGTACATATTTACTCACACGTTACCCTAGAGGTATTTAGTCCCAGTAACAAGACAGAAGATCTCAGTCTAGAATTTAGCCAGTCTTTTTTAAAAAAAAAAAAAAAAAAAAATCTGCTTTTAAGCCTGTTACTTTACATAAACTTTATAACTTAGGAAGCAAGCCTTGTTGGGTTTAATAGGATTTTTTAGAAAATGTTGCATAGCAATTTTAATTATTAATTCTTAAATTAATTATCGAGATTATAATAAATGTCCTCCTCATAAGCAATACCTGAAGTTAAAACTTTCTTTAAAAAAGAATGAGAAAGAATGAGAAACAAATGTCCCTAATGGTTAAAAAACTCCAGGCATTTAAATTAATTGTGGAAGGGCAGATATAACTAATAATAATATCAATAAAACTTTGTGGGAGGTATTTTTGTGCTTGACTAGACTTTAAAAAACTATTTTCAATACAATATCTCAGGGTAAAATAGAACAGTTCTTTTTTTAAAAAAAAGATTCATGTATAGAAAGTTATATCAAGGTTAAATGTAGTTTTCATTGGTTTCTTTCTAACTTTATTAAGTTCAGTTTGAAATATTCATCTGTCATCTGTCCAATGGAAAGGACTATATAGTCCCTTCCTTTACAATTGCCTTACGTCCAAACCAGTCTAATTTTGTATGCTTTATGCAGCCACAGTACTGCTTTGGAACCAGATTTTTCAGAATGTTGCAATGAAAAAAAAAATCTTGCAAAGCCTTTTTTCCCAGAGGCAACATTAGAACCAACCGAATAAATATGAAGACCACAGGTAGCAGTGAGCCTTAAAAAACATTTTCAAACATTTTTTTAAAAAATTACTGCATTTTTGGAATATACAGCACAGTGTTAAATAAAATGTGAATTCTTCAGAAAACCCATTTAGAGTGCAATTCCATATAGCTCTAGAAGGAAGGTTTTACTGGGTTTTTAATAGGATTGTCTAGAAAATGGGGGTAGCAACTTTAGTGATTAATTCTTAAATTAATTATTGTAGATTATGGTTTCCTCATAACCAATACCTGAAGTTAAATGGATTATTCTTATCTGTACTGGAAACCACGCATGGAACTAATGATAGATACGAATTAGAATTGTCAAGCACTGCAACCTTAAAAATTATATAGATATTTATTTCATTTTATTTATTTATATATCAGACTTAGAAACCACCATCTCACTCACAGAGTGACTCTTCATTATAATAGGCTATGTTAGAAGGACAATGGTTAGACCAAAATACTGCCATCCTTAAAATAATGCAACCATAATGGAATTAAATGGCAATTAAAATCAGGATAGAATAGAATATAATAAAATAATCCTAAAGCAAGTTTGCTTTAACAAAAAACTGAAAAGTAATAATAATGATACATTCAATATACTGTAATGTTAGTTATTATTTTAGCCTTTTGGGTTTCAAATTAAAACCATGAAAATTGTAACATAAGTATCTAAAATCACTTAATGTGTGTTATTTCTTATTTATTGTTACTTTATATTTACAATTTCTTTCAAAAAACTTAACATGACAAAATAAGATTGAAGGCTGTCTCTGAACCCAACTATACTCACAAATCTATAGAAATAGTCCTTGTTTAGTGCAATTCGGACTGGCAACTTGGTTGTTACATGATAATAGAATAACAGAATTAGATGGGGCATTGGAAATCTTCTAATCCAATCACCTGTTCAAGGAGGAAACCCTATACCATTTCAGACAAAAGGTTGTCTGATCTCTTTTAAAAAAACCTCCAGTGTTCGATCACCCACAGTTTTTGGAGACAAGTTATTAATTGTTCTAACTGTCAGGAAATTTCTCTTTAGTTCTAGGTTGCTTCTTTCCTTGATTAGTTTCCAAGCATCGCTTCTTATCCTGCCTTCAGGTGTTTTGGAGAATAGATTGAGCCCCTCTTCTTTGTGGCAGCCCCTTAGATATTGGGAAACTGCTATCATGTCATCCCTAGTCTTCATCACTGGAGACTTTCAATAAATGTTTGGACTGCCAATTGTCAGAAATAGTATAGGGTGGCGGGGTTGGACTAGATGAGGTCCCTTCTAACTCTGTTAATCTGTTAGATCTGTTTCATTAAACTAGACGTACCCAATTTGTGCAACCAATCTTCATATGTTTTAGCCATCCGTCCCCTAATCAACTTTGTTCTTCTCTGCACACTTTCTAAAGTCTCAACATTATTTTGTATCTTGGCGACCAAAACTGTAAAATACTTAAGTGTGATCTGTGAAGTGTTGTACTATGAAGTACCGATGAAGTAGTTGGTAAGTGAAACTATCACTGCGCTCATGATTTTATTTCAGCTTTCCTTTGTTTTAAAGTCCTACAAAGGTCATAAATGCAACGATTGGTCATAAAATTCCTTTTGCAATGGTTGTTAAATGAGGCAGTCACTAAACAAGAACTTCTTGTAGTAGCCAAATGCCATGTGAGTCCACTCAGGAGTCTCAACTGAATTCAATCAATCTTGTTACACTAAGATTGTAGAGATTTAAATTCCAATCCCTTCTAAGGCCTGGTAATTCACTGAGTAACTTTGGGTTAGTCACTGTTAGCCCAATTTACCTATCAGGGCATTGCGGGGATAAAAAGTAGAAAGATAGCCAAGTTACATTCCTTGAGTTCAGGAACAAGCTATACATATGACAAATAATCAATACTTTAAAGTAAGCAGGCATAGAATTTAGTATGAATCCACCATAAAAGTTCTTTAAAATAAATATATGTCATATATGAGGGTTCTCAGCAGGGGTGAAATCCAGCAGGTTCTGAAAGGTTCTGGAGAACCAGTAGTGGAAATTTTGAGTAGTTCGGAAAACCGGCAAATACCACCTCTGGCTGGCCCCAGAGTAGGGTGGGAATGGAGATTTTGCAATATCCTTCCCCCAGGAGTGGGGAGGGAATGGGGATTTTGCAGTATCCTTCCCCTGGAGTGGGGTGGGAATGGAAATTTTGCAGTATCCATCCCCTGCCACACCCACCAAGCCACGCCCACATAACTGGTAGTAAAAAAAATTTGATTTCACCACTTGTTCTGAGAGACTTCTAAGGTCTAGCAGCTATTTGCTAATACTAGCATGTCCCATAATGAGACTTCTCAGGAAACAACAACTGAATGAAAAATTTCTGGTGACCTGCTACCTCTGCACTATAGAGAGTATCTTAACTTACTGCACCTGTGTATAGTTTGCTAATTGCACAGTGGCAGATAGGCAGCACTCCTGAGGGTTAACATCATTGCCCAGAGGATCATTGGTTGCCCTTTCTCCTCCTTGGAAGAGTTTTATAGCTCCCGCTGCCTTAAGAAAGTTCAAAACATTCTTAAAGATCCATCTCATCCTGGGCACCCTTTTTTTGAACTATTGCCATCTGGCAGACAGTACAGATAATAAAAACAGTACAGATAATAAAAACAAGGACAAATAGGCTGAAAAACAGCTTCTATGCCAGAGCAGTAACTATGCTGAATTCTATTGTGTAGTGCAATATTAATGCAGTATTAGGGGTTTTGCATTCAATTGTGTAGATTGTGAAGGATGAGTGTTTTTATTTTAATTTAATATAGTTTTCTTATGTATGATGTACACTGAAGATGGCATTTAATTTTGTTGTACGAGGTACAATGACAATAAAGTTAACTTAAACTTAATACTTCCCAATAATATTTTGTATTAGTGATATAAATTAGAATTGGATCTGTCATGACCTTGTTCAATCTCTCCAGAAGCCTCCACACTGGCCAGACTGCTCCTGGAAGCTACCTTCCTCATGAGTTCATTAGCAAGCCAACGTACTATGTATTACATACTAGTTGGTCACAACGATTATAGGTTGGAATGACCAATTGTGATCCGATCATCAGCTTGCGGTTAGAACTCCTATCATTCTCCACCATAATAAATGATGTTTTGGATGGGGCAGTATTGCTGCTACAGGGCCATCGTGGATAAACAAAATATGGATGTTGGAAAAACAGATCAGGAACAGTTTCTTTGGAGTGTTGTTTATAAGAGGGTGAGTTGGAACTCAGGTACATGCTGGTCAGTTTAGAAATAACCCCAAATTTCCTTGAGAATGTCCAGATAAGATGCACAAATCTATCCCATATAATAGATACTCAGATAAAGTTAGAACGCAAAAGGCTAAAGAAATAAGATTGGTTGCGGCAGTGAATAAAGTAGTTAAGAAGCCAAAATTCTGTACTGAAAAGAATTACCTGACTATAAGACATACTTTTTTGTCTCCCAAAAGAGTGTGAAAATGTTTGTGTCTTATAGACCAAATATTGGCGAAGCCCTGCCCACCCACCAGCTGTTTTTTGGCCTCCACACACCCATTTTTGGGGCCGAAAAAGGACCGAAAATGGGGCATGCGGAGGCCAAAAACTTTTTTTTTTGGTTGTTTTCCTTCTTCTAAATTTAGGTGTGTCTTATAGTTCTGAAAATACGGTATACAATTATGAAATTAATTGCTCTGAGATACCGTGATTCTTGTATGCATTATTTTATTACTATGGTGAATTATTTATACAAATGAATACTAAACTGACTTGAAGTGTTGTATTATAAACATCTAGTATTTTATTCATTTGCTTGTTTATGTTTACCTGCTTTTTAAAGTTAAAAAAAAAAGACTGCACAAAGCATGTAATATGCTAATGCTAGCTTTTCAATCATGTCTGATCCTTGGTGATTTTATGGACCAGCTCTTTTCATACTTTCTGATATTGTTTGGTTTCTTTCAGTTGTTTTATGCACTGACTGATGTCAACTTTGATGGTTTTTAGCCACCATGTTTTTCGACAATTTTGTTTCCATTTACCACTGACCAGTATAAAAAGTATTTAATAAAAGGGTAATCTGATACATAAAATGTCACAAAATTACTGTTATCACTTAACATTTAATCATATCAAGCCAGGGTTCTCACTCAAAGCAAAAATACTTGGACTCAATGGAAAGAGAAGAAGAGGAAGACCAGCAGTGAGGTAGATGGACTGAATTAGATTGGTGATGCGTTCATGTTAGAAGACCAGAAATTTAGAAATGGATCTTCCTGGAGAAAATCTATGTACTGTAATTACTAAGAGTTGTTATGATTGAGGTGATGACACATAATCAGTTAATCAATATATCCACCTGTATTTTTATCTGTTTGCCCATGTTCAGATAGACTTCCATGTTTATAATGGCAGCTCAAAAGTGAAGATCTGAATTAAGCTCCAAGAATTTTGATTTCACTGATATTGTCATTTTGATGCAAAATTTGATTGGTTAAACTTCTAGAAAATGTTCTTATGGGTTAATACAAGATATAAATGAAAATCTTATTCAAAGTCACAATCTGCTAGCAAATCTGGGGATATAAAGTGTCTTAAAATGTAATGAAAAAGTACTGTGTTTCCACCACTGCTTAGGTCACTCCTGATGGGAAGGGTATAATTCATGAATCCAAACAATACTTTTCAATCTTTCTGTCCTTAAGTACGTTTCATGTATTTTCCTGTGCCAGCTAAATACCAAGATTGACCCAATGCTTGCTTAACTTCCATTCTGGGAAGTCATATGGACTCAGTGAATGTACTCTATGTCTTGAAGCTATGATTAGTGGAAGAAGATATGCCTGGCCTCCCTGATCATAGGAAATATGATATCAGGTGTGCTCTATTCTCTGATTTTGGACATTGCTTATTCCTACTTTGATACTTAGAATTGTCTCTTATGTGCATGTGTATCTGTTTGTCTGTCTAATTATCTAGCTTTCTATCTATCTGAGCTATGCATGTACGTGTGTGTACACATATATGCATACTATATGTATATATGGTTTACTGTTGCTAGGTGTCAAATACTATTAGGAATGCATGTGTATCTGCTGCTTTACTGCTCTTTTTCAGCATGTTGAATGCAAACATTATTTAAGGAAAAGATCTGTCTTCTCTCTCCCAGTATCATCCCAAAGATATTTTCCCTGAGAGATTGTTGCCAAAACAACCCCTGAATTTTTTCCCTAGTATCTCTGCAAACTCACCTCCCTTAACTGCTCAATGGAATCTTTGAAAGACAGTACTCTGACATGAACAATTACATGCCGAGGATGTAAATCTAACAAGAGTTGGACTTTTTAATGAAAATTCAGGGGAAAATTTTCTCTGGCATATTCAGATCCAGATCATTATGTTTAAATTATTTTTGGCAACTTTGGTTTGCTTGAAGGAGAAGCCTTCATCTCTATCATTTTTTCTTCACCTTGCTATTTTATGACGTCCCAGCTATATTTTATGAATGGTCCCTAAGGATTCTTGGAAAATTCTTCTGCACTATTTTTCTTGGAGGTTCTTTCTCCCATTAAAAAATCTGTCAGTTCCCTCTTTATTTATCCCCCATTTTGAGAGTTCTACTGCTCAAATCTACTTTTTCTCTAATATCACTTTCCCTTCATGCCAATACACATTTTCTTTCTTTCTTTCACTTTTTTCATATTAAGATATTATAAGATACTTATAATATTAAGATTATAAGTGGTATACCAGTCCAAGCCACAGCAGATGGCAGCACATAGCAGACCATGGCTGATCTCAAAAAAGTTAAACAGGATTAGAGCTGGTTAGTAGTGGAATGAAAAACTTGCAGATTACTCCAATGGTACAAACTAGGCTGTACAGTTAACAGTCATGAAAGAAGGCTAGGGTAAGCTGTCTTGCATTATTTCCAAGAAAACAACATGAACTTGTCCTTATACGGTAGTTTAGTCAAGAAATTTTTTAATCTAAATTTTATTCCAGTACAGTGATGAGGATTTTAGCCACTTTTTTTTGTACCTGAATAAATGTTTCTGCAATATGACCTTTGACCAGGATCCATTAAAACATTTTTATGCAAATCCCCTATCCCCCAAAAAATCATCTGAACAGTTTGTTGCTCATGGATGTGTTTAATGGATGAATTTCTTTCTAAAGAAATTGGAGTAGATGTGAGCCATTGGTGATGTGCCAGGATTCTTAATGTGAATATTGATAATCTCTTAACAATTATGACTCAAAATATATGTGAGACTCAGAAATATATCGGAAAACAGGCAATCTAACTAACATTTTTCTTATAAGCATCTATACCCAGGAAACCAGACTTATAGACATTATATCCTGATTTCATTCTTTTTCCTCCTATATTTGACACAGATAAAATATATGTCAGAATAGGCAATATTCAAAACCGTATTCAGCTGTATAAATAAACTGGATGTGCAAAAGCTAAACGGGAAAATACTCTTAAGACCTAGAGTGCAGCTCTTATCTTTAGAAGTGTTTTCAATTAAGAAAATAATCAAGGTTAGAAATGGTGAATAAAAGGATGACTGAAAAGCTGGAATTGAAGTTTTGTTTTTCTTTCAGTTTTTTATTCTAAAATATTATCTATTGTGTCTATTCTGAAATATCAACTGTTTCATCAAATGCATCTGATAAAGTTTGGCTTTAATGCACAAAAAATATGCCATAATAAATCTGTTAGTTTTAAAGATGCACAAGATAAGGAATATTTTTTCTTTTCATGTTCACATTCCCATTTTCATACTGTAACAATGTGGATTAATGATAGAGAACCAGGAATGTCCAGACTTAATAGACTGAATTCTTAAGGAAAGAGACAAAGAAAAAGAATAAAGGGATTTAATCATAACATTGATGGGGCAGTAAGAAGGCTCTGTTAAAAGTATGAAAATAGAACTCTCACCAGATGCTGTTTTAAGGCTTTTTTTTTGCTTACCAGATCAAGCCTATTTCACAAAAAATTGATCATCTTCAGCTTTCTTCCTATTAAGTTAAATTATTTAAATAGCTGACTGAAACATTTCATTTTGGCCTATGTAGTCGAAGAGCCAGACAAAAAGCATAGAATCTGGGTTTTTCAGATGATTAACTTAAACACATTTAATTAAGAAACCATTTCTACTTGTTCTAGCTGCACTTTGAAATGGATTTATTTGAACAAAATGTAAAAACACTGCTATCAAACTAATTAAAAATTTTCATTTAATCTGGACAATTTTCCAGTAAGGCTGAAAAATCTTCAAGTATAATATTTGATTTTTGCATATATCTTTCCCATGCCATGGCTATCTGCATACATATATGCTGATACCATATCATCTGTGATACTTCTACATATTGGGTATAGGTGTTGTTTAGCAATTATACGGTTAAACATAGAGATAAATAAGACATGGAGATAAATAAAAAATTATATTCAAAAAAAATATTCAGAACTCATTCATCTTTCATAGAGGTGGTTCTTGGCATATAGTTGACTTCAGGCATTGACTTTCTGAATTGATACCTTTGCTAAAACAAATATTTTAATACAATATAGAATGCACACTTGTTATCTTTAGCATTTACTAAGTTACTAATCTAAAACCTGAGATAAAATAAAGCTTCTTTACAAGTAGTCATCTAGGGTGACTTCCATGATTATAAGCAATATAATCTATTAGTTTATTTTAATAAAGAAAACTGCAACAGTGATTACGATCAACAATCATATAGAAGTGTTATAAATGAACTAAAATCTAAAAAGAAGAAAAATATTATTATTATTAATATACAACTTGCCTAATGCTTTACCATATAATGAAATCTAGAAACATCTTGTTATATCTGTAAAGTAGGGAGATCTCAAAAATCAACCAAAAACATAGATCATAAATCCATCTTTGATATGTGGAGGACCATCTTTTTTCCAGTTGCACAAAATGATTGTCTTACCTAATTCCTATACTCAATAGAGACAATGTTCTTCATAAAATGTCTGTGGTAGAATGTTCTCTGGATTCTCAGGAGGGAGGACGGCATCCCAGAGGAGAAAAAACAGCAAAGTTTGTGGGAAAAAGAGTCAAGATGGCTCCTTCCTGGGAGTTCTCAGAATATATGCTTGATTTTGCAAAGAGTCTGCTTTATTTTGGCAAGATTTCTGTCTATAGGAGAGCATTAATAAAGAAACTGCTTGAAAGAACTTTGTTTCTTTCTTTGGAGCCTGACAATATCAAATCCCATTTTTTGGAAATAACACCATCACGTTTCATATCTTTAATAACTATGGCATTGGATCAGGTTGCCTGAGGAACCATAGTGTCCCAATTACATCAACCCATCCCACTCAGTCAGGCAGGGAGGGTATTTTGTAGATCCTGTCGGTTAAAGAATTTCAACTGGAAGGATCAATCTGCTGATGATTCTGTCCTTTGGAACCTCTTACTCTCATTCTTCTGTCTTTCAGGAAGACTGTGAAGACTTTGGTCTGCTAATTGGAATGGGGTGGGGGTGTCTTAACTTGATATGCTACCTTGAGAGTGGTTGCTGTCTTGATGATACTCCCTCCATCTCTTAACTTTTAAACATCTTCATTTGAATCTTGTTCAATTCTGTTTTTTATCTCTGCTTTTTAACTCTGCTTTTATACTACTATATGTTTTTATTGTAAACTGTCTACTTAGGGCAATTGTTTTGTCTAGTGTCAGGGCAGTGATCAGGTGCCCATGCAATTGACTCTTTTGGATCCAGAGACAATGAGCCCACCAGTGAATAAAGAAAATTTAAGCTTTATTATTAATTCAAGCAAACAGCTTTAAAGGCCTAACATTAAAAACATGCATATCAAGCAAGATGATACCCACATTTTTTTATAAGCCATCAGGAGTTCCTTCATAACGAGAGCAGAGATACCCCAAGGATACCCAGTTTCCATAGCATCCAGTAGCATGTTCTGTGCAGAAGCTCCCAACAAACAAGAATTGTAAGCTGCCCAAAACCGTTCATTGAGATGGGTGGCAATAGAAAATGAATGAATGAATGAATGAATGAATGAATGAATGAATGAATGAATGAATGAGAATTCTAAGGTTTTTATCAAAACATGACACCATGGCCCTGCCATAGTCATGAGCTGCAAGATTCCATCTTGACTGAGTGGGACATGACTCTGGAATGCAAACTGAAAGTCTGAGACTTTCACCAGCTTTTTGCAGCTATGTGAAGATTACCCCTTTTCCTTTATTCAGTAAACAGGAGTTAAACAAAACAGTTCAGAATGAGCTCTAAGGTTCTAGACTTTTCTTAATATGAAGGAGAAATCAAAATATGTTGCTAAACTCTTTGAAATAACAATACTCTTCGGCACTGCCACACAGAAGCATAGAAATTTGATAAATAAGTGTTAAAGAAGAGCCTTGGTAGTACAGTGGTTTAAAGCACCCTGTTATTAACACAGCTGCCTGCAATTACTGCAGGTTCAAATCTTACCAGGCTCAAGGTTGACTCAACCTTCCATCCTTTCTAAGGTAGGTTAAATGAGGACCCAGTTTGTGGGGGCAATAAGCTGACTTTGTATAAATATACAAAAGTATGAAGGCTATTACTTAACGCATTGTAAGTCGCCCTGAGTCTCCGGAGAAGGGCGGCATATAAATCAAATTTAAATAAAATAAATAAATAAATAAAATAAATAAATAAACAATGTTAACTATGTTAATTTGGGGCTAGTGATTAAGACAGCAGCCAGCTGAGTGATTTCGGGTGATTTCAGCCCAACATACCTCACAAAGTTCCAATTCCTTATTACACAATTCATAACTCTGACTTGTTGTCAGTGTTAAACTAAAAAAAGAATCGTATTAATTCAAATTCAGCATCTCTTAAACATCTAACTGTTTTAGGTTCCTCTACAGCTGATAAAGCAGCCAGGACAAGTTATTCTAAGAATACATTCTTTAATGGCCCATACTGCTAGGCAAATGTGTACGTTATACTCAAAACATAGCCTATTAAAATCCTTTAAATACTTCTTGTTGATTAATTCATTCAAGATGTTAATTCCATTTTATATAATGTTAACTTCTGATGTAAATCTGAATTAGCGCTTACCACTTTATTATTAATGCAGAAATGCTTAACAGCTTTCAAAGCTAGGAAAGTCATATTTTGCTTCCTGTAAGTTGACCCAAGAATTTATCAAGATTTCAAAGGAATCAGATACTGGCTGTCTTAATGAGCTCAGAAGGGATAATAATCAAGAAAAGATTTATTCCACATGACTTTGGATGTTAAAGTAAAAGTTCAATGATAAAGTTAAAATCTGGGAGATTAAATAGAGCATCCACATAAATTAATCTCAGTTTAACTAGAGAGAATTGTGGGATCTTGTGCTGCCATTAAAACTTTCTCAACATTTTAACTACCTTTGTAAAATATCTAATAGAAATGGACATAGAAATCCGTCTTAGAATGTACATCAGTCTAGAGGTTATATTCATTTTAATTACATAAATCTTACCTCAGAGCCTAAAAGATAATTCTAACTAATTAGTTATATCCATGTAATATGTATATGGATATATTTAATTCCATGTACTTTTAGATATTTGGGAATATACCCAGTGGTGGGATTCTGCCAGTTCTAGGGGGTTCGGCCGAACCCTTTGTTAAATTGCTGGCTCACCCCGCCCCTTGCCCACCCCTCCACACCACTATTTATTGCCAATAAATAGTGGTGGGCGAGGGGCGGGTGAGCCAGCAATTTAACAAACGGTTCGGTGGTTTTTTGTAATTTTATTGGCCCGCGGAGCTTCAGCATAGGCTAATTCTATCGGTCTCCCAACTCTCAGCTGATTTGCTCTCAGCTGTTTTGCTCAGGGCTCTGCTGCTTGCTTGCAAAGAGTGCAGATTTTTTTCCCCCTATCTATGCTGAAAAACGAAACTGAAAGTAAAAGCCTGCTTTATTGTTGCTGCAACATTGGAAAATTAGGCAGGCAGATTTCTTTTCTTTTCCTCACCAAAAAAGGTAGGTGCAAACTACCTTTAGTGGAAAGGTAGTTTTCCCTAAAGAGGTAGTTCCTCTTTAGGGAAAAAGAGGAGAGTTCAAGATTTTAAAACACAAAAGAAAAAAAGCTCTATTTAAATAGGGAATTGTAATAATTGAGATACTATTAATTGTATATTGTGTTGAAAGCAGAAATGGTTAAATTGTGGTTTGGAGGAATATATGGGGGAAATTATTTGGTTTATTATTATTGGTAAATATAATTAATTGATTTGCAAGAAATTGGATTGCATGGAAATAATTGGAATATTCATGTTCATATTGATTAATATACAAAAAAGATAGTTATATAACTAATTGATTTATATTAAAATGTTGAATTTATATTAAACAACTGTAATATTACATAATTAACCAATGTGAGGATGGATATAAAAATAGATGACAATGAGAAGGGGTATAATATAGAATAGAAGGGAAAAAATGAATTTGATTAAGATTAGAGATGAGGATGAAGGGTAATATTGTTTTTTTTTTAAAAAAAAAGATAAGGAATAAATATGGCAAAAAGGAAATATAGAAATTGTAAATTTAATTGAAATGACTAAACACTGTTTAAATTTGTGAACTGGCCAAATACTCTGTTCAAAGAAAATACATTGTATGTTTGTATGTGTGTTTCTAATTACTGCTATTTATTCATATTTATTCTCTTTTATTCTTTAAAGTTTAACAATTCATTCTTTATCTTAATATCTTTATATTTGTTTGGGGTTGCCTTTCTTCCATTTCATCTTTTTTACTGTACAGCAATCTTTCTCCTCAAACCTACCACCTCTCTCTTTTCTTTCCTTCTTACTTTCTCTTCCCCCCCTCTCTTCTTCTCCTCCTCTCTTCCTCCCTCTCTTACCCTCCCTCTTACTCTAATTTCCCTTCCCTTCCTCCCTTCTTTTCCTTCCCTGTCTCTCCTTCTTTCTTCCATCTCTTTCTATTGCTGTATCCTTTTGTGCATATGGATTACTCAGAGGGCTGAAAAAGTTATTTTTGACCGGTCCTCGCACTTTTGACCAGTCCTCGCACTTACGACTGTACTCACATTTTATGTTTTGCGCCCTATCTTGTCACTGTGGTGAAGACAAGTAGTGGTGAAATGACTGACACAGTTGTTAAGAATGCCGCAACGGGCATAAATGTGAGGAAGGTTATACGTGCGAGGACCGGTCAAAAATGTGAGGACCAGTCAGAAATGACTTTTTTCAGTCCTCTGAATAGTCCCTATATGCATATGGACTAGTCAGAAGGCTGAAAAAGTTATTTTTGACCGGTCCTCGCACTTTTGACCAGTCCTTGAACTTACGACTATCCTCACATTTTACGTTTTATGCCCTATCTTGTCACCATGGTGAAGAGAAGTAGTGGTGAAATGACTGACACAGTTGTTAAGAATGCTGCACGGGCATAAATGTGAGGATGGTCATAAGTGGGAGGATCAGTCAGAAATGACTTTTTTCAGTCCTCTGAGTAGTCCCTATGCACATAGCCACGCCCACCCGGTCACATGACCAGCTAGCCACGCCCACCCGGTCACATGACCACCAAGCCACACCCCCAACTAAGCCACACCCACAGAACCGGTTGTTAAAAACATTGAATCCCACCACTGAATATACCGGTATATTTTATACAATCCAAGCAAATTGCTAAAGTCAGCTTTTTATAACCATGTATAGATCATTTTTATCCTAGTGGAAGAAAGTAGAGAGTTTTTTTAACAGAATCTAAGACATACTGTTGTATTACTTTGTTTAAATCTCTGGCCAAATTTTAAATGTCAGCTGGTACAGCTCAACAGCTTAGTACAATACATATTCCATAAGTCAGAACAATTCTGGCAATATCCTCATTCAGTTAGGAAGGCATGTAGATGTGTAGCAACTGCAATGCCCATACTCCTCCCCTGTTTCCCTTTAAATGAGTCACACTTGCCATTTTTGGACAAGCTAAATATTTGAAAAAGAGATTGATCGAAGAAGAAAACGTGGAGAGTAAGAAAAAGAAGTGGGAGTGAGGAGAGAAAGCAATAAGTGACCTATGGATCATAGGTCATAATTATCTGAGAGAACATTTCTCTCCCATTATATCAGCCATTTAAGGTAGACCAAGTGAGGAAATAAATGAGCAAGTACTAGAACTCAATTGTTGGATATAACAGAATCTTGTGATCCTGTCAGAGTTTCTCCTTTAGTACCTGTGAATGGTTTTTGCATTCCTTTGCTAACATGGTCTCTGCAATCCTGTATACATTGCAGAGCAACATAATATATAACATTATGGTTTCTTCCTGTCTATAAGATTGGACAGAATCTACATGCTGTGGTCCCAGCCTTTAAACAATGTAATCCAGATAAGGATTGATAACACTACTCCTCAGGAACAGCGTAAGATTTTTATTAGATCCAACCTTTAAGTGAATCATGAAGACTTTTTCCTCAGGCTGTGGGTGAGGGCATATTGTGGGCTATCTTTGTGAAGGCTTCCTATTTCTGTTCCACTATGATGACCATCCTCCTGTTCTGTTTTATTACATTGTTCTATTTCTTTGGTTTCCAGTGCGAAAGCTTTGCAACTGTGAATAATGTAGATATAAAATAAACTAAGCTCTTCCTTTGTAAAGAAGTGTTTTTATAACCCCTTTTTCTATTTAGAAAGAAAATCTTTATAAGAGAAACATGTATCGCCATGTCTTATGAAGCTACTACTGGTATTCATAGACAGAAACCACAACAAAAATGGCAAACTTTTTATACAAGTATTTGAATATGCACCATGTTATAAAGTGATACTTTAAATATAAACTGCTCTGCCTTTTCTTGTTTTAATCATAGGGAGAAAGGGTATTGCAGCAGATGACAGTGTATTGCTGAATTTCACTGATCTTGAGAAGAGTTAAGCAGGGCTTCCTCTGGGTCAGTGTTTCTCAACCTTGGAAGCTTGAAGATGGGTGGACTTCAACTCCCAGAATCCCCCAACCAGCAGCGCTGGCTGGAGGATTCTGGGAGTTGAAGTCCACCCATCTTCAAGCTTCCAAGGTTGAGAAACACTGCTCTGGGTGGAACCCTACTTAACTCTTGGGTGGGAGACCCACCAGGAAGTCCCAGGAATGTAAGTTAGATTGGATTTTTTTTTTAAAAAAAAAAACAATTCTTCCCAAAAAGGACAATGCAAACCAATTCTGCTCTGCAATGTTGCTCACAAAATTATATGAAGCATGTAACCCATATAGTCACTAGGAATCAAGCTTGATTAAAAAAGTCTTTACCTTAAGACAGGGGTGTCAAACTGGTGGCCTGTGGGCTGGTTTCATCACATGCAGGCCACACCCACCCCAGCTCCACAAAGGGGAAAAACATCGCAATATGTGATGTGACGTGACGGCAATGGGACGCCCCAAGTTTGACATCTGTGCCTTAAGAGATGGTCACCATTCTGTTAATTTGTACTTGATAACAATTAATAATAAAAGGATGGTCATCTTTCTCTTTTTTTATACCTGATAACAACTATTTAAAATATACTTTCATTAATTCATCAAGATAAAATTCATGACAAATATAGTTAAGACTGCTTCATAGCATTTGTGTGACAAGAGGTTACACTGTAGAATATACAGTGTTACATTTATACTGTCCAATCTTGCAGCTGTATACTGTAGGTCTATCTATGTCCTCTTTTTATATGATGCCTTATTTTACTTTGCTTCTGATACTGCATGCACCTCCAGTAAATAGCTGATGCTGACTGCAGATTATTGTGGCTTCTTTTTAAAATTCTCAAAATTTGGCTCTTTGTGCTCCTAACTGAAGCAAGTGTTTTCCCCTTCCCTTGCTACAGATACACCTTCAAGCATATCATTTAAAATCAAAAGGAGGCACAGCATAAATTTTAGACAGACCAAGCACTTCTTTTATTGGCCCATTCTGTTCTTTATAAAAACTTGATTCTGATCTAATTCACATATGAACTTGGTATCCCCATATTTAATTGATCTCATAAATCAATTATGAGGTGGGTTGCTCCTGGTTTGCCCCAGTTCAGGCGAACCAGTAGCGGTGGGAGTAGCGGTGGGAGGCTCCACCCACCCATCAAAAATGCTCTACGCAGAAACTGCACGCGCTCGCAAAGTGAGTGCACGCAGTCACGTGCTACCGATAGCAAACTGGTAGCACCAGGATTTGAAACCCACTACTGCCTCATAATCTACATGAATTATAAAAAAAATACTTGTATGCTTTTGCACATTAGAAAATGAATTTTCTTTTATTTATGAAAATAAACATTATTGATCCTAATCACTGTTAACAACTGCTGCTGAGCTTCTCTTGTAACAATTCACTCACATAATGGTAGAGCAGCCTGCCAAATTGAGGTAATATTAGACAACATGAAATAACAACATTGTGAAAAATTATTTAGTGCTTCATCATGAAAATAAATAAGTTTTTTAGCAGCCATTGAGAATATTTTCTAAATTTGGAATGTTGTTAATAAGCTATCACAATCTTTAAATTTTAAATAAATAAATAAATTTTAATTTTCAAATAAAGTTCAAGATAAATAGAACTTTTAAATAGAAATAGATATAAAAAGAAAATTATAAAAATAAAATTGCATCTTTTTGCTAAATTGGTGTCTGATGATAGTAGACAGACTTAAATGTTCAGTTGAATGTTTTATTTTTCCTCAGCATAAGCAATTTTTTTTTTTTTTGGACAAATATTAGAAATCCCATTATCATATTGGAATTCTTCTACATAACTTTCTGTCTGTTATTATTTGTACTTATTCTCTATTTTAGTAATAAAAATAAATCTCAATGAAAGGTAGAGAATGGTCAGTGAGTCATAATTTGGGGAACAGGAAATAAACTGACGTAGAAATCTCAACTCTCATGATAAAAATGTAAGAATTTTTCCCAATCTATGCTTCTGGTTAAAAAAAAAAACATTTTCAGAAGTTCAATGTTTGCTGTTAGGTCCCCTGAAATCAATGAAATACATTTAATATTAATTCTCATTTCATTCCAATTGATAGTCTTTTTCTTTCCTTCTTTCCTTCCTTCCTTCTTTCTTTCTTTCTTTCTTTCTTTTTCCTTTTTCTCTCTCTCTCTCTTTTTCTTTTTTTCTTTCTTTCTCTTTCTCTTTCTCTTTCTTTCTTTCTGCTTCTAATTAAAAAAACATTTTCAGAAGTTCAATGTTTGCTGTTAGGTCCCTTGAAATCAATGAAATACATTTAATATTAATTCTGATTTCATTCCAATTGATAGAGCCCTTCCTTCCTTCCTTCCTTCCTTCCTTCCTTCCTTCCTTCCTTCCTTCAACTCATTTAACACCAGCTCTAGTTTTGCTGTACATTATTTTTCTAGGCAAATGTATCTGAATGCACTTGCTTGATGATAAAAAAGGGCATGTGGGAGGGGGAGATATAGAATATCTGCTTGTCATTTAAAAAAAATTGTTTAGATGTGCAGTCTACTGCAGGAAATGGTACATACAAACGCCAAACAAAATTTTAAGAAATCTAAACAAATGATTCAGAAATGTCAGATCCTGCCTATAGCAAGTTAATTTGGCTTTTTGCCAGTTTTAAAGAACCATCACTTGATTAATGCTTCTGTGCTGAAGAGATAAAGCAAAGCACGCATAGCCTATGAAGAAATATATGTATAAATATAACACGACCAGCCTATTTGTGTTAATATTCTACACTTAAAAGACAATTTTATTTATTAGTCCCCAAAGTTGCACTTAACACTAAGCTGCAAGGTTTTATCTGCCTATCTGCCATCTTACCTTTGGACAAACACAGCTAATGGTTTCTCTTTATGTTCTGGATAGTGTCCCCCTTTATTCTGATCTGACAAGAAAATTAATTTTTTGTAGCAGCTGCCCTATCTTGAAAGTCCTGAGCTACAAACAAGAGTTGTGGGGCTTTAAATGTGTTGCCTCTATCAGCTCCATCTTACTTAAAAACTGCTTTCTTGCATTTATTATCTAGTTGCTTTATGTCTTTGATGCAAATGGAAATTATTGATGAAAGTGACTAATTTATCCTTTGGGAGAATTTGATGAAACCTGAAGCAATGAACTATGGAAAATGAATGAATCTATATCATCATACAATTTTTTTAAAAAATAATGAAACAAAAATATTTATTTATTTATTTATTAATTTAATTTGTATACCGCCCTTCTCCCAGAAGGGACTTAGGGCGGTGAACAGCCAAAATTAAAAAACATACAAATACAAAAGTTAAGATAATTAAAAAAATTAAATAATTGGCTACCCAATTTAAAACCCCAAATCCATAAAATTTAAAATCCCAGTTAAAAACCATTTAGGCTAGGCCGGCTTGATGAATTAAAAACGTCTTCAGGGCTTTACGGAAGGTCCGGAGGTCCGGGATCAATCGTATTCCGGGAGGCAGCTCATTCCACAGGGCGGGTGCCCCCACAGAGAAGGCTCGCCCCCTGGGGGCCGCCAGCCGACATTGCCTGACCGACGGCACCCCGAGGAGGCCCTCTCTGTGAGAGCGTATTGGCCGGTGGGAGGTTATCGGTAGCAGCAGGCGGTCTCGCAAATACCCTGGCCCTAAGCCATGGAGCGCTTTAAAGATGAGAACCAACACCTTAAAGCGCACCCGGAAGACCACTGGGAGCCAATGCAGCTCGCGCAGGAGAGATGTTACGTGGGAGCGCCACGTCGCTCCCATAATCACCCGCGCGGCCGCATTCTGCACCAGCTGGAGCCTCCGGGTGCTCCTCAGGGGGAGGATTATATTATTAATATAAGGATTATTAAGCAAAGACTGTGAAATAAGATTGTCAACTCTGAAGCAAACCTGGCTGAAGCCATCTTGTGCTGCCTCATAGTAGCCATGAAACCTGAGGGGGGAGGTAGATAGCAGGGCTAACAGTCAAAACAAAAAGTTTTCCTATGGGAACCAAGGTCATTGTAACAGGTAGCTGTTGAAGGAGGAGAGGAGCCTGCCAACTATATCTATTGGACAATGTGACCGGTCACACCTGGGAAGGGGAATTTTTATTCTTTTAATTAGGTGAAAACCAGGGGTGAAATCTAATTTTTTTTCCTACCGATTCTGTGGGCGTGGCTTGGCGTGGCATGGCTTGGTAGTCATGTGACTGGGTGGGCATGGCCAGTTTGACGTCATTCAAGTCACACTGCTGTGCATGGGGCGCTTGGAGAGCGAGCAAGCAAGAGAGCTCTCCAACCTCTGTTTGAGTGTGTGCGTGTGTGTGAGTGTGAGGGAAGGGGGGAGGGAGCGCTCTGAAGCCGAGGCACCCAAACTTCTGGCAGTGGCGGGGCAACTTCCAAGCAGCCAGCTCCACCTGACCTACTCCTTGAGTCTCAATGTTGTCCTGGCTCCCCACCCCCACCCAGCTCAAGCAGCAGCTTCCCTGCTCAGCCCCAACAAGCTATGCATCCATGGTGCCTGCACCAGCATCCCGAGAGAAGCAGAGAAGATCATTGCTTGCAAGCAGACAAGCGGAGATAGCAAGCGTACGCTATGCTGTGGGAAAAATGAGAGGTCCTGTTGTCCCGCAGAGCCTGCCGCTGCTTGAGCTGGGGGGGGAGCAGGAGAATGGTGAGACTCAGGGAGTAGGTCAGGTGGTACTAGCTGCTCAGAAGCTGCCCCGCCGCTGCCAGAAGTTTGGGTGCCCCAGCTTCAGAGCGCTCCCTCCCCCCCTTTCCCTCACACACATACACACAAACAGAGGTTGGAGAGCTCTCTTGCTCGCTCACTCTCCAAGTGCCCCATGCACAGCCCATTTGAGGAAAGGGCACAGATGGCTGGGCGCGTTTGGCTGCAGAAGGAGGCGCAGCGCAATGGGGTTGTTTTGTTCACTGAGGTGGTACTTCGGGAGGGCAGGTGGATGGAATATGTCCACCTGCCCTCCTGAAGCACCACCACGGCAAACAAAACAACCCCATTGCTATGGGGCTGTTGGGGCTGAGCAGGGAAGCTGCTTCTTGAGTTGGGGTGGGGTGGGGCAGTAAGCTGCTAGCTCCTTCCCTGCAGCCCTGCCATGCTTACCTGCCTTCCACGTGGACTTCTGCTTGCCTGCCTTCACAAGCTGGCCACCGGGACACCAGGAAAGCAGCATGGAAGGCAGGCAAGCATGGCAGGACTACGGGCCATGGATCGGTTCGGGGGCGTGGCCAGCCAGCCATTGTTCCCGGTTCGGCGAACTAGCCTCAATCTCCGCTACCTACTCGCCCGAGCCGGTCTGAACTGGGAGCATTTCACCCCTGGTGAAAACCGTGTGAACTTTTAGGGGTGATTTTCACCGGCTGTGCTGATATGATGTATCCAATAAACATGTTCTTTGAGGAATCTATCTGCTTCAGAGTTCTGGTTTCAATGGGTGTGTTACTCGGAACGCTGACAAAGATTGCTAATGTAAAAATTAGGAGAATCTATAACATTCACATCTTAAAGATGTCAATTTGGATGCTGTGGCTTTATTTATATCCTCAATTTTCATCTTGGATGAGAAGCAAAACATCTTCAAAGAAAAACGAGAAAGTCCAGTTGCCTCTTAAAAAAGCACTTTTGGGACAACTGTGTCCTGAATGACTGAGAATCTCCATAGGCATTTACATCCTCAGTCTTCTGCAAGGAAAGTACAACAGGAAACCAAAAGTTCTGGGTAACATAACATGTTCACTAAATTACTGATTTAACACCAGTAATTTAAGAGAAATTCCATATTTGTCCCTAGCATTGCAGGCAAAACACACAGCTTCTTGCCTAATGTGTACACTTTATATTGTGTTTCCCTAAAAATAAGACCCTGTCTTATATTTTTTTGAACCCTGAAATAAACACTTGGCCTTATTGCCATGCGATCAAAAGCCCGATTGGGCTTATTATCAGGGGATGTCTTATTTTGGGGGAAACAGGATAGGTATTTAGTGAAATCATGACAAATACATTTACCCTTAGGCAAAAGGAAAACATCAAAGTAAACAAAAAATAGAGGGAAAACATTGCACAAACAATGAACTTCTGTAATTAAGAGAGAGATTTTTTTCCTGGAGGCTAGCAAATAAAAAGAAAATAGTAAAAAAGAGAGAGTTTTATAAAGCTATATAAAGACTGCAATGAGCCATCTTCTTGGACACTGCTTTATTTTGTTATCAAGTGGAGTCAGTTACAATTCCACATTCTTTACTAAACATACATTTTTAAGGCATTCATTCTTTGCCCTTCCTTGATTATGTTAATATTTTAAAGCGGTATTTTAAGATTCCCTAAAACGTGTCTGCAACTGGTTTACATAGTAGCAGAAATAGGGCCTGCTGTTTTAATGTCAGCATCATGCCTAATGCAAGAGGCAACATCCCCAGATGTGCTGGGATTAGAATTTCCAGAATTTCCATCAATAATGATTTAAGATTCTTTCTCCCTAATCAATTGCTTTGATATTGAAAAGCAATTGGAGTATTCTGAAGTGCTAGATCAAATAATGTTTGGTTTTATGGTGTTTTGTTAATAATTTGTTGCCACTTCCTAAATAAGCACTAAGCACCATGTCTGTTGGACATATAGTATTAGTTATGAATCTTGAGGATTGTGGTTCAACATCAAGGGAACACTTGTTTGGATCAAAGAAAATACAGTTGATAAGCCATTGAAAAAATTAGCTTTTTCTATAAATAAAATTGTAACATGAAGTTTTGATTAATCAAAGTTTGCATTTTTATTTTACATTTCCCAAGCAGTATCCAAGCCACTTCATTATTTCATAACCATCATTGCTATGAATACACTTTAAAAATAAATAAAATTGAAAAGCATCTGACAGGTTGACCCATTACTGAAAGGCTAAGTAGACAAAATCCATCTTTTGTTTTCTCCAAAGCATGTAATCCTTTTCATACAGTGACTTAATTGGTAAAAACTAGTCCGTGTTTTTATTACTCAATTGTAGGTCATTAAGAAGGTGTAAGATAATTTTCTGAATTGCTGGGTTTATACAGAAAGAGACAAAGCACCTAGCTTTTTTTTTTCTTTTGTAGAGCAACCCAAAGGGAGAAATTACTGGAAGAGCTAAAATTTCCCTAAGCAGATAGGCTAGGATATGTCAGGAAGTTCAATGTAACTGGGTAAAGTCCCAAATATTTTTTATTGGAAAACCCTTGGACGAAAAGAATGTGCACTGAGGTTTTAAATTAATTCCCTTGTTTTATATAATTGCCAAGAAAAAAATAATAATAATTCAAACAAGCAATTGCAGGCCTATATGTAGGCAGCAAGTAATGTTTAGCACTTAATACAACATACCCTCCCTCATTTATCTGTTTTATTTGCCCATCTATGCATCATTTTGTTTGCAAAAACTTACCACAGCTGTAGAATAGCGATAGCACTTAGGCTTATACACCACCCCCATAGTGCTTTACAGCAGCCTCAGGTTGGTTTACAGAGTCAGCACATTGCCCCCAACAATCTGGCTCCTATTTTACCTACCTCGGAAGGATGAAAGGCTGAGTCAACCGTGAGCCCTGTCAGGCTCAAACCCCAGGCTGTGGGCATAGTTAGCCTGCAATACTGCATTCTAACCACTATGCCACCAGGGCTCCTCAATCACACATTGGATAGGGATTACCCTCTTTGCATTTTAAAAAAAAATTGACAGATTTACATGGGATTATTGGGCAGCATATAAACCCACAGTGGAGTTCTAATGAGGCACAAGTTGTTTAATAGTTCTGTATACAGCTATATTTGTACTTACAGCTTACTTTCTACAAATTTCTAGGAAATATTCACATAAATCAATTACACTAAACAGAAATACGTTGTAACACTTTCAAAAATTGTTATAGGTTTGGTAAAATGGACTATGGTCTACAAATTACACATTATAAAAATTTTGTTAGTTGGATAATACAAGACTCTTGTTTATAACTAGCTCAAATAATATCATGACCCTAGCTTTCTGTCCAAGTGAGCAGAATTGTTACTGTAAAAATAATTTATTTCAAAAGAAGTAGCCTCATAGTGCTACTAATTGGTTAGTAACTACCTATCTGCAAATTGCCAGGCGATATTCACATTACTTATTACACCATCAAATCCTTGACTTTCAATTGTTTATCTAACACGTACATCATTTTGCAGATACCCAGGGTTAAGAAAAAAGTAAATTGGTGGTGTAGACAGACAATAGGAGCACCATGTCACATGGCCTGATAATTCATGTTTAATGCATAGAAGATGATACAGTGAATCTGACCTTAGGAAACCATACAGTGGTACTCAAGGAGAAAGCAATTTAAAGTTTAAAAAATCACGAAGATTCAAAGTAGATGAGAGTTTGAAACTCTCAGAACAACCATCCAACCTACTAATTCACTGATGTTCAGATTAAAAAACCCAAATCAGAAAGTACAGCATGAAATGAGCAAGTAATTAGAGAAATAACTTGCAGAAAAATAGCTGCATAAAGAATTTCAAATGACACAAGAGCACTAAATTCACTTTAAAAGTAAGGTATTATGTGAATCTGGGAATCATGACAACTAAACTCCCAATACATAAATTAATTTTATTTCTTCTAGCTATGGTTTTAAATTCTTTGCACATTACATATTAAAAAGTTCAAGAGTTATTCATAGAAGCATGAATGTTAACTTTTTTTTAAAGTATCACTTTGTAGAGCTTTTTCCTTAGTTATTATAGTTTGTTCCACTCCATACTTTTGATGATCTTTTGTTACTGCTGAATTTAAAAGTTTTCCTAGCTTTTAAATTGCACTCTTTTGTTACTGGAAAAAAAAAGTTAAGGATAAATGCAAACTAGAATGCAACCAACATCATACCCTATTTGGATTATGTTTGAGATGTCAATACTGACCATATATTTTCCTCCCCTCCAACCATACTGTTTTATTAACTTACCTAAAATGTTATTTTTATTAGATTTTCTTTCACATTCAATCTTTTTCCCCATTATATATCTTGAGCACAGAAATTCTCACCTAACTGCTCGCATTTTTCAGAAGGTGACCAAGAGAATTGCTATGAGTCCTGGGCTGCCAAAATCCTGACAGCAGGAAAAAAATACAGAAAACCTTAATTTTTTGGATGTATCTTGTGATCACAAGAATTTTTGCGGCTCTAGATCTGGTAGCTCTAACTAAGAGGAATAAAGCTTTTATCTCTTTAAAAAAACCATTTGAATGAATGAATGCTGAGCTGGCCACTCCGTCCCCACCGGCTGCTGGCGATGCTGCGCGGGGTGTTGAGCACTGTCAGTTGCACGGCTCTTTGCTGCTGGCCAGCCAGGTGAGGAACCGCACGGCCTCGGCTCTGCGCTCGGGAAAGCGAGGGGAGGTGGCATGACAGCGGCTTCCCTGCTCAACCCCGACAAGTGGTGCATGGTGCCCTCACAAACATCCCAAGAGAAGCAGAGAAGATAGCCACTTACAAGCAGAAATGCAGAGGTAGCAAGCGTACACTGCACCATGGGAAAAATGAGAGGCCCTGTTGTCCTGCAGAGCCTGCTGTTGCTTGAGTGGAGGAGGGGCAAGGAGAATGGTGAGACTCAGGGAGTAGGTCAGGTGGAACTGGTTGACTGGGAAGCGGTATCATGCTGCTCAGAAGCTGCCCCCGCCACTGCTAGAAGGTTGGGTGCCTCGGCTGATGCATGGATCACTCCCTCACACATACACACACACACACACACACACACACACACACACAGAGGTTGGAGAGCTCTCTTGCTCTCTCTCTCCAAGCACGCAATGTGCACACAGACCGACCATTTGAGGAAAGATCATGCATGGCTGGGTGTGCTTCCCGACAGGAAGAGGCATGGCACAACATAGCCACTGTGGCTGCTGCTTGTTTAGTGCAGGTGGTCTTGGCTATAATGGGCGGCTTTTTTTTCCCACCACAATTCCACCACTTGCCCTACCCACCACCAGCCAGATGCCCTTGCTTCCCCCAAGCATTGCTTTGCCTAGCATTTTTTGCTATAGTGTGCAGGAAAACAAACGTTTGTGGGATTTAAAAAAATTCAATTGATTCCAACTTTGCAAGATTTTTTTCTTTCGCGAGAAGTTGAAATTGATTGATTGCACTTTATTTTTAGTTCCACAAAGTTTTGTTTCCCTGCACACGATGGCGATAAACACAATGGAGAAACATGATGGAGCTGGAAATCAGGTAGGCAAAAAAATACTTGGGGGAAGCAAGGGCATCTGGCCGGTGCCGGCTAACTCTTCTGCCCACAAAAACCTCATCTTTGACCACTGACACCAAAAAGCAGAGCAAGAGCTGCCAGGAAAAAGTCAGTAGGCCCGAGAGTCTGGAATACCCTTCCTCTCCTGCCTCACCTTTCCCCAACTGCCACACTCCCAAATTACAGCAAAAGGGAGGGGCAGGAAGCCCTGCCATGCCTGGTGAGGGAGGGGGAGAAGAGGTGGCAAGAGGAGCTCCGTCTCCACGCGCCCAAATGAAAGGCAGCAGCCTGGCCACTTCCCTTTCCCATCCTGAGATGAAGTAGGCCATGGCAAAGGCAGGCAAGCGGGCTGTGTTGTGTGGGAGGCAGCTAAGGGAGGAAGACTCATCAGGCAGAGATCATCTGGGCTGTCGGGGCTGTGATCGAAGCAAGTGAGAGAAACAGAGAGCAGCAGCAGCTATACCACAGGTGTGACTGTAGGCATTAGTCAAGGTGGGCAGGGTGAGATAAGGAGTGAGGGGCGGGATGGGGTCAGCCAGCAACAACTGGTTCGGCCGAAGTGATGCGAATCAATTGAATCCTACCACTGAGCTCATCCCATTGTGTGGTGCTCGGGTTTCCTATATACATAGTAAACAGTTTAAGCAGGCAATTTTGCTTAATAAAAAAGCAGCTGCTGTAGCATCCAGGAGTTGTTAAAGGGACGTACAGATCTGTTAACACTCTCAAGCTACTTCTTTCTGTATATATTTTATTGGATCAATTTCTTCTGTGGGAATTCTCGTCCTTGGATTTCTGAACAGGTAGTTAGTGAAGGACTGAAGAATAGCCAAGATGGCCCCCTTTCCATGGGGGCAAAAAGAGGAACCCAATAATTATTAGCCAGTGAGCCTAATGTCAATATCTGGAAAGATGGTAGACCAGATAACAAAGTAGACAATTCATAAGCATCTCTAAGACAATACTATGATTGCTAAGCGTCAATAAGGCTTTGCCAAAAATAGGTCAGGTGAAACAAATCTTTTCTTCTCTTTTGACAAGATAAGTATTTTAGTGGACAAGGGAAATGCAGTGGATGTAATCTACTTCAGTTTTAGTAAAGCTTTTGACATATCTCCACATGACATTTTCATTGAGAAGCTGTTAAAATGTGGTTTATATAGAACTAGAGTAGGATGGGTCCACAGGGAGCTGTCTGACCACACTCAGAGAGTTACTATCTCTGCATCAACGTGCATAGTAGATACTATTTGTGTCCAGCAAAAATCTTCACTGGCTCCAATATTAATCTACTTTTTTAGTAATTACATACATAATGGATTGATGGGTTTTTATCAAAAAAATTGGGAAGGCTGGCCAACACTGAGAATAATAGAATGAGATTGCAGTCTAATATGGATAGATTTGAGGATGAGACCAAGAACAAGACATGCTTCAAAGGAAATAAATAATGTATTTCATTTAGAGAAGAAAAATATAGGTTGTGTGTATACAACATATGGCATTCATAGTTTGGAAGCAGTGCATCAGAAAAGGACAGGTATAGTCATTTACAATACACTGAACATAAATCAGCAGTGTAATGCCACTGCGATAAGAGCTAACATAGTTCTGACAAAAGCATTGTATCAAGGTTGCATACAGTCCTTATGCTTCTCTAATGTGCTTTGGTGAAATTACACCTGGAGTAGTGATTGTGATTCTGGGAGCCAGATTTCATGAAAGTGGCAGATTAGAAAAGGTTCAGAGAAAGGAAACAAAGACAGTACAGAGACTGCAAGGTTCTGTCACTAAAATAGACTGGAATCAGTGGTGGGTTTCTACTGGTTCGCACTGGTTCGGGTGAACCGGTAGTGGTAATTTGGTCTGGGTCGCCGAACCGGTAGTCACCGTTGTCTGGCCACGCCCCTGAATCGGTAGCCCAGTTGCCACTCGCTCTGCCCTGCCGCATGACTGCCAGGAAGTGGCTGGCAAAGAGGCAGCAGCTGGGAGGCTTCTTGCAGTTGCATCGAAAAAGAAAAAGCCACTGGCTGCCAAAAGCTATTGGAGGTTGCCGAAAAAGCCACTGTCGTCACATCCCATTGCCTGCTGCATTGTCAGTCCAAGCGCAACACAGCAGGCAATGGGATGCGCATGCACGGCCAGTGTGAAGAACAGGATGGCGACAGCAGCAGCTTTTTTGGCAACCTCTGGTAGTTTTCAGTGGTCTGTGGCCAGCTGCCGCCTCTTTGCCAGCCACTTCCTGGCAGTGGCAGTTAGCTGGAGGCCACCGAAAACTACTAGAGGCCTGCTTGCCTTCCATACTCCGGATCAGCGGCCACAGGAGGAAGATAAGCAGCCTGAAAAAAGAGGCGGTGGTGGAGGAGGATGCGGGGCTATGGCCAGGACCCTGAAGGAGGAGAAACGAGGCAACACATATGACTGGGGAAGGGAGGGAGGGTGGCATGCAGGAGGAGGCCTTTGATTGATTAGGACAGGACTGAGCAGAAAATAAGTAGATAGGTAGAAATTGAAAAAAAAAATCCTATCTTTTTCTGTGGGCATGGCTAGGTGGGTGGTCATGTGACTGAGTGGCCATGGCTGTGAGTGACATCAAGTTGGCCATGCCCACTCAGTCACATGACCACCAAGCCACACCCACCAAGCAAGCCATGCCCACAGAACCAGTAGTAAAAAATTTTGAAACCCACCACTGACTGGAATATTTTGGGGCGTTCAGTCTGGAGAAAAAAAGATGATATTAGTATTCAGATATATTAAAATGTGATGTAGGAAAGATAGTCAGGAACTATTTCCCACTGCCATAGAAACTAGCACCAGATGTAAACAATATATGTTTTAGCTCCCTCAATTTCATTTTAATATAATGGGGAATTTTGTGACAGTAAAACAGCCTCCCTTGTGGGTTCTCCATATCTGAGTTTTTAAGTTGCTACCTCAGTTGCCACTTCTCCAAGATGGTTTAATTGGTTTTCCTACACATCCTTTTAATCCCTTATTCCAATTCCATAACTCTGCTACTGTCTATTCTACATATTCCATATGACTTCAAATCTAGAAGCAGTTTCTAAAAATTAAGACTATTTCAAATTTTACAGTTAGTTTTGAACCTGAGATGTCATAGAACTGCTGCTGTGGAGACAAATACGAGGAGTGAATACAATGTCCTTGAGCTCCTGCACAAAAAGCAAAATATAAATCAAATAAATTAATATGTGCAGTAAAAAGAGAAGAAAACGTAACTCCATGCTTTTCACAATACCCAGAGTCTTTTATGAAGTGCTAACTAATGGAGCCTTGGAAAACTTCATATCAGGGGTGGGTTCTACTTACCTTTACTACCAGTTTGCAACGGGACCGCATGAGCGCACGCGCGCTTTGCTCATGCGCACGCACGCTCTTCTGTGCATGCGCAGAAGCATTTTGATGACGTGGGGGTGAGTGGGCGGAGCCTCCCTCCGGTTTTACTACCGGTTCTATAGAACCAGTCTGAACCGGGGGCAATCCACCACTGTTTCATATGTATTAAATTGGAACTACTGTATCAAATGTGGGTGATCTGCTACCTATATGGTAGCAGAGAGAGCCTGTCATCATCATTGTGTGTCATCAAGTGATTGTCCAGATTTTTGCAGTCTGTGATTCTTGGATGGAAAACCTAATTACTGTGGATTAATCATAACAAAATGTTAAATGATAGTTCCATCACTTCTCTGCTAATCCCTTCCAAAGTCTTGTACAAACTAATATGTGCATTCACTTGTCATTATAAATTGAGACCAAGACAAATGTTTGGATTCCTTGATTTAAGATTTAGGAACATTTTCCAAGTGAAATGACTCGTGACTTAGGAACACATGTTTCTAACCAATATTACAAATATTGTACAATATTACAAATCATAGGACAACAGTTCACCTATGATTTAGATGAAATATTAGTATATCGAATAAAGTGTGAGAAGATGAGTACTGATATATATATCATTGCATCTGTAATTATTTTATTTTTGTAATAAATTTGGGAAGATATTGATGAAAGATTTTGTAAGCACATACTTTTTTCTTCTTAGGAACTATCCTTTAAATATCTTTGGTTACCTTAGAAAGTGCACACCATTAGGCAGGGGAAGGATGTGATTTCACTAACTTGCAGCTTAGGAAATTATCACAATAAATACCACCTTTAGAGAAGCTTTGATAAGAGAAACACTGATATGACTAAATAGTTATCTTTATGGGATTTCTATTGTTTTTCTTTTGTTCTGCAATGATTTAAGTAAATTGAAGAGGTACCGTAACAATTTTTGTCATGAGGATTTTTATTTATTTAAAGTTTAATTGGTAGGCATTTAAAAAAAAATAAGATACCCAATTATACAGCAATGAAAAAGAAAGAGTTGTTTCTTAAACTTTGCTTATCGCATATGACAGGGGTCCCCAAACTTGGCAGCTTTAAGACTTGTGGACTTCAACTCCCAGAATTCTCTAGCCATCAGCTGGGACTTAGAAGGCAGCAATAGATTTGGGGTGGGGCCAAATAAAAGGTAAGAATAACACGGGGTGTGGGGGGGCGCGGGGGGGAAGAACGGGTTCAGTGATGTCGTATCGTCACTGGCTCGGGAGAACCGGACCGAACCGGGAGGAACCCACCACTGGTGTATACCTTTTGAGAAACAAGTCTTAGTCCCTTGTGTTCTTTCCCACAATAATAAGTATAGAAATGCAGTTTTAAATGGCAATAAGCCTGGAATACATGTAATTAATTCATTTTTAAAGGAATATTAAAGTTTTGTTCCTTCGTGTTAGATTACATGATGAAACAGCACAATTCTATTATCACAGAGGCCTGCTTTCCCTAATTATTGCCAGCCATAGTTAAATAAATTATATATTAAATTTATTGAAGTGTGGATGAAAAAAAGGCTTATTATTGAAACTAACATAGTTCTTTGCCAAAGGTCCTAAATTATCTTTGGCAAGTAAGCAAGGGGTGAGATTGCCATTGGGTTTACATTCTTCTGTCCAGGGGTAAAATCCAGCAGGTTCTGACAGGTTCTGGAAAACAGGTAGCGGAAATTTTGAGCAGTTTGGAGAACTGGCATATATCACTTCTGACTGGCCCCAGAGTGGGGTGGGAATGGAGATTTTGCAGTATCCTTTCCCTGGAGCGGGGTGGGAATGGAGATTTTGCAGTATCCTTCCCCTGCCACGTCCACCAAGCGACACCCACAGAACCAGTAGTAAAAAAAATTGGATTTCACCACTGCTTCTGTCTATATTTTTTCCTGAGGAATTGACTTATTTTTAATATTTTGTGGGAAAATCGCATTCAGCAGGGCATAAAGTATTTTAAAATTATGGCATTATCCACTTGGTAAAGAAAGAGGTGCCCACTCTCTATATAAACAGTGAACCACACACTAGGAAGTTTTCTAAAAAGCACTGTGAATGTCAATAGAAACAATTCAGGATACTTTTTCAGATAAAATTGCTTTGTGAAATTAACTAGAGAATGAGCCATTTGCCAACCAAAGATGATTGGAAAGATATTCTTATCTCCATTTCTTGCAAAGAATTAGGCTGTAAAAAAGATTTATTTCTTTAAAAAATGTAAGAAATGTATACCAGCAAGGAATTGTGGTTCAAATCTGTGTATAATATGCAGATGGAAAAATGGACCAAAAAAAACCATATACAATAGCAGTGATTGCCAATAAACAGTGAGCCTTTTTATCATCTATTTTTCCTACATGAAATATGTGCTGTTTCCTTCTAAACACAGTGGATATTATTCCTGATTCTTTGCCATATATCTACTGAGAGACAGTTGAGATTTAGAAACCAATTTCCATGGTAATGCCTCACATATGGAAAGGGCTCCAGCCTACATCCTGTTGTGGCAAGCTTCAAAACTGAGTAGTCTAGGCAAATTTTTCTCTTATAAACTCTTTCATCATTGGGAGACCTTAATGGATTATCTGGTGGTGGTAATGAAGAGCAACAACACTATAAAAATATTGGTGAATTGGTCTAAATCAGGGGTGTCAAACTGGCGGCCTGCAGGCCAGATGCCTCAGGTGCAGGCCATGCCCACCACAGCTCCACAAAGGGAAAAAACATTGTGATACGTCACATGATGGCAACATGATGCCGCGAGCTTGACACCTGTGGTCTAAATACTGTCAAATTTCTCCTAAGTATCTGAATACTGGGAATTATGGGAAATTGAAATGATGAAGGGCAGATATTAAGTTTCGTATCAAAGGAAATTAACACAAGCAACATTCACATATTGCCTCATGACCTTCATTTGTTAGTTATACAACCATAAATTGAGCTGATTATATACTTGAACTTGCTGTTCAATTCAAACTGAAACACAGTTTGGCACATGCTACCAAAACCTTTCAAATACTGTAGGTGCAAGTCAGTCCAAACAAACAACAGAGCCAAGCAGTGAGAAATTGTACAATTGGCTTAGCTCACAACAAATTATAACTGCTAGCAAACCGAAGAGCTCAACGGTCAATAAAAATGATTATTGTAATCTTTTGACAGCTTTATTCTCCCGTCTCATTGTTCCATTTTGTGTGTGTGTGTGTGTGTGTGTGTGTGTGTGTCTGTCTGTCTGTCTGTCTGTGTCTGTGTCTGTGTCTGTGTCTGTGTTTGTATGTTTATACATAGAACAGATCATATCATATCATCTACACACAAACATATTTTATTAATTAAGAAAGCCTTCATTTTTAATAATCCCTATCTCTATATTCATTATGGTTCTATCATGAAGTATTTATTTAACACAATAATGGGACAAGTGCTAACACTCCAACTATATTCATATTAGGTGTCTGAATTTTACTGAATATTTAAAAAATTACATTATGTTATATCTGTCAGAGGCCATCAGAAAGAATCTGGGGGGGGGGTCTTGAAAGCAATAGACACAGTTTGCCCAGTAGATTAATACCGAGCTATGAACTTTTATCCTCTGCAGCAAGATTTTTATCCAACTGACACTAAAGTGACATGCAGTCACACTTACAACCGGGGGGATCCAATTTAGACAGCGTTCAAATGATTTCAAGCTACTCATGGGTCACAGAGGTAAAGTATGCATAAGAGAACTGGCTTTAATCAGGAGGCTTTCAGTAATGTCATACTAGAAATGATGGAGAACATTGAAAATGAGCTAGATGTCAAAGGGGAGAATTAAATCCCTAACTATTGCTAAAGAATTCAAATCCTCACAGCATTTACATCAGATTTTCCCTTGTGTTCAGTAGGATTTTGTTTTACAGGAAAAAAGGCACAAAAAGCAGAATTGGAGACAACCAGTATAAATTGGCTGAAGTTCTCCAATTAGTATCAGTTGTATGGCATAACCACAAGCAAAATTTGCGAAGTTCATCTGATTTTTTTTTCAAAGAAAAAGCGCATATGATACAAGAAGCTGCACCCATGAAAAGTTATTCCAATATTATTCTTGCTAAGGAAGGTTACCTTTTTTGAGGAAGAGCCTCACTTATATAACATTAGCATTTCTAAAAGAGATGCTCAAAGCATTGTGCTTTTTCACAGTGCAGCTCTTATCAATTGTAATATTTTACCAGTTTCAATATTAAAGGAGAATATTTGTAGTTTAGGGTTGACATGGAGGTACTTGGTGCTCCCTGAGCTTGCTTGTTTTCTTGCAGATGTTTCATTACCCAAACTAGTTAACACTACTAGTAAAGATTGCAGTTGGCTGTCAGTTTATATTCTAGTGGCTTGCGTGTCAGTGTTGGTGGGGGTGATCTTAGAGATTCTTTGGTTGGTCTGTTTGCTGTTAGCTTCTTTGGCAGTTTCTTGATTGGAGTATTTAATTTCACAACATATAGTAATAATAATAATAACTTTATTGTCATTGTACATGTATACAGAGTATACCCATACAACGAAATTCACTTAACACCCAAAGACCAGATCTAACACACATAACATTCCCCAAACACACTCCCACCCACCACAATTCCCCACCCCTAAACCACCCAAACATCCACACAACAGACCACAGAGAGGGCCTCCTCAGGGTGCCATCAGCCAATCAATGTAGGCTGGTGACCTCCAGGGGGAGGGCCTTCTCTGTGGGGGCACCTACCCTCTGGAATCAGTTGCCCCCAGAGATAAGGAGAATCCAAGACCTTAGTGCCTTCCGCCATGCCCTTAAAACCCACCTTTTCCAGCAAGCCGGGCTGGCTTAAGAAGAAATTTTAAATGTTTTAATTGGTTTGTATTTTTAATTTTGGGCCAAATTTATATATATTTTAATTGTTTTTAATATTTGTATTTTATGTTTTTTAATTCTGGCTGTACACCGCCCTGAGTCCTCAGGCGGTATATAAATTTTAAATAAATAAATAAATAAATAAATAAATAAATAAATAAATAAATAAATAAATAAATAAATAAAATAATGCTGTCCAACAGCATATAGACAGATTTAACCATAGTTTCAACTGGCAAAATGTGACCATCCTGTTGTTGTTGTTAGTTGCAAAGTTGTGTCTGACCCATTGCAATTCCATGGACAATGTTCCTCCAGGCGTTCCTGTCCTCTACCATTGCCCGGAGTCCATTTAGGCTCACGCCGACTGCTTCAGTGACTCCATCCAGCCATCTCATTCTCTGCCACCCCATTCTTCTTTTGCCTTCAATTATCCCCAGCATTAGACTCTTCTCCAGTGAGTCCTTCCTTCTCATTAGGTGGCCAAAGTATTTGAGTTTGATCTTCAGGATCTGGCTTTCTAAAGAGCAGTCAGGGTTGATCTCCTCTAGGACTGACCGGTTTGATTGCCTTGCAGTCCAAGGGTCTCTCAGGAGTCTTCTTCAGCACCATAGTTCAAAGGCTTCAATTCTTTGGTGCTCAGCCTTTCTTATGGTCCAACTTTCACAGCCATACATTGCAACTGGGAAAACCATAGCCTTGACTATACACACTTTTGTTGGCAGAGTGATGTCTCTGCTTTTTAGTATGCTGTCTAACTTTGCCATAGCTTTCCTCCCTAGGAGCAAGTGTCTTTTAATTTCTTAGCTGTAGTCCCCATCTGCAGTGACATCCTAGACCAAGCCAAATCCAAAAATGCCTGGGAATTTCTAGAAACCTGGCACTCTGACAAATCAGCCATTAATAGATGCATAAACATTAACATCTATAGATTATAGACTATCACCAAGGCCAAAAAGGAACAAAACTACCCAAGCACCTCTCCACCAGCAATCAGCACCCAGATCTGCATAAATTACCTCCAAGATTAACATCATGCCAACAATCAAGTAAACAATATCCCAATCAAGAAACTGCCAAAGAATCCCAACAGCAAACAGCCCAACTGAAGAATCTCTAAGACAACCCCGATGAATACTGACACAAAATAGAATTTACACCTTTCTATTGAGATTCACTTTGGCTTAGTGATTAAGGTGCTGGACTAGGAGCATTGAAACCTGAATGGGAAAGAGTGTGGGAGACTAACTACAGCATGACAAAATTGGTAGCCTACAAAGAAAATCATTATAAGATGTGGTATCGATGGCATCTGGCCCCCGCAAGACTAGCGAAAATGTACCCAAATGTAGATCTGGCCTGTTGGAAGTGCAGAAAAACACAGGGAACTTTTTACCATGCTTGGTGGCTGTGCCCGATCATTAAGAAATACTGGAACAAGGTAAGAATATGGATAAGAGAAATTACAGATTGTGAAATTGATTTAGAACCTGAGACTTTTTTATTGGGCATGATCAAAAAGAACATCCGAAATGACATAAAATACCTAATACTTCATATAATTACGGCAGCAAGATTAGCGCTAGCACAATTTTGGAAAAGCGATCGACTGCCAACGGATCAGGAATTAATACAAAAAATATATACATGCGCAGAGATGGACAGACTAACTTTAGAGTTACAGGATAAGGAGGACTCTAAATATTATGAAACATGGAATAGATGGTACCAATGGATAAACCAGAGGAAAGGAAATGGGTAGAGATGAAATTTAGAAGAAATTAATATAACAAAAAAAAAACCAGCACTGTCAGAGGTATAGAATATGGAATATTTTATTGTATGTTTGTATATATGTACATATAATACATATAATATATTTATATAGAATAATGGAAATTAGTCAATAGGTGAAGTTTATGTACTGTATATGTAAATTTGTTTCTCAATTGAGAGAAACGTGTATGTTTTTTAAACATTTTTTCTTTTTTAACAATAAAGTTTAATTAAAAAAAAAACCCAACAGAGGGCATAAAACCAAGGCACTCTCAGCATCTCGGCCCTTTTCTGCTCAGGAACTCAAGCCATGTGATCCTGTTCATCAATAAATCTTCTTTCCAAGCCAAAAAAAAAAAAAAAAGAAAGAAAGAAAGAAAGAAAGAAAGAAAGAAAGAAAGAAAAAAGAAAGAAACCTGAATTCCAGTCTACCCTTAGGCAGAAAGTCAACTAAATTCCTCTGGACCAGTCTCTGTCTCTCAGCTTTAAGAAAAAGGCAAAGTCAGAAGGCAAAGTACTTCTGAAAACGCTGCCAAGAAAATTACAGGGACTTGTCCATGAGGTCGACAGAAGTCAAGATTGGCTAAAAGGATTTCTTTTCTTTCTTTTTTAATCCTTTCAGTTATCAGGTGTAAGAACAGCAGTGCCGCATCTGAGGGGCACTTAGATATGCTTCTCAGGCATATCTGGTTCATGTCCCTGTAAGTATGCATGCATTTTCATATTAATGAACGCAATAATGAGGGGAAAATGCAGTGTTTGTCTCTGTAGAACAGGGTGTCAAACTCAAGGCCCGTGGGCTGGATACGGCCCATAGGGTGCTTGGATCTGGCCGCGGGACTGCCCTGAGAACAATGAAGGACCAGCACACAGTGCCTCTGCCAGCGAAAATGGAGCTTAGGAGGACCACACATGTCCCTCCCAAGCTCCATTTTTGCTGTCACAACATTCAGCCCTCCACAGATGCCCCGAAAACAGTGAAGTCAAGCTGGCCATGCTTACCCTGGCCATGCTCACCCCAGCCCCCTGACGTCAAACACAACCCTGATGGGGCCTTAATGAAATCGAGCTTGACACCCCTGCTGTAGAAGTTTGGTTAAACAAACTCCTTCCATTATTTAGGATGCAATCTGCAAACTGATGATGGGATTAATGTGATAGTATGTACACGCCTCAATGCAACAAGACTGAGGTGGAAAGAAACCAGTAGAATACGCTGCAATAGGAGCATACCAATTCACCTTAAATTAAGTGTAAAATGATCGTCCAACAAATAGTACTGTATGGTGGTTAGTGCTGGCCTACCACCAAAAGTGCTGAACACTTTACATACCATGGAGATGTGCATGCTTCATTGACTATTAAGCATTTCTCTCCTTAATGTCAGCAATGATAAGTCCGGCAGCACCAATAACAGAGAATATTTTTTTTGCGGGGGGGGCTACAGTAGTATGATCATATTCTATGAGCAACACCCCATTCCATCACTTGTACTATTTACAACTTTAACACTGGTGGCAAATGCCTGCATGGAAGACCAAAGCAAAGATAGCAGGGCAGAATTAACACTGATATATAAAAATCATTTTGTTTGACCAGCTCGCTGCTTTTCATTGCATAAAATGGTATTTGTTGATCTAAAAAACAGGCCATATATCTATGGCAGAGGTCTTCAAACTTAGCAGCTTTAAGACTTGTGGACTTCAACTACCAGAATTTTCCAGCCAGCTAAGCCCACAAGTCTTAAAGCTGCCAAGTTTGAAGACCTCTGATCTATGGGAAAGTGCTAGGATGATGATGAAGTTACACCATTGATCAAAAAATAAAAAAAATAAAAAATGAACATGGATGTAAATTCATAAAAGCATTCAGTATTTTAATGTCTTTAAAATAATTAAATACATGGAGAGTATTCACAATAACCAAACTTACATTTAACTATAGTTAACTACTTTCTGGAGGTTGGCCTCCACCATGCTGTGCATAGGCTAAATGTGGTTTAGAAAAATTGTCTTAAAATATTTAAAGTAATGTAGTTAATATTGCTATTTCTATCTTTAATCTATTTATTGTGTTGTTAGTATGGATGTAGTAATTGTACTGTATTATTTATATATGCACATACCTCAGACTACAATCCTTTTGTACATTTGCTGGAAAACAAATCCTATAGATCACAATAGATAAACACATAGACATAGATGTTATAAAAGGGAAGACTACAATGAGTTCACTTGTTTGTATGCAAACCTACTTAAGGTAAGAGTGCTAAAGACTCACATATAGAAACATAAAATTACTTTCTTGGTTGGCAGTCACATTCAATCAAATGTCAGTTATATTTTATTTTTCCTTAAAATAAGCTTACATTATTTTGGTAGTCATGGAAACCATTGATTCTTTGTAGATAAGCCTGTAGCATTGTGCTTCTTTTCTTTTCTCAAAAAATATCCTTGTCCCATCTCAAAAATTGGTTACTGACCAATATGAAAAGTATTTTTTTTTTTTAAAAAAAAAGACACTCCTATCAATTGCCCCAGACATTCCTAATTAATTAGACTACAGTTTGTATCCTTCTCAGTCAGCTACACTTTGCTGTGTTGGTGTTGAAAACTGAAATCCAGCACTTTTGGAAGATAAGTAGATGAAGAATATTGGATTAAAAAGACATAAACTCTATAGGTTTTTACCAGCCTTCCAGAGGAAACCAATCATTAAATATTCTAAAAATAAGAAATACAAAAGAAAAACAATATTCTTTAATTTGAATTTTTCAGGTTGAAAAGTAATTTACTGGGTAGAATATGAAGCATATTTTGAATTGGTGTTTGGACATAATGGAAGCAATGATGGCTTGTAGAGACAGAATGGCAAAGAGTGGTAGAGCAAATGGTATAAACCAGATTCCATTATATTTCTTTTTATATTATGTGTTTCATTTCTTGTGCTCATTCATTCCTTTTCTGTGTGTAGTCCTGCTTTTTCCAAAATAGGATAATGTTATGGGTATTTGGTGTACGTGATTCATACAGTTCAAATGGACAAAGGCAACAAATAGCAAGTTCCACTACTGTAGGTTAGACCAAGTATTAGTACTACTATCTTAATATGTCTATTCAGAAATACTGTAAGTCTCCCTGAGTTCAATTACGTTTACTTCCAAACAAGTTTTTAAGGACTGTAGCTCTCATGAATCAAGCTATGTGTAAAGCTGAAGTTCAAAACTTCATATGGTTGCTCCTAAATATAATGGTTCATTATGCAAAACAAGATTAAAAAAGCAGATTACCTTCGAAAATAGTTATTACTAAAAGCACAGATTCTCCTTAACATTTTGTTGCAATATATGGTTGCAATATTACAAAGGAATACTTTTTAAAATATAGCCTAGAAGAAGAGATATTCCCTTATACAGGTTGACATGCAAAAGTCATACTCTTTGTCAGATCCCAGCTTTTGCTCATGGAGATCACTGCTGCAGAGAGATTTCTACTTTGTATAAGTGAATAGAAAGCTGCTACTAGCAATTCTTCTGTTGATGGTAATAGATCCAAAGATCCAAAAGGGAATCTATCTTCTACCATTAGTGGCATAACCAATTTTCCAACAGCAATTTCCCAGATTTCTTACATCTGTTAGGGAATGTGTCTTCTTCCTCCCCTATTCTTCTATCACTGTTACACTATTACAAGTACTGAAAAAAATGCCTGAAGTATCTGGTTCATTGCTAATTATTATGAGTATTGGAATTAAGTTATGGGAGCATAAAGGAAAAGACATCTAAATCTTCTGTTTCACTGTGTTTTTCCAAATCAGTGTTGTCCATCAAACTATGTATTGTCCCACAAAGTAAGAAGAGGCTGCAAGCATAGTCCCATTGGACAGGAAACCGATAATACAGCAATGGGACTCATCTGCAAAATTTGAGACTGGGTGGTCATATATTTGTAGCATAATTTGCAGCTTGTGCTTTAAATGACAGGTTCCTCTTGAAAGAATTCTAAAAATTATTTGAGGTCAAATTGATTGCAGCAGGATATTAACACAATAAAAAGATAAATTCCCTAAGAAAATGGCAATTATGAAGATTTCAGTGATCAAAGGCTAACAAGTTGAAGTCACAAGAGTGGAAGGATAGTCATACCAAGATCTATCTTAATGAGCATTTTGTTTCTCACAGTGTCTAACCAGATATCTCTGAGGTGCTTGTGAGCAGGAAGTAAAGACATAACTCTCTCCTGCTGGTAACCTGCAGTTAGTATTTGGAAGCATGCTGTTCCCAATCTGGAGGTAACATTTAGTCTTCAAATATAATAGCCCTTAATAGACCTGCCTTCCATGAAGGTATTCAGTCCCTTTAAAAGGCATCCAGATTAACAACCATCACTACATTTTTCTGGCGGTGAATACCACAGGTTTGTTACATATAGTGTAAAAAATAGTGTTATCTCATATCTGAACAGGGAAAGGAAAGTTGGAAAAAGGACAAATTGAGGGTGGGGGAGGACATGCTGTTAAATTTTCTTGGCATCATTGGCAAAAATTATAGTAAAAAACTGCAGATAAAAGGTACTTAGGCTTTACATGCATATGAAATTACTTCTTCCAGCATTAGAGAGACAGGTTTTTTTTTTCAATTACAGGAACGTTCTTAGAGCCTGTTAGGAGCTTAAAACGTTCAGTGTGTAACTGATTAAGATCTTGTCAATTTCAGATAGCTGGAAGTGGAAGGGAGGGCGCTCGTCAACTAATTAAACTGACAGGCCAAAGTTTGTTCACTTCTGGTTAGCACATATTAGGGAAGCCCTACATCATGGTAAAAAGCTGTTGAGGAAGAGCTAGTCAAGATACTCAAAAAGTCAGACAAAAAATTGACTTTAAGGCTATGTTGGACATGGTAGTTTCTTGGTATCTGATAACCATAGCAAAAAGGTACTTTCTGTTATCAGTTCTCCTTTCAAATAATTTCACTGATCATCTATTGTCCTAAGACTTGAGAAGAGAGAGAGAAACTACTCCCTGAGCACTTTCTCCATGCTATACGTGACTTTATAGACCTCAGTTGTCTTCTTGTGTGCAAAAGAACTTTAAGCAGCGTAGCTGTTTCTCATCTGGAAAGGTTTGAAATTTCTGACCATGAAGAAAAAAAAAATTAAAATAGATTGAGTGTAATATTATGAATTGCTTCAATACATTTACCATGAATACAGTGATTTAAATTGGAGGTAGTCCTCGACTTAAAACCATTTTGTTTAGTGACTATACATCAGCTACACTATGTATTCATCTGTAAGTTATTGAAGATATTTAAGTCCTGCATAATAGATATTGTTCAAATTATTCTTGCTATTGTCCTAAAGATAAAGGCTATTTCACTTTAGGTCAAATAGCCATGTTGGGAGTTGACTTACTTAACAGTTGTAAGTCAAGGACTCAAGGTAGTCATTAACTTACAACTGTTTGTTTAGTGATCATTCAAAGTTACAATGGCACTGAAAAAGGTAACTTATTACCATTTCTCACACTTACTACTGCTGCAGTATTCCCATGGTCACATGATCAAAATTTGGATGCTTGGCAACTGGCATGTATTTATGACAGTTGCAGTGAACCTGGATCATGTGATCATCTTTTGAATGCTTTGACAAGCAAAGTCAGTGGGGAAGCAAGATTCACTTAACAACTATACTACTGAATTAACAACTGCAGTGATTCAGTTAACGGCTGTGGCAAGGAAGGTTATAAAATGGGGCAAAACTCATGTAGCATCTGTCTTGCTTAGCAGTGGACATTTTGAGCCTAACTGTGGTCATAAGTCAAGGACTACCTGATGGTATTTAACATGTATATATTTACAATTCATACATAATATCTCCTAGAGTTTAGAGTAGTTTACAAAGAATTAAGTATTTCATTAAAAGGCATTTAATTTTATGCAACATTTTAAGGACCTTTTTGTGTTAAATTTAGATCCTTTTTTCTCTCCCCAAAATGGAAGATTGAAATATTTATCAAAAATGGGGGGAAAAATAGAAAACCAAATTAATAAAAATAATTATGAAATCTGGAGTGTTACAAATACATAACACATATGCTGGGAATATAATATATACATTTCTTAATCAATGCAATGCAGCTTATATGTTCCCAACAGTGACCTACTATAAAGTTTACTAGGTCATGTCATATAAAGCCTATGATTTATTTGTGCTATCATTTAACATTTACTTGTTACATTTCAGTCATGCCCATCTCCAAGGACTCTATGTTTACAAAGAATAAAATCCCTTTAGCCCTTGAGTATTATAGTAAAGTCAAGCATACATTGTAATGCATGGCAGAATTAATTTTGAGCACGGATTTGCTGTCTTTCAAGGAATTTTGTTTATTTTTAGGGTTGTGAGTTATATTTTCTGGCCACTGGCAGTTCACTTAAAATGCATGTCTCTCTCCAGCCTTAAGCACTGAACAAAACATAAACAAAACATAATTCAGGCTCAGAAGGTAAAAAAAAAATAATACCCAAAAGCATGGGGGTGTGGAGTAAATGAAGTCACAACAGGGAAGTAGTGGAAGCTCAAAAAGATGAGCCTAGATTGTTTCTAGAAAATAGTTATTTCTTTTAAAGAAAAAAAAAATTAAATCCTCCCTACTTGCAAGGAGAGTGTTGAGATCTTTTAAGGTATCTTATCAAACCACCTCATTATAATGGTTGAACTTTAGAAAACTCTCAAGCGTCCAACTGCTTTTGCTGATGAGATTAGTATTTATTTGGTATTACTGGTGATATTGCAATTCTTAAATAATTAACCTGCATCCAATATGTGTGGAATTGCCTCCGTAAGCTCACTGTCCATGACTGCTTGCCGTTTAATTAGTGGAATAAATAATTTACACCCCAAAAGTGTGCACTAGATAGTACCTATAAACCTGATAGCACTTGTTCATTATTTGAAGAAAATTGAATGGAGAACACAATTCCCTCAGTACAAGCTACCCTGCAGAGTAAGAGGTATGTTAGCACTATTGAATCCTGTAGGGAGGAGATGAGATTCCCAGAAGTGTTCGGTTTGCAGCATTTGTCCCCCTCCATTTTGATTCGTGTTAAAGATTTGTTTAAAATATTTGACATGAAGCTAAAAAATATACTTTTCTTTTTTTATATCCAGAGATGATAGATCAGACAGACCAATATAGTTATTGGTAACATAGATAAGACATTGGCAGTGATATGAAGTTCAACCTTTTCTTCCTTACTTTGCTCATTATTAGAAGAATGAAAAATAAACAGATAAGCAACAATCAGCCTACTAAGAACACCATTTGGAATCAGTTTATAAATCCTGAACTCTTCTTTCAATGATAATATTTATGATACAGAAAGAGAATGTGTTTTCTTATGGAGTTAATATTGTGCTCTAATGACAAAAAAGAAGAAGGTATATTTTAAAGAAGTGATCATTCCTTGCATTGGCAGAATTTCACTATGTGGGACATTTCCAACAGGCAACTACAATAGAACATTTAACATCTTATTTACTTGCTTCCTGATTTTCCCCACCCAAAAGAAAGTTCAAGTCCCTTCCCCTGCACCCACATGTCCATCACATGGTCCAATCAATGCACCATCCCAACTGGAGATGCCTCCCAGTCACACCACTCCAGATGCAGGCAGAATGTCCTTGGCTCCCAGAGAAAAGAATGTTATTATGGCTAGATATCTCCACAACTCCATGCAATGGAGTTTCCCACAGCACTAAGTGTGGCAGCCCTGAAGATCCAAAGACAGTAGGAGACAAAAGGGAGGAGGGGTATAGAAAGAAGAGTTTTCACACCTGCAAGACAGGAATTCATTGTCATCTTCATACTAACCACTATAATTTGGAACATGGCAATTCAAGACAATAGACTTAAATAATTTTTCCTAATTCTAGCACTAAATTGCTAATAATTGGAGGTAGATAAATCTGGGTTTATTGGATATAGTCTAGCTGGACAAAGTGTGGTGAAAATATTATACATGTCTGGCAGAATTACAAAATTCTTTGTTTACAGCTAGTTGCTAATAAGTGACATCTGATGTGTTTTGAGAAAGCTTTGAATATAAATATGTTTTTTATTATTAATATTTTAAGTCAGAATTCCTTAATGCTGGATTGATGCAATCATTCTCCAAACATTAATTATTGAAGTCTGTAGAGCTTGGGTTCTTGTTTAATGTCTCCTGTGAAATTTACTATGTATTAAAACCAACAACTCACTGCAACCATTAATCTATCTGTTTATCAACAACTGCATGGAAATCCTCTTCTTCACACACAGGTACATATTCAACAACAACAGCTACAATGAAAACAACTTCAACCCAAATACCTTATACTTCTGGTAGCAAAAGTATATCTGCAACATTTTACCATATATGGAGCTGATATTATCTAGCAACAGGTTGTTCTATTTCAAAAGAAAGCTTTAGCTAAGTGTGGGACATTTTATCAATCCATAATGGAAATATCTGTCACTCTTTGAATGTCATCATATGGTTGGTGGCCAACAGATAATGGACTGCTCAGAGTCAAGGTGACTGGCTTTGAATGCAGACAAAACCAAAAATTATAGACCTGTCATTCTATGGGCAGGCCACAATTAGCTGTATATGCAACTTGGAATTTTTATTTTGCCAGTTGAATAATCACTGGCTGCAATTTTCTCAATTTAGTAACATTTTAAAGCTTTTTTTTTTTCTTAAAAGGGGATTCAAATAAAAATTCAGGGCACTCAGTAGTTCAAAACAATCCACTCCCTAGAATGTGTACAAACAAATGCATCTCCTAAAATTTTATAAGCAACCTATTTTATATTAGTCCTCTGTGATTACATTAACATTTGAATGTGCATGAAGGATTGTTGCTACAAGAAAATAAATCATTTCTGCTATGTAGGATGAAAGCCAGTTTAATCCCTAATAATTAATCAGACCCAAATTTACTTTACTATCAGTACACTATGGAGAGTAGCCATGAATTTTAGATATTCCATCTTCCTCAGTAACAAGGATCATGGGACAAAAATGCTTACAATAGGAATCTTAACTATGCGTTGTAGTCACATGAAGGTGAACTGGATACTGCTTTCTCCTCTTTCTTGTCTCTAGCAAGCTTTTGGGCAGTCAATTCAAACTGAAAGTAATCTTTTTCTCAGGTGCAAATCATACAAGCTCCTCTTAACAAGATTTATTGAATTGTAAGGGATAGAGTTACAAGGATTTCAGGAATTATTACAAAGGCTATCAGAATTATTTCTCACTAGTACTGTTTTATCTCCTTAAACTTAAGGGCAGAGGTTTTGTAATTTCTTTCTAACTCCTTGATGAACAGTTGAAGAGGCAAGTCTCTTTATTGATAAGAAATAGCTTGCAGATATATATCTCCAGAATCCTTATGAGCCTAAGACCCAAACCTTGAAGTCTTTAACTAGGACCTATTGTCAGCCACACAATAGAAAGCTGAAACTTTGCTGAGGAAAAATTGTTCTGTTTGCTTCATTGATTTCAACTCTACCTTTTATTCAAGTTCAAGGTGTCATACAGTACATAATACTTCCTCCTCCTATTTTTCCTCACATCAAGAACCCATTGAGGCAGGTTGTTGCACTTATTCTTGTCTATCACTGTGGTAGAATGCTGAGCAGGCTGGATGACAGATTTCTCAGGGAAATTACACAAGCACAACAGGCTGGTGTTCTAAAGAAAAGAGCTATCTGGAGCTGTGCAGACCAGGAGCATCTCCAGTAATAGCCACTGCCATCAAAATGGTGGACCTGACCAAGTAAGAGAAACCCTGCTTCTTTTTACACATGTACTGCATGTTGTACACATATATAATGTGTTAAAAATGGGCAAAGCTTTGGTCATCCACTTATGCCTGCCATTTTGAAGCCCATGACAATCTTGATGATGCCCTAGTAAAGCATGACTAGAACCAATTATATAGATACAATAGATCCAGCTAGAACTCTTCTTTATTATGTCCAGGACTCTGTAAAATTAGGGCTTTTGCATTGAACAAATTTGTCCATTAATTGCTTTGCAGCTTTAATAATTTTCCCAAATAACTTGTTAGGGAGAGAAGGTTATCTCAGTAAAGAGAGATTGAAATCTCCTAATGTATTTCAGAATTTAGTTTATAGTTTATAGTTAGTTTATTTGATTTGTATACCGCCCTACTCCCGAAGGACTCAGGGTGGTGAACAGCCAAACAATAAAATACATAGATACAAAAAATTTAAAAAACAGATAAAATCAAATTAAATCATTTTGGCCAAAACACCCCAATAATTTAAAAACATATTAAAATTTACATATTTAAAAAAGGGAAGAGATTAGGCCAAGCCCGCCTGATGGAATAAAAAGGTCTTCACAGCGCGGCAGAAGGTGCGCAGATCCGGGATCCTCCGTATCTCCGGGGGGAGCTCATTCCAGATGGTAGGTGCCCCCACAGAGAAGGCTCTCCCCCTAGGGGCTGCCAGTCAATACTGTTTGGCTGACGGCACCCGGAGGAGTCCCTCTCTATGAGAGCGTACTGGCCGGTGGGAGGCTATTGGTGGTAATAGGCGGTCCCGTAGATAACCAGGTCCTAAGCCATGGAGCGCTTTAAAGGTGGTAACCAAAACCTTGAAGCGCACCCGGAAGACCACTGGGAGCCAATGCAGCTCGCGCAGAAGAGGTGTTACATGGGAGTGCCATGTCGTTCCCATTACCACCCACGCAGCCGCACTCTGCGCCAGTTGGAGCCTCCGGGTGCTCCTCAAGGGGAGCCCCATGTAGAGAGCATTGCAATAGTCCAGGCGGGAGGTGACGAGGGCATGAGTGACCTTGCGTAACGAGTCCCGATCCAGAAAGGGACGCAACTTTACTCTAAAATCTAAATCTTTTTAGAGTAAACTCTAAAGTTTACTCTAAAATCCTGTACCAAAATAGAATAAATATGTCCCATACTTATCAATGTACTGAGACACTTCCTTATTTATTTTTTTTACCAGGCACTTTATTCAAGCTAAATATTTGTCTGCTTGCTAGATCTCTCTTTAAAAAAAAAAAAGTAGGGGGAGGGGTTAGTTCTGGCATGCTGCAAAGCATTTTTATTTTCATGAATATGCTGGATCCTTTCTCTGAAAATAAAAATAAGTGCTTGCAGTCAGGGTGAATGGGATTATTTTGAAAGAACTAAAGAGGGAGAGGGGTTAGATGGTGAATGGATGATTTGTGATTGACCACACCCTCATATCACATTGAAACTGGGCAAGCTTTCTATGGCAACCATTTTGTGAGAGCACTTAGGACATAGTGCCAAGATTCCTGATGTGCCACAAACTCCAAAAGATCTAATTCCTTGGTCTAAGTGCACTAACAGCTTTATGATGCTCACTAGCTTTTATTTACCAACAGTGCAAATTAAACAGATAAGCACATTCCCATTTTGAAATACGCTATTTCACTCAGATCCACTTCATGCTAGTTTTCAGCTTTTCTTATTGCCCAGACGTTAGCTCTTTTTGCCAGAACTCAGCTGAAATGACCATTAAAACCATAAATCTTGTTTACTTGTTAGGTCTACTAAAGTTTAAAGCCATACTGAATTTGAGCCACGGTTTAGAAAGCGACATAAAATCTACTCCACTTAATATAATTTTGGCTTGCAATATAAGGGACAAAAAGGGTCTTCCATACCATAACAATAAGTAATTCTATTCTGCCCTAAGAGTCCTTGAGTTCTACAGCTGCTGTTCACTAACATTATTTTTATTACAACACAATTTCAGTTAGGTGAGTGAGGCATGGAGGTGAAGGGCATTTTCCTAACATCCTGATAGTGATGGAAAAGCATAGGCAGACACTGTGAATCACATCAATGTGATTATATGGAGGGTGTGATCAGTCACAAACCATCAATTTACCATCCGCCTCCATCACTGCCTCTACCAACACCACCTTTAGTCCTCCAGGATAACTCCAGCTGGTCTGACTTTTTCATTCATGGGCTGCAACCTCTTACTGTTTTTTATTTTCAATGTTCATGCAGTCTCTGTGGTGCCCAGTGACATTATTGGAAATAAAAACAAAGCTTTGTAATGTGCAATGTGTCTCTCCCCTTTAAAAAATAATTTAGTAAGCAGCCAAAAGTTACAGTGAGTGGAGTGCCTAGTGAAAAACAAAAAAACTGTGTGTACATTAAGGATTATGTGAACTACATTAGGATAGATGGATGGATGGAAGGAGGGATGGATGGATGGATGGATGGATGCATAGATGGATGGACACACACAAATATACAGTGTATTTCTCCTCTCATTCCTGCAATGGCATCTGTACATATGCTTGTTGTTGTTTTTTGAGTAGCCAGGAAAAAATGAGCACCAGTCTTGTGCATTTTTAATAATTGTGAGAATTACAATTATTTGGACAACAAACTATAGCTAATAACATTGTGCTCTATTGTGCTGTCAAGTCACGCAAACCCCTGTAATCTGTCTTGTTAGTAACTGTAGATAGAAATGCATTGGAAGTTGGAATAACAATGTATTTGGTCCATCTGGGGGAAATGATTCTTTCTCCTTTTTCTTCTTTGAATATTCACGATTGAAATACTACCACTACTACCTCTTACGGCAATAATTCCGAATTATTGGATATTTATCCTTCGGTTGGGTAGGTAATATATATAGAAAAACTATGTTTCTGACTTTAAATGTTATAAGAAGAATGATTGGCTGTGCTATTATCAGGCAGCCATAAAAGTAGACAGGAAGCCTGGGAGCTCCTGCTCCTGCTATTTGATGGTTGATCTCCTGAAGAGGAATTGTGTGTGATTGAAGAGAACTGTAAGCAAACTATGTTTTGTGTTGGAGAGTGATTATTCGAAGATGTGTTATCATTGTTTTGAGAAACCAAGTTTGTTTTTTCACTAAGAGTAAAGAATGTTTTTTTTTTTTTTCACCGTTCAGAGTCTGTGAGTATCTGTGTGTTTAACCAGCAACGTATCTCTTTGCTGTCCGGTCTGTTGCCTACTATGCAGAGGGCAGTTTTACCCTCAACAACTGTTGTGATCAAAAAGTAACTTTGTGATCAATCCTCACATTTATGACCTTCACAGATCTGTAAAACAAAGGAAAGCTGCAGTAATATTATAAACACAGTTGTGGTTTCACTTACTGATTGCTTCATTTAACAACCAAATTGTCAGTCCGAAGTCTGGTTGCTATACCTGTATCATGATATTTCTACATATGAAGCAATGTCAACCAAAATGTGCCAAATCCATCTTTGGGTACCAAATCAATGGTACATCATGATTTAGCATTGCATTTTATCAGTTTCCCCTCTTTACCTTTAGAAACATTTTTAATGATTTTGGAATTTCTCACAAATGCCTTTCTTGTGCATGACATTGAACACTGCTCCTAACTACTCCTTTTCCTTCCCATTCTCCTTTAGCTCTTTTGCATGTCTTGATGAACTCTTTGACCAGCAATGTCATATTTTAATAATTGTATTGCTTTGTAAGGTACATTTTAGATAGGTTGCTGGCATTTGAGAACCAGCTATAGATCCTGACTTCGATACATACATATCAAATAAGGGTTTAGTTTGCTGATTCAGTATTCAAGAAATTACAGCAATATTTCTCTACTCACCAAACCTGCTTTCATCATCTAAAGGAGACTATTTAGAGATCCATATTACAGCGCTGCAGTTTATATTCCTGATCTGTTAGTCCTTAAGTTTTCAAACTGAAGTTTCTTCTGACTCCAGCATTTTGGAATTCATTTCATCTTTCATCAATTATTATCTTTATTTAAATATTGCTTGATGTTTTCAGGCTTTGGTATTGATGTTTAATGTTTAATGCAGGCCAGCATCTTGATTATAAATGTCAATGTCCTTTAATTGCATAGGGGTTAGTCTGCATTATGTATATCAGGGCCCCCCAACTCTTGGTCCGCAGCCCAGTACTAGGCCTCAACCCATTGGGAACCCAACCACACAAGCAGCAGGTGAGCACATGAAGCTGCATTTGTGCAAATGGGGCCTGTGCATGTGAAACCATCCCCTCTCCCCTTCCCCTGCCACCACCACCACCACCACCAGTCTGCAGAACTAGAAAGGTTGGGGACCACTGATATAGACCATTTTTCACAAATAGAAATAATCTAATATGCCAAGCCAGTAAAACAAAAATTAATAAATTTTTCTCAGTGGTATTTCTTAAACTATGAAATTCTCTTCCAATTGCCTTGTGCCTTCTGTCTTCTGTAATTAGCATCCATGAACAGCTTCTCATGGTAATTATTCTTAGCCTTCCCTCTTGATGGCACATCATTTTGTGAGGCATATCTCTAAAACTCAACATGTTTTAAGTAAATGAATTAAATAGCCAAGCAATATCTTAGCACACTGAGAGTTAATTCTAGCAACTTTACTATATTACTCAACAATACAAGTAATTTACCAATGTGCCACAGTAAATTTTACTGTCTTCATGTTGTCATCCCAGACTTCCTATTCCTGGTTGTACCGTTAGTACCACACATCTACAAAAATAAAAAGATGCAGCTGCTGTCTAGTATTGTATCACTCTCCAATCTTCCCAAATGTGTGAAAAGTGCAAGTAGGGGGGAAGAGAAAGAATATGACTATATTTCAATTGAAGGTTCATACACTGCTTTTCTATCCAGCTTCTCATTCCACAGTGAAAGTGTAAATACATATACCTAAGGAGCACAACTACAATTTCAAAATAGTATTATACTTGCATTTTTCACTTAATATACAGTAATGCCCCCGCCCCAAAAAAAGATGATTCAGGAAGGGGGAGGAGGGAGGCATGAATTCTAAGTGCATCACTGTGTATTTATTATCCAGTTTTGCACATAGTTCATCTCATGTTGAGATCACAAGCTGATGATAATGCAATATTCAGAATTCAGTGCTTCTGTACACAGCTTGGCCTTCCAACAGAATAAATAATTGAGCCATTTGTAAGATGCGAATGCATGCCGACATGTGTTCTTGTTGATAAAAACCCTACCTCATAAAAAAAAGGAACAGATTATGCAAATGCATTCTTAAGAAGCAACTTTTATTTCCTTTCCCCCATCTTTTTTAGGAATTGACTCAAACTAAACCATAAACTGTAGTTAACAATTCACAATAGCTGGCTTCATGTATATTAAGTCAACCAAGCCAAACCAAGCAAACCACACTAAAATGTACTGTAGTATAAAGTTGTATACCGAGACACAAAAAGAAAAATATTAATAATCCAGCCTTTATGTTTAATGGGACAGTAGCAATGCACTTCAGAATTACATTTGTTTCTTAGGGAATATGGAGTACATTATAAAAGGCTATAAATCAGCCCTTACATTTAGGAAATTCATTTTTACTCAGACTTGGTAAAGTAATGAAAATCTGTTTTCCTTCATTTTGCTGTGCATTTTGCAGGAAGTAAGGTTTGCTGTGGTTGTTGTTTCTTTTGTCTAAAAAACTATCATATTGACCACAGTTTAAATGACACAGTAATCCTGTTCACACACATATCATCTTTTGTCATAATGGTTGGATTCACACATTGCACTAAGTTGGTTTGGCTTTGGCTTGATGTGCTGAATAGATCCAGTCCATGTAATCCCTAATTCAGGATTTATGTGCAAACCTAGCTATTAAGTGGAGCTATGAAGATCATGTTGAATGTTCATCTGGACATTTGTCTAAATATCAGTATGATCCCTACTTTCTTAATAAGGTGTTCAATCTATTAGGACAAAGTTGGCCGGGTCTACTTCCAGCACCAGACATATATTAAACATGAAAAGGCATTTGTATATTTTTTTCATAATACTACCAGGGTCAAGAACAGAAAAAATTATTGGCTGATAGGGAGAAGAGTACCTAAATGATCCATAATCTGTTAGTTGGCCTAACCTAACTAACATTTTATATAATAATATACAAGCTTCAGAATTCTAAAGGACATTTTATGAGACTATGGATAAAAATGTAGTTGAACGGGTAAGGGAGAAAAAGGGAGAAGGTATTATGTCTGCACCAATTTCAGAGTGTGAGAGAAGTCTTGAGACATGTAAATTGGCACCTGTCAGATACAAAATCACAATAAGGTTGCACCAAGAATTTGATCAAAGCTTGTGGGGAAAAAAGCAAACCAATAACTGTTAGTCTTCCATGTCTGGAAATACAAAATCCATCTCAAAGAAATTGTTTTTACCATACCAAGATACCCCTCCCCAATTCCCACCCCTTGATAGGAGAAAAAAATTAAGTGATCAACTAGAACAGATAGTTTAGTATGTATAGTTAGATCATGTGGTCAAAGCAATGTCATGCCATGATTAACACATTAACACATGGAGGTATGCAGCCACAATACTCAGTGAGAGCATCCCATTGAAATATGGGTTAAGCAAAATGTTTAATATATAATAAAATAAAATAAAAGATAGAAATCTTTGTCAAAGCTGTCACATAATTACATCTTCAATGATATTTTTTGCTGGTGTTTGGATGCTTTAGTAAGAGTTCCCGACTTTCAACATTACAACAAAACTAAACAATGAGCATTCCTCTTTATTTCCTCAGTATAGTGTTATTGAAAGAAAGCAACACAGCATTTTTTAAAGCTCTCAGAAACAATAGACTGTATATCAAAATGCCTATGTGTAAGGTAATCCTGGCACATTCAAATTTTAAATTAGAAGCATAATTGACATTAATTATTATATATGATATTTTTTTAATTTCCATATTCCTGAAAATTGGAGGTTTCACAAAAAAAAAATTTATAAGAAAAGAACTTATATTTCCTCATATTTTACCCAGATTCCCAGATACATTAATTCTCTGATTATGTTCCCAGAGCAGATATGTGTGCATCCTAATCATTCCAAGTTTTCATTAGTTTTGCCATATTGTGTTTTTCTCCTGCGTTGCCACACTTGAAATGCAACCTCGAGCTATGCATGCTGACAGAGTCTATTAGCATGAATGCTGTTCCCTTATCTTGGACTCTCCGTCTTTCTTTTCCTCCTCCCCCTCCCCACTTTTCTTTTCTGATGGTTCACTGACATAGTTGACAAGGCTGACACCGCCAATCAGCTTCTACTCAGCAAGGTCACTGTTCAGACTTGACTCATGATTGGCTGCTGTGCTTCAGTGTGTTATTACTGTCTGAATTGATCGGAGGCAGGGGTGGTCTCCAATCAAACAGAGAAAAGGTCCTGGAGAAGGTAATTAAATCCTGTCAGAGTCTATTATCGGTTCCAGGGCCGTGACTCTGGCATTGAATGCAGATGATCTGAAGCTCTATTCTTGTAGAAATTCAAGAGGGCTTCTGGCACAGATCAGTTAGACATAAAGGAAACAGCAGGCTTTTTGCAAACAATGCAGGTTTTATTATAACCTTTCTACGCAGCCTTTCACCCCCTCATTCTCCTTCCTTCTTATTCTGGCTATCCCTGAATGCATTTTCCCCTTTTTTCTTCACATTCTAATTACGTTCCTGACAGGGTTTTCTTACCAGAATATACATTTGTCTAAATTACAGAAGACAGTGCCTTTCTCAAAATATTAGCCCCAGCAATCGCCCTTCCTGAAGTCAGAATGGCCCTGAGCTTTCCTTGCTGTTGTTTCTGTTTTGGATGTTGTGAAGTCTCAAAGGAAGACCAACCAATAATTTTGTAGGCTGCGGCTTTCCAGAGAAAAAAAGCCCCACTGAAATCAAATGTATGCAGACCGTTAATGCAACCCAAAGAACAGAATTGTATTTTTATTCTGTCCTCATTTTTTTTTTTTGAACTAACAAGTAGAAGATCAAGATCAACTTCAAACCTGAGTTTGCAGTACTGAATGCAACGTAGTAAGGTTTATGAAATAAACATGCTTCAGATTGTTCTATCACAGGTGGGATTAAAAACAAGAATGAGATATACTTGTTTTATCCTTTTTGATAAAGCAGTGTGTCTATTCGTTTTTGCTGGTAATAATGAAATTGTTCCATCAAAGATCATTGTTTTACATTTGACATTGGCACTGATTATAATAAATATTTCCAACGGGATAGCCATGTTCATCTATTTCAATAAAAGCATAAAACAAATATTCGTGGCATCTTTAAAGATGTCACCTTTACTATGTCCCAAACCTTTATACATTACTGATTTTAAACATATTTTCTCAGTGGTGGGCATTAATCCATCAGAAAGTTACATGCTATACATTCATTAAAATCAATTTGGTTAACTGTCATGATTTTGATTATGTGCCATCAAGTCATTGTTGACACTTAGAAACTACATAGATATTCTCCATAACAATCCATGGCTGACCTGGTCTTCCGATGATACACTCAACAATAGAAGTCACCTTTCTACTGGTCATCCTCTTCTCTTTCCTTCCATTTTTCCCAGCATTAAAGTCTTCTCCAGAGAGCCATGTCTTTGCAGAATGTGTCCTAAGTTGGATCATTTGAGTCTGGTCATATGTACTTAAAATGAGAACTCCGGGTTGATTTTTTTGATGATCTATTTGTTTTCTTGTCTTTCCACAGTATTCTCAGGAGTCTTCTCCAACACTAAAGTTGAAAAGTTTCTTTCTATCCTTCTTCAACATCCAACTTTTGCTTTCATAGATTTAGCTGTCATGACACATACAATTTAAGAAAACTTTTTACATGTTGCACAGATAAAAGTGAGAGCCTTGTATTATATTAATACACTTATTTGTTTTAAAGCTATCTAAAGCTATCTAAACTATTCATTAGAATGCCAAATCTGTGTAGTAGTTAAGGTATCAGGCACTATACCTAGACTATAACTAGACTGTGAGTTTTAGTCCTGCCTTAACCACAAAGCTATTTGGGTGACCTTGGGTCATTAACACTTTCTCAGACCTAGGAAGTAAGCCAGGGCAGTCTAACTCCCGGCCCGTGGAACGGATGTGTCACCTGCTGGCCACGCCCAAACCCATTTTAGCGAAGGGGGCCATTTAATATGAATAAATATTTTTGGAATCTTTGGGTTTGTGGTTATGAAAAGGAAGGAACAAATTGTTAAATTTAGTTGTGTGATCTCTAGACTTTGCTAAACTGTGTTAATAACAGAATTGGGGCAGTAACCGCTTTCTACCCAACCTCATCCCAAATTAACCCCATTACTCCAGCTACTCCATACATCTGATGAAGTCAGCTGCAGCTCATGAAAGCTTATATCATTTAATAAAATTTCTTAGTCTGAAAAGGTACTACCAGAATTCTGATTTTTTTGGCTATTATAAACTAACACAGCTCCCTTCCTACATTATTTCAATAAGAGAGGAAACTTTTTTTTACTGTCAGCAAAGGAGAGGATAACATGTCCTTTAGTTGATCATGTGCTGTAAATGAAGGGAGATTTGAGATCTTCTAAAACTCAATGTTATAGATGCTAGTGGTGTGAAGCACTCATTTTAGAGGCAAGCTGAGTGCATGTGTAAATAAAATTCCATCTAAAAACTTCAACACACACACACACACACACACACACACACACAGCCAAAATTGTGGAAACCTTTTGGGAAAAGTGTATTTTCTAAAACTAACTAATAACACCACTTTTTTTGGAGTAGTACCATAACATTATATATCAATGGAAAGATAATTTAATCAAGGATGCAATGCAGTAACTTTTATGAAGGATTTGCTATTAGAATAGCAGTTACAGTGCAAAGAAGAAAAGTGAAACACGTAGAAAAAATGAGATATACAAAAATTATCACGTCAATTAATACTTAGTTGGGTAACCTTTAGCATGAATTATGACCTTACAACGTCTTCCCATGGAGTGAATGAAGTCTTTTAGTTCTGCAGATGTTATAATGTGAAATCAAGATTGAATGATTGCTTCTATTAACTGGGTTTTATTGCTGCCTTGCTTCTGGCTAACAACTTTCTTTAGTCGACTCCATAGATTTTCAATTGAGTTAAAGTCTGGGCTATTCCTAGGCCATTCCAGCAGTGGAATATGATGATCCTGAAACTCCCCAAAAAGTGGTGTTATATATCTATATCTATATCTATATCTATATCTATATCTATATCTATATCTATATCTATATCTATATCTATATCTATATCTATCTATCTATCTATCTATCTATCTATCTATCTATCTATCTATAGTGTGTGTGTGTGTGTGTGTGTGATTTATTGCATTCTCTTTTTTTCTGAGTAGAACTAAGGGGTTTCAGCCTTGTAATCCAATATTCCTCTTTTGATATATGTAAAAATCACTGGGTAAAAGAATTCCAACATTAGTTATATATTGTGGGGAAGGGGGGGATCAAAGCGTTTCTTTATTTGCTGCATACCATTCTGTTAATAGTTTAGTCCATAAAATAGAATAAAATTTAAAATGAAAATGTTGAAACTAGTTATAATCAAAAGCCAGATATCTCTTTTATGTTTTATACATTAATGAAGGAAATAAGCAAAACATTGAATTTAATAAACTTAATAAACAAAAATTTAATTATGATTTTAAAACAAAACAGATTTTCCCCAACTTATATATTTCAGCAACCCAATCCCCACCCCCTTTATAGCTTTCACCTATCAAATTTCTTTTGACAGCTAAACAATGCTTCATTTCATTACAGTTCTCTTATCTGGAGTCAAAGCTTCATGACATTTTCAAAGAAAGGAAAATAAAGAATGATTTTCTGGCAGACAGGTATCATTTTTAAGAGATCTCTTGCAGATATGTTGGTAAACATTCAAGCTGTGTTTGAAGGTAATATCTAGTTCTGATTGTTTTGCCACAAGTCCCATTGCAACTTCTGCTTCATGACTCCTATTGTCCCATTTGGCAATAATAACAAAACAGAAACAGAAAAATGGTGAATTGAGGACTGTTTCACTAAAAGTAGAACCAACAGCCAGTTGAATGAAAATGCAGCAAGTAGACCAGACTGATGAGGACTTCAAATTACCCACAACTGCTCTAGAGCAGCAGACCCCAATCTTTATGGCTTGGTGGCCCGGAGTGGGAAGGGAATCGGTGGCCCCTCATGCAAGTTGAGCTGTGTGCACACATGTGTGTGCTGTGGCCTGGTTACAAATGGGCCATGGCCGAGTAGAGGACTGTGCCCTGGGGGTTGGGGATCTCTGCTCTAGACAGTTGTTCTTAACCAGGAGTCTGTTAGGCAGGAGACCCCAATACATTGGTCTCTGATGAGTTTAGAGCTCTGGAAGACAAGGGAACAATCTTTTGCTCAACATCTTTAAAAGGACACTGGGTTTGCGTACCTCCTTTCTTATCATTTTGGATATTGCTTGTTCCTAATCATCAGCTATTAGGAATATTTGGATCAACAAGTTTTATAGCAACAAGTGAATTTCCTTCAATTCTGAACAAAACCCTCTGTAGCATAGGACTAGACTAGGGGTCCTCAAACTTTTGGTTGATTTTTCTTTTTACTAGATTGTTTTTTAAGTTGTTTAGGAATCTAGTGGTCCACTTCAGGAAACTCAGTTTTGTAGCAATTTTTCTATCTCTGTCTCTCTCTGTCTCTCCCTCTCTCCCCCCCCCCCCGGGAGAAACCCCTGAACTGGTGCTGAGTGGTGGGAATCTGACATCCAGAGGCCGACGAGTGGTGCACTGAAGACCAGCTATTTTTAAACAGAAGTCAGGTGATATAGGCATCCAGAAAGTGCAAAAGAAGACGTCATTTTGGGGAAATAGATCCTTCTAGTCCCCTGTAATTTACCCAAAGTATTCTTTATATTAGCAGCAAATTTCAATCTTGCACATGTGTTTATACACAGTCCTTACGCATCTAGAGGTATCTGTCTGTAGAATTTTAAGTTCCGTGTACTATCATTCTTTTCACACCAGGTTTTCTCCTAAGCACCCCTCTACCTCAAATTCTATATGTCTACAGTAGCTTTTTCCTCCTGAAAATTTTTAAGCATTTTTCCCTTTAGCCATCAAGATAAATTTGATGAAGCCTGCTGAAGCAAGAAGTGGGAGAGAGATGTATGAGAGATAATAACATAGCCTGTTTTAGCTTTTACAAATAGATGAAGCAAGTAAAGTGGAATGGGATAAATTCACTCAAGGATAAGGAGGGGAAAACATATTGGAAATAAAATGGCTTTTAAAAAAGAGAGTGCAATGTGCTTTGCTGGGCAAAGGCTGTATTTAATGACATAGGGTCGACTCGTATTGTTATTTTCAGATTATAAATGGTTTCCTCCTGAATCTGAATCCATGGCACGTCTTAGCATTTTGACTCATATATGCAATAAAATTCCCCACTATTATCAAAATAAAACTGTTCTACTCTGTGACCACCCAAGGCATAGGTCGGTCACAACATTAGGTAATCTAATATAGCAAATCCTAAATTAACTATATAGACATCAGCCAGGAGTTCTTCTCAGCCCCAGCAACACTAGGTAACAGCAAGATACCTGCTGTCAAACAGAATAAGAAGCCTGCAAATGGCTCAAATAAGTTCTTGGGTGGCAAGAAGCAGAGAGGGGTTAGGCATCCAATATGATGCATGCTTTGGTGACGATCAGCACCATTCAGCATAGTACGCTATGCCAGATTCTAGTTTCTTATCTATTTTTCCTTTGACCAGATGTTTTCAAAATATTTGACATGTAACCAGTTAGTTAAAATCTTGGAACTGCTGATCATGAGGCAAAGCTCTAGGGATATGAAATTGTCCTTTTTTGCCCTTAGTTTCTCATAGAAACCCCTGAGGTTTTGTGGATAGTTTGAAAAGCCTGGCTTTAGCAAGGAAATGGTATTCTCTTGTGTCAACGGAGAAGGTAGGATGCATCAGGGCCTACTTCAAGGAAAAGGCTTCAGCACATTTGCCCATTTCATTTCAGAGATGTGGTCAAGTCAAGATGTAGTATGCATTTCCTGCTTCTTTCTCACATTGTATCAATGCAAATGACGGGGGAGTGTGTTGGTATCTGTTGCTGTAACCTCCAGAACGATCCACAATGCAAGACCCAAGCACTAATGGCAGCTGCTTCATCCTGAAATGCTAGATGTGACTCACTTAGCACAAGGGTGAAATCCAGCAGGTTCTGACGGGTTCTGGAAAACCAGTAACAGAAATTTTGAGTAGTTTGGAAAACCAACAAATACCACCTCTGGCTGGCCCCAGAGTGAGGTGGAAATGGAGATTGCAATATCCTTCCCCCAGGAGAGGGGAGGGAATGGGGATTTTGTAGTATCCTTCCCCTGCCACGCCCACCAAGCCACGCCCACCAAGCCACACCATGCCCACTAAGCCACACCCACAGAACTGGTAGTAAAAAAAATTGGATTTCATCACCGATTTAGCATATGAGGGGATTCTGGCCTTGAGCCACATGGTTGAATGCTGGCTGGATAGCAAAAGCAACAGCAATAGCACTTAGATTTATATACTGCTTTACAGTGTTTTACAGCCCTCTCTAAGCGGTTTACAGAGTCAGCCTATTGCCCCCAACAATCTGGGTCCTCATTTTATCCACCTTGGAAGGATGGAAGGCTGAGTCAACCTTGAGCCTGATGAGATTTGAACTGCCAAATTGCAGGCAGTTGGCAGGCAGCAAAAGTAGCCTGCATAACCACTGTGCCACCGTGGCTCATAAATTTAGCATGGTTAACCAGTTAAATATCAGCTATTGGCTTCACAGTCATGAAGTGAGGATCCAACATACAAAGGGAAGCTTGTCAAGTGCAGTTGGTTGGCATTAACTACATTGCTCATAAATTGCATCTATCCAGAGGGGGACAGCACCAAAATAATCCCAACTGAAACTAAGGTGCAAATCAGTGCATTTATTGACAAATACCATAAGATTACTGGTATTTTCATTGGAGAGTAAAGGCTAAGACACCTACTAATCAATACCAGGTCAAATTCTACCTACCCTGAAATCTCATTCCCTAGGATGTTCCTTCGGGGTAAAAAATAACTACTTGTTGTTCAAGCAGGTGCTTAAACATCAGATTGCCCTGGAACTATGAGTCATACCAGAGGCAGTTTCACTCTTTGTGATGAATTTAGTGCAGAGGGAGACATTCTAAAGTGATTCTTTTATTAGAAATGTTCCTGAGTGAATGCCAGGAGAGGAGTGTATACTGGCTGAAATACATTTATGGTTACCAACCTCTGATGCTCAATCATAAAGGGGATGATTGCCTACACTTACAATCTGTCCTGTAGAAGTAAATGTCAATCATAGAAGTGGTCTCAGGATACACACATGTAGGAAAACTAGGCTACAGAAAGCAAGATTGAATTGGGTAGTCTAGCAGACATTCTTCACATAGGATCAGCAGCTACTGCCAAAATTCCATTTCTGGCATAGATTCTCAGATGTGTCAATGTTAAATTGTGGGGCTGTGTGCTTGGCATATGATAGGAAGACGAGCAATGTTGTCTATGGCTCATCCAGCAGTGCAGAACACTCCTTTCTGTGCTACAGCAACAGGAATGGGTTTGCACTAGTTTTGAGCAACCAATGCCAAGATGTGTAGTACAGACCTTGCAGTGGTAGCTAGCAATACAGCTCTTGATCCCAAGCATGTATGTTCCAAGACTGCTGACACAGTGTTGTAAATTGCTAAAACCTAGTTGCTGAGTTGTGGATGAACTTTTCCTTAAGATGAACATCCTGTTGCTGGACTTCTCTGATATGCCACAGAAGGAATGCTGAAGACTAGTATTTTACTTCATTCTCCAGATCACTGGCAGCAATTTTCCCACTGTCTAGATACAGTAATATTTATTTATTTGTTTATTTACCCTGTTTCCCTGAAAAATAAGACATCCCCTGATAATAAGCCCAATCGGGCTTTTGAGCGCATGCACTAAAATAAGCCCCCCTGAAAATAACCTCCCCCCTTTGAAAATAAGCCCTCCCTGAAAACATTTAAATGTATGCGCAGCCAGTCCCCACCATTTCCTCTGGTTAGGGTTAGGGAGACAGAGCTGGAAATCAGGTAAGACGGCAAGAGGAGCCCCGTCTTGCTCCACATGTCCCAAAATAATGAGACCTCCCTGAAAATAAGGCCAAGCTCTTATTTCAGGGTTCAAAAAAATATAAGACAGGGTCTTATTTTCAGGGAAACGTATTTATTTATTTGTTATTTATTTATTTCTTAAAATTTGTATTGCCGCCTACTCGCACATGGCGACTCAATATTGAAGAGTGAATCCTATTCCTAAAATACCAGATCATCTAAATTATACTTGAAGTCATTTGTTCATTAAAGCAAATCATACAAGAATGTATGCGTACATAGTACTGTGTTTGTTCATAAATATGTGAAGCAAATACAAAAGTACATAATGGTTTAGATGGTTTGTTGCTTGAGTGTGTGGATGTACAGCATATAGGTACTCAATGGGTACTCTTGGTTGAAGTTCATGTCAACTTCCTCCTTCCATTCCTCTCCCTCTGTTTTCTTGATCTCCTCATTCAGCCAGGCAGAAACTGATTGTTTGTTTTTGGCAAAAAGAAAAGGGGGAAAAATACATCTGCAATGCAGATGAACTTTTAAAATATCGAGGTGGCAGGAAAACACCATGTTCCTGAATGTCTGCAAGGATAGATTTAGGCCTAGACAACATCGAATTAGAAGTGGATTATTTAAAACATTTTTTACTTGCCACTTAATGGACTGACAGGAATTAATGTAATATTTTCTGCCAGGATATCCTTCTGCCCTGGAGAATGTAATACATTTGAAAGGGTTATGGCTTATGTAAAAGAACAAAAACAAAGAGCCATCCTACTACTAATCTCTTTCCTCGTATTTCTTTCAATTATAATACCTATGTCCCTGGGGGAAATCATTTCTAAAGTCTCAGTTCAAGGAAGGCAAGAGCCAAGACATCTAATCAGAGAATTAAGCTGGAAAAAAATCTATAGAACCATTAGATGATAGTAGATAAGATGTTCAGTATCATTTTGCTGCCCTCTACTGATTATCTGGAGTTTTGCAGCAATCACTGGGTAACCAAGTCCAATGGGCATACACAAAGTCCAGGAAAGCAGTCCATGAGTCGAATAGGTCAGGATACATGGTATGAGCGCACAAGGCACTGAACTAGGCACATTGCTCCACCAATGCTCAGGTCCTCAGGGTCCTCAGGGCAGAATTAAGTAGGTGCTGCCAGTGCGGCTCTTCAGGAGAGGTGAGGTTGTCTAGCTGGCCGATGTTGTACCTGTCTCCTCTCTGCTCTACATGTCCTTGGATCAAGAGGAGGTGGGAACTCCACCTCCTCCTCATTGCTAATGAGTGGCAGCTGCTCTCAGTCCTTACCTGGAGCCTCTTGGCCAACTTGCTGCAGTTTGGTTTGCCTCATTCAGCCTCAGCCTATTGCTTGTCCAATCAACCAGCTGAAGCTACTCTGTAAAGCTAGCACTTTCCAAGCCCTGATCCAGGCCATCGCTTGGCTCCACTCTTTCCTCTGCCAACTCATCCTCATCTTACAAACTCCCATCCGAAGAGGAGTCCAGGAGAGGATCCATGGCATCTTTTATATTTCTTTTAAAGGAAGGGTCCCCAACCCCCATTACTGGTTCGCGGCCCATTGGGAACAGGTCACACAAGCAACGGGTGAGCACGTGAGCATGCAAAACTCCATTTGCACAAGTAGCGGGCATATGCATGGCACCATCTCCTCTCCCCAGTGGTGGGATTCAATTTTTTTTTACTACCAGTTCTGTGGCCATGGCTTGGTGGGCGTGGCTTGGTGGGCATGGCAGGGGAAAGATATGTAAAATCTCCATTCCCACCCCACTCCAGGGGAAGGATCCTTTAAAATCTCCATGTCCTCCCAATCAGCTGGGACTTGGGAGGCAGAGAATAGATGGGGGCGGGGCCAGTCAGAGGTGGTATTTACCGGTTCTCCAAACTACTCAAAATTTCTGTTACCGGTTCTCCAGAACTGATCAGAACTTGCTGAATACCACCTCTGCCTCTCCCCATTCATTGCTACCACCGCTGCTTCTGCGCCGACTTATGGTTGGTCCACAGAGCTGGAAAGGTTGGGGGCCACTGTTTTAAAGGATTTTTAAAATTTGGAAGAGAGATAGAATATCTCATCCTTCAAGTAGTTACAGCCTTGCCTTCTCATGTTAATTCTATTATAAAACCTCTGGTACTTTGTCTGTCTTGGGGAATGCTTACTCTTTGCCACCAGATCCAGACGGGTTGTAGCATTGTCATACATTCCTAGTATTCACTGCATTGCTCTGGACACTAACTCAGCTTGCTTACATTGCTATGCAGAAGCTGCACTATATGTTCTTTTTATCTCTTCCCTCAAAAACTGCTGCTTATGATCTGTCAGGGTTACCGCAGGCATTTTTCAGCACAGTGTCAGGTTTTCTGACGTTCACTTGCTGACATCCTGCTATTCCTTAGTAATGTTACCTTTCTGCAGATAGTGCCTTCTCTAAGCAGAGCCCGATTGAGAGAGAGGTAACAATGCCCACAGAGCTTGTGAGAGAGGGTCACAGACAGAAACTGTTTCTTTCAACTTCCTTCTCTCTGAAATATTCTCTTTATAGATGGTGAGATTTGCATTTTTGAGAATGAGCTCAATTTCACATTAGCAAACTGCAACTTCAGTGCATCTTCTTTCCAACCAATTTTTCAGTTTTTTACTCCCAAAATCCTGTTTTGTATTTTTATTTGAACCTTTAAAAATGCTGCTCTTTTACTACAGTGCTAAACAGAGGTGAAATGACGGCGGGTGGTTCAGAGGACCGGTAGCAATGGTGGCGCAAGGCTCCACCCACCCACCTGGTCGTCATTACTTCCTGGTTTTAACTAGGAAGTGACCTGCAGAGGGGTTTGCGCATGCACAGAGGGGCCAAGCATGCATGTGACACGTACGAGCAGCGATGCACTTCCGAACTGGTAGGGAAGGTAAGTAGATTTCACCCCTGCACTAAATTAATACATATTAAAGTGAGGGCCCATATCCAGTTCTGGCAGTTTTGGAAAGAGGGAGGGAGGGAGGGAGGGAGGGAGGGAGGGAAGGAAGGAAGGAAGGAAGGAAGGAAGGAAGGAAGGAAGGAGGAAGGAAGGAAGGAAGGAAGGAAGGAAGGAAGGAAGGAAGGAAGGAAGGAAGGAAGGAAGGAAGGAAGGAAATGCTCAGAATCAATATCCTAGGTCAGATTTGAGCCAGGGTTTGACAACATAGTCCAGCTTCTTCACTATAGCAGTATACTGGTTCATATTTTTATCTATGGCTTACTTGAGCTAAACTCAAAATTGTTATTAAAAAAACAATAAAACCACAAATGCCCCGCAATTTAGTTAGTCCTAAACACAAATTTAACTATGGTTTCTCAGCTACAAATAGAAATTCTTGCCTCAGCACCATTCAGTTGTCCCATCTAAATTCAGGACTTTGGTCCAAGAAGCATAAGGAATTTTTGAAGCTTATATTAAATTAAGCATCCTCGACTTACTCTCTAGTGTACCCATAATTCATTTTCATCTTCCATAATGAAATCTTCTATATTGTCTTTTCTCTTTTTAAATCAGAAGAACTGAATAAGGATAGATGTCGTGTATTTCTGTTTTTCTGTTTATGGCACATTAAACAGACCTTTGTAAAAAAAAAAAAAAGAATATCTCAGCTAGATTTTTTTGATATATTAATATTGCAATCCTATGCATATAGACGCAGACATAAGTGCCATTGAATTCACTGAAATCATTTTACTAATTTTTTAAAAATTAAACTTAATCCCAAAGCCTTTCCCATTGCATCTGATCCCGATACCATATTTTTCTCCCATGTTCATATCATTGCTGTTCTCATGTCCAACACTTGTGTATGGTCAGTTTTGGTCACCTTTGGCTGCATCAGTGTTAAAGTAGTATATTTCCCCTCTATAGAACTCTATTCAAACACATCCTTAAAATCTGTAAGTCCTGCTACACTTTGCCACTCATCATGTTAAGAGCTGGATCAGTGAACAGTAGTGAGTGGGGTCAGAGTACTTAAAATATTTGCTTTAATTGTTAAGGATGAAGAAGTGCAAATGATGTACTAGTGCAAGAATGAAATTATTGGATCACTACCATCTTCCACTATTGCCTCCTGAACAGAACACTATGGAATCTGGAAGACAATTGTTGTTGGCCAAATAAGAAAAAGCAATGGAGAGAAGAGAAATTCTAAAGAAGGGTGCTATTGATGATTTGGTTCCTTTTGATTCTAGTCATATGGGGGGGGAATACAAGCTGGATGGACACGACCTTGTAGATGACCCTCACTATATCAAAGACCTTGGAGTACTCATCTCTAATGATCTAAGTGCCAAAGCCCACTGTAACGATATTGCCAAAAAGACATTAAGAATTGTTAACCTAATCTTGCATAGCTTCTTGTCTGGTAACTAGAGCATACAAAACATTTGCTAGACCAATTCTCGAATACAGTTCATTTGTCTGGAACATGCACTGCATATCGGACATTAATACAATTGAGAGAGTCCAGAGATATTTCACGAGAAGAGTCCTCCATTCCTTTACCCGCAATAAAATACCTTATGCCACCAGACTTCAAATTTTGGGTTTAGACAACTTAGAACTACGCCGCTTTCAGTCTGACCTAAGTGTAGTACATAAAATTATCTGCTACAATGTCCTATCCATCAATGACTACTTCAGCTTCAACCACAACAATACACAAGCACACAATAGATACAAATTTAAGGTAAACCACTCCAAACTTGATTGCAGAAAATACAAGTTCAGCAACAGAGTGGTCAAGGCCTGGAATGCACTACCTGACTCTGTGGTCTCTTCCACAAACCCCCAAAACTTTAACCTTAGACTATCTACGGTTGACCTCACCCCATTCCTAAGAGGTCTGTAAGGAGCGTGCATAAGAGCACTAGCGTGCCTACTGTCCCTGTCCTACTGTCCCCTTTTATTCATAACCATCTTATGTTTTCGTAATCATGTTTATAATGTTTATACATTTCATTATTCACAATCATGTTTATACTTTATCTGCAATCTTATATATGCTTGACAAAAATAAATAATTAAAATTAAAAAAAAAACCTCTTCAGCTCAAATTACAAGGGAATGTTGTAAAAAGAGGTGCATAAAAAAAGACCCTAGAAATGATATAGTTTTGCAATCAGACGAACCATGAAACAATGAAACATTGTTATTAGTGGCTGTTTAATATGGCGACTGTTATCATGTTGAAAGGTGAGGCAGGATAACAAACCCAAGAGAATCACATGTGATACACGTGTGTCAATTGACTTATTATATACATGAATCAGTCAAACGGACAAATGAAATGCTAAAAGGATTGGTAATGGGGAAAGCACATTTCATACCACTACAGTTTTTTGCTGACCCAAGTATTAAGCACTTTAACTCAGTGATGAGGAAAGGTGCTCAGACAGAAAGAAAACATTTTTCAGTAATTCATTGACTTGGCCTAAAACTTCCTTCTATGTATTAAAAACATGGCTTTAGGCGACTAGGTGGCTCAGTGGCTAAGACACTGAGCTTGCCGATCAGAAAGGTTGGCAGTTCGGTGGTTTGAATCCCTAGTACAGGTCTCCTGCGTGAGCAGAGGGTTGGACTAGATGATCTCCAAGTTCCCTTCCAATTCTGTTACTGTTAAATAAAAACTGGTTTTAAGCATATGCATAAATAAATGCAGTGTTTTTATAGAAGAATGTTTATTATCTATGGAGATTTTCAATCATCCAGGTCATAGTTGTCCCAAAGGTACTTTTTTCCGAGAGGCAACTGGACTTCCTTGTTTTTCTTTGAAGATGTTTCACTTCTCATCCCAGAAGCTTCTTCAGTTCTGACTGAATGGTGGGGAAGGGAAGGACTTATATTCCTTACAGACAGCTGATCATTTGCATTCAACCTCCACTTGGGGGTTTGTCTGTGTCCTCAGGGTCACCTGAGTAGTGCAAATCAGTGTGGACCCTTCTTGGAACTGCTAAAAAGATTGTGTTGTGGAGCTGTGCTTGTGTAGAATGTATATTAGTTATTAATCTCCAGAAGCAAGCCTTTTTATCCCATCTTATGCAATGGTATGGACAACTGAGAATCACACACAACTATGTGTTTCTTATAATTTATAATTTGCAATTATTTGCAGGGTTGAAGCAGAGCATTTTTGATGATCCAGAGTGGAACAATCAAGCCAGCTTTCCCTTCCTTCTCATCTTATAGTGTCACACTCCATTTTGTTCTGCAGCCTTCCCCAAACTTCCAGAAGAAATTTCAAGGAGCATAACTGATTGCAGAAACAACTAGCTAGGATGGCCCCTGTACCAGCAATTGCAGGCCCAGAAGGTCAGATTTAGATAAGACATGTTTATGATAGCTATAAATCTCACTGCAGTGCAGGAATGAAAGCTGAGGAAAGAACAAACAGGCTTACTGCAGAAGCCAGAGTTCCATGCAGATTGTTCCAAGCTACAAGCATCATAGATGGGTATAGCCCTGTAGCAGTCCAGAAATCATCCAGAGCCTCCACATAATCAAGAAGTCAGGTCCTAGATTGGAAATTTGTTTACCAACACAAGTCCTGACACCCAAGCCCTCTTTTATTGTTTTGATTGAGGCATGTCCATTTTCCTAAGTCTTGCCTCTGGGTTTGTTTCTTTTTTTGACAAGCCCCACCGAACATCTCAGTTCAACTCATTTGATCTTTTTGTGTCTGATAGGATTGAGGATCTTTTCCTGCTCAGTTTCCAAAAGAGCTGACACAGCCTGTTTCTGTACTCCTGTAACAGGTAACTGGTGACTCCAGATCTGCAGGCTCATTCTCCAGAGTTCTTGCTCTTTCTAAGCCTCATCTGCAGATATCAGACAGCCTGCTGGTTCCTGGACTGCCAGGTCAGAACCTGTCAAATCTTGCTTCTCTAGTTCAGGCTCTAGTTAATCATAAGGTCCATATCAGCTCATTATGCAAAAAAGCTTTGCTTGATTAAAGCCACATGACTGTACTGAAACCACAATTAATGCATGCCATTCATTATGGCTGGCTAGGAGACAGCAATAGCCTAAATGACTTTTAAAAGAGATTGGTTAAATTTTATGGAAAGTACAAGTACATTGACAGCTATTATACATGACATTTCCAGATTTAGAAGGCTCAAGTTAGGTCATCTCTGCTGCTAAGAGGCAATAGTGGAGAAGCAGTATAAGATTATATGTTTCTGCGATTCCAAGAAGAAATTCAATGTTAAATGAGGAAGACAAAGTGCTGACCTAGATAAACTGTTGGTGGGTTTCAGAAAAGCTCTTGAATAACTAGCAAAGCATCTTTTTTTTTCTCCTCCAATCAACTCTGAAATCATGAATATTACAAAAACAAACTTTGGAAATTAGGAGTGTATTTTTTCAGTTAGCAAGACGTTCTTCCTATTTTAAGTACTATATTTCAAATAGGATTCTTCTTCAGTCAATCACATGGAGATTAGTTAGGTTAACAGGATAACAGTTAATTCCTATTCATCAAATATATTTTCAAAAACCATGATTTGTGTTTCAGGAGGACAGAATAATTCAATTTTGTCAGTCGTACAATCTGGTAGACCAGATCAGGAAAATGTCTCCATATGAAGACAGGACTATACTTTATAGTGGTCTGATTGTGCTTTTCCTACCCACCATCTTAGATCTGAATGAGTCAAGGAGAAGTCAGCCTGAGCCTCTTCTTAATACTATCACCCTTTCAGGACCTCAGCGATGATTCTGTCCTTTTCATTTCTGCACCAATTTCTGAATTCTACAACAGTTTCCAGGTCATCTCTCTGGCTTTCTACCAATGTTGCTTTCTTGCTGTTGGCTTCATTCTTATCATTTTTTTTTAAAAAAAATTGATTTATATGCCGCCCTTCTCCGGGGACTCAGCGTTAAGCAATAGCCTTCATACTTTTGTATATTTATACAAAGTCAGCTTATTGTCCCCACAAACTGGGTCCTCAATTTACCTACCTTAGAAAGGATGGAAGGCTGAGTCAACCTTGAGCCTGGTGAGTTTTGAACTTACAGTAATTGCAGACAGCTGGTGTTAATCACAATGCTATCAGTCTGCTGAGCCACCAGGCCCTTTCATTGGTACTATCAATAATGGAGAAAGTAATATTTCTGATCTTTATTTTATAACCAAAGTATTCCCAAACTCTGGACACATTTGGAAAGCTGCCACTTTGAAATGGCTATCATATGATGTGATTAGTACAACTGGGCAATCCTTTAATTTAATTCCAAAAGGTGTTTCAGGCTGAAGAGATTGATTCCAGCTCTCCTAGGTAAACCAGATAGGAAACTTATCTAGATGGGATAATTCTACTTTATTGTAAAGCTCCATTAAACAGAAATTTGTAAATTTGAAGATAAAAACTTCTTGCCATCACTTTTAACTGCTTGATCCATTAGGGTGGGTCCCTCCTAAATTTCTTTCTCTGACTGTTAATCCACTGGAGCTCCTGCCTCTCTTGACTGTTTCCCTTGCAGCTTTTCTTACCCTCATTCCCCAAGGCCATTCCCACATTCCATTACACATTCTACATATAAAGCATCTCATCTTCAGGAGGAAACAATCTTTTTTAGTTATGTAGACGAAATTTTGTGTTGAAATCCTACCCAAAGAAAGATGTAAATTGCAGACATAAAAACAACTGTGTAATTTTCAGATCACTGTTGATGTTGGATTGCCAAGTCTTGTTAAATAATGGAATAACATATTTTCTGCATTTATATTCAGATAATAAACCCAAGCCTCTAGCTATCAATTAGAATGATCCATAAGCAATTTTAAATTATCTACATACTACTGTAAAACCAGCATCTCAATGGTCCCAAGTTTAAGTACTGTTACTTGAATGCACTACAAATTCTTAATTACTAAACATATTAGAGGATTTTCCCCTACTCTGATATATTAATACTAGAGTTCATTTTTCAGTTTGAGCAATTAGAATTTGTTTGTTCATTAAGCAGCATCCAACAGTCCATTTAATAGGTAGACAGAGGCTATGAGCTGAACATGTTTGTTATGGTGGAAACACATTAAAATCAATGGGGTTCCACTGCTGGAATTTGTAATCTTAATCTATAAATCTGTTCCCATATTTGAATACAGACACAGAGAGAATATATTCTTGTTTACTTTATTTACTTTATTGTGGGATTAAAACTTTACCATCTCCTCTCTGAAATATCTAAAGACTTCCAGCAATTCTGATTTGGGTTCCCAACAAAATACAACTTTCTATTTGCATATTAATTGTTCATACTTATGTGACCTTGGGACTATTGTGGGGACTAAAATATATAGCCGCCCAGAGTCATTCCAACAGTGAGATGGGCAGCATACAAACAAACAAACAAACAAACAAACAAATAAATAAATAAAATCATTTTATAATTTAAACTATAATTCTAAAAGACACCCTTTACATTAACAAAAAAACCTGAAAAATAGAATTTTCCTTAGCTTTTTCTAGTGAAATACAAATAGGTAGAAGGGTTGTAGTTTCTTTCCAAGCATTTCCAGACAATACTAACCTCTGTATAAATCCAAGTACCTAACCCAGTTATAAAGCTAACATAGTAAATGCAAACAAGTTCAGTATTGATCTGTCACAGACAAGATTTGAGGCTGTACACCAAAATATCACAACATTTATAGAGGGAGCAGAAGCTCGATTAGAAATTTTCTCTTCTATTATTTTGTTCTTGGAGTTGTGAGTACTCCTTGAATAAAGATTGTTCACACTGCAAAGCTCAGCACTTCATAGAAAAAGAAGAATAGCTTTGGGTGTCCTGAGACCGAGAATATGGACCAGTCAGAGCATTGTATTTTAATCTGAACAATTTAAAAAGATTTTTGCACTGTGTTCATGATCTTAAATAAGTACTGTTCTGTAGATTCAAGTTTATAAACTGCAAATTTGTGTTTTCTGATTTATGACACAAAACAATACAAATACAAGTGATCAATAGATTGATTTGGGTAAGCAATAGTTTTAATATCATTTAAACACACACATACAAATATACATACATACACACTCACACAGGAAAACCCCAGGAAAACTCTGTTGTAACTCCTGGAGCATCTTCCATAACAAAAGTCCCTTGTAGGATTGTCAGAAATCAATAGCAGACTCTGCCATTCATGTCCAAGTAGGACATTCTTGAAACTAAGTTTTTGCTTTGTCTCCTCTATTCTATCATCAGCTGGAAGGGATGGGGGAAAACTAATTCATACACATATTTCAAGATTCATTTCTGTCAAAAGAAAAGAAGGGGGGGGAAGGGTGTCACATCCAAGATCAAGGCAACTATTTTTCTCCTGCTAGGAAATTATGGCACCATGCAAAGCATTTAAAGGGTCATCTTGCAAAGATTTTGACATGAATGCTTGACTCTCCTCAGAGCACTGAAACAGTTCTGGAAGACTCAGCATTGAGGGCTTTCTCAGATTGGGTCTTTGTATACACAGCCATTTCACTGCAAGACGGTCAAAAATCAAGATAGCAGCAATGGCAGGGGTGAAATGCTCCCGGTTCGGACTGGATCACCTGATCCGGTAGCGATGGTGGCGGGTGGTTCGGAGAACCGGTAGCAAAAATCCCTGCCCCCCCCCCACCATGCCAATCTGAACCGTGCAATCATCAAAGGCTTTTTTTTAATTTTTAAAAGCATTTTTTTACAACTTCTTCTGCTGAAGAGGTTGTAGAAAAAATGTTTTTAAAAGGAAAAAAAAACCTCTGACGATCAGGCAACTCAGCTGGGATCGTCAGAGACATTTAAAAGGAAAAAAGCCTCTGATGATCAGGCAACTCAGCTGGGATCAACAGAGGCATTTAAAAGCATTTTTACAACCACTTCAGCCAAAGAGGTTGTAGAAAAAAATGGTTTTAAAAGTTAAAAAAAAAAGTTGGCCATGCCCACCCAGTCACATTAGCCCACCACCAAGCCACACCCACAAAACTGGTAGTAACAAATTTTACATTTCACCACTGAGCAATGGACATTCAATTGAAGCCCCATTCCTATATGTGAGTGCATTCAGTTGCACAGCTGTGGCTGCCATCCAGATTTTACTAACTGTGAACACATTTTATTTTCCCAGCAGCCCAGTCAAAGTGCCCTCAAAGCAGCATTCTATTGCACATTCCTAATAGCAATAACAATAGCACTTAGACTTACATACTGTTTCATAGTGCTTTACAGCACTATGTAAACTAAGCAGTTTACAGAGTCAGCATATTGCATCCAACAAACTGGGTCCTTATTTTACTGACTTCGGAAGGATGGAAGTCAACCTTGAGCTGGTCAGGATTGAACTCCAGAGTGTGGGCATAGTTAGCCTGCAATACTGCAATCTAACCACTGCACCGTCACAGCTGGCTAAGGCTGCTTTTCCTGTATTTAACAGGTTTTTTAAATTGTCATTTATTTAAATATTTATTTATTATTTGTATAGACCATCCTACTCCCAGAAGCTCTGGACAATTCACTAACATTTTTTCTTGCATCTTTGTAGTTTCCCAGGCTTCCAACCTCTCCTGGCATCCTCTCCTGGCATTTCAGGAATATGGTGCACCAACAGTTGGTAAAATTCTTTCCCCAGTTTTGATCCTCATTAAAATTCTGCTTTTCCTTCTTTTTTGATATGAGTTCTGAAAAAGATACTAAGTTATCCAGAGATGCACTAGTAACATCTGGAGGGGGGGTATAAAAAGATAGCATTCCAAGCTCTATCCAAACATGGACACTTTTTGTAGCAAATCTTTTCATCGCTTTTTCTTGGTTCTTCCATTCTAGCGACTCTCTTTATGATAAAACAGTGTGTTGTGCTATATGATGCATCTGCCAGAGCTGTAGTTCTCTACAATAAATCTGTTCCCAGGGAGGACCTCTGGTTGAATTACAAGGATTTTACGAGTCCCCTCCCCCTCCAACCTTAACTTCTTTATTGACTTCCTTAGCCAATATTTTAGAATGCTACAAAAGCCATGGTTTTCCTTCAATATGCTTTTTAAGTTCAAGATTTCCCTCTCTGAATCTTTCCTTCATGTCTCTAGGTGAATAGGAGGATTATGCTTCTTCCCCCCCCCCCCCATTTCATCCAAGTCTAACTATGTTCGGCGCCCAGTCTGGCCTCTCATCTTTGGAACATCTTCTGGTTACTTTAAAGAGAGGAGGATGTGATTCAGTTTAAACGTGAAAAAATCATAAGTGATGGCATTGATTCTATACCCCTATTCTTAACATCTGCATAGACTTCTTTCCCTATTAACCCGAAGAGGGGAAACTACTGCAGCTCTGCTGCGGCAGTTTTCACACAGGGTACTGCAATTTTCCCTTGTGACTGGAATTTGTGATGTGTAAGTGCAGCTGTATCTTCCTTCCACACATCAATTTAGGAGGAGCAGCTGCAGATTGCTGGCCAGGGCATCAGGTTATTTTTTTTTCCTCTTTCCAACAGATCTCTCTGTTTGATCAGGATGTTTACTCACAAATAATTCCTGTGTTGCTGTTAGAACTGCATAAAAAGTTTCTAACAAAAAGTCTTGTGTGATAGGAGTTTGCAACACTGACCTGATTTCAAATCCACATGTCCATTTACTCTCATTTACATTCCAACTGTTTTGCCTGATGCTTTAAAACCTAAGGTTTAAATTTAAACCTAAGTTATAAATTTTATAAATAAATAAATAAGATTTCAAAAAAATAAAGTGATGGGCACGGCTGCATTATGTGATTGGAGAATCCAAGCTAATATTCTTGGCCTCCTTTAAACTCCCTGCAATCAACCAGTGGAACAGTTTGCCCTCAGAAGTTGTGGATTCTCCATTACTGGAGGCTTTTAAGAAGAGACTGGAAAACCAACTGCCAGAAATGGTATAGGGTAGGAGTGTCAAATTTGTGGCATCATGTTGACGTTACATGACGTATCACAACTTTTTCCTCTTTGCTAAAATGGAGGTTGGGGTGGCTAGCATGTGACACATCTGGCCCATGGGCTGTGAGTTTGACACCCCTGGTATAGGGGCTTTTGCATGTGCAGGGGGTTGGACTAGAAGACCTCCAAGGTCCCTTCCAATGCTGTTATTCTGTAAGTAAATTCATTTTCTGTAAATCTCATTGTCTCCTTGTTAAGCCTGAGGGAGAGAAGGGGATAGGAGAGGATCTATGGGGTCAGCCTGAGGGAGAAAAGAGGATAGGAGAGGATCTATGGGGCAAGCCTGAGGGAGAGAAGGGGATAGGAGAGGATCTATGGGGCTAAGCCTGGGGGAGAGAAGGGGATAGGAGAGGATCTATGGGGCCAAGCCTGGGGGAGAGAAGGGGATAGGAGAGGATCTATGGAGCAAGCCTGAGAGAAAGAAGGGGAGAGGAGAGGGTGATCATAACTACTCATTAATTTTCAAACTCTAAGTGTCAATTTATCAACACTTAGAGATTTATCAACACTTAGAGATTTATAAATTTTCCCTCTCCACAAGACCATGTGAAGACTGGTAAAGACTGAATGAAGTTGATAAATACAATCCTGTGCTTGCCTATTCAAAAACAAAACCCACTGAGGTCTTTGGGATTGCAGCCACCATACTTTTGTGCACAACTGTTTAAAATTCAAGCTGTATTGAATCCCCTGTGAATTAGGAGTCTCTGGATGTTCTAGACCATGGCTGTGTTGGCTGAGGGTTCTAAATGTCGATTTAACACATCTGGTGAGCCCCAGAGAGGACAAGGCTTTCTGACAGTTGTCACACAGCTTGACAATGAAACCAATTCCCCAGAGATGTGACAGGCCAGGGTCTAGCTCAGCCTAGACACCCACGTTGTCAGAGAGGCCTGAATTTAGATTCCTGAATGTAGCAGAGCCAAGTGATTTCCTTTCAACTTCATAATTCTATTCCGCTTCCCCATCTCTCTCTGCATGTATATATATATTAGTAATGGAATACCGGAGAACAAAGTGAAGTGAAACATGAGACAATATGGTGAATACATTTTATCGCCATTGTATATAAGGGATATGATTTTATTTTAGTTATTTTTAATCTGACACAGAAAGTTTCTCACTAAAAATGTTTGTGGCAAGTCTTGGTTAGGCTGAAGAATATTTTGGTTTCCATATAATTTAGGACTGTGGAAATAATTATGATAATTGTGAACAAGTCTTCGATTAAAATCAAATAATGCATTCTAATCTTTTTTGTCTAAGCTGTTCCCAAATTCAGATGCCCTTGGGATAATATTAAAAACAAAATACCTTCAATGCAGTATCCAGGAAGTCCAGTATAACTATACCTTTTACATCCTGCATTGCAGTTCAGAAGCTGAATTCCACAGCTCCCAAGGGCCAGCTTATAGAGATACTTTGCTGTTTGATTTTGGCACAGTTTAAAGGCCTTGGCAGATGATCAAATAAAGGGCATAGAAGAGCAAGAGAAGCTTTAAGGAACTGTCTGGGCTGCTGCTGCTGCTACTGCTTTTGCAGAACAAAAAAAAAAAAAAAACCTCCCAGAAATAAATAGGCCTATTAATTAATCATGCATTTCTGCTGTTTAACTTTTTATATCTCTACAAAATGAATTTTGTACATTCAATCCCCTGCATATTTACTCAGACATTTATCCAATATATGTGCATAGAATTATAGCAAGTATGAGGAAGCTGTGACTCTCCAGATGTTGCTTATCCCAGAATCTTTGACCTCTGATTATCCTTGTTGGGCTACTGGGAATTCTAATTCAACATCTGAAGGGCAATGGGATTGTGGATGCAGGCCACCCCTGGATTATAGCCATAATAGGACTGTTCAGTGAAAAACTTCATTTATTTTACTTATTCTGTCAACTCTGGAATGCCTAGGGATTTGTTTCTCCTTTTCCAGCTTCTTGCAACAGATCTAAACCATCACAGTTTATAATCTTAGCACTATATCTGAGTAAATAATACATTATTTAGTCTTTAAGGTACCTTCTGACTCTCTTTTTCTTATGCTGAAATAGCCTTACATAATTACCCCTTTTGAAACTTTGAATAAATGTTTATTTTAAGATTAAAAATATGTTTTCTTCTATCTTTTTTTGTATGAGGTCTTAAATATTAGTTCTTCAAAGTATTTAATTCATGATAGTATTTTCATGGCCTGAAACTATTTTGTCTAATCTGAAACGCCGGGGAAATATACAATGTATATACAAATATACAATGTAAATTAAAGGGAAACCTGTTAAAAATGTTCCTTTAGAGACAAAATGTTATGTAGAGTTTACCGGCATCATTGTTTGTTTAATTTTTCAGCATTAGGAATACCCAACAAATATATGCATTTATAAGTCAATTATTTTCTTAAAGTTGGCCTTTAATCATTAGTATATCTTAATAAGGAATTCCTGTTATGTATGCTGGAACAAACTTTGCCATTGAACTAAATGAGTCAATGATACTTGATAAGTTCATTTTCAATGCTCATTTGGATGAAGGTATAACTTTGTAAAAATAGCCTTCTATTCCCAATTCACCATTCAAGTAAAAGATTGCTAAGCTGTTAACCAGGCAAGTTGGAACAAGGCTATTCAATAATATGATCTTTGCTTAACTTAGGGCACACTAATACTGTCATCATTTCTATTCTCCAGTTCTTCAAGAGCAGCTTGAAATGCAAACATGATCATTTTCAGTTGTAGCAACCTTAAGAACAACTCTACAGTAGCTAAGAAAAGAGCCAGAGATAGAATGAAGCAAGTTTTTGCCAGTGTGAGAAATGATCAAACACAAGCTCTATAGACTTTGCTGTGGTTTCTGATTCGGCTCCTAGACCCAGTGGCTTCCTATAAAGGAGAGAGACAAGAAAGAGGAGGTAATCAATTCTGCTATCACAATGCAAAACTCCACCCATTGTGCAAAGTTGCAGTGCCAATTTGAAGCCATATTACTTGCATCACATCTTGACATCACAGCACTCATATCTCCATGTTGACATCCAGAGGTGGTATTCAGCCAGTTCTGACCAGCTCGCTCAAACTGGTAGAGGAAATCACCCCCACCCACCCGCCCCAGCTCTATGCCATCGTATTTAGGCACGTTTTTGAGGCATTTGTGGAAGGCGCATGTGCAATCAAAGCACATGCACGGAAGGCTGGGCATATGTGTGCAGGTGCACATGTGCACGAACTGATACTAACATAATGTGAAACCTACCGCTGTTGACATCATTCTGGTTAGGAACCGATGCTTCTGTTTGTCATGAGATCAGACAGATCTGGAGTTGATTCTAAACTAGTGCAGACTTCCACTTCCACTCATGTGGAAGTACTCTCAGATATTATCCTAGTTAGCTTATCTTCTTTCAGTAAATAGCCCTGCACATAACTCAATGTGCATATATTCTCTCTATGCCTTTCTCTCTCTCTATGTCACATACACACCCATGCACTCACACCCACCCACTCACACACATTTATACATATCTACTCTACTTTTATACTGCTAATCATGGAGAAGAAGAGATTCATATATTGAACAGGAAGATCTAAGCAGTCATCAAGTTTTCTTCCATAATATCTTCTGCCTAAGATCTCTGCTTAGATCTTCCATCCACAATAGGAATTAGAAACTCCTGAAGAGCTACTGAATATTTTGCTAGATTATATTATCTGGAACTACATAAGCTTTATTACAATCTAAGAGGAATTGTTTGCCAGTGGTACCTCTCTTGACATGATTGCTGACACTGTCTAAAATAGTCCAAGTAAAATCTAAAATCAACTTTGAGTGACATGTAAAGTAGGGATTGGAATAGTAACTCTTTCTTTTGGCCCACGTTAACCTATAATAAATATGAACGCCATCAGCCTTGAAAAACACAGAGGAGCCAGCTGCCACCAGCACAATTGTTATTATGTACATAATACCTCAAATATGCCCAGAGGAGAGATTCAGAATAGCTTATCCTGGATATTATGATATATATTTCTAATCTCATACTCTCTTTTGGGGGGACATTTGAATCAGTATTGATTCCTGGTGACTGTCTGGAATAGTCTCTAATTTTCTTCATGCCTAAAGTGGAATTCTCCCATTTCTAGCTTGGTATCTTTAACCACTACATCAATCTTGCCCTTTAATTCCCAACTAGGCAACAGTTAAAACAAAAATGATATAACTTACAATAATAAGAACAACAACAGCAAAAATATAGTACAATATGCTCATCAAATCAAACAAATCAAAGGTCTAGCACACGTATTGTTCAAAAGTGAAGCTCTGTGATAATAAAAATTTAGATGTCTTCATCAAAACACAGAAACAGGAAAGTCATAAACAGATAAATTTTAAACTCCGTTTTATCCATTTAGAGACATTGCTTCTTAATGGAATTGATTTTTAATGCATTAATGACTGTTGTTCTTCCTGAATTATAATACAGATGACAGAGTATCCGTTTGTCATTTTTGCTACAATATGCAATTTCAGTTCTAATGTAATACTAGATCTTTCATATAGTTAAGTGTACTGTGAAAAGCACAAATCAAGCATTTCAAGAATTTGAATACTGAAATTCATTTACATGGCTCTAGTTCCTTCCCTATAGATGGCCTGTCCTCAGGGTTTATCCTTCCATTTCTCACATTCTATTCTACTATTTTCCTACTCTTTAGAAAATATTAGTATTGGCTTGTCTTCTGTAACCTGAGACATAATAAACAATAACCATGTGGGTAACCTTGAATTAGTAAGCTAAAGGATACCTATAAAAGTAAGGTTACTATAATAGTAGCCAATTCAAAGGAGATAAAACAAAGGTGGAAAATATATACAGAAATACTGTACAATAGAGATGTCAGCTTCCAAGATATCTTAAAATATATTCCCTACTTACAAGTATCTGTAGAACTGGAAGATGAAGTCAGATCAGCACTCTGGTCATTACCAAGTCAGAAGGCTACAGCAACTAATGGAATACTCACTGAATATGGCACTAGAAGAAGTAATAATAGTAAAGGTTCTAACTAAGCTATGCCAAATCTGGAGAACAATCCAGTGACCAAAAAAGAAGCTTTCTGACCAATAGTCACATTCATAATCTTTGCATAATCTCTAAAGCAAAGAAAAGTAAGATCATAAAAAACAATCGTGGTTTTATTTAGCAACTGCTTTGCTTAACAACCAAGTTGCCGGTCCTAACTGCTAAATAAGAGCTGTCTGTATTTTGATGTGTCTATGTCTACAAAGATCAGTATAGTGCAAGCATTGATTTTTGCTGTGAGATTGTACAGAAACAAAATTTGGACTTGGAAAAAGCAGACTAGAAATAGTATTGATGCTTTTGAACTTTAGTTTTGGAGAAGATTCCTGAGTATACTGTGGACTGCCAGGAAAACAAATGGATCAACACAGTTTCTTGCATCAGGCAAAATTAAATTCTGCTCAAACTCCAATCATCCCAAAAATTATAGTTATGTCAAAACAGATAGAAATTTTTATGAACCTTGAAACACAAATACAAATGAAAACAGATAGTACATTAGAATATATTTTGATGCATACTTCGTGCATTTAGAGGTACAGCATTGAAACTTAGAACATAAGTTCTAACCGCCACAGTAGTATATAAGTCTACTTCATTCTCCATTGTAGCAAATGGAATGAAGTGGTGGCCTAGAGATGGAGCTCTTACCTCACAATCAGGAGGCTATGAGTTTGATCCTAGCTAGCAGTGGATATTTCTCTCTCTGGGTACAATGAGAAAATATCTGCTGCGAGCTCTGTGTAGGCGTCAGGAAGGGCATCTGGCCAGTTAATGCTCAGCTCCATTCAGTCACCCCACTCCACCCCAATACAAATGATTACAGGGTCATTAAAATAAAAAATCTCCATTGTAGACAACAGACTGTTTCAATCATATTGATCTTAAAATAAGGTAGTTAAGGTTATGTCTGTTGGATAAGTATATGAAGGATTCTTAATGTACACAGACAATATTGCCCTGATTCAGCAGAGCTATTTCATATGTAGATTACCAAAGGTTTAGTCTGTAATAAATGTATGCATGATGAAACATCCGTTTGCATAGCTTCTGATCTACTTAGCCAGCATGATTATCAAGGTGTAAACTCTAAGGAGAGATGGGGCTACTTATGAGTTGTTATGACAGTGGAAAGGCATTTGGAGAAACAGGGTGCCAGATTCTCCTTTTTCCAGTGGGTGATTTGTTCATGGTCCGCCATTTCCTTAAGTTTCATCTCACCTACTCTATGAACAGCGCTATAAGAGGCTTCAATTTGCCCTCCTAATTGCTGCATTTATGGTTAACACAAATGTTTCATTAGTATTATAATGCTCCTCTTAATAGGGATGGTTAAGTTCTGGTATTAGGAAGCACTTCCCAGATTTTATCTTAATGGTAGAGAAGCTAACTAAGACAATAGGAGAGTTCTCTCCACCCTTTGCAGTATGATTACTAAGCAGAGTGCTCTGTGCGTTCCCTGATGATCACAGCCAGCCACATCAAAATAACCTGTTTGTTCATAAACAGATCACAGCTAGGCAAGCTCAAAGCCAATCTGTTTGAGCTGCTGGCACAAAATGCACACCTAGTAGCTGTGTCATTCACTTGGGAAGCCCATCCTCCATCTATTATTAAGGGGATGGAAGCAATCTTCCTGATGTCTGAGTGTATGTTCACAGCTGTCTGGCAAGCGGACGGCTGAATAAGCCAGAGAAGAAACATCACTTCAGCCGGCAGCTTGCGGGCTGAGTAGCTGCAAGTCACTATTTATCCCTGTCAGCAGCAGGGCCTATTAACTATTTTTAATGAATTACCACTGCTTTTACTTTTGCCATCAGCCCTGACCTTCACCATTTAGAAACACATGGTTTCTCATAAAGGATGGTCCACAACAGAGAAATCTGAGAAAGATTCTATCACGGCTCAAACGACAATATCTATCACTAAAACAAACTGCTCATTCTAGCTGAAGAGACACTTTTATATATCATAGGACCAGCCTTCCGTATTCTGAAATTTACTGCTCTCTGTTTGCTGGGTCTCTCCTCCCCTTTGCCTCTTTCCCCTCCCTCCTCTCTTAAGGAGGCCAAGCAGCCTTGTTCACTTAATACTTTTGATAAACTTCTACTGACAAGGAGGTTGATTAATGATGGTTAAAAGAATTGAATCAAGAGTCAGAAAGACAGGGCCAAAAAAATCCAGACTGCTGGGTTGATGGAAACAAGCCTCTCTACAGAAATATATGATGGACCCTCCTTTTTGCCATGCCAAGTAATTACTCACACAGGCCTGTTGTAATAATTCCTATTACAGCCAAAACGGAAAAGTCAGTAACTCACAGCCCTGGGACAAGGTGAAGGCAAGGCCAAAGTAGCACAGATCAATATTTCATTTACTCACAGAAGTTAGCTTCTATCCCTGTATCAAATTCTCTTACACAGAGTCATGAAAGAAATGAGGTTTGTTGAAATACACCCAATGCTGGACCCTCATTTCCTTGGGGGTGCTCGTAAGCTAAGCAGAACAACAAAACCTTTCAGCAGAACACCCAAGGTCACTCATTACTTGCTTCTGTTGGAAAATAAAGTGCCATTAGCCTGATATGAGTAATGTACATCAATCAGTTTCAGACCAGCAAAAATATGTTTTCAGCTTGCAATTGCTGCTGAAAATGAATGAGCCGTGTTAACAGTTTCGGAGCAGTTTGACAACTGTGAAATATTTTTACCTCTGGCATTATCATTCCTTTCAAAGTGGTTTCATTATAATATCATCATTTTACAATCAAAACAAAACACGTGTCCCTTTTCGATTCATTTCCTTTGTTCTCTTTACCTTCAAAAGATGTTAAAAGCAACCCACTATTATTCTTTTTGGACTCCCAGTATTGAAAGAAGCCTAATATGGGTAACTGGTGTTTTTGTTGCAGATTTCCAACAGATAATTTGTAGGTTTCCCAAATTTGTATTGAGAAAGCAATTCCTTCAGTCACGAGTGATGTTTAGTATGAAGACCAGAAACTTCTTTCTGCACAAAGAGTAGGTGTCAGCACTTCAAGCTGCATTTACTCTAGTGCTGACATAAGAAGGAGAAGCGGAGGCATCTGGAAAGGGACGTTTGACTTTTCACCTACTTATTTTCCCTGGAGATAATATCCCCTAGGAGATGGGATGGGAGGGGGGAAATTCCTTTGAGCCAGAGCAGTAGATTAGGGGTAGAGTGACTTGGAAGATGGCCAATGAGTGCAGGGGAGTGGGGAACGGAAAGGGAGGGTTTGGGGTCTGGAAGTCAGTGTTGGCTGCGATGAAGTCGGAGTTAGAATGTCGTGCTTAATAAATGGGAGTTTTTCTTCAAAGACTTTGTTTGAAATGCAATTTATTTGAGACGACCTCAAAACCTGATAGTAGGCAACCACAGGTCACTTTTAGTTCCCAAACAACTTTAAACAGTTCCTAGCAGCAGCACCCACCCCCTTCCTGTCTGTCCTCACAACTGTGCTATCAAAAATCTGCCAAAACACACTGGTATGTTTTATTATTGCTTTAAAAAAGAAGTGAAATAATCAAGAGAGTGTCAAATTTTTCAACTTTCAATTTCCAAACATTAGGGGCACTCAAAAATTGTGACATGCCTTCGGGACTGTAGATATTTTGGTTACTTTAATATAATTTAAATGTGCTTGGTAAGTAACTACATAATATCATAAATTTTTAACATTTTCTTTGTTTCAAAAGCATGCAAAATCTTCAAAAGTCAGGAAGTCTCACCATCCTGCTGATATCATAACATTTCCCATGGACCTTAATTATCCATCCCTGTAATTTCCCCGCTCCCAAATCTGATCACTTTGGATCTGTGTGTTTATAATATTTAGTATTATAGAAAATAGGAGGGAAGTGTCATGAAGTGAACCTTTTATGCTTGGATTAAGGCTTAACTACAACTTAATTTAGTTACAGGCAAAGCAGGGCAGGCCACGATAATAAGCCAATTAGAGGTGAAAAAGAGGTTGAAGAGCATATCAAGCTGTTCTTCTCTCCAACTATCTTGTCCAAAGTATTGACCTGGGCATGATCTGTCAATTACCTAAGCCTGAGCCTACTGGGGAAACACTTATTAATTTTCAACTGGGTTACTGGGTCATTGCCTGTTTCACTACTGTTGCTAGAAGCTGCTGAGTTTAATACAGTGTCTCTAAGGAATGATTTTGCGGTCTCATTTTGCTCCAGTACATACTCACTTCTCTCCCAACCTTTCTGCCCACCATGGCCAAATTTATAGTCAGAGAAAGGGAGAAATACCTAATCCTATAGATAATGCGATGAACGTGCAAAAGAAAATCCATCTCCATCTTGTTGGTTGTTTCAAGCTGGTAACCTGCCTTCCAAAAACAGAGGACTGGAACTTCTTTTTTAAAAAAACAATTTTATTAAGCATTTTTCACCTTTAAAAACAGAAAAAACAGAAAAAGCAATAAAAAACAAGACAAGCATAACAATGTATTGTACTTTTACAGCCTTCCGCGTAGTGGTGAAATCCAAATATTTTTACTACTGGCTTGGTGGACGTGGTGTGGTGTGGCTTGGTGGGCGTGGCTTGGTGGACGTGGCAGGGGAAGGATACTACAAAATCTCCATTCCCACCCCACTCCAGAGGAAGGATACTGCAAAATCTCCATTCCCATCCCACTCCAGGGGAAGGATACTGCAAAATTGCCATTCCCATCCCGCTCCAGGGGAAGGATACTGCAAAATCCCCATTCCCTCCCCACTCCTAGGGGAAGGATATTGCAAAATCTCCATTCCCACCCCACTCTGGGGCCAGCCAGAGGTGGTATTTGCCAGTTCTCTGAACTATTCAAAATTTCTGCTACCGGTTCTCTGAACTGCTCAAAATTTCTGCTACCAGTTCTCTAGAACCTGTCAGAACCTGCTGGATTTCATCCCTGCTTCTGCGTCGGCATGTATATTCTGCTTTTGTAATTATCTCTTCTACTTTACCTTTCTATCCTTGATAACAACTATAACAGCCGTTATAACCATATTAGCTACATATATTTACACTATACTTACATAATCAATAATTTAACTTTGAAAGTAATTAATAACTTTAATTATTATTTAATCAATATTTATTTAAAACTCCTATTTCTTATTTAGGTTTCTATTTTCTAGCTACTTGTACATTCTATTTCATACTTTGTAGTTGTCCGAATCTTCTCTTTCCTTTATTTCCATAGTCATTTTGTCCATTTCTGCACATTCAGGTATCTTTCTTTTTTTTTTTTTTTAATAAAAAGTTTTTATTTTCTGATCAAACGAGTATACAATATAAACATTCATTCAAACTATCATCAAGAAAAAGAAAAAAAATCAATCCTTGGTAAACTCAATCTTCAACCCCTCCTCACCACCCCCCACCCCCGACTTCCCAGTACAAAAACAGGGCATAGATTTCACCAAACATTTGCTATAATAAACTAGCTAACTGCAAGATTTAATAACTCCCAAAACCCCTTAACTCCCCTTTTATAATTTCATCAACCTCCCTTTTTATAAGCTCAAAATAGCGTATAATCCAATAACTCTAAGAGTTTTAAAACCTTTAACAAATATTAAACATTCAAACCTTAAAAATTCTCTTAATATATCAGTAAAGTATTCAATTAATTTGCAAAAACATTTTCCCCCTCTTACTTTTCTCAAAGTTCAGATATTTTGAAATCTCATAACAGAAAATAAACCTTAGGTATTCACTAATTAAATTTCTACATTTTTTAAATTTCTAAATTTCCCCCCTTCATTATTCCTTCCTCCAACTTTTAAAATTTTAAAAGATAATCATCAACATAATTAACCATTAATACATAAACTAAAAAACCAAAAAAGATTAATCTTACATTCAACCATTAATGCATCATATTTAAAAATCAATATTTAACTTTATACTTTTTCCCCCTCAGTAGTTATAACACCTAAAACATAATCATTTTTAACCATAAGTAGAACAACTGCAAAGCCAAAAGAAAAGGTTAATCTTCCATTCTTGCTTTCTTTTTATATTTTTTCCAGTCTTTCTGCATCCCTCCTACTTCTATTTTGAGGAGGTTTTTCATTTTAATTTGAGGTTGATGTAACTTCAAAGATTGTCCCCTTTTTGAGAAAATTTCCTCTGATTTAGAGCCCCCAAATCGCCTCTTCTTGCTTATATAAATCAGTTCAGTCCTTCGCCTGTAGGACCAAAGTTTGTCAAGAGTTTGTGAAAAAAAGTTCAGTTGTTTCTTTTCTATTAAATGTATAAATGCCACTGGCAAATCTCCTTCATCTTCTGAAACTTCGAAAGTCTGGTCATTTACTACTTTTTTCCAAACCAAGTCATAATTTTGAAAGATTCTATCAATTTTTCCAAAAAGAGCAGAGAATAAGCTCGAAAATTCTTGAGAAGATTCTTCCACCTTCTCTGCTGCAATCAGAATATCTCTTGAATTGTCATCATGCTCCGTACTTGTTTTTGTCTCCTCAGTCATTTCTGTTGTTATCCCTTTAAGAATTGCTATTTGATTACTTATAGCTGCAGTATGATTATTCATGGCTTCTTTTATAAAGTCTGTAAATTCTGCATCAAAATCCTTATAACTCTGTAAATCAGACAACTGTTTCATTTCTGAGACCTCCAAATAGCTTCCAGCACTTTCAGGATCTCCTTTCTTAGAAGCCATTTTATTTTAAAAAGATTTTCTTTCTTCCCACAACCATAAAATCATAAAGTCAGAGCCATCCTTTTGAGCAGCTTTCAGCAATTTCTTTATAAATCACCAAACGAAATAATCTTTTCCCAAACAGCTCTTCAAAATCTATTCCAGCAACTTAAAACCAGTCTCTGAGCACGAGTCTATTAGCAAAAACTTTCCTTTCTAACTTTCACTTTTAAAATCGCAACAAAGAAACGCCATCTTTACTTCCAGCTCAGAAAATCCAATTAGAAACATTGTATCCCCGGAGTTAAGTATTATACTTGCAAAAAGCTTGTCCTCCTGCTTCTGTTCCGCCTGCTTTTTTGAAATCATTTAATCTTCTGTTTGACAGCAGAAATTGGACGCAACGCCTAGCTCTGTAAAAAAAAAACAGAGTCCCCCCAGATCCGGAGCTTCAGTGGGCTGAACGGGGAGCTCTCGCCCTCCTAACCCCTGGAATTAATCCAGGGGTTTTCGGGGAGCTCTACCCTCACCCACCTGCTCTCCTCCCCTTCTTTTCCCGAAGGGGAGATTTTCAAGCCGTTTGACAGCTGATTAACGCTGTCAGAACGGCTCAACGGGATCGCGGGGGCGGCGGTCTAAAAAGACCGTCAATGGCGCTGCGGAGCCAACCCGGAAGTCCACATTCAGGTATCTTTCTGATCACTATTTCCTCTGACGGCGTATTAATCTGTTTCCAATCATGTGTGAGGGCAATCCTAGCTGTTGTTAATATGTGTAGTATTATATATTGCAAGGTTTTTTTCCATTCTTGGGTCTAATATTTCTAATAAGAACAGCTCCAGTTTAGGTTTTATCTTTTGTTGTGTAATTTCTTCCAGCCTTCTCTTATTTATTTATTTTTTTATTGGGGCATGTCCGCCACATATGGTAAGGACTGGAACTTCTTATTGTTGCATATTAGGGTTTTATTTTTTGTAAGCTGCCCAGAGTCACTAAGAATGAGTGGGCATCCATATAAATATTCTAAATAAATAAAGCAGATGTATAAGACAATAAACCTTAAGAGGAAACTTAAATACCTTGTCCGATGGAAGGGATACCCCTGTGAGGAAGCGTCGTGAGTAGCCGCTGCGAATGTGAACGCGAAATGCCTAGTAAGATAATTCCATAGAAAATACCCCCAAAAGCCACAGCCTGTTGCTAACGTCTCTGATTATGTCTGTGTTTCAGGAAAACCCGTGGTGAAAGGGGAGCCGCCTGTCGAGCCCCACGGCATGCTGGGCAACGCTGACACGAGATGGTGCGGAGGACGGAGCGATGGGGCAAAACGGCAACCTTAGAAGAGGGGGCGGGATTGTGTTCACAGGGCTGGTAGTGGTGGCACTGGGTGTTAGGCGGTCGTCTGCGGGGTGGGGCAGACGGCTACGCCGGGAATAGGTGTCTCTGTATTTCCTTACTGCTGGGGCGCATCCGGTGGTGGGATGACAGCGGCCGGTCCCATGATGCCTGTGAGATGCCGGATCTGGCGTTATGGGGCGTGGGCGTGTCTATATCCTGACGTTGCTGGGGCGGGCTATTTAAATGTGCCTCTCCGATCAACAGTAGCGCTGATTTCGAGTCTTTCTGAGATCGCAGTGTATGCCTGGGATAACGCGCAATAAACCAGCATTGAAAGGACGAGCTGTATGAGCTGTATTTTCTACATTGCTGCGTTTCGCCTGGGAACCCTGATAGGCAGGCTATGCGAGTAGTAAAAGTTTCACACATCGACAGAGGTTTGTTTAAATATGTTTTTCAAGAAATTTGCTTCACAAAAATATAATGATTAGACTGACTCAGAATGCCACAGGCGCAGTTACCCTTTCACATATACAATTAATATGTGACAGGAGAGGTTGTTTGCAATTCCAAATATGCTTGCATTTTGTACTGTTTGGTGCTATAAATATAACTGTTGAAAGATGTTACAAAGACCATTAACTTACTGTTAAGATCGGTAATGCACCACATGGTATTATACAGAGTAAAGGTATCTCAGCCCTTGCTTCTTTTGGACATACAAAAATTTTGATCATTTTAAAACTGGGGCAGAATTCTAGAAACTATGAACCAAGGCTAGGAAAAAAATAAAGCTAACATTGTTCCCCACCAGTCACTGATTAAATCTGGGAATTTCCAAAAGCTGAGAAGTCCAAGAAATAGGAGTGGAAGATCTCTCTCTCTCTCTCTCTCCCCCTCCTTCCCTCCCTCCCATCCCTCTTACATCTCTCTCCCACTCTTCCTTTTATCTATCTCTCTATCTCTATCCTCTCTATCTGTTTCCAAGAAACTTAAAGAAAGATACATAATACTCCTCCTATTTGGGCTGGGATAGAGTGGCTAATCCAAAATCACCCAATGAACTTGTTGCTGATGGCAGAGTACAAACTGAGCCTCCCTCTTCCTAGTCCAACAACTACACCATATTGGTTCTGTATTTCTGAAAAAAAATCTCAAGGCTTCAGACAAACATTGCAGTAGATTTAATTTTGGGCAGAGATACTGTACGAGTAGAGACACTGTAAAGTCAAGCCACATTATCCTTTGATTTATTCCTCTACACAAGCTAGAGAAGCTCGGTGTATTTCAGAATTTGACCATACCCCATTGCTTCATTGGGCATGAAGACCAGTGGTGGGTTGCCCCCGGTTCGCACCGGTTCTATAGAACCAGTAGTAAAACCAGTGGGAGGCCCTGCCCATCGACCCTGACATCATCAAAACTCTTCTGCACATGTTTAGAAGAGCATGCATGGCCCCATTGCGAACTGGTAGTAAAGGTAAGTAGAACCCACCCTTGATGAAGACGCTTTCATTTTTCTTCTTCCAGTTTAAAGGCCACCCAACTCCACAATGACTCTGGATGGCCCATACATAAGAATAGAAAATAATAATTACTATTACTAATAATAGGAAATAATAAAATGGTCTCTTGGTACTGTATAATTTTATCTTTTTAATATTGTAAGCCACCCAGATTACCCTGTGGCAAGATGGGTGGCCAATAAATTTAATAAATAAATAAATAAGAAGAAGAGAACCTATGTATCTGGACAAGCCACATATTTATACTATAGCAAACAACCAATTGGAACTTCACAAGCACTATAGGCCATGTTGTGCTGCAGACGTCTACTTGAAAGTAATCAAAGCATAAGTGAATATGAACTCTAGTTTGCAAACTCCAGTTGTCCTGGTGACAACTTCCATCTGCTTTTCGCCTGCTATGGTTTCTATGTGATTTTATATTGTTCCATATTCTTTTAAATAGTTTTTGAATTGTATAACCCAGTCATACTGTATATTTGAGATAGATGGCCAAATAAAATGAATGAATGAGTAAATGAGTGAATGAATAGCAGGAGCTGAGAGTCCCAGAGGATCCCTTATAGTTATACCAATGTAATTACCAATACATGATCTATATCTATAAGTAGCCACATGTAGCATTAAGTCTCTAATCCACTGTTTAATTGGGCCATAAATTTGTGTTTCCAGTGTTGAAGAATTAAGCTCTCAGAAAAAATACGGCACAGAGTATCTGTTTCTATCAGCAACTATCAATCTCCATGTCATGGGTAAAGAATTCAAAAGAATGTGTGAACCCAAAATATTAAGTTTTGCATTTACATACATGTAATTACTTCTTCCAGAACATAATAATTTTAGAACATTGCATAAGCATGTGTTTTAGTAAAATGTTATTCTGGTTGCATCATCATCAACATGATTTTATTATTCCTTTTCGATACAAATGCAATAGAGTTCAATAAATCTAAAAGGTTGTTGATCTTGTTGTTTGTTGTTTAAACTGTAATCTAAGATCTAATCAGTTTTTGGTATTGAGGCTGAAATATTTTCCCATTTGTTAGACAACATGGGAGTCTGAAGTTCCTTCTGCCACTCAGTCTTTCAGTGTTGTATATAAAATTGATTTATTGATAACATTAGTGATTCTTTCTAAAAATGTAGTTGTCTCTCACCACAGACACTCTGGGTGTCAAGCAAAGTTTAAAAATAAAAACCGATAATATTAATAATGATTAAAACATACAACACACCATCTCAAAAAGAACCAGTGGCTGAGAATAAAAAAATAAATATTGAAATAGCAATAAATGTAATTATAACTACTGCCAGTGACTAGCAACTGACAAATGGCCTTTATCTTTGAACAGAAAAGATTATAAAAAACAAATCCCAGCATCCATCCTTATCTTTCATAAATCAATGTTGAGGTCTGAATTATCGCACAGCACCAATTTAGCATGAGAAAAAGAGTTAAAATTCATTTTTGCAGAAATGCTCTCTTACAGTTTCTAACCAATATAATATTAAATAAGACAAAACAAATCTATTATACTTGGAACGCAAAACAGTTCAATTAGCTAAAGGAGTTATGTACAAGAAAGATAATTTATACTAAGTGAAGATGTCCAGAATTTAATATTAGTCAAAGAGTATGCATAATAGTATAATTGATGATTCAGGAAGCCAAACTTTCCATCTTTATTTGATAATTACATCTTTTTCAAAGATATATTTGAAACTGAAGAACCTCCTAGAAAAATTATGGTCTGAATTTTTAAAAATGTTTTCCAGATATTTATATAAGAATTCCAAGCAAAATTAACTTGCATTTATTTTAGGGATATTTATCCTATTCTAACAGTAAACTTTAATAATTCCCATTTACCAATGTCCAGAGAAACATTAATAATTAGCGTAATTATTTTACAAATATTGCCTGGATTAAGCATATGAAATAAATCCAGTACATCCTGCAATTTGGCCAAAAGGATTATTCAGATACATGAAAATCAAAATCAGAGTATGAAGTTTGTAGATAAGCAGTAAAAGATTATCAGCATATAATATCAAATTGTAGTCTAATGAATTATGCAAAATCCATGGATATTATAATCTTGTGCAGTGGTGGGTTTCAAATTTTTTTACTACCGGTTCTGTGGGTGTGGCTTGATGGGCGTGGCATGACTTGGTGGGTGTGGCTTGGTGGACATGGCAGGGGAAGGATACTGTAAAATCTCCATTCCCACCCCACTCCAGGGGAAGGATACTGTAAAATCTCCATTCTGCCCCAATCCCAGGGGAAGGTTGCTGCAAAATCCTCATTTCTTCCCAATCAGATGGGGCTTGGGAGGCAGAGAATGGAAGGGGGCGGGGCCAGTCAGAATTTTTACTACCGGTTCTCCGAGCTACTAAAAATTTCTGCTGCCGGTTCTCCAGAACTGGTCAGAACCTGCTGAAACCAACCTCTGATATTGTGAATACCATGGCATAAGGGCTCCAATCAAATATAAGGAGAAAAGTAGACAGTCTTTTTCTGGCAAAAGAAAAAAGTAGATGAAAAATATGCCATTAATCTCTTTCGTTTTGGGGGAATCCCACAGGAAATCTGGATCCACATTTTATGATTTCTTTAGGAAATTCACATTTGGCTAGCTCATGGATATATTGTCTTTGGATTTTTTTCAAATGCTTTTTGCTACATCTAGTGACAGAATTGGAGCTTTGTCTATGTATTCAATCAAATCTACTACTACCTGAACATTTCTCATCCAAGTCTAATTTTAATAAAGCCCAGTTGACCATTCTTAAACACTAAAGAGATTACTTGTTGAAATCTATTAACAAGCCAGCAGTTAAAATTTTATTATCTGTTAACTATCAAAACAGGCTGATAATTAATTAGTTGCACTGGAATAAGCTGATAGGTACATTATACTTCTGCATTCCATCTCTCACTCAAGAAAGCCTGGAGGGGCACTGAACTGTAATAATGCCCCTGTAAGAAAAACTAGTCTCAGGAACACTAAGAGAGATTGCATCTTTACTGGCATCCTGACAGTTAGTTGAAGCCTAGATTTTTAGGAGCCATCTTCCATATTTTTCGGAGTATAAGATGCACCAGAGTATAAGATGCACCTTAGTTTTTGGGGAGGAAAATAGAAAAAAAAAATCTGCATACCAGGTATTCCTCTGGCTAGCATCCTTAGCCTAGTCAACTTCAGCACATTAGTTCGCTCACTGGTTTTGAGGTTGGGGCTGTTGGGGCTAAAAAACAGCTTCTAAAGCATAACTGATCGTCGGAGGGAGAAGCAATTAACAAAGCAGACAAAGCGTGGAAGATCGCTTTGCTCACAAGTGCCACATTGGGGGTGAAAAACAGCTTCAAAAGCACAACTGATCGTCGGAGAGAGCTCCAGTGACTAAAGCAGGCAAAGCGTGGAAGGGGTAAGAGAAGGCAGCAACTTTTCTGGGTAGCCATTTGAGGCATTGCGCGTCACGTTTTCAGCCCCCAAACGCATCACATTTTCGGGCGGCAATCCACGGCAATGTGCTTTGGCAATCCCCGCAGCCTTGAAGGGCTCTCAAATGGAACGTTTGGAGGCTGAAAATGCGACAAGTGGAGCCCAAAAACACAAGCCATTTTCGGTGGCAATCTCTGCAGCCAAGAAGAGAATGCGCAGAGGCCGAAGGGTGGGGGCCAGCAGGTAGGCGGGGTTACATTCGGAGTATAAGAGTATAAGCACCCAAATTTTCAGCCTCTTTTAGGAGGGAAAAAAGTGTGTCTTATACTCCAAAAAATACGGTACATTGGAGGTTTTTAGGATTCTGATAAACGTATTATTAAACTGATGTCTTACCTTTTCTTTGAGAATTTAAAGGTGTACAAATGGGACCATCCCCTAATTTCATTATCACTGTAACAATCCAGTGAGATAGCTTGGGTTAAGAAAGACTAATTTGAAATTGTCACCCAGCATGCTCTATGGTCACATAAGGAATGGTCTAAGGATAACACCTAGATCAGTACGTTGCAAGAGGTATAAAGAGAGAATCAATATTGCTTTTGTGTTTACTTAGTTGGAAACTAATTTTAGGTGATAGATCTGATTCAGATGTACAAAGTACTCTTCCCCACCATATGACAGAATAATATGTAGGAAGACCTAGATAAATGTCCAAGCCACATTTTATTGTTCACATTTATCTTTGTCTCCATGTATTCTTTCCTTGAAAAAGGTTTATACTTGTTCACTTTATAAATTATTTTTAAATATTGATGAAAGCACACAATACTCAAGTCCCCAGAAAAAATACTGCCATTGCTATTGGCATGGGCTGCCATTTCAATGCACCTTTATAGTTGCATTGTTCTAAGTAGGCAGCAAAATCAGAAGGCTTACTGAACTTCTTTTGAGCTACAAACTCTGATAATTGATAGATTCCAAGTTGCTGAGGAGAAGACTTCCTGTATTGTATACAGCAGGGGTGGGGAATCTGTGGTATACAAGACCACAAAACCTCCCCATCTGGCAAGGTGGGACCCAAAAGTGGGTTTCTCCTCTTCTGGGAATCTGGCCCTTTTTTCTCTCTTTCTCGTCTCATGGAGAGACATGACTTGGTGATGGAAACAGGCCCAAGATCAGGTTTGATCTTTAGGGCTGGGCATTTTAAAAGGAAAGGGACTTTTGAGGAGTGTGGTGGGAGAAGTTGTTGAGGAATTTTGGAAAATAAAAGAACTTCAGGTAGTTCTGAAGTTCTTAAGTTCATTAAAGCCAATCTCCAGAAAGTACCCTGGGACAAAATCCAGTTTTAAGATAAATGAAAATTCCTCAGACAATAACAACTACGGTATGTAGAAAACTAAATATATAGGTGGCCATGGAAATATCAGCATCTGCATCTAGTGTCTTGGTCCATTGATACGATATCATCAGTGTATTTCACCACTTATAGATTATTTGAAAAATTTTCAAAAACGCATCAAAATGTCATAAAATATTATGCCTTGAGCAAATATTATCTGAAGATTTTTTAATGCTCCCATAAATATGGCAGCAACATTTAAGTTTAATATGGACACAGTCAAATTATTTTGAAACCATACATTTAAAGGTGAGAAATTTAACATGATTAATGATTATATTTCAAACCTGGTATAAAAAGATTAGTTCACCAGATATAGCCTTCCCAAGAAAGACATTCTGCAGTGGTTACAAATTGACTTTTTATGGAGAAAATAAGACTATTCCTAACCTATGGCACTGATATTATATTTTGTTAATATTTTATGAAATAGAAGTCCTCCCATTAGAGGTGGCAAATGGCTTTATAATTATAGCACTTTGCAGAGCAGAATGATTTCTCCATTTCATGGAAAAAGGACAAATGTAATTTCATTAGCAGCCAGCCAATGCCATAATATATTTCTAAAGGCTGCAGCAATTGCTATTCAGTTTTCTCACCCCTACTTGTTTTTCCAAATATTAGTACAATTATTTAAAAAGAAAATTGGAATGCATTTTTGGTTGCCTAGCTAATTTCATGGTTTTATTTACAAAAATTAATTTTAAATGAACATTTAGCAATTCCAAGATGCAAATTTATATCTTGCCTCGCATAGAGACTCAACACAAGGGGTTGGTCATGAATTGCAAAGCCCTACACACTCACAGTTGGGGCAAAGGCTGTTTTCCTTCATGATTCTTCCTGGAGATATAGTAGTACTTGAATCAAGACAGGAAAGGTACCTCAGTTGGTGTGGGCATGTTCAGGAGATACTAAAGAGGCAGTGACAAGAGAGTGACACACGGTCTGCTTAAAATCATGTCCTCCACAACCAGGCACAACTTCTTGACAGGTGTCACTGACATGTCCAGCAAGTGTAGCCACATTTTCCTTATTCAGACCCAAATACTTACACATCTATAATTCCACCCTCTCCACTAACTGAGATAAACTAAGGATTGCTCATCTCTGGGGTAGAACCTCCTCTGTAGCTATCTCTGTTCTCTGAAACGTGTTCCTATTGAACTGAGAGACTTTCTTCTTTGCTTACTGTTTCAAAAACAATATTAATTGTGAATTTTAATTTAATTTTATTTTTTTTACTATCTCTGATTTTAATGTTGGTTTATTTTTTGCTGTAAGCTTTCAAGAGACACAGTAGTTGTCTGTATAATATTCTAAATAAAAATTAGACATACATAATAAGTCCATTCCTGAAGGTTCAGAAATAGGGAGGGAGGGAGGGAGGGAGGGAAGAAGGAAGGAAGGAAGGAAGGAAGGAAGGAATTGGTGTCTCTCTCTTACATATATTTGCATATATACATGTGTGCTAGTCGTTTCTGACTCTAGGGGCAGTGCTCATCTCCGTTTCAAAGCTGAAGAGCCAGCGCTATCCGAAGACGTCTCCGTGGTCACGTGGTTAGCATGACTAGATGCTGAAGGCTCACGGAGTGCTGTTACCTTCCCACCAAAGTGGTCCCTATTTTTCTACTTGTATTTTTTACGTGCTTTCAAATTGCTAGGTTGGCAGAAGTTTTTGCATATATATAACATGTAATTAGGCTGTCAGCAAATTATGCAGTGCAAAGTGTTTACCTCCACTGTTTTAATAGAAGTCACCTTTTTATTAGTTCCTAATGGATGGTCAAAAATGTTTATTGCTAAAACAAGTTGAAATAAGTAATTATTCCTTATGTACCATTTTCAATATTCAGATATTTTCAGAAATATAAAAATGCAATCTTGACTAAGAAGTTGACATAATTGCAATCAAGGTGTCCTATTACTTAGTGTAGTATGGACCTACTCCGTCCAAAAACAGTACAAATAAAAGATGGCATTTGCATGATAGAAACCAGAATCATATTGTAAGTCTGGGCAAGCTTTGGACAAGAAGTTTGGTTCAGTACAATATTGATCTAATCATCCACTGAAGCAGAAACTCACTTGGAAACAGTGAGCCCAAGCAACTGTCTTTAAGAACCTTCACAGGCTTTCAGAGCACCTCAATGTTTGGTTTTTCTGCTGTTTCTGGTAATTTTGCTGATAATGAGACAACTTTACTTTCATCTACTGAGAAAGTGGGAAGGTGGGTTGAATAGCAGACCAATGACTACTGTCACTTCCTTAAATTCTCTGCCTATCGGAGCTCAAGGAGGTCTCAGCTTTGTTCTCTCTTGTCTTAATGAGATATGCTGGTCGTACTGATGAAACTGGGAGTTCATATCAGAACTCTCTGAATATGGATTCAATCAGGGGTGGGTTCTAAATTTTTTTACTACCGGTTCTGTGGATGTGGCTTATTTTGTGGGTGTGGCTTGGAGGTCATGTGACTAGGTGGGTGTGGCTAGCTGGTCAGAGTCATTTCTGGAAGGTCCTCACACTTACGACCAGTCCTCGCACTTACGACCCGACTCATTTGTTTGCTTTTAACATTGATCAGCTGTAGGACGGCCCTTTGAAGCCCCGTGGCAAGAGTTTAAACAGTTTTTTTTCCCTCTAGTCATCAGCTGGGACTCAGGAGGCAGCAATAGATTGGGGGTGGGACCAAATAAAAGGTAAGAATAACGTGGGGGGAGAGAACCGGTTCAGTGACATCATATCGTCGAACCGGACTGAACCGGGAGGAACCCACCACTGGATTCAATGCTGATCAGCAAAGTACACAACCTTGGGTCAAATCCATATACTCTTTGAGAACAACACAAAATTACATTTGGGATACCATATTATATTTACGTTTTTATAGTTCGTCATGGAAGCGAATGCATACAAAGGCCCCTGGATTGGGGCTAAAAGGCGAAAACAAAAGCAGCATCCTCTGTTTCATAATTGGGTAGACCAGGTTGCCCTGACAGACTGGTCCCACTGGAGAAAAACACCACACATTTGGGGTACCATGATTGGAATAAGCTTAAGTTATAAACAGGCTAACAAAGGCTGTTGCTCTGAGTTTACCTCTTTTTAAAAAAGGACTGGCCAGGGTTACAAACAGGGGTGCTATTCAGCAGGTTCTGACAGGTTCTGGAGAACCGGTAGAGGAAATTTTGAGTAGTTTGGAGAACCGACAGATACCACCTCTGGCTGGTCCTAGAATGGGATGGGAAGGGAGATTTTGCAATATCCTTCCCCCAGGAGTGGGGAGGGAATGGGCATATTGCAGTATCCTTCCCCTGAAGTGGGGTGGAAATGGAGATTTTGCAGTATCCTTCCCCTGCCACACCCACCAAGCCACGCCCACCAAGCCGCACCAAGCCCACTGAGTCACATACCACAGAACCGGTAGTAAAAAAATTTGAATTCCACCACTGGCTACAAATGCTTCTTTTCATCAACTGTCTAATTCTTTCCTATCTCTATAGTACTCTCTGTGCAAACCTGCATTTTTATCTAATTAACTATCTAATAATTAACATAGAATATTACCAATGAGCATGACATAGCTAGGAATGATGGTCTAACTCTCCTGGCATCTCCAAACCAAGTGATAAAGCAGGACAACCCTGACAAGCAAAATGGTAAGCAAGACCTTGTCTTTTACATAGCTTTTAACACTTTTTAAAAATTATTTTTTAGGATAGGTGGTTTGGGTAATGTGCTGTCCTTTCCTCATCTGTATTACTACTTGCTTTAAAGAAAGAGCCTGGGGATTTTAAAACGTGACAGGCAACCAAATGAAATTTGCCAAGATTAATGTCCTCCAAAGAGTTCAGCTCTGTTATTTTCATCCCCCTTTGCCAAAAAGCAAAGCAGCTGCAAGCATTTTGATGCTTCCCCAGTATAGCCTATGGATGAATATTTTACAAATCAGATCTTGAATTTCAAAGTGGCTTGAACTCAACTGCCTTTCCTTTGAGTCTCAGGTTGCAAACTTAAATTTAATCAGTTGGTTTGCTTTTGAATCTCAGATCTCCAATTTGACACTTATCAGGGTTGAGTCATACTGGCCTATCACATGACTTCACATGACCTCAACTTGGAGAATAACATCTGACAGAACTCATGCATATTTTGAACATTTTATTCTAAATTATTGTATAATTTTCTTTCCAATTGCAGGATAGCTGAGCAGGAGGAAGCTGGAAGTTTGCCCTTATGCTTAGATTTCAATTTGGAACTGTTCCAAAAGTAGTCTAAATGCTTAGCTTGTGCTTTTTTCTCTTGCCACACAAATTTAGACATATATGTCTTCCATTGTATATTAGTTGTCAAAAGAGTTATTGACATTCTAGGCAAAACATTCATTTTAATCACAGAAATTTCTCCCTATCAAAGTCAGTTGTAGTTTCTCCTATCTTAACATACTTTTTTAAACTCCATTTCATGTGTTATAATAATTATTTTGAAATAACTTACAATTCATATTTGTCATAGTAATACTCAAGCATCATATTTTCTTAAAATCCTTTTTATTCATCAGTTCTGTTTGAGCTTGTATTTTCATATTCTTTTGTTAACATCATCATCTTCTGTTTATTAATCTTAAATCCTGCTAATGGACAAAATTATTTTAATTATATTGTTGATTAATACAGTATCTCCTTCTTGTAATTTCAATATCATTTTTTTTCTTTTTCTCTGTTTATAATTTATATGCCAGCCACTTTCCTGGATTATTTGCAAACTCATTTCTTTCTAAATTAATTTTATTGCAATTTCCCTTACTGTTAACATACATAGCTGTTATTGTAATAGCTTAATCTGTTGGGAAATACCAAAGTTCTCTGGGGGTTTCTTTAATTCTTCTTTTTTCTTTATCTCATCCAAAATAGCTTGTGTTTTCTCTTGATTCTTCTTTTTGAGTCCATTATTATATGGTATAAAATGATGTCTGATAAAAGCTTTGCTTGCATCCCAAACTATTCTTAAATCAGTGCCTTTGCCCAAGTTATCTTCAAAAACTTCTTTTAGTTTCTTTTTATACTGTTGTTTCTTTCTGTAAAAGCATTTTGTTTCATCTCCATCTAAAGGAAATGGATTTCCTTTCATAAATCAAACTTACAGGATTAGGATTGGAGAAAATGTTTGGTTAAAAACTCTACTTTAAAGATCATAGTCACTAACTTCTTTGAAATCCAAATCATATCTATTCTTGGGAAATCTATGTCTTTGTGAAAAATAGGTATATTCTGTTGAACTACCATTTTTATGGCTCCATGTATCAACCAGCCCTAAATTGTCCATCAAATTTTTTTAAAAAAAACCTTTTGTAATTTTTGAGTGGTTTTAATGTTTTTTTAATGTGTTTTTGCAGTTATTTCAGTGTCTGTTTCTCACTAGACTATTGTTAATTAGTGCCTTTATTTAAGAGACAAAGTGAAATTCTCTTGCTTTGTCATATGCTCTTCTCTTTTCAAGATGTAGGTCAAATAAAAGAGAGGTTTTCCTATTCTATGTATTTTTTTAAAATAAATATCTACAGTGAATGTCTGTTGACCTTTAGCTGGGCTAAAGCCCACATTCTGCATTCAGGACAATTATATCCTGATTTTTGTTGTTGTTCAGTGAGGTCTTCTGCTACTTAATTAACTCAGCATTTTTAAAATCACTCGGCATACGCTCTGAAGCACATCCTTTAATAAAGATTCCTACAGAATTAAAATCTCCCAGACTGACTTTGATGCCTATTTCCAGGGAGAGATTCAGAATAGCGAACCTAACTTTTCTTCTTCGTAACAACTAGCATTGGAAAAACACAAATAATTGTAAACCCTACACCACTCAGCCAATGTGATAATATTTGTAGGGAAATTATGGATCTATGAGTTCTTTGCAATGTTTGAAGTAAATCAGTGCAATGTTTTAAAATCTTTTTAACAACTGATTTTTTTAAAAAAAATGCAATTGATTTCAGGGCTTATGGACACCAATGCGTAATGCTAGTGAAAGAAAGTTGTAAGATCTTATTGATGCATTCCCACTGAAATTAAAACTTTATTCTTATACTTGTGGGAAAGTAAGTCCCATAGAACTTAGTGACTCTGCCTCTGAGGTGTAAGTGTATGCATAATGCACACAAACAAACACACAGAATGGTAGCATAAAAGCTATGCTCAATTAGATCAAATGCTCTACTCCACAGGTGTCAAACTCATGGCATCACGCTGCTGTCATGTGACATTTTGCAATATTTTCTCCCCTTCATGGAGCTAGGGTGGGCATGGCCTGCGTGTGACGCACTGACCCACAGGCCACCAGTTTGACACACCTGCTCCACTCCAAAATTCTGTGGCCACACATCTATAAGAAGCTCACAAAAAGATATGGGTTCCCTAGGATGCTCTTCCTATTCCTGTTTCCCTGAAGATCAAAAGACATCAATAGATAACATGATTGGTTTTCATTGGTAGCTTTAATTTTACCTTCCTCTTTTAAACCTGTCCATTCTGAATGCCATCAATGGAATGTGAAGCAGAGCATTCCATTGTTTAACTATGTGAAAAATATGCTGCTCTGTATATCCGGGAACTCTTGCTATTCATGTAATTGGATGACCCTGGGTTCAAGAATTATGACTGAGTAGACCTTGCATCCTTGTGCAACTATCTGTATTTGCTGAAGTTAGTGACTCTGTTGTGGAAGATGAGGATATAAGTTATACCTGGGAGAAATGTAACCATCTCAAAAAAAGCAATCCATACTTTTTGTTAAGGTATGTGGATCAGGAAAAACAAATTCTTTTGTGGGGAACAGTACAGTAAATTAGTGCATGTTGGAGAACAATTATATATCTTTAATGAATTGTGAGCAAATTGATATGGATGTATTCTGAAAAAACAATTACTACCAACCTGCCTTCCATCGAGGACCTGTATACTGCACGAGTCAAAAAGAGGGCTGTGAAAATATTTACAGACCCCTCGCATCCTGGAGATAAACTGTTTCAACTCCTACCCTCAAAATGACGCTATAGAGCACTGCACACCAGAACAACTAGACACAAGAACAGTTTTTTTCCCAACGCCATTACTCTGCTAAACAAATAATTCCCCCAACACTGTCTAACTAGTTACTAAATCTGCATTACTATTAATCTTCTCATCGTTCCTATCATCCATCTCCTCCCACTTATGACTGTATGACTGTAACCTTGTTGCTGGTATCCTTAAGATTTATATTGACTGTTTCCCTATGACTATCATTAAGTGTTGTACCTTATGATTCTTGACGAATGTATCTTTTCTTTTATGTACACTGAGAGCGTAAGCACCAAGACAAATTCCTTGTGTGTCCAATCACACTTGGCCAGTAATGAATTCCATTCTATTCTATTCTATTTAATCTGGTCAAGGCCAATGCCTGACTTTAGCCTCATCCTTCTCCCCAAGAGCACCTGAAGAAATATATAATTGTTTTTAGGAATGTAATTTTTTAAAAAAAAAAAATACTATTTTTAAGAATAAAAATTTCTGGCTGAACCAAAACCACACTTTCTAAAAAAATGTAAAAATTGCAGGGCAAGAAGAAAAGCCAGATTGCCTCAAAGCTAAAAAAGGATCAGCTAACGATGGGATTAAGAAAGCAGAACAGGGGCCTTTGTTTTAGCATTTTACTTTATTCCTTCCATCAACAAAAATGCCCTGCTCAGACCGCTTCTGTTTATAAAGTTGTCTGCAGATTGGATTGCAGGAAAGATAACTGTGTTCTGATCTCAAGACTTATTTTCAAAGAAACACAAAGTCATTACAGACAGTTAAATCAGTCATAAACTGTCATACGTACAGGAGGCCAGGGGATAATTAGTTCCAGAATGGTTGGAGCAAATATATCAAAGTGAAGACAACTTTCTGGTCACCAAAGGTTGCCCTTAAAATTATGGGGAGGAGAAAAGGATGAAGACTTTAGGCATCTACAAGGGAGATCAAGGGATGAAAAATGTATCACAATGCAAGCACAGCTCCTTATGTACTCCCGTGCAATGAAAGAATGTCAGGATGAAATTGCCTCTTGCATGTTAAACATTTATCTTCATGTATGGGAAATCATATTTCAGGATATGAAAAGAAGTGAATGTGGAAGCATCTATTGGACTTTGAGGAGACACTTTTTCATCCTCTGGTCCACTCCACTGCATTTTAGATATAAACCTTGCCTACATATCATTTATTTATTTACATATGCAACTTTATATACTGCTTCAATTGCAGAGGACTCTAAGCCAGGGGTGGGCTGCTGGGCGTTCGCAAGGGTTTGGGAGAACCTCTAGCTAAGATTCTGTGCAGTTTGGAGAACCCCAAAATCCCACTCCTGACTGGCTCTTCCCACCCTGCCCTGCCCCTCCCAGGAGTCCCCACGCAGCCTGTTTTGGATGCAGGTAAGTGAAGGGTGTGTGTGGAGGCTCGGGGAGGGTGAAAAATGGGCCTACCGGAAGTTCATTTTCACCCTCCCGGGGGCTTGAGAAAAGCCTCCGGAGCCCTGGGAGGGCAAAAATGCCACTCTCCTGCCAGTGGTGAAATGTAAAATTTGTTACTACCAGTTCTGTGGGCATGGCTTGGTGGGGGGATAATGTGACTGGGTGAGCTTTGTCAACTTTTTTTTTTTTTACTTTTAAAAACATTTTTTCGGCCAAAGAGGTTGTAAAAAAATGCTTTTAAAAGCCTCTGATGATCCCAGTTGAGTTGTCTGATCGTCAGTGGATTTTTTTTTCTTTTAAAAGCATTTTTTCTACAACCTCTTCAGCCGACCCAGTTGTTGGCCATGCCCATCCAGTTGGCCATGCCCACCCAGTCACATTTTCCCGATGATTAGGCAACTCAGCTGGGATCGTCAGAGGCTTTTAAAAGCATTTTTTCTACAACTTCTTCGGCTGAAGAGGTTGTAGAAAAAATGCTTTTAAAAGCCTCTGACAATCCCAGCTGAGCCGCTCAGACACTGAGCAGAGAACACCTTGCTAAAATTTTTGAAGCCCACCCCTGCTCTAAGCATTATATAGCTCAGAATATGCATCTTAAAAAAACTAACCATCTAAAACAAAGCAGATTTTCAGAAACCTCCAGAATACGCCCAGGAAAGGAACTGTTTGGAGTGGGAAACTTCCATAGAAAGAGATAATTAAGAAGTCCTACTTCTTTTCCCCACCCTATTGTTATTCCTCCACTCACATGTTCAATGTCTTTTGTCTGATTCCACTTTTAAAAACTCTTTGGAAACATTACATTCATCCCTTGGGTAAAATCAAATCTCTCCCACGATTATTCTGAAATAAATTACCTTGAGCTCATCTTCTTCAATTATGCATTATAAAGTATAGCCCTTCTCATTTCTCCTTAGGCATAGCAACCCATCCTTTAATAAAAGAAGTGAAACCCTAAGGTGGGATTATTTTAAAAGTCATGGACTTTTTGCAAACCAGGTTATTTCTCCTATAAAATTGGGGCCCACTGTTGTTTTCAAATAATACACAAATCTTTCTGATATAATTGATCTCTAGTATATTTACTTTCATTTTAAAAAAACAACAACTCATGAGCAGAAGGAACACAGACCTACAAACTATCCAGTTTGTTTACAAAAGACACTGACCTCATTTTTGCAGGATATGCAAGGCCACAATTTAAACCTGAGTGGATGATGCAGGAATCAAAATGAAATGAGAAAAGAGCCTCAGGGCTGTTCATTTTTTTTCCAGCCTCCTCTTTTTTCTTTGGATGGCTGGGAAGAGAATTGTGAAAGCTTATTTCCAGATAGATGGACATGGAACTGCATTTTTGAAATGCTTCTTGGCTGCCTCCCAAGACCCTTTTCTTTCTATGACAACTTTCAATAAAAAAATGTAAATTTCCAGATAAAGTTATAAAGCTAGGGAGAAATTAATCAATTTCAAAGAAAAATTATAAAGATAATTTATAATAATCGAATATCTAACAGCAATGAAAGCTGCAAAAACTCTTTAAATTTAAAAACTTTTTGTTTCCCCAACAGTGAAAATTTTGTTTAAATGTGTGACTTACACAGGTGGCAACAGGAAGAAAAAAAAACCCTACAAGGGAATTTAGTAATAAAAGTATTAAACAATGTATGTAACTAAAAAGAACATTTAATATAAAGGCAAAGTATCAGTGATCCCTTTTTGCTCTCTGTTTAATTATTTATATTTAAATTATCATTATTGCTGAATTACTTTTCCCTATTATTAATTTTCAATTACAATTTCAATTATAAATATAGGTAAAACTATGATTTTAATTTTTAAATATTTTTTTTTTTACTTATGAAGTTAGTTGCATTAACCAGACTATGCATGGGACAGATATAGTGACCAAAATAGTTGCATGGTTCCTAAGCATGATATAGGTAGCCCTTGACTTATGACCACAATTGAACCTAACATTTCTGTTGCTAAGCGAGACATTTGTTAAGTGAGTTTTGCCCCATTTTATGACCTTTCTTGCCACAGTTAAATGAATCGTTGTTAAGTTAGTAACACAATTGTTAAGTGAATCTGGCTTCCCCATTGACTTTGCATGTCAGAAGGTTGCAAAAGGTGTTTGTTCATATGACCCTGGGACATTGCAACCATCATAAATATGAGTTAGTTGCCAAGCATCTGAATTTTGATCATCTGACCATGGGGATGCTGCAACAGTCATAAGTGTGAACACGAGTCCTAAGTCAGTTTTTTTTCAGTGCTGTTATAACTTTGAACGGTCACTAAATGATTTGTTGTAAGTTGAGAACTACCTGTACTCTCATCATGCAGATTAAGAATGAAATCTATATCAGTTTGAAAAATTAGATTTGGCTTCTCCTCCCTTCCACTGGAAAAGCCCTGCCCCTCCACTGTCTGCTCTGGGGGTAGATGAGGGATGGCGAAAGAAAGAAGTTGTTTCTTTTTCAGATCCATTCACAGAATATCAACCTTGGCTTCCATTACATTATGCATCCTTTGCTGACAGGAAAAAAAAAAGATTTGCTATTTATGAAAGGTGAGAGGATTTCCCATAATTCTTGAAAAATCGTACCATTGTTTCTCATAAAATGATCTGCCACTTCAATAGTGAAGAGTGTTAGGATTAAATATTAGATAAAACCTGGGATGCATGATGGTATATCTTGATAACTGGAGAGATAGAGATGGAGATGGAGATGGAGATGGAGAGAGATAGAGATGGAGATAGATGAGAGATAGAGATAGAGATAGAGATAGAGATAGAGATGATAGAGATAGAGATAGAGATAGAGATAGAGATAGAGATAGAGATAGAGATAGAGATAGAGATAGAGATAGAGATAGAGATCAGCGGTCCTCAACCTTTCTGACTCCATGAACTGGTAGCAGCAGCGGTGGCAAAGGCAGTGGAGAGGGGAGAAGGGAATGATTTTATGTGTGCAACCTAGGTCCTGCACAAGTGCAAGCTTCACACACATGCCCACCGTTTGCACAGCCCAGTTCCCATCAGACTGTGGACCAGTGCCAGTCCACAGCCCGGGGATTGAGGACCACTGAAATAGATGATGTAGATGCAGGTGCAGAAGCAGGTATAGATGCATGAAAGCAATGCAGATGAAAATCCAGATATAGATGCAGAGAGATGTAGAGGGAGAGATAGAGATAGCATTCATATATACATATACACAGCCAGATATGGCATACAGGTTTCCCAAACAATTTTTTTTCTAAATTAGTCTCACAATAAAAAAAATATTGTGTTTCATTAATACAAACTGATTAACGTTTTTAGTCTATTTTTTTTTTTTTGTGTTAACTTGAAGTACGGAATTAAGTATCTTCAGTACTAGGTTGCACAAAGGGTATGTGTGTGTGTGTGTGTGTGTGTGTGTGTGTATAAGCATTATATTCTGGATTCCTGATTTTAAAAGCTTCCTCCTCTATTCATTCATCCATTCAGCACAAGGCTAATACAATTTCAGGAAGTGAAGTACATGGCCAAGGTCAGGAACTGACTCTTCAGACACATTTACCAATAGCTTCTCTTGAACAATGTATTTGTTAGAGAAAAGAGGCAAAACCCTCCGTGCCCGCCTACATTTAATTGGTTTAACCCTTACAGGAATTAAGGTCTCTGAGGCACGCTTAATGGTGAATATACACGATTATTTAAAGCTGCTATATATATGATATATATATATATATATATATATATATATATATACACAAGATAACATCAGGATCGGTGAAACTTACAGTTAAATCTCCATGTTATAGAAGATGTGGCTGTAGATAAATCTCGTTCTTGCAGTCCTGCCACATATTTAGTCAAGCTATACCCACATGGTCAGTTAATGAACCATCTACATGCAAACCACACATTGTACAAATGCAAAGGATCCAGTTCCACAATCAGGCTAAACAATGATTGTACTCCAGCTGCATCAGTCAAAGTTTTTGTTTTATTTTAATCAAAAAGCGATTCAAAGAAGTAAGTGCAAAAACAAGGCCGAATCATAAGTATTTTACTTCTTGTATACCAAATGGATTGCTTATATTTCCAACAACACAGAAATTAGCATTTTAGCCCTTTGAACTCTGTTGTGTGGGTTTTAGTTGTTTTTTTTTTTGCTTTGCTTTGCTCTATTTCTATTGATGCTCTGGTGAATTACATTGTAAACCATATCCCCTTTCAAATGAGAGTTTCAGCTAATCAGCATTTGTATGTTTCTACAATCATTTGGATGTTTTAATGTGGAACATCTAGTTATCAAAGCACTACGAGTTTTACTCTAAAGTAAAATAAATTGCCAAAAAGGTAAAACTGCAGCCTCAAATAAAAGAATACACTTAGTTGAAGTTTTTATTGTGCAATTACTTTAGTTATTTAATTTATGAAAAAGCCACTGTACTTGCAATTTGCCTATTTTTCCCCATTTCCCCATTATTTTCTTTTTATAGAGAAACTCTTCTGAACAGGCATGATGCATGGATCACAATGTGTAAAGATTTTTCCAGCAAGAGGCAAAATCCTTGGGAAACACAGGTGACACCTTTGATTAAAGGACAATGGCTAGTCAATAGCAATTAGGAGAAAAACAAGAGATAAGAATTCTCTGGCGCATAGAGACTTGAACAAAATAAAATTAAAAATCCACTTAACTCTTAAAAATGTAATGGGATATAAAAAGTGGTTAACTCATGTCAAATGAGCTGCTAGTTCATTGGGGAAATTCTCCTAGAGATGACCAATTTTAATGTGGGAATTGTCTTGTGCAGTTCCCATGGGGAAGTTGCATAGGAGAAATTCCCTAATGGACTGCAGTTTTTAAAAAAAGATTTTTTTTTTAATTTAATTCCTTTATTATGTTTATAAATAAATCAAGGCTGTGAACATATTTTAGCCTCCTTCTTTCTCCTCTTTTTCCCACAACAACAATCTTGTGAGGTGAGTTGAGCTGAGAGAGAATTATTGGCCCAAGGTCACTCAGGTGGTTTTCCTGCTTAAGGCAGAACTAGAACTCACAGTACCATAGTTTCTAGCCCAGCACCTTAACCACTATACCTAACCGGCTGTTCTTGTGCAAATTTTTCTGCAAACTTTCTCTAAAACAAGTTTTATAGAAATAGAATCTGTATTTAGTTTTAATCATGGATGGAAATCAACTGCATTGCTATGGTAATGTTCAATGTGACTCCTTCAAAAAACGAATCCATGCAACTGCACACAATATAGAGATCTTCTATGGAAAATATTAGATTTCTATATTATCTCCCATTGCATGGATTCATTTTCTAAAGAAAGTAAATATTATCAAAGGAAAGAATACTACTTGAATACACATTGGTGTTTTGAATATTGATTTAAAAAGTGATCATTGCATGTGATATATGATATGAGAAGAAAATAAAGTATTTTAGGAGCATCTGAATCTTAAATTTTCCTATAAAATACATTCAAAATACAAATAGCATATAAAGAGCCTTGCTCATGCTGTAATTTGTCAACTGTTGAGAAAATTGGCATGTCTTTTCTGCTGATTTATTGGTTAATCCCAGCAATTCATTGTAGAAAAGGCCAACAATGAATTACAATGTAGCGGAGGAAAAAAAAATAAGCTCTGCATTTTAAAAGTGCTTAACTACATGGCCCTTTGTAATAACTTAGAAAGTTCAGAAGTAACTGCAGCATCTTTTTTTTTGGGGGGGGGCAAACTCTTCTGAGGAAATGGCTTGGAAGGAATCTGCTCAACCTCTTAAGAAAGCCCAGCGGTTCAAAGTCACTCACTGGACAGAGCCTTGCATTCAGTCTACTAAATGTTGACTGTTTCCCAATAAACTTTAGAACAGAAATGCGGCTTCTGGCAGCTAATAATGCAGCCCCACATGATCATAAACTTTTAATAGTGTTAGTTGATTTATATACATTAACTATATTATAAATTTTTATATCTGGCCCAAGACAAGTCCTCTTCATTCAATGAGGCCCAGGCAATTCAAACATTTGGACAACTATGCTTTAGAACAAAAAGCAAAAAAATTATTTATTTGTTTATTTGTTCATTCATTCATTCATTCATTTCAATTTCTAGAGCCACCCATTTCAGTGAATGACTCTAGGTGGCTTACAATTCAGAAATTGTGGCTTACAATTAAAAATTAGAAAACATTTTAAAACAGTAAAACCAGTCAAAAAAACATTAAAACCAGTAAAAATAAAACAAAGCATGCAATTCAAGATGCACAGGGACAAGATATTTGGCCTGTTAGCAATATAGCCAAGAAATGGGGCCCTTGGCTCATTCGGTTTCTTAGGCTCAAGAACATAGCCAGGTTTTTAAGGCCTTGCAAAAGGTTTACAGGGTTGGGGCACAGGAGAATGGTCTTGAAGGGGAATGCAAGCAGTGACTGAGCTCTACCTTCTAACAACAACATGATTCTGTGGCTGCTAATCATGTGTTTTACTATGAGACGCTTACAAGCATTGGATATGAGATCATAAAGCCAGAAGCTACATGTTGTAGGGCATACTATAATGTGAACAGCCAATGACTGACTGACAACAACACACATTATGGACATGCATATGGAACAGTATTCAATGCCAAAGTGATCCCAAGCTTCTCCCTTGGCAATCTTCTCCAGCTAGATGCTTTCAGTGGCAAAAAAAAGTTGTAACCCTAACAAATTTGTTCAGTACCAGATTGAAATGGCCAGACTGGCTAAAATGACTTCAAATTGACATTTCAAAGACACCAGCCTTCTCAATTAGCCATAATCATAAGCAAACTTCAAATCAAGCCAGTAGTCAACATAATTGGAAGTTCCTACCAGAAAATTGTCAACTCCTTTCAGTAGGCAAAATCATTTCTTTAGCTAAATAAAAAGTATGCCAATAAAATTGCTTTAAAGAGATTTTTTCTCAGATAGATTCCTTCCAATGATGCAAATGATTATGGTTAATTTTCTTGGTTGTGGCTTTTTGATGGTCAAAAGAGACAAAGTATTGAGTACTCACCATTTTAAGGCATCTTTTAATATAAAAAAACAATGCCCTCAATGTTGATTAGTAACACATAGGAAAGAACAATATAGAAATTACTTGCTGCAACATGCACATTGTAGTATATGATTTTGATCTACGTTATTTTAATTATGTAAGAAAATATTACATTAATGGTTGGCTGTGCATACAAGAAAACTAGTTTAATACAATGGAAATTCATTGGTTCTGCTTTTGTCTACCTGTACTATATACAGTATGAGTGTTTGTGCATTATTTTAAATCACATTTGCCATCACATCTGGGCTCCGTTTATACAGATACTAGCACGGGGGGGGGGAGGGTGTTTTTAAAAGATAGAAAGTCCATTCAGAGAGTGGTGAGGACAGCTGAGAAGATTATAGGAAGCTCACTTCTTGTCATTCAGGATACTGCTTATAAGTGCTATGTGCTTAGAGCTCAAAGCATTGTTAAAGATTCCACTTACCCACCTCACAGTCTGTTTCTGTTGCTCCCCTCTGGGAGGAGGTTTCGAAGTATTTCTAGCAGGACTTCCAGATTCTGTAAAAGCTTTGTTCCCTGTGCCATCCATCTGGTAAACTTGCAAGATTTGTTTCTCTTGCCATGTACATGTATACATCTGAATTAGACTGTGTTGTTTCTCTGTGTCATATAATATATGTGGATACATGCAAAATTTTGTATTTATTTATTTGTTTGTTTGTTTATTTATCTTGTCATGTTTATGTTTATATTAGAGGTGGAGACCCTTTGAGAGCTGTATGCAATGTACTTTCATTTTACTGTATGCCAATTAGTGTACATTCAAAGTGACAATAAAGTTATTCTAACTCTAATCCCTAGCTTTTATGCAAAAAACTTATATTGAAATGGCCAGACTGGCTAAAATGACTTCAAATTGACATTTCAAAGACACCAGCCTTCTCAATTAGCCATAATCATAAGCAAACTTCAAATCAAGCCAGTAGTCAACATAATTGGAAGTTCCTACCAGAAAATTGTCAACTCCTTTCAGTAGGCAAAATCATTTCTTTAGCTAAATAAAAAGTATGCCAATAAAATTGCTTTAAAGAGATTTTTTCTCAGATAGATTCCTTCCAATGATGCAAATGATTATGGTTAATTTTCTTGGTTGTGGCTTTTTGATGGTCAAAAGAGACAAAGTATTGAGTACTCACCATTTTAAGGCATCTTTTAATATAAAAAAACAATGCCCTCAATGTTGATTAGTAACACATAGGAAAGAACAATATAGAAATTACTTGCTGCAACATGCACATTGTAGTATATGATTTTGATCTACGTTATTTTAATTATGTAAGAAAATATTACATTAATGGTTGGCTGTGCATACAAGAAAACTAGTTTAATACAATGGAAATTCATTGGTTCTGCTTTTGTCTACCTGTACTATATACAGTATGAGTGTTTGTGCATTATTTTAAATCACATTTGCCATCACATCTGGGCTCCGTTTATACAGATACTAGCACGGGGGGGGAGGGTGTTTTTAAAAATATAGTTGGTGGTTCAGAAATGTTTAATTTTGGTACCTTTAAATGTGTTCTTTCTCCATGCTGTGCAATGTGTTTCATTTGGAGCTGATTGCCTGTTGCAGTCTACAGTGGTACAGTAATTGGGTTGCAAACGTTTTTTTCAAAAGCCGCATAGTTCAGTAAGTCTATAAAAAGCATGTCAGAGAATCACATGCTGGGATAGCTGTTTTGTGATGGCCTAACAGCTATTCAGATGCTTTTGCAATTCCATCATAAGACCCAATATGCTTTGATCAGGCATGCAAAACATTCCAGCTGAGGATTTGTTGACCATCCACTCTAGTGTCATAACTTGGTAAAGGAAAAACAGCAAATGGTGCAACAGCAAACCTTTCATCCTATTTAAAAATAATTACAATGAAATCCAGAATAATTGATCTTTCTCTCTCTACTATTTTCATTATATCTATCTATCTTTCTCTCTGTCTGTCTGTGTCTGTCTGTATCATCCATTTTCTATATCTATTCCCTCTCTCTGTAACTCTCTCTGTCTCTCATCTGTCTGTCTGTCTGTCTGTCTGTGTGTCTATATCTGTCTGTCTATCTATATCTATCTATCTATCTATCTATCTATCTATCTATCTATCTATCTATCTATCATATGTCTTTCTGTATGTAGTTTGTGAAGGGTTGTATGCTACTTTAAAAATAAATAACAAAAGGATTTTCAATGTATATGGGAACACAAACAAAGTACCCATCTGAAATTTTTTAAAGCAGCGACGTATTTCTGGAATTATGGGGCTATCAAATCATTCCATGAAAAGACACAGCTACTTTAAACAGTAGCAAACAGGTGCTATCTTTGGGTTTCTGCCATCTACAAGCATCATTTTGGAACAAAATCCAAACACTGCACAACCCTAATCTTAAAAGAGATTTAGAATCATCTTTGATCTATTTTTAAATGTATAGCTATAGCTTTGATCTATATTTAAATGCATGTCTGTATCATTCTATCATCTTTCCCTTGTATCTATGACTTTGTTTGCCAGTGTGCATGCATGCATGGTGACCCAAAAAGAATGCAAAGAGAGAGAGAGAGAATCTATGAAACAAATCCCATTCATAATAACAAAGGTCAGAGTGGTCAGACTTTTCAGCTCCATATCTCTAAACTGAAATTATCTTAAGGAAATCTGAAATCCGCTCAGGGAAGAAAGGCTGCCCTCGTCCTTGTGTAGAATGCCCTGTTTGCTTTCATCAAGAGAATTACTTTTAATATACAAGGAAGTACACGTACAAACGAGCCAAGAATATTATTTTTTGTAGAATAATCAATCCCACCTGAGAAGCCACCAGCCCAATAACCTTATTGACTGTTTTGTTTTGAGTATCATAAGACTGAGTCTGCATATATTTGGACTATCCTGGTTCTCTACTTTCTCCTCCATAAACATTGAAAGGTTAAAATATTTTAGGATGATTCAGCACTAAGCTGTTCCCTTCTAATGTTTGAACACAAAGAATTTACTACTGCTAATTGGAATAACTCAAAACAGGGTATAAATACAGTTCTAGCCCAGTTTATTTGATAAATAACATTTAACCAAGTTTAAATAAGAAGTCTCTAATTAACTACCGCCTTTCCTCCAAATCTGCCTGGGGTACATGACCTCTGTACCCCAAATCTGCCTGGGGTACAGAGGTCATGTGAGTGTTCACCATTGCTACAATGGTATGATGTGAGCATTATATGTTCCAATATTTTTAAAGGCCCCTATCAACAACTACCATCTGTCAGTAGCTGCATTCTAACATCCCTAACATCTGCATTTCCTGAGGAGAGCACATCTTTCTCCTTTTACAGATGCATGATTGAGAGCGTTTTAACAAACTGCATCACTGTTTGGTTTGGTGGCAGCAGTGCCTCAGATAGAAAGTCCATTCAGAGAGTGGTGAGGACAGCTGAGAAGATTATAGGAAGCTCACTTCTTGTCATTCAGGATACTGCTTATAAGTGCTATGTGCTTAGAGCTCAAAGCATTGTTAAAGATTCCACTGTATGCAATGTACTTTCATTTTACTGTATGCCAATTAGTGTACATTCAAAGTGACAATAAAGTTATTCTAACTCTAATCCCTAGCTTTTATGCAAAAAACTTATATTATGGACTTTATATCTCCTGGTCCTCTTCCCCTGTAACTTACATTCCTTAGAAAAGATGTTGTGGTATTTTGTCCACAGGTCTGTGAGTCACAAACGGTATATGAATGTGTGGTGTATCCATGAATTGGAATGCCAGCTAGGAATACGGCATTAAAATGTAAGGCTAGCTGGAGAATTCTGGGAGTTGAAGTCCACAAGTCCTAAAGCTGCCAAGTTTGAAGACCTCTGGTTTATGTCCTTGGTGACACACTGCAGGTGTTCCATCTGCTAACTATTGCGTTTGTTTTCTCATCTATGTGCCTCTCCTAGCCTGCATCAACCTGTGGCCAAGGCTCCCAGAGGCCATTAACCAAAAGTGGTGAGAAGTGCCCCTGGCACAGAAGAGGCAAGAAAAGCAAAGATGTAAGGTTGTACCTATGTATTTGGATTTTCCCGACTTCAGCTCCATCAGTCTTATGAATATATAAGATTTCATGGTAACCATCATAAGGTCCCTGGGTACATCGAGCTGATTCACTTTTCTTTGATAAGATAACCACATTTGCTTTGTAAAATCACCCTTGTCCACATTCTCCTTGGTATCAGCACCATGAGTGTATTCTTGCTCTTAGACCAAACCTTGCTTCTTCTTTTTGACTCTCTTTTTCCGCTAAGACACATTATTGTGTGAAGGGGGTCCTCTGTTGTAAAGATAGTTTGCGGAGAGGTTCTCCCTTTGTAGAATATGCTGCAGCATAACTTATTTCTTATCTCCATCTTCCTCATAACTGCTGAATTTTTGTAAAGACATTGTGTGATCCATGAGATCCATTGAGCTTATGATCAAGAAAGTATATGACTCCCTGAAAGGTGTTCTTCCTTCTCTTGTGCCTCTTGCGCGGACAGTGTGCAGATAGCTCTGTGATTTGGACATACCTGGTCATACTGAATGAGTAACGTAATCCACCTTGCGTTAATGTTTCAGGGCAAAGAGATACAGTTGTTACATTATATAATGGCCCCATGTACAGGGTTTTGCATGATCTCTATACACACATGTGCTTATGGATCAATAAGAGGGCTGTGAAAATATTTACAGACCCCTTGCATCCTGGACATAAATTGTTTCAACTCCTACCCTCAAAACAACTCTATAGAGTACTACACACCAAAACAACTAGACACAAGAACAGTTTTTTCCCGAATGCCATCCCTCTGCTAAACAAATAATTCCCTCAACACTGTCAAACTATTCACTAAGTCTGCATTACTATTACTATTAGTCTTCTCATTGTTCCTATCACCTATCTCCTCCAGCTTATGACTGCGTGAATGTAACTTTGTTGCTTGTATCCTTACGATTTATATTGATTGTTTCCTAGTATGATTTGATTGCTTATTTGTACCCTATGACTATCATTAAGTGTACCTTATGAGTCTTGACAAATGTATCTTGTCTTTTTATGTACACTGAGAGCGTATGCACCAAAGACAAATTCCTTGTGTGTCCAATCACACTTGGCCAATAAAGAATGCTATTCTATTCTATTCTATTCTATTCTATTCTATTCTATTCTATTCTATTCTATTCTATTCTATTCTATTCTATTCTATTCTATTCTAAAAATGCCACACCAGATATTCATTATGAAAAAAATAGAGAAATTTCCCCATGCCACCTTCAAAGGAGATAGCAAAGGGACTAAAAGTACTGTAGAACCGCTTTCATGACATGGCATAATGTTACCTCTGTATCTCTTTTCTGAGTGCTGAAGCCAGGGTGATCTAAATAGACCATCCTGATAGCATCTATATACCCATTTCTGTAATTTGCTGAATTGCAGAACCTGGATAGTTTCTAAAGTTATGGCACTGTATATACTCATCCAAGTGTGAATGTTCACAAATTCAGTTAAGGCTTGAACCCTATCTGGCTACCTACATCTGATCATTCCCGATAAGGATGAAATGGTGCTTCCTGATGATCAATGTATCTGAAAAAAAACTGAACATGTGAATTCTAGACATTCTTGAAGTCTTCTCAAGTCTTGACTTGAGAAATTGGTGGGAAAGAGATTGGCTATTGATTATATTGCTGCGTTTGCAACTATACATCCTAGGCCTCGTTCTCAATTTATCATAGTGATATATGATTCTTAGGGTGACTTTTCTGAACCAATAAACCCTTTTCATTCTTTTTTCCCCCCAACAGTCTAAATCTTAATGGTATCTTTGTGCTTATTTTTTCTGGGTTGTTTATTGTATCTTTTTGCCATTTGATGAGAGAAATGTCCTTTATACTGTCCCAGGTTTTTCACATTTATTCTTAATCATTGATAAAAGGGATTTTTGTGTGGATATGCATGGGGAGGATTTTACACTTGGAATCAGAAAGCATTCTCTGTGACTATTGGGGCTTGGGGAATGGGTTATTTTCTCTCCGTAGCTCACAGCTCGTGAAGAATACCTGATTGTCATGGACACTATAGTATTAAGGCTATGGTCTTCTATGGGATCAGGCTTGTCTTTTGTATTCTAGCACTGTTGGCCAAGTTGCAGCAGGGGATCAGTGAGGTTCTGCTTTGTATGAAGGGGAATGGATGCCTGCCAGACAGTTTAAGGGACAAGATTACATGGTTTTTGACTTGAGAAATGGATGGGAATGAAGCTGGATGCCTCTTTGTTAATCAGTGCAGGACTCATACATGAGTTGCTGTGGTGATGGTTAAGGTTGACATCAAATGGAAGATCTTATCCAGGCAGGACTGGAATCTCTTTCTCACCTTTGCTGCAGGGAACATCTTGTGTTCTTTCAGATCTTACAAACCATGTTGTATCCTTTCTTGAGGAGTTGCTCTATGTTTATATTTGAGATGGTGGGGAGGGCATTTTCAGACCTTAATCTCAAAACACTCTTCTAAGAGCTTTATCTCCTTCAGAGATCATGAGGGGCACAGAATGTGGTCTCCAGTACTGGAATCAACATTAAATTGTTTAAAAAGTTGACTTTTGCATAACATTTCATGTAAGGCTTGGTAAGACTTATGAGATTTGGTGACGTCATGACATTGTAGGCATTTTAAATAAAAATTAATGATTTTAGAAACCATCTAAAAGAATCATATCTGCCATTGTGATCTTCAAAGCCAAGAATGGTCTACATTAAAAAAAACCCACAAGTTTTTAACAATGATTGTTTTAAATTGCCCTCCCCCAAATAAATTGCCAGATTGATTTTATCAGATTTAGGATGCAAAATACATTCAGATTATGCATTACAGTACTGATCTCACTGTTATTTGGGCTGTGATTCAGTTTTACATTCTATTAAAGTTTGTGGGACTTCTGAATATATGTATAGATATGAACTGGTGGCCTACAATCCTATAAATACTTAACTCAGTGAAAGTAACATTAAAATAAGTAGACTAGTTTTAGGTGCCACTAGTATTAGCATCATTATACTTTTATTTATCATGCATTTATAAGTAACAGTACAAACATAAAATAAAACTTCAGTCAGAATTATAAGATGCCACAGTAGTTACAACATCACAAACTAAAACCTTATGATATCTAAAATAGCAACATCTATACCTTCAAATGTATAAGCATTACATCCTTCATGTAAGTGTTGTGTAAAGGATTTTGCTCTGCATTTCATGTGTCTGCTGGACGAAAACACTGCGACAGGCCATTCTACCAAGACAAGTCAGAAAAAGAGACTTTTTCATATCCTGCGGAGAAGAAAGCAAGGAGAAAAACCAGCACTTTGCTGCAGTTTCTTTAAAATATCTAAATGGGGCATTAGACTTAGACTACCTCAGTGCCACCTAGTGGAAAATGTGCAGTCCAAAATCGCAGAATGAACTGCTATGATATTGAAAGCTATATAAAAGAAAATAACATTCTTTGTGAAATGTAATCTGTACCGGACGGAGCAAACAGCATCCCTTGAGATTTATGGAAATGTTAAATGGATCATGCCTTCTGTACAAGTCATACAATAACTACAGGAATGGCATGGCTAAACACAAGAGTTTAAATAAAGGATTGCTATATCGATGTCAGTTTTGTATTTTCAGTTATCTTCCTTCTTTCTTTTAGAAAGTACATTTCCTACATGGATTCCTTGCTTTTCAATGCGTTAAGCAATAGCATTCATACTTTTGTATATTTATTGTATATATACAATATGTATGTATGTATATTCAGCTTATTGCCCCCACAATCTGGGTCCTCATTTCACCTACCTTTGAAAGGATGGAAGGCTGAGTCAATCTTGAGCCTGGTGAGATTTGAACTTGCAGTAATTGCAAGCAGCAGTTGTTAATAACAGTGCTTTAGTCCACTGTACTACAGGCTCTTGTATCAGACTAATTTCTTGCAAAGAAATTAGTCTGTTGGGCCTCCAATCTCTCTTCTATAGTCCTTCTGGTACATTGTCTTGGACAATTTTCACAATCCACTCATTTATCAATAGAGGTCCTTGGGTCATGTAGGGAAAACAATGAGGGGAGGTGAGATATATATTTCCTCATTCCCACAAATGTAGGCCCTTGCTCATTTATTGCATCCCTTTCTCCTTCCTTCTAACTGTCCTACCTATTTTTCATCTCTAAAGAAAAAGAAAAGATCCAGCATGCCTGGAAAGAGATTTTCTTTCTTTCTTTCTTTCTTTCTTTCTTTCTTTCTTTCTTTCTTTCTTTCTTTCTTTCTTTCTTTCTTTCTTTCTTTCTCTCACCACTAATGATTTTCTGGATCACAAACTACTAATTTGAACCAAACATGCATCTGAATGGAAATAGAAGCACACCCACCCACATGGCATTGCTTTCAATAGAAAAATATAACTCTGTGGAAATCTGACCATGCACATATAAGTGTATGGAGATACTTCATCTGCACTTGAATAACCATCCAATTTGATTCACAATCCTTAACAGTTGAAGGTGGTGTTTTCTTTCACAGTCAGAAACTGGAGTTGGGATTCCAGGCAAGATTCCACCACATTTAAAGACTGAGTGGGTGGAGTTGCATTGTTGAGGGTATCTATTCCCCAAAGCCAGTTTTTCCATTAACAGAAACCCAGAAGAAAAATAAATTGCTATCCAACTGATCAGACTTCGATGAAACAAAAATAACAGTGAGCGAATTTACAACAGAAAACAAATTGAGCATCTGAAGCAATGTGGACAGCTTCTCAGCAGGAAAAAATCAGCTTGCTACCTTGGTATGATCTTTTGCCTGTTTTTGCTTTTGAGGCATTTTAGCTCTTTGCAAAGTTTTAAACTACAACTTATTTACTTCGGGTTTGTTCCCTAGCAAGTAAGGAGACCTTGGTTCTCCCAACAGCATTCTGCTAACATGGAACTTTTAGGTAAGCCTCCATCTTCATATACACATCCAAATTTGTTACCTGCGTTTAAGAATAATTTTTGAAGTGCTATATACTTTTTTCTAAATACTTTAGAAACACCAAAATCCTCTGTCCCTCATTGTTCCATTTTGACTCATTATGTGCCATCAAGTCATTTTTGATTCCTAGTAACTCATATATGATGATCTATCTCTAACTGGGTCTTTCAGATCTCCCATCTGAAACCTGTCACTCATTGCCACTGTAATTGAGTCGATCCGTCTTGCTGCTAGTCATCCTCTTCTCTTTCCTTCTTCTTTTCCCAGCATTGGAGCCTTTTCCAGAAAGATGTAGGTCTTTGCGTAAGATGTAAAGTAGGAGAATTTGAGTCTGTGGCTTCTAATGAGAACTCTGGGTTGATTTATTCAATGATCCATTTTAGCCTTTGATATGTCTGCAAATAAAACACCGGTTTTACAAAAAAGAGAGTGACACTTTCAACCTTCATGGGTACATGCAAGAGGTCGGAAGGCGAACTATGTCCATGTTTGGTTGAAGAGAAATACAACTCTCTACATAATTCAGAACCTAAATAAAGCACAGAGCTGGATTGTGCAGACAGCTGTGCTTGCGTTCAGATAAACCCAAATGCATTTAGACATATTGGAATATCTGGAGAGTAGTATGGAACAATTTCATGTTCTTGTCCCTTTTGAATTACTCCATTAAACCAAATGCCAATGTTAGGGCTAATGTTGTAACAACAGTTCAGAATTATACTGTTATAATTCTCCATAGCAAAAATTTCTTTTCCATTGAACTGTATTTACAATACAATACAATACAATACAATTCTTTATTGGCCAAGTGTGATTGGACACGCAAGGAATTTGTCTTTGGTGCATATGCTCTCAGTGTACATAAAAAGAAAAGATACGTTCGTTAAGAATCATATGATACAACACTTAATGATAGTCATAGGGTACAAAAACTCAGAAGATGTCAAAGATGGTTTCTAGAAGAAATAATGGGATGTTGTTCAGAATTCAAGTGGCGACGGGTCCTTCTCCTTCACCCTGCATTCTTGATTTATCCCACTCACACATTCTTTGGAAAAGATAATCTTGGAAACTGGCAGAACTCTGGATTGTCTTGGAGGAAGCTACAATGAAAGGTATGCACTGCATACTAGAGATTTCCTTGATGCCAAAAGTTGATATCCTGAAGACCAGATCAAAGTAGTACTAATCTCTTAGCTGCTTCCAGAACACCACATATGACTGAAATCTGATGGCAATGTTGAATAAGAACTCAAGGAACATCATGCTACTTAAGTAGTATTTTCCTCTATTTAACTCTGTTTAAGAAGTTTCCGTCAAGACTTATCTCAGCAGCTCAGCCAAAACATTCTCCCTTCAAAGATAACGGGGCGTTCTTGCTGAAGCAAATGCTTAGATCATGTTGGATCACTATCAATATATGCTTTATATTTTTAAAATAGCAATGAACAATTTATTGTGGGGTTTAGTTCATAAGAACTCATCTAGGCTTAATGCTGGTATTTTCATTTATTTCATTAATCACATTTCCCCACATGTTTTAAAAATTATTTTTTCCAGGAATAGAACCTCAACGGTTACTTTTCTCATCATTCATTCATAGCCGTTGTCAAAATGAGATTATAAAAGAGACATAATATGTGATTTCTGAGAATATGGTAATAATTTTACGTGTGTGCACTAAATCAATGAATTCTGAACTTAATTGTAATTAATTTTAAATTGGCTGCAGCATTATAAACTCTAGGTTTTTAATTTAAATTCTGGGAGATCTATGAGAGTCTGAAAAGTGGAGAGATTTTAATTATTTTGTCCTTAAATCATATCAGGATGGCTAGAATCCAGAATGAACATTAAACTTGTTGAAGGAAATTCATTGCTCTCTTCCCCAAAAAACACTAAATGACATTATTACCTGAAATTCTGGAAGAAAAAAAAATCACTGAATCCAAGTAATGCAGGCGTGGATTAAAAAGCCATGTCTAGTAAAGGAATGAGAATGTATTGGAAACCTAAACTCACTGGTGGAAAAAGCAGCTTTTATTCCCCCACCCCGCTTCCTTCTATAATGTACTAAACTCGGTGTACTTTGTTCACATCCCTGTTTCATGTCACTGATTGCTAAATGGAATGCAGCGGAATAAGGTATGGCAGGGCAGACAAAAATATCAACCTTTCTGAGTTCAACCACATAAAGTAGGAACAGTTTGGGGTTTCTGATATCGTGAACAGAGATATATGAGAGCTGTAGAACACACATTTCTTCAGAATTAGAAGTGCATTTGATCTGTATTGTTTTGTTCAATATTAGGTCTCATTTGCTACCATGCAGAGTGTGTGTGTGTATGTGTGTGTTTGTGTGTGTGTATGTTTGTGTTTGTGTGTGTACAGCGGGAAAACTGTAAATTCAGATGTTAGAAGACTTGCAGTATTTAAAGAGATGCCTTTCGGTCCAAAGTTATTTAAATTAAAACTAAAAAAAAAAAATCAGCATTGATTTTGGAAGCTGCAAAACTTTTTATAATTTCAAATAAATCAATGTATGTTTATATTCATGAGAATGCTTTTGATAGCTTTCTGGCCCATGGTGTAATCTCTCTAAAGGTTTCCAAACATTGTCCCTTCACTGGGCAGAACCAACCGCACAGTGATGCCTTCTGTCCATCCACATGATGTGGCTTCTTTTTGGTACTGCTGCAGGATCCACATTAACAAAGACTTGCACTAGCAAAGAGTTAAATGCTTTCCTTGTGTTTTTGCTGGGTTGTAAAAGGAACTGCTGGAGCTGATCAATGACCACTGTTAAGACCTGGAAACCAATTATAAACTTGAAATTTGTGATGAACAAAGCTCTGAAACACTGGGATGAAAACTACTGAATTAGTTCAGTTCATTAAAATCATTAATAGTCATGAAATGAAAACCACCAGAGTCCAAAAAGGCTTAATGCCCTATCCATATTAATTAGATGGGAGCAAATCTGAAGTGAAAAGCAGCACATGCTTTGTAGAATTAGCAATTGCTCTCTGCAGACTACACAGATCTCTATTAAAATTCAGTTTAATTAAAATTGATCACGTTAAGAAACTGATGTGGTTAATTAACTGAATTCCTAGACTTCTTTTCATAGTTTTCACAGAAGCATTGTATGGCGCTTTTCTGGATGACAGCTTGCATTGCACAGTGAAAATTTTGATTTCACAAATTAATTTGGCATGTTCCATAGATCTAAAGTTATGCTTTCTCTGCCAGGAATGGTTCTAGACCCACAAAACAGAAAACTGAAAAGTCTTCTGCAAACATTCATCTGAAAGAAAACCAATTATTGGCAGAAATAATTATTCGTTGCTTTCCTTAAGAAATAAAAATAAACATGTGAAAACCCACCTAAATATTTCTTACTAAGGATTAAAATAAGCAAGTTGTCAAAGCAGGCTCATTTTCAAACCTCACAGCTGGAGAAAAAAAATACAGTACAAATGTGGGAATATAGCAATGCAAACTGCTGAAGAATTCTCTGTTTCATCCCAGTAATTAGCATACCTGTTCCTTCAAGAAGGTATAGAAGGTCTTGGTATTGTGTGAACCATATGTGTCTCAGGATAATGTTGCAGGAATCCAATTTGGGTTGGGACCAGAAGTTTTGTCTAGAAGCTTTCGGATTTTTGCTTGAGGCCATCCTCAGGGAACTTCTTTCTACCAGAATGTGTGGTAGTGAAAAGTTCTCTGAACTTCAGCATGAGTCCAAAAGCTTGGAAGACTTAATCTCTGGTCCTGATGACTGACCCAGATTGGGTCATTCAAAATAATGTATGTTCAATGTCTTTCATAATTGCCCAGGCACTATCCAAAAGGGGATGAGATTGGGGCGGGGGGAGAATCAGTGGTGGTATTCAGCCGGTTCTATCTGGTTCGGGCGAACCGGTAGCGGTGGCTGTGGGAGGCTCCGCCCACCCACCCGGATGTCATCATGTCACATTTTTGACACTCTGCATGTGCGTGGAAGATCTTCCGCATGCGCAGAGGTGGCGCATGTGCTTCCATTTGCAAACCGGTAGCGAAGGTAAGTGAATACCACCCCTGGGGGGGGGGCATGCAACCATAAAAGAAAGCTAATGTTCCATATTGCTCAACTAGGAGTCAAGAATGCACACTCTTGATGTGAGCTTCTTATAAAGACCATCAATATACCACCATACATGGGAAATGAAGAATGAAGAAAAGACATTCTACTCCCACTCTTTCCAGTTTGCAAGTGAAACACTACTGAGGCCACACAGCACTGCTTCTGAACACAAATACTTTAATAAAATATATATTTCTGTCTTTCTTCACAGAAATCTGGTGCATTATCATGTTGAGGCTGTTGTCATTATGGCTTGAGACCACACATTCTAGTCAAAAGTAACAGTAACAGATTTGGAAGGGACCTTGGAGGTCATCTAGCCCAACCCCCTGCTCACGCAGGACACCTATACTAGGGATTTCAACTGGGAACTGCCAACCTTTTTGATTTACAAGCTCAGCATCTTAGCTACTGAGCCACCTAGCCAGGCTAGATGTAGGGACCATCTGGAATAGATGGCATGTCATCTTGTACACTTCTGTTCCGTGGACTACAGGGGCATTAGCCAGATTAAGAAGGAAATGTTTAAATAACAATTAGCCAGTGTAGCTCCAATGATGCCACCTGATTTTTGGAAATGTGCCTGAATTAGGATAACTTAGTAGTCACTGATAGGTTAATTTTTAGAACAATGCATTATATTATCATATTAGTAGTATGACTTTAGTGAAACATTCAAATATCTTTTTCTAGGGTTCATTAGCACATTGAACCCTCTGTTATAAGCACATATAACATCACATTTAGCAATAATTGTATAATTATGAGTCATTTTAGAGTCTCTTTTACTGGACCTTTTCCAGCCATACTCATCCCTTTTTTAACAACTGACTAGAATGCACAGCATATGGCCGACTCTGAAGTCCCCAGTGGCCAAACCTATTCAACCTTTGACCCAGGTCAGTGCAATGACTGTACTTCAAGCAATGTAAAATATACATGTTCAGTGGCTTTCCCGGTCCCTTGTGGCGCAGAACTTCTAATCATGGGAAACAAGAAATTCAGAACTGATGCAGTGCAGAGTTAAATGGCTTTAACAACCTCTTCAGAAACTTGGATATTCAAAACAAGTTATTGAGTGGAAGCACAGTAAGAAAGGACAATAGCAAGAACGTTGCAGGGCACAATTTAATTATTCTTAGTGATTTGTTTTCTTAAATTAAGGCCAGCTAAATAGTTCCATTAAATTGAAACTCTTATTCTTTGTGACTTTCATCCTGATAATAGTTTAATACAATGGTTTAAAATAAGACATACTGTTGATACTGTTCACTCTCATCTTGTAAGCTATTACTTCATTTCCCATTAATTATAGTCATTTAGCTTCATCGCTACTACTGCTACTCCTTTGGCCACATCCCCCTGTTAAAGAAACAGTTGTAAGATATATACCATTAATTAAAATGCTATAATCCATAATAGGATTCTTATTATTCAGAAACTGAATTTATATTGAGATTGATAACATTATTGAGTTCCCTGAATGTTTTTTTTTCCTCTATTAAGAATACCTTTTTTAAAAAACAGCCTGATATTTAGGATGTTTTGGGCTTAATTTATTATGTGAAAAAGTGAAGGGTATCATCTGAAAATGAATGTGTTCCTTCCCTTGGGATGTGATTAAATATATGGGCTTCTGCATACCGCTGGACAGAATTTTTTTTTTTTTTTTAAAAAAGGATATTCATATATAATTCTTATGCAAGAACCATAGTCCTAGGCATGGACATTTTTATTTTTCTTCCTTAAATTTTTTTTTATTATTTAGAAAGTTTTAACAATCATTACAACAATTTTCCCCCCTCCCACCCCTCCATCCCCCATCTCCCTCCGACTCTCCTCCCCCCACCCACCCACCCCAGACTTCCCAGAGCAAAAACAGGGTATAGCATAACAAACATAAACTAAAATAATCTAACTTTCTGTAGTCTCTAAACTCCCCCTTGCTCTTTAACTGCCCCTTCAACTAACTAAACATATTCAAAAAGGAAATATAGGTTTCATTCATAAGCTATTTGTAACTTTTTAGTCCGATATTTGTTTTGAATATAGTCAATCCATCTTCTCCATTCCAATATATATCTTTCATTTGAGTGGTCCTTCAAATATGCTGAAATTTTGGCCATCTCTGCTAAATTCGCTATTTTTAGTGTCCATTCTTCGATAGTAGGCAAATCTTCCTCTTCCAGTACTGTGCCACCAAGAGTCTGGCTGCTGTTATTAAATTTAAAATCAACTTAGTCTCTATAACAGTACAATCTGTAATTATGCCTAACAGAAAAAACTGTGGAGTAAATTTTATCTTCTTTTTGAGAATATTTTGAATAATCCACCATATTTTTATCCAAAATGCCTTAATTTTTTTACATGTCCACCATATATGATAATACGTAGCATCATCACATTCACATCTCCAACACTTAGGTTGCACACTTGGATACATACAGGCTAGCTTTTTAGGATCCAGATGCCATCTATAAAACATTTTGTAAAAATTCTCTCTTAAGTTTTGGGCTTGCGTGAACTTCACATTTCTGACCCATATTTTTTCCCATGTTTCCATCATTTTTGGTTCTTCAATATTTTGTGCCCACTTTATCATACAGTCCTTAACTAACTCCATTTCTGAATCTATTTCTAGCAACGCATTATACAACCTTTTTATATGCATTTGACTTTGATCTCTAATCTGTTTTACCAAATTCTCCTCATTTTGCAGAAAACCAATTTTCTGATCTCTCCATCTAGCTTGCAACTGTACATATTGAAACCATGTTCAAATTGTCCTTTCTTCTCTTAGTTGATTCAGAGATTTTAATTGTAGTATACCTCTTTCCTTGTTAAGAAGCTTTGCTCTACACTTATATTCTCTATCGCGTGTCTGGGTATTGCCCACAATGGTAACTTCTCATTTAGTTTATACTTGTACTTTTTCCAGACACGCAATAGAGCATTCCTTAATATATGACTTTTAAAAGTCTTGTCCGCTTTCTTATCATATAATAAATAAGCATGCCACCCGTAAACCAAATCATATCCCTCGATATTCAATATTCTTTCTTCTGTTAAATTCATCCAATCACTCATTGCTGATAGAACAGCTGCCTCATAATAAAGTCTTAATTTAGGCATTTTGAGACCTCCTCTTTCACGTGTATCCTGCATTATTTTTTATTTATTTTTATTCTCGGTCTCTTCCCTGTCCAAACAAAATTATTAATACCCTTCTGCCATATCTTCAAATTCTCATCTTTTTTAAGTATTGGTATCATTTGAAAAAGAAACAAAAATTTAGGCAAAACATTCATTTTTACTGCTGCTATTCTTCCTAGCAAGGATAATTGTAATTTTTTCCAGTTTTCCATCTCTCTTTGTATTTTTTGCCACAATGGATCATAATTATACTTAAATAATTTCACATTTGATGTCATAATATAAAACCCTAAATACTTAACCTTTTTTACAATTTCAAATCCTGTTAGTCTTTCTAGTTCTTCTTTTTGCTTTATAGTCATATTTTTAGTTATTATCTTCGTTTTCCCTGCATTTATTTTAAATCCAGATACTTGTCCATATTGATTAATTATATCCATTAGAGCTACAATCGACTGTAATGGTTGGGTTAAAGTAACAACCAAGTCATCTGCGAATGCTCGTAATCTATAGTCATACTGCCTAATCTTAATTCCACTTATTTTGTTCGACCCACGTATTTTACTTAACAAAAATTCCAAAGTCAGAATAAACAATAATGGAGACAAACAGCATCCTTGTCTTGTTCCTTTTTCTATATTAAAAGTGTCTGTTAAACTACCATTAATTATTATTTGCGCTGTTTGTTTCTGATATATTGCCTTAATAATTTTGTGAAATGTTCCCCAAACTGCATCTTTTCTATTATTTTCAATAAAAATTGCCAATTCAATCGATCAAATGCTTTCTCTGAATCAAGAAATATCAGCACCGTAGGGATTTGGTTGTTCTTCCCCAAATACTCCAATAGGTTAACAACTTGCCTTACATTACTCTTCATTTGTCTACCATTTATAAAACCAGTTTGATCATTATGAATCATTTGTTGCATGACTGTCATTAACCTATTTGCTAATATTTTAGCAAAAATCTTGTAATCTGTATTTAAGAGTGATACAGGCCTATAATTTTTTGGCTGGGTATGGTCTTGCTCCTCCTTTGGAATCAAAGAAATATAAGCTGTCCTCCAAGATGGGGGTACATCTCCTCCAGATTGTATATTAGTAAATAATTCTTTAAGTGGTCCCACCATTTCTAACTGCAAATGTTTATAATAAGCAGCTGTCAAGCCATCTGTCCCAGGAGCTTTACCCACTTTCAACTGCTTAATTGCAGACATAATCTCCTCAGTAGTTATTGGTTGATTTAAACCCTCCCTTTGCTCTTTTGTAATTGTAGGAATATACTCTTTCTGTAGATATCTATCTATATCAGTACCTTGAATTTTATCACCAGCATACAACCTCATATAAAATTCTAAAACTGCTGTTTTAAACATATTTTAAACATATATCTTTACCTTTATATTCTATTTTCTCTATGGTCCGTGACTTTTGCTTTTTCCTTAACAAATATGCTAACCACCTCCCTGGTTTATTAGCATTACAAAAAGTATTATGTTTAGCATATTGCAAATTAGTTGCGACCTGATCTGCCATTAATATATTAAATTGCCCGCGCAATAAATTAATTGCCTCTTTTATTTTCTTATCTGCTGGATTCAATATCAAAGCTTGTTCTTTTTTCCTGATTTCCTCTTCTAAGTCCTTCCTTTTTTTTCCTGTTTACGTCTATATTTATTATTCAAATATATCAAAATGCCTCTCATATATGCTTTACTTGCATCCCATACCATTTCCATATATGTACCCTTATGCATATTTATAATAAAAAAATCTTTCATAAATTTTTACATTCTTTTACATTTTCCTCATATCTAAACAAATTTTCATTTAACCTCCAAGACCTCTTAGATCCCCTTCCATACTCTAATTCCATCCAGACTGGACTATGATCGGTTAAAACTCTTGGACAAATCTTCGTCTTCTTCACTCTGGAAAAGAAATAATTTGTAATTAATATAAAATCAATAAGAAATCTTTCTTGAGAAAGATTGACGTCTATCAGAAAAAAAGGTAAAGACTTTTTCTTCGGGGTTTCTCTCTTGCCAGATATCTCTCAGTTCCATATCCTCCATCATTTCAAAAAACGATTTTGGCAATCTGGCACGAGTTGAAATGTTCTGCAAGAGCCCCTTCTTATCTTTTTTAGTGTCCAAACTCCATTCCAGTCACCCAATAAAATACATGATTTATAATCCCATTGTAATAACTTGGAATGTAAAAGTTTATAACATTTTTCCTGTTGTTGGTTCAGTGCGTAGACTCCAATTAAAAGTATTTTTTCTCCTTTTATTAACAGTTCAATTGCTAAAAATCTTCCTTGATCATCTGCTTTAATTAATTTGGCAATTAAGTCTTTTTTTAGGTATATAACTATACCATTCTTCTTCTCAGGAGCAGATGCAACAAAATGTATACCTAACCTTGCATTTATTAAATATTTTTGATCTTTACTTCTAATACGAGTCTCTTGTAAACAAATTACATCATTTTTAAACTGTTTCAAATAATGAAATATTTTTTCTCCTCTTTTGTGGTGAATTTAGGCCATTAACATTCCAGGTCAAAAATCTAGTTGCCATTCTTGGCTCTCTGAAGCACTTGGAGCATCTGCTGGAAATCTCCATGCATTTTACTTTTTGGCTTTGCTCCTCCCACTGCTTCTGTTTTTGTAGTATCTTGAATCATTTGAAGTTGCTGCACTCTTAATTCTTCTTGACGCTTGGCTGCCGCTCGAGTCTGTCTTTGATCCTTAGGTTCTTCTATCTCCAAAGCTTGAACAGTAGTCGAAAATTGTATTAATTCTTCTTGAATAATCAAATCACCCTTTTGGGCCTGTACCAACAATTCTTCTTTCTCCCCCTTTCTTGCCCCATCCATTTCCGTCTTCCTTCTAGCTTCCTGGGGCTGAGGGCATCCAGCCTTTAATACATTGGTATAAAAATCTCTTGCCTCCCACACTGAATTGAGACGGTATCTTTCTCCTGAATAATTCACCACCAAACCAGCTGGAATTCCCATCTATACTGTATCTGACGGTATCTCAATTCTTCCACCAGAAAGGCATAATCCTTTCTGGCTCTCAACATTTTGGGGGGAATTTCTTTCAGTGTTAAAACCTCCTGCCCCTGCAGTTTGTTTTTAAAAGTGACTTGTAGGATTTCATTGTGTAATCTCCTTGTTGTAAAATAAACTACAATGTCTCTTGGTAGATGTTTCTGTCTGGCCACCCATGAATTGACATGATAAATTTTGTCAAATTTTGTCAAATTTTCAAAATTTGCTTTTTGATCTTCCATTATCTGTGCAAATGTTTCTGAAAAGATCTCTCTCAAATTCTCTTGCTTGAATTCCTTGAGGCCTCTTATTCTCAGAGCAAATGTCTCTATATTGTATCATTGTCACATCCACCTCTGCTCTTTCCATCTTGTCCTGGACCTCCGCCATTTTATTTTCCAAGTTCTCATTAGACTGCTTAATTTCTTCCACTTTTTCATCTATTGCTTCAATGTGTCCTGCCAATCCTTGTACTGCCATAATAATATCTTCTCTAATTTCTTGGTTTCATTTTTGAATAGTCTCTTTGACCTGTGCAATTTCTTCAGCAACTTCTCGAGTTTGCTCCTGAAACATTGAAGCAATTTTTGTTTCTGTAACAGAGGCTTGTGTTTTGAGGGCTTCCTGCAACATTTCAAATGTTAATATTGCTGGTTCCGTTGGAACAGAGAGAGATTGCAATCTGGACGTTTGAGCTGGTGAAGTCCCAGCACTTTTGGGGACAATAGCCTTAATTTGTTTTGAAGCCATTTTTAGTTTCCAATTTAAATTCAGTCAACTGCCAGAACTGTAAATCCATCAAATCCAGAAATCAGTCTTTAAATAATATCAGTCCTTTTTTAAAAAAAGGATCACTGCTATAATCTCTAATCTCCTTTTTAAAAAAAAACAACAAACAAACCCCACAAATCTCTAATTTTAGACAGGGGCTGCCAACACTAAAAGAAACTTTCCTTTTTAACTTTTGCTTTCACGCCCCATTAAAGCACAATCGCCATCTTGGTTTCACTTTCTCCCCTTAATAAATCAGAAGGAAGTAATATACATTTGGAGTTAAAGTTCAGTACTTGCAGATCTCATCTCTTCTGAGTTTGCTCAGCCTGCTTCCGAATGATGTTTATTCAAGCATTGTTTGCAGGGGTGGTCGTGGCGACTTCTTCTGCTTGAAGCAGAAATGTCCCAGATCCGGAGCTCTGTCGGGCTTCCAGGGAGCTCTCACCCTTCAAGCCCCAGAATTGTTCCTGGGGCTCCTTGGGGAGTTCTACCTACACCCGTCTGCTCTCTTCCTCCCCTTTTCCCAGGGAGAAAGTTTTCAAGCCGCTAGACAGCTGATTTGCGCTGTTCTAGTGGCTTTACGAGATCACGGGGCTGGCGCTCAAGGGAAGAGCGTCCTTGGCGCCTGTGGCGCCACCGGAAGTCCAACCAAACTATTCCTTTAAAAATGTTAAAAGTAATTATTTTACAGCAAGTTGAGCAAGAGCAATTTAAAAAGAAAAATTAAGGCATCACTTTACAAAAAAGATGTTGAGACTTTGGAAAAAGTGCAAAGAAGAGCAACTAACATGATTAAAGGCCTGGAGCAGGGACAGTTTTCAAAACCCGGTGCTACTGGTTTGTTTGTGGGTGGGTGTGCCCGTGCGCTTGCATGCGCAACGCTTCTGCACTTGCGCAGAAGGGTCCAGGCAAGTAGGCAGAGCCTCCTGCCACTGCTAGCAGTTTGCCCGATCCAGGGTGAACAGGTAGCAACCCACCACTGACCTGGAGACTAAAACATATGAAGTTGCAGGATTTGGGATTGGCTAGTCTGGAGAAAAGATTGACTAGGGATGTCATGATAGCAGTATTCCAGTATTTGAGGGGTTGCCACAAAGAAGAGGGGCCAATTTATTTTCCAAAGCACCAGAAGGTAAGACAAGAATCAATGGATGGAAGCTAATCAAGGAGAGAAGCAACCTGGAATTAAGGAGATACTTCCTAACATTGAGGACAATTAACATAGTGAACAATTCGCCTTCAGAAGTTGTAGGTGCTTCATCACTGGAGATTTTAAGAAGAGACTGGAACAGCCACTTGTCTGAAATTGTATAGCGTCTCCTGCTTGAATAGGGGATTGGACTAGTCCTTTGCAGTTCTAACATTTCTATTCTGTATTATCTGCTATGTCCTAGATTCACTTCCAAAAAGGTACTCTGGAGGGTGAACATAACCTCTTTAAACAGTTTTAACTCTTCCTGGGAACATATGGCAGTTGCTGGATGCTGCTGCATGAACCTGGGAAAAGATGCATGTCTTTTAAAGAGTTGCAGATGAATGCTACATTATGCTCTTGAGAACATTTTCTAAAGTGCAGCCCACTCTTAGTAGCTTGCATGTTTGATAAGCAACGAGAGTGTTCCACTTAACAGCCTTGGTGTCAAAGTCTACTTTCATTCAGATCTAAATGTGTTCTGATACAACATAGCAACAATGCAAAATAAATTCCAGCACAAGCAAACTACACTCGGGAAAAACATATTATCGACACATTTGGTTAAGAAAAGAATTTTTTTAGTGTAGCAGATAAAGTGCTGTGATTTCAAGGTATTGTTAGAGTACAATGTCTATCAGAATTGTGAAAGATCCAAAAACATGGATCTTGCAATCAATCAAAATCTATACCTTGCATTCTTGAGTTTAACATTTTTATTGGGTTATAAAATATGCAAAATATGGAAGTAAATGGGAAAAAGGTGGGGAGGAAGAGGGGGAAGAGAAGTGAGGAAACATAAGAAAGAAAGAAAGAAAGAAAGAAAGAAAGAAAGAAAGAAAGAAAGAAAGAAAGAAGGAAAGAAAGAAAGATTGACTTCCAACTCCCTCTGTTGCAGTAGAATAAGGCATTAACATCAAACCACAACTTTTTCTTTTTTCATAATAATATGAACAAGCCATTTCTATAAAGATCTATCAATCTAATTGGTAAAACCTAAAATCAAAGTTTCATTCTTTTCCACTTCAAGCACAAAGTTCAGAAGCAGTCTCCATGTGGAAATAAAAGTACTTACAATATATTCTTTTCTTTAATCAAAATAGTGATTTTTGTCATTTCAGCCAACTCCATCAACTTCTGCAATCTATACCTTGCATTCTTGATCAAGCCCTGGATTGGAATATGTGTTGATATGTATTGCTATTATTTCCAATATTTATGTAATATTCATTTTGGGGAGCAAAGAGGACTTTACTGATAAAGTTAATAAAACTAATGTTGTGATGAAACTTAATTTAACCAAAATTCAGAATTGTTAAAAACTCCTAAGATCCTATACCGTGTAAAATAACTACTTACTGGCTTAACAGAGGATTATTGTAATGTACAGTGTTATTGTTATAATTCATTGATTAAATATGCCATTAGAGAGCAACAATATAAGATCACAAACATGCTTAATCAACAAATTATATTTTGGCTGTTGCAGATATTGTAATTCTTGAAGATTCAACTAGAGTTAATTTTCTGGAAATTGCAGTAAAGCAAGCAGCTGAAATCCCACCCCTGCTGTGTAGCTTTTTTTTTTGTTTGTTTGTTCTGGCAACTTAATTCTTTTCTGTTTACAGAAAGACTACATAATGCTAACTCATGGGTTTGACACAGTCCTCATTTCCACTTTGCTTCTTTCTTTTTGGTGAAATGATTTTTACTTGATTTGCAGACTTTTTATAATTATTTTGATAATAGGATTTAAATTTTTCATTTGTCTAATCAAACAGTTTAAGCAAGGAGCAATCACCCTACGTTCACAATCTAGCAAAAGTGTGGTTGCTTTAGTGATGCAACCCAGAGGTTCAGTGGCTCAATCCTGCCCTGTCCCTCCAGAGGCTGGGTAGACCAGTCACAACACCAACTGCCAGAGGACAGTCAGCTGCGGTCAAGCCTGCTGGAAATAGGAAATCATTCCCACTTCCATTGCTTTTCTGTTCTTGGTCATTCTATTTCTCTGCTTAGATAAGGAAATATATTTGAAATAATGATCTAATGGATCACAAATTGTCTAGTTCAAGAGTAAAGCCACCAACAAAATAAAGCCAGCAACATTAGATACCCCATTTATCAGTAATAAAGACAGTGATCCAAATAGGATGCCATCAGGATACATGAAAGATAAACAAGACTGGAGGGAAACTAAGATTTGAAGAAATTCATGCACACACTACTGCATAGAACTTCAAGGGTGACAAATCGTTCAGGGAAGAACTCATAATGACCAAAAGATGAGGATTCATCTTGTGTAAAGTTAGAATGTAAACCTTTAGTAATATTGGGGAAATGGGGAAAAAATCAGTATGTAGTAAGAGACAATACATAGTACTTTATGAATAGTATATAGAAGCATGCTGTACTGAAATATTTTATAATGTGGGTCTATCTATATGTTTATAGAAACAACACTGCATATTTCATAACATTTCTTTCTATCGGCTTCTATGAATAACAACCATCTCCAGGGGCTACTATTCCAATTATTTGTCTCATTATCTTTTTTTTTTCCTTGAAGTGAAACTATTGATTTTTCTGCACCAGAAACTCATACCCAGAGATTATTAAGAAATAATTCTTTAAAAAAAACTCTCCAAACTCTTAAGGACTGTTCTATACTTTAATAATGGAGTTACTGAATGTGACATCACACATTTTCTAGTTGGGTATACACTTGATTGATCATTGTCACCTCTGACCATTTTAAGGGTTAATTTTCCTCTGGCTATTACCTCAACATGCTATCCCATGGGAATTTAATTGAACAAGATTTTGCTTTGGAGATGAATGATCAGCAAAAAGATATTGATCTGAAGTCACTTCAATCACTTTTTTTCCTTTTATTTCTCTGAAGTACTTCCAGTAATTTGATGAAGCAGCAACCAAAACCAAGCAATAATTACTTAGAAAATTGTAATACTGCATTTAATCAAGAAAAAAGAAAAGAAAGAGAGAGAGAGGGAGAAGAAAGAAGAAAAGGGAGGGAAGGAGGGAGGGAGGAAGGAAGCTTAAGATTCTCATAAGAACATCCACTATATTAATTCCATACTTCATGGATTAACAGTTTCACTAAGTAGTTTGCTGTACCAGCTTCAGTTATTTTAGGTATGAGCTATGCTTGAATTACACAGAATTTTCCTCATGTAGAAAATGTGAAAAGTCTGCTTCTGGCGCTGAAATATTTGAATGAGTGACAAAATCCCCAAGTTCAGGATTATTTTAGGAGTATTACTATAGCTTTTGCAAGAAATGTGGTAAAGCTAGTTATATAGTAAGATTTGTGGCCAGGTATAAATCAGCAATTAACATGATACTAAAGTAGACTTAATGTTTTGCAGAATAACGTATTGAACATGCATTCACCCAAAATATTTTTTCCTGAACCCTCAAACTCTTAAATATTTTTAAAATGGGTATTTTTAAGGCAAATTCCTGTGCTTTCTGCTTAATTGAGCATTAATTAATGCTTAATTGAGCAAAGATGCAGAATAAAGATGTCTCTTTTTCCTTTTTGATTCCTTTTTATGTACAGAAAACAAAAACAAATGCACCACCCAAGAATACACACATATGCATGCCCATAACATATGCACACAAAAATATCTAAGAAAAAGAAGTTTTTAAACAAGTTAAACTTTAACCACAGCTCTAGTCCTTGATAATAGGAAAATTAACCAGGATGGTTTCCATGGTTAAAATTTAACTTTTTTTCCTTTCAGCTATAGTCTTAACAAAAGCCAGTTTGGTGTAGGCATCTGGCTAGAACCAGGATACTGTGAGTTCTAGTCCTGCCTTATATCAGGTGGGTAACCTTGGGCCAATCACTTTCTGTTGGCCCTCTGAAAAACCTTGCCAAAACATCTAGGAAGTCTCTGAGAATCAGACATGATTAAACAGGGGGAAATATATATATATTGTGTCTGGCTGATGAGGTTCAAAAAACCGAAATAGTGCTATCCCAGTCTCCCATAAGTCTCAGAAGAAACAACATAAAATGTCTGACAGGCCTGAAAGCGATGATTAGAGATTTCATCCCACCATGGCCATTTAACATCTTTTTTTCAACATAGGAAAAAACCCTGATTGCAAAAATATCACACATTTATACCTATGAATTAAAAGGAATAAATATATATATGTGTGTGTGTGTGTGTCTTTTTCTTTTTCGTAGGCTTTTATGTGCATATTCTTTCTAGCCAGGTTTTACCTACGTAAACTAAGTTGTTCTGCAGCCCTGGTTCTGTGAAATCTCATTCACAAGCTTCTGGGCCTTTTTTTCTGTTGACAAACTGCAACTCCCAGAGAGCAACACAGAGTTGCAGTTTGTCAACAGAAAAAAAGGCCCAGAAGCTTGTGAATGAGATTTCACAGAACCAGGGCTGCAGAACAACTTAGTTTACGTAGGTAAAACCTGGCTAGAAAGAATATGCATATATATGTATATGTATATGTATATGTATATGTATATGTATATGTATATGTATATGTATATGTATATGTATATGTATATATATATATATGTATATGTATATACAACATATAATATCTGAAATGTTAAAAATCACTTGACTAAAGTGAGTGGCTATAGAAATAAAATAAAAATACCTTTTAACTTACTTTATGTGTCACATTTAGAATAACAAGCAATTTACTGCTGAAAGAGATGTGCTATTTTTTCTTTTTCATAGGTGAAATAAATGTTGAATAGATTATTTTTAAAAAAAGAGGAAGAAGCTTTTCATTTAATTTTTCAGGATTTGTATTCAGGAACTGAATCTCAGGATATTGCAGACATTAATTCTTTATAACAAATACAGGAAGACTTTAATTATTACAATCTGTGATACCATTCCAGCTATGCAATAATGAATTTAAGAGCATTTCATTAGTGCCATTTGGGAAAGGAAATGGGACAATGTACCACTCAAATATTTTTATAGTATAATCATAAATATTGTAGCACTTCCAAAGAATATTGTGTTACATATACATCTCTTTATAATGGATATGTTTTGTCTTGAAAGTGACAAAATAATCATTACTTCTCCCACTCTGAATTTTGACCTGCTTTTAATTCTGCCTGATGATGGATTCGGGTATAATTCATAATATAGGACATAATAAAATAAATGAAAATTCATCCAGCCTAGAAGGATGGCAATGCCTACTGTTATTGGCTATTAAATGTGCTTCTAAAGGTCCAAGGCCCTACACTTTAAAGTCCTATGAAAAAAGCACTGCATTTTGTTAGCTGATTTGCTAGTTCCACCCTAAATCCCCTCTCCCCTAATTTTACTCCAGGTTTGTGCAGGTTTAACACTACGGACAAATCAAGAGGGCAAAACTCACTGTTTACAGGGAACAGTCCCTCTACATCAGGGGTCTCCAAGCTTGGCATGATTGGTTGAAGAATTTTGGGAGTTGAAGTCCACAAGTCTTAAAGTTGCCAAGTTTGGAGACTCCTGCTCTATATGGTCAAAAGTTTTAATAGATAAGAGTCTGCCAGGCAGATTTCAAAGTGAGAAAAGGACCCCAGTTCAAAGAAAAAGCAAGGTGCATTTGAGACTCCCTTCAGTGTGGACAGCAATTCTACTCCCTCTCAGCTCTTGCTGTTTGTGCTGCTGATGGCTGTGTTTTGGTGAAACACTATAGCAGAGTATATCTGCTGAAGACCAGGTTGTCAGACACACAAACTCTTCCTGAGCTCACTCTTTTGTTCATCAAGGTCAGTGGTGAAATCCAATTTTTTTTTACTACCGGTTCTGTGGGTGTGACTTGGTGGGCATGGTGTGGTGTGGCTTAGTGGACGTGGCTTGGTGGGTGTGGCAGGGGAAGGATACTGCAAAATCCCCATTCCCTCCCCACTCCTGAGGGAAGGATATTGCAAAATCTCCATTCCCACCCCACTTTAGGGCTCGCCAGAGGTGGTATTTGCCCGTTCTCTGAACTACTCAAAATTTTTGCTACCCGTTCTCCAGAACCTGTCAGAACCTGCTGGATTTCACCCCTGATCAAGGTAATGGGCACAAACTTGTCAACTCATCTGCTCATTCTTTCAACTTCATTGTTACCTCAAAGGAGTCTGGAAATAGTTTTGATCGCCTCTTTGCTTCTTTGTTTGTCCCACAGATTTTCCAAGCAGAGACCTCTTGTCTAGTGATGTTTCTGCTTCAGGGCAGCTACTTCTTTGAAATCTCAACTTTGAAGCTAATTTTAGGCTAGGTTTTGCCTGTCTCGGATGAGTTTGTTCTTGTTCTTGCCCCGTTACTACCCCCCTAGTCATAACTGAAGTCAGTTATAACTGAAATTCACTTACCACTTACCTTCCCTACCAGTTTGCAAATGTGTGCATGTGCTGTCATCTGCACATGCACAGAGGCTTAAAATGTCACACAAAAAAAAAAGCAACATCATGACATCTGTGCAGGTGGGCAGAGCCTCCCACAGCCGCCGCTACCGGTTTGCCTGATTCAGATAGAACCGGCTAAATTTCAAAAGAAATACAAGGAGGGTTTTTTTTGTTCCAACCATAGGAACTATGGTTCCTATTTACTTCCAAGGATCAGAATTCTGCTGCAACAGACAGATGATGCTTTCCTGCTCCTCTTTCTCTCTATAGTCCATAAATATTATATTTATTTCTCTATCAAGGGATGATGATAATGTTATCCATTCAGTTGTATCTGACTCTTGGCAATTTTATAGGCCAGTTCTCTCCATATCTTCTGATCTTGCACTACTTCTTTGAGTTTTTCTATGCTCTAGTTGGTGTCAGCTTTGATGGTGCTATCAAGGGATACTTTGGCATAAGGTCCTCCCCTTGGCATACATGTGTATGAACTTTCTGTAAATCAATCCCTCCTGATACTCAAGATTTGGTATGGATATCCTTTTACAGTGGGATACAAAGACAGGTTGTATAAGAACATAACAAGAATCATGCTTGACCAGGCATTAAGCCCATTTAGCCCAGGACTCTGTGTCATTGAGTGGATTTGGGAAGCTCACAAGCCTGGAGAATGATAGCCTCCTTCCATTGTTGCTTTCTAGCAACCAGCACTACCAATGGATCATTGAATAAATGAACCCAGTTTTCTTTCAAGGCACAAATGACCAGACTCAAATGAGCATAGGTTGGACACATGGTGCCAAGGCCTATGTTTTTGGAGAAGACAATTAGCATCAAGGTGGATGGATTCATTATTTTGCTTCAATAATGGCAAATAGGTTGAAAAAACCGCTAAATGAATATATTCACAGTGATAAAAATGGATTCTTACCAAAAAGGCAAATTAGAGATAATATGAGGATGATTTTGAATACCTTGGAATATTATGAGACTCACCCAGAAAAACAGATGTTTCTAGATGCACAAAAAGCTTTTGACAATGTGAACTGGCAGTTTATGATAAAGCAATTACAGATAATGGATTTTGGGGAGAGATTTATAAATACTATAAAAACAATATATGACAGGCAATTTGCCAAGATAATGATGAACGGAGAAATTACAGGAAAGATTAATATAATGAAGGGCACCAGGCAAGGATGCTCTTTATCACCATATTGTTTATTATTATTTTTTTAATTTGATTTATATGCTGCCCTTCTCCGGAGACTCAGGGAGGCTTACAGTGCATTAAGCAATAGCCTTCATACTTTTGTATATTTATACAAAGTCAGTTTATTGCCCCCACAAACTGGGTCCTCAATTTACCTACCTTAGAAAGGATGGAAGGCTGAGTCAACCTTGAGCCTGGTGAGATTCAATCTTACTTTAATTGCAGACAGCTGGTCTTAAATTACAGTGCTCTGTCTGTTGAGCTATCCAGGCTCCCTTGGCCCTTGACTCTAGAAGTTTTAAACAGAAACATTAAATGGAGTGAGGAGATAAAAGGAATGAAAGTCAAAAAAGAGGAATATAAATTACAAGCATTCGCCGATGACTTAGTTTTTATTATAGAGGAACTGCAAATAAAGATCCTAAATTACTAGAACAGATAGAAGGTTATGGAAAAGTATCTGGTTTGAAAATAAAGAAAGATTAAACAAAAATTTTGGTGAAGAATACAACAGAAAAACAAAATAGAGAGATAAAAGAAAATCTAGACATACAAGTGGTGAAAAAAATGAAATACCTGGGAGTATACTTAACTTCAAAATGTGCAACAATAAAAGAAGAAAACTACTACAAGTTAAAGCAATAAATTGAAAAAGACTTGGAAAAATGGAAGAATCTTCAACTATCACTTATGGGTTGGATCACATTGATAAAGATGAATATATTACCAAGACTATTATTCTTATTCCAAACTGTGCCAATAAAAATTGAAAAGACTTACTTTCAATATCTTAATAAGATTATGAGGAAATTTATATGGCAAAGGAAAAAAGTAAGAATAAGTTTTAGAGTGTTGCAAGACACGAGATTACGAGGGGGATTTGGTTTACCAAATTGGGAATTATATTATCAAGCAGCAACATTGACATGGTTGAAAGAATGGATTGAATTAAGAAATACAAGGTTGTTAACGCTGGAAGGGTATGATTTACAACTGGGATGGCATGCCTTTTTATGGAATGGTAGAAGTAAGATATATACATACTTTCATAGGCATTATATAAGAAATGCATTGTTATTGGTCTGTGAGAAGGTTAGAGATAAATTTTATGTGAAAATACCAACATGGTTATCAATAACGGAAGCTCTGATACACCCAAATGTCTTTAATTCTGGAAATATTGTCAGATATAATGAGTTACTAACAGATAAGGGGGATCTGAAAGAGAAACGAGAATTGGAACAACATGGAATTGAGATAGATTGGTACACGTATATGCAAAGAGCAAGATATGAAAAAGATGCTAAACTATATTTTTTTATTTTTTATTTTATTTTGAATTTGTATACCGCCTTTCTCCCTGAGGACTCAGGGCGGTGAACAGCCAAGTAAAAACATCAAGTACAAATATTAAAATACAAATATATATATATATATATATATATATATATATATATATATATATATATATATATATATATAGCCCCATTAATTAAAAACAATAAACAAAACACTTAAAAAATTATATGGTTTTTATATGGAGAAGACAAACTGGATAAGATACTCATGGGAACAGAGGAAAACTTAATAAAAATTTTTTTATAATTTTTTGTTGTATATTGAATTGGAGGAGGAGCACATAAAAGAAAAAATGATAGTCTGTGGTAGAAATTTTGGTTATCCAATTGAATTTGAAAAAGGGCAACAACTATGGGAAAGGAACTATAAATTAACAATATCCACAGCATATAAGGGAAATCAATATAAGATGTTTTACAGATGGCATATGCCACCGGAGAAGTTAGCAAAAATGTTTAAAGATAAATCAGCTAAATGTTGGAAATGTCATCAAACACCAGGGATCTTATTACCATATGTGATGGACTTGTCCCAAAGCAAAAAATTATTGGTACAAGATTAAAATCTGGCTGGAAGAAATAATAATGATAATAATAATAATAATAATAATAATAATAATAATAATAATAATAATAATAATAATAATAATAATTTTATTTCTATACCGCCCTTCTCCCAAAGGACTCAGGGCAGTGTACAGCCTATTTAAAAAGCACAAGACAAAACAACAGTTAAAAATTTAAAATGATTAAATAGATTTGGCTCAATTTAAAACCCCAGAAATTTAAAATACCCCAATTTAAAATTATTATATTGATAGCCCGGCCTGGCGGAACAACAGAGTCTTCAGTGCACAGCAAAACACCCAGAGGTCGGAGATCTTACATATTTCCAGGGGCAGTTCATTCCACAGGGCTGGGGCTCCCACAGGGAAGGCCCTCCCCCTGGGTGTCACCAGCCGACATAACTTGGCCGATGGCACCCTGAGGAGACCCTCTCTGTGGGAGCGGACTGGCCGGTGGGAGGCTATTGGTGGCAGAAGATGGTCTCGATGGTACCCGGGTCCTATGCCATGGAGCACTTTAAAGGTGGTAACCAACACCTTGAATCGCACCCGGAAGACCACTGGGAGCCAGTGCAGCTCGCGCAGGAGGGGTGTCATGTGGGCACAATAATACAACAACCTATTGAATTTAAACCAGAGTTGTTCCTACTGGGTATCTTTCCAGAAAAAAATAGTAAGAAAAATGTATATTTGATTATACATGTAATAACAGCTGCAAAAATTGTGTATGCTCAAAATTGGAAATCAGAGAAAATACCTTTGGAAGAAGAAGTAATAAAAAAAATTTAGACTGTGCAGAAATGAATAAATTAACTATGATGATTAAAGATAAGGAGGAATCAGAATATTTTAAAACATGGAATTATTTTTATAGTTGGTTGGAAAAGGGATATAAATGATTGATACTATAATTGTGTACAAATGATGATTATAATATTGATTTAGAAATAAAATGTTGGAATGGTTTGAATGAATATGAAGATAGAAGAAACTCATAGAAGATGGACAAGAAGCCTAGAAGATAAGACCGAAGCGTCACAGAGAAGGGAGGACTGATGTATTAAATGTTTGTCTGTCTTAAAAAATAAAAAAAAAATATTATATAAAAAAATGGTGGATGGATTCCATCACCATTGGAAGTGCACCATTGAAAGATCAAATTGGGGCATGACATCCTGTACAAAATCTGTTTATGTAGTTGCTAGGAGCTGATACCAACTTGATGGCACATAATCAATCTATCAAACATCAAACAATATTAGCAGTCATTGGTAACCTCAGTTTCAGTAGATTTATCTGGACCTCTTTCAAAGCCATCCAAATTCATTATTACTACTGCGAACAAATCCCACAGTTTAATCATGGGTTTAGCTAAATAGCCATTTTGACATGCAATCCGTAGTCCTTGAGCCAACTGAAAAGTATTCCAGCATAAGATCTGTTACTCCAATGGCTGAGCCCTTTTCTGTCTCAGTAATAAGGCTGCTGAATGAAACTGTCCTTACAGTATTAATGTGTGACATGTTAAAGAAAGAGATTGATGGTGTTCCCTGGCTTTGTTTCCTATCCCAGTGAAAATCACCTTCTGTTGGGAAAACAACAACAACATGTAAATGTCTATTTTAGTGGCATGCAGTAGGCTGATTGAGATCACAGCCTGTGATCTGTCAGTCTGACTATTTTAGACCCTAGGTATCATACTTTTTTCAAAGAGCACTATGACCTACATAAAAATAGCTTGGCTAGTAGGTCACATATATAGAGGAAAGGCATTGGATGAAGTTGGAAAGAGAGAGCATCAGCCCTTTTTGTATAAGGAACCTGGATAAGACTTGGCAAGCACTTCAAAGAACACCAATCCAACATTAGATGCCTTTGTGGATGCCAGATGTATGACCGCTTCTGTTGTCCAAGCTAAAAAAAAATAGCCATGAAAAGCAGTGTCCAGTGACTGGAGTGGAGGACAGCATATGCCTTCAGCAACTTAAGTGGTCTGTGAGAAATGGGCAGATCCCAGTCCTAATTGCATCGTTAATCACATTGTTATGATGCTTTCCAGGCTGGGTTGAAGGCAAAAACTCTGTTGGAGAATAATGAAAGCACTCATTTAAATTGAAAAAGGTAAATATTACTTTAAGTTGCCTCTACTGTGTATTGGGGATGAGATGACAGCAACATCACGAGGTCATGTCTTTTAAAAATGTTTACCAGGGCATATTTATGCCACGCTATGACAAATGTGAAGATGAGCCCTACGCTTTTTTTTATATTAAAAAGTATTTCCTTCTGTTAATTTTGAATTTTACTGCATGTTTTTAATGGGACGACTGTGAGTTTTGACCTTTTGAGAAAGAGAAAAATGTTAATTCTATCCAAAATCATCATATATGATTTGATACATCTATTCTGTGTGTCTCTTTATCCTCTATTTGTTTTAGCAGCCAATTAGGATTATTTTTTAAAGAAAGTTCCATACTACTTAAAACTTCTAATTTTGTTGCTTTTCTAATTTAGGCTGTACCTTATTCGCCTAATGTGAGCTGCCCACAATCATTTTGGAGTTGGGCTGCACTTAAATCGAATGAAATATTATCAATAATATTCAGATATATTCACCTAAGTGTGCAATATTCTGCCCCTTAAATCATGGGATTGACATATTTCTCCAAAGCTGTAGTTAAATTGGGTTGGAGCGTCTTGAACCTGCTCATGCTTTGCTCCAAGAGTTTCCTAGATGGTGTTCTGTGAGTCATTTTGTGACTGCACTGTGTGCCCTGGACTTTCAAAAATCAAACTTTGAAAACTCTTTTCTCAACTTGTTCTGTACATCCAGAAGAGAAGTGATAGCCTTCCAACTAGAATACATATTTCAATGAAACCCAAAGCCCTCAATTTACATTCTGGAGAGAATTCATAATACAGTTCACCATATACCAAAATCCCATATATGAAGACAACCCAGATTGCAAAACAGACATCTCTAATTCTTGTGGATTTCATTCACACAGATTTTTGCCAAATCCCTAGCAATTAGCAAGAAAGGTAGTCACTTCAGCTGTGTAATGTAATTATTAGATAATTATATCACACCTTTACTCCCTCCTTTCATTACCAAAATGTTCAGAAACTAAGATAGCTGCACAGTTTGAAAACAGATTGGATTTAATGCCAGCTTTCATTTCATTTGAATAAACCTCTGAGAATAGAAGGGTAAAGTTTATCAAATTTGATTTAGCAGCAATATGGTCCAGATGGCAGCTAGCAGTTTGAAGATGCTATTGAAATTCTGTTAAGACTGAGGCAGGCAGGTACTCAGTAATGCTGACTATAAATAATTAATGACTTTGGCTTTTAACCAAAGTTCAGACGAGAGCTTTTTTTAAAAAAAAAAAAAAAAGTAAAAGGCAATTGAAAGATCTGTTCCTATCATTGTTAAGCATGTTATAATTACATGAGAGTAGAAGATTCGATGCGAAATTTTAAACAGCTGGAGGAAGTGAAAGAAATGAAAACCATGATGATTAGATCCTTTCTTTGGGGTTAATGTCAGAGTTAACCAGGACAAAACATTTGGCAGTGGGTTGATGGCAGAATTTTATATCGTCAATGCATTATCCCACTTCCTGTTCTAAAACCCTAAATCAGTGGGTCTCAACCTTCCTAATGCCACGACCCTTTAATACAGTTCCTCATGTTGTGGTGACCCCCAGCCATAAAATTATTCCTAAAACCATTGAAAATATGTGTTTTCAGATGGTCTTAGGCGACCCCTGTGAAAGGGTCGTTCGACCCCCAAAGGGGTCCCGACCCACAGGTTGAGAACCACTGCCCTAAATAGTCCAGATTACTGCATTCAAAAATGTTCTCCAAAGCTGTATACATTTTCCTACTTCGAAGAGAATTTAGACAGGAGAACATAAGGGACAGAATAAAGTAGACCACAATAGAAGCCCAACAGGCACAGATGGAATTTTATATTAAGCAGTTTCAGGGTTAATATTATCTGAGTGAAAGGGACAAGTGCCTGTGGGGAAGAGCTGCAGGCTCAGCAAAGCCTCTGGCTCAGCTTGACCTAGAAGAACTGGTTACACCTTGCTTTTTTGGCTTCAGGAGTGGAAATGTTGAAGGAAGCCAATGATTTTTCTCTACAGTGAAGATTGGGACCCAAGACTTAAGATGATTGCTTACCACAGTCTTCAGTGTGGAGAAAACATATCTCTTCAGGGTCTGGCTAAAGAGTGTCAGAATGGGGGCCAATCTTATCTCTTTAGGGATCATGTTCCACAGGGAGGGGACGTAATCTGCTAGTTGAATTTTCTTCTGGAGGCACAATTGCTCTTGGGGGAATGGAGTGTTGAAATGGTATGTGGGAATGTAACACATATCTTGGGAGACAGGAGGAAGTGCCACAGCCTTAATAATAGTCAGATAAATGAAATCTGAGTCTAAAGAAGGGTTGGGTGTAGAGAAATTATCTTAGAAGGGAACCACATAGTTTGGGGAAGAATAAAACTAAGAGTAGGGGGACAGGGACTTTCAAACATGTAGGATTCTGTTATTGTTATGTTACAATAAACTAGTGTTAATACTCAGTGTTTCTTGTCTGGATTGCCTACAAGAAGGAAGAATCAAAGATTGCCATTATGGCCAAGAGTATCCTTAATTCCAGCTGAAATGCTAGATGTACATTATACTTTATGGGGAACATTGCTCTGACTACAATAATCCATACTTATTGCCTCTCTTTTAAGACTAATATAGTGTTCTTTTCAAATACAAAATATACCAACTTGTGGGCAATTCACCATATACTTTACGGCTCATTTAACACTAGCTGGATTGGATTATACACTGTTTTTCTGTCCACGTCAAGATATTGGCTTTGACTTAGAATATATTAATAATCACAGTCTCTAACATTGTTAGGTCTGAAGCTGGCAAGACAGCAAAAACAACTAGATGAACTAATTGTACTTTATTGTAAGGCTACATTAACAGAAACTTACTAATCGGAAAGCACATACTTCCTGCCACCACTTTTAACTGCTTGATCCATTAGGGCGGGTCCTTCCTAAATTTCTTTCTCTGACCGTTAAGCTAATAGAGGCTCCCAACTCTCTTGTCTGATTGTTTCCTAGGAAGCATCTCTTCCCCTCATTTCCCAAGATCATCCATACATTCTATTTTGACAAGAGTCAAAAATTCCCATGGTTGAAATAAACTTTAGGAGCCTGCAGGAGAAGAATAAATTCTCAGTTCCATAATGAGGACATGGAGATTGAATGTGAGATATGATGTCCTCTAGCCACTCATGGCTAGAAGGAAGAAGAAGGAAGAAGTTCTCTCTAGTTTGGTCCATCTGGCAGGACCAAGAAAGACCTTCCCTGTGGTAGCTCCTTCCCTGTGGAACATCATCCCTGCAGAGATAAGATTGACCCCCATTCTGACACATTTTCACAAGGCCCTGAAGACATGTTTCTGCCAATGGCCTTGAGGATCCCAGAGTGATAGGAAGCCCATCAAATGGCTGCTGTGATTGTTGTCAGCAGGAGGGTTGGGGGCAGTGGTGGGTTCTAATCGGCTTTACTACCGGTTCTCTTTGTGCACGTGCTTCGTGTGCGATCACCTCTTCACGCAAGCGCAAGCACGTTACGAATCTGCCTAGCTGAGGTGCGGCAATCCGCTCTGCCGCACTTCTCAGCTGGGCGAAAAAAGAAGAAATATAAGGTAGGAATTACACGGGGCGGGTGGGAGGGCCCAGCTCCCGAAGAAAGAGAACTAGTTCAGTGATGTAATAACGTCACTGCTACCAGCTCGGCCGAACCGGGAGGAACCCACCACTGGTTAGGGGGTGGTACTGGTTTTTGTAATGGGTTTTTATGTTTGTAAGCTGTCCAGAGTCACTGAGAGTGAGTTGGGCAGCCATATAAATTTTCTAAATAAATAAATAATTTTTCTAAATATATAAATAATTTTTCTAAATATATAAATAATTTTTCTAAATATATAAATAAATAATTTTTCCAAATAAATATATACTTTTCCTAAACAAATACATACACTTTCTAAACAAATACATTTTATAAATAAATAAATTAATAAAAAGCACTTGACATCTCCAGACTCAAAAGGGAGGAGAATCTACTGAGGAGTCTGTTAAGGATAAAACTATCAATTCGCAATCTTGAAAGAAATATTATGTCAACATAGCAAAGTTACTTCTCATGTCCTTGTAAACAATGGTTAAATATCCATTGACTTAGAAGTCTAAGAGGAAAAAGACTAGAATTAAAATACTGGAATATAGAGTTATCTATTGACTTTGATTGTTGTGTATAGCAATAGGCATAATTTATGTGTGTGTGTGAGTTCATTTTTATTTGGAGTAAAAAAAAATCTGATATAACTGAATAACAAGTGCCTGAATATGAATTTAAGGATCACAGGAGTCAAGATGCATTGCTATGCCTGGTGGGAAGCCTGACACATACTATGCTGTCTGTAATTATCCATCTTCCTGAAAAATCATATGGCCCATCACTAATAAACTAATAAACACTACGCTGAATATCAACATCATTGCTTCTCATTTATTGTTATGTTTTTAAAATGGCATCATTGCACTTTTTTACATTATTTGGAGAGTTCCAATATGCAACAAAGCAAGATTAGCATTCTTGATTATTAATAAATATTTAGAGTGACAGATCCTATTTTTTTTTTCCATGCTGCATTTGCAATATATTTTTCCAGGAACTTGAGAAAGCTGATGTCCTGGACATGAACAAAGCCATCTTTCTGAGTAGCCACTTCTATTTTAGGTGCTACATCTGCTCTCCATGCGGGATTTCTGCTGGCATCAAAAGGAGCTTTATATATGGAATGAATTCAGAGTATGCAGTGATAGAAGTTTCCTAACAGTGAAATTCCTGAGTGCAACCAATGTTAGAATGAAAAAGCAACTGATTGCTCTTTTTTTTATCCATAACTCTATGACAGATCAAAATGGTGGCCTTAGGTGAAGTACATGCAGTTCAAGTCATTGCAGAAATACCATAGCATTTTATTTACTCAAGAAAGCGATCTTTTCATGCTAAGTGAAAAATCTAATTTTGTTACTATTTTAATTAGGTTTTAAAATATTATTTTAGCCAATCTCTGCACCAAATGGCCTCATTCTTTCTCTGCCTCTCTCTCCAACACAATTGCTGTCTCTCAATCTATCTTTGTCAAGTATCTTTTTATCTATCTGGTTCATAGCACTCCACCTTCTAAAATGCTTATATTTCTGTTGAAACAAACTTCCATCTGTTTGGTTCACTTTTCTGCTTTAATGCTGGCAATCAATTTATTTCCTCCTCTCTACCTCCATAGAAAAATTTCATATTTTGATTTTCTCACTCTGTTTTCTAAAATATTTATAGGTGCTGTTCCTATTATGAATTCATTAAAACCAGCTTCTATAAATTTTACTGAATAGTTGATCTTAGCCACTCATATTCATGGCATATTATAGTATAACAGGATATAAATGAGTGTATCAGTTATAAAGAAATCTATGAGGTAATTCTAGTCAGAATCCTCTACTTTATTCATTGGCGGCCTTACTTTGCATATATATATTTGTTTGTTTTCTCAGGTTTTCGCGGGTGTTTGTATGTAGGTCTTTGGTTATTCGGGTCTTCTCCCACGTAAAATTGGAAGTGTCTTGGCGACGTTTCGACGAAGTCTCATTCGTCATCTTCAGGCTGGTGTTCTCAGCTTCGTGCTTCCTGGAAGCATGAAGCCGAGAACACCAGCCTGAAGATGACGAATGAGACTTCGTCGAAACGTCGCCAAGACACTTCCAATTTTACGTGGGAGAAGACCCGAATAACCAAAGACCTACATATATATATATATATATATATATATATATATATATTGTTTACCTGAAATATAAGACCCTGTCTTATATTTTTTTGAATCCCAAAATAAGTGCTTGGCCTTATTTTCAGGGATGTCTTATTATTTTGGGGTGCGTGGAGCAAGATGGGGCTCCTCTTGCCGTCTTACCTGATTTCCAGCTCTGTCTCCCTAACCCTAACCAGAGGAAATGGCGTGGACCAGCTATGTATGCATTTAAATATTTTCGGGGAGGGCTTATTTGGGGGGAGGGGTTATTTTATTTAGCTCATGTGCTCAAAAGCCTGATTGGGCTTATTATCAGGGGATGTCTTATTTTCAGGAAAACAGTGTGTGTGTGTGTGTGTGTGTGGGGAGAGAGAGAGAGAGAGAGAGAGAGAGAGAGAGAGAGAGAGAGAGAGAGAGAGAGAGAGAGAGAGAGAGAGAGAGAGAGAGAGAGAGAGAGAGAGAGATGCTTTAAGTCTAGAATAACAAGTAATGTTTATGAACAAGGTTTCATATTCTGACTGAAAGATGTATTTCTAAGCTTTCTGTTTCTTGATGAGGGAAAGAAACGGAAGTGAGTAAGTAAGTAAGTATGGAAAGAAGGAAGGAAGAAAAATACAAAGAAAATTGGAGAATCAATGAGTCTTACTATCAGTGGCAAGAAGAACAGAGACAATCAAAACAAAGAAACTCTTGCTTTTTTTTTTTCTTTGTCTAATGTTTCTGGTACTGCCCAATAAGCTAAAGATGCAGAAAACTAAGGCTTCTGGAACTGCATATCTAATATCAAATTCCCCCTGCTCCCAAGTTGTCTTCCAGATATATTGAAATTTAATATCCAGACTTTCCAAATCACATGACTGTCTCCCATATTGGCCATGTGTTCAATGAATGCAATCCTGGCAAATAAGAGCACTTAGGTTGGTAGAGGCTGAATTTTATGGATGTAAAATGGAATGGCCTCAACATATATCGGCAATATCATGGTCAACAACAACAAATATTTCTGCAAAAAGAAAAGAGTCTTTTTAAAAAATCAATGGCAGTGCCACAAAGAGGGCAAAAATTAATTGAACTATTGAAGCTACTTTCATCAGATTCTAATTTACTATGAGATCAGCTTGATGGAAATCAAACCCTGTTCTACATACTACTTAGCTCTGATGTACCAAAACATCATTTTTCACCAGTTAGACATAGTGGATAGTTGTTTCTTCAAATGATTTACATACAGTATTTTAGGTTTAGGAGGACAAATCAGAACACTGAAGATGTCAGAGGGCTCCTGACATTTTGTAGACACAGCATGTCTGCTGTCAAATTAAAAGACATGTCACATCAGTATATTCCTGAATTTTTAACATCTTCTTTTTATAAATGTCAAGAAAATTGTATGAATAGGCTTCTGAATTTTAAGACAACTGATTGTAGGCTGTGCCATAAATATGCATTTTTCTTTTTCACAGTTGCTTGCCATGGAACACTGATGCATTTCTTTCTACAGCTATGCTACTTATTCCCATTGCTATGGACAAAATTTAAGATGATATTTTTTGTGGTCAGAATTGCAAGATTTGCACTTCCTTTTCATTTTTTTTTACTAATTCTTAAAAATAAAAGATAGTCTTGGTGATTGTGAATCTTTTAGCCAGATCTGATTCTGTTTATTCTTTTTAGCAGAAAATTTAATAACATTTTCTATCTCAAGCCATAAGCTAGGACTACAGAAATATAGTTCTAACTGGTTACCATTGAACAGAATAGGGATGAAGCAAATTTTTGTATTTTAGGTCTCCCTCCCTACAAAGCTTAATGGGTATTCAGAATCATAAATATATAAGCTTGGTTTATGACCCAAATGCAACTGCTTATGTTATGTTTATCTTATATGCATTTAAACAATTTATTTAAATAAATATTACTAATTGGAACAATGTTCAGTGAATTTGAATTTAAAAGGCAGTGGTTGTATTCAGCCGGTTCTATCTGGCTTGGGTGAACCGGTAGTGGCAGCTGCGGGAGGCTCCGCCCACCCACCCAGATGTCATGCGCAGAAGGCCCTACACATGCACAGAGGTGGCACTAACATTTGTGAACTGGTAGTGAAGGTAAGTGTTACCCTGTTAAAAGGTATCCATTTTACCAACTGTTAGGCAAAAGCTCATGTGAAATTCTGGAAAATAGTGAAGCAATTTCAGACAAATACATGAAACCATATATGGTGGTATATATTTCAAGGAAAAAGCATGCTCAATTTACCCATTTTGATAGTAACTGGACAAAATGATTTACAGTGAAATATTGTCCATTGCTCCTTGTCCATTTTCCTTCCAAACATACATCTTCCTCCACTGAAGCTGAATGATATACAGTACAAGCATTTGCACATTGTTACCATTTTCAGCACTGGCACAAAATGAAATGCACTCAACCTGTTAGATCCCTTTATAGGAGATGCTTAACTCCATCCATCAACTGTATATCATACTTGGGCCTCCCGTACAAGTCCATCAATTGACCAAAGTGGTTGTCTTAAGTAGAGTGCCCAGATCAAATGCTAGAGTAGCCAAAATTGATGCTTTTTTTCCCTCTAGATATTTATTGATAGAGCTATCACTTTCTAAAACAAGAGAGCAGTCATGGGTGATGTATGTGTAAATTTCTGAAACCAACCTTACCAGAAAATGCTACAAATACTACAATACTGACTTGGCCTTGAGAGAATTTATTTCTCCTCACATTTCACAGAAAGTGTGTTCCTGCTGTTGCTATGAAATACAATATTGTTTTCTAGTGGTATGTATTGACCAAGAGCAGATCCTACACTAACCAGAAAGTGGAATTTATTATTCTGCTAAAATTTTCCAAATCAAGGAGGATCAAGCCTCATTAATTCACACCCTGTAGCCCTGAATTGAAATTCAGAAAGGAGAGGCAACAGCAATCTTGAGCTAGCGTTTAAACAATATATTTTTGTAGCAAAATGCATCCTTTGAACAGTTTATTTGTCTCATTTCTGAGAAGCATGATCATGAGCTTTCCCAAAACATGATGTAAGGAAAAAGGATGCAAAATAGAAATCACAAACTAAGAAAATAAAGAAGCTAGGGCATATAAACTATTTTGCATTTAATAAAATATTTGGGGTAATTATTAAAATGGGTTTCATAGCAAGGCCTAGGTATTAGATGTAAATGGCTTATTGATAGAGGGCTAAAAGGACATATAATTTTAAAAAGAAAAACAAAAAAACAACAACCAACCCAAAATGTTATTTGGCAATCTTTTCAAGCCTCAGGTCAGGGAGTGTTGTCTAAATGAGATAACAAGCAATTCTGCCAATGCTTCTCCTTAACCATTTAGTTAAGACATATTCATCAGGTGCTAAAAAACAAAATTAAATTACATTTACAGATTGCAATTTTGATTAGGTAGTTAGCAAAACAGCCTAATTCTTATTAAGGTTTTGCAGAATATACAAAAACAATTCAGTGTTGTATTCTGGTTTGTGTACATCTTAACATTGTTAGCAACCCAATAAATGTTCCTTGTTGGTAGAACGAAATTGCTTCAATTGCCAATTCCTCAACTAAGCTAGGAGAACGCAATATCTTAAAGGGCCATATGATTATTAAATTTGCACTTAAAAGAATAGGACTACCATTGTCCATTGAAGTCAATGGCCCAGTAAATTGGAGTGAATGGGGAAATACAAAATAATGAAATACTCTTGTATTATGTTCTTCTATCATTTTTAGTTCTACTCTTTTGGATAAAAAGCATACATCTATTTCAAATGCTGATTTATTTATTTATTTATTTATTTATTTATTTATTTATTTATTTATTTATTTTCATATTTCTTAACTGTACATCTCCACCCCAAACCACCCCAATGATGCCCTTGATGTGATGTCCCGCTGCCTGGAGGCCGTGTGGGTCTGTATGGGGAGAAATAGGCTCAAGCTCAACCCTTCCAAGACTGAGGGGAAGGCGGCGGGGAAGTGACCCTCACTCAACGAAGCGTTGATAACACCCTGGAGCCAGCCTCGTGTAACCTCCCGGGAGGCCAGTACCAACCAGGAGGGACACGTGTCCAGTAAACATGTGGCCGCACTAAGTCTCCCCAAAATCCTGTCCACATCATCGGGAGTCACAGCATCAAACTCCTCCAAGGTAACATTCTCAAGACTATTCCTCGTCACCCTGCCCTGATCTACCCAGTCAGAGTCCAAATCCCCCCGGATCTGAATGATTTTGTCATACAGGTATTGTCCGAAATCCTCCACCCTGCCTTTCCATATGCGGAAAAAGTGGTCGACACTTCACTATGTTAAGCTGAGAGATCATCAAATGCAGCTGTCCCCCCCCCCCGCCCATTTCTCTTTCTAAGATATACTGACATAGTTCATAAGCATCTCTGAATTCATGGAAGACTGGATTTATTCCCTGCAAATAAATTCCATAGATTCTGGAGCTGAAAATTTTCAGTAGGACACAGAATAAAGATAAACAATTGCTACTAATTAACTCCACTGTGTCCTTGAATACCTCTTCTGGTACTTCTAATCTCCATGCAGTATATGATTCTTTCCATTAATATTTGTTTTCTGTAAAAGAAATGGAAAATTGATATGCTTCAGAAAACCAACTTTTTGCTCCTTCCTTCCTTCCTTCCTTCCTTCCTTCCTTCCTTCCTTCCTTCCTTCCTTCCTTCCTTCTCTTTCGTCTTTAAAATAATGCTTCTGCCCACTCTTACCATATAGCCTCCGCAAGATACCTACAAAAATAAAGACTCTGTGTTCGTACAGATCCAGAATATAATTTCAGCAGAAATTTGCCATCTGATAAATGAGTGTTTTTTGACTGACCACCCTTAGTAAACAACAATTTGTCAGTAGCTAGGCCTCTTGAACCAACATTTAATAAAAACAACAACCACAAAATGCTCTTAATATTCCAGATGTGGAATATTCCAGTGAATCTAACAGGATTCGGTCTCTGGCTGGTCAGTGCTTCTTCCTGTCAGACATTTCCTATTGAGTTTTTTTTTAGAAGTGGGCTTTGAGGAGTCATTCATTCACTGAGTCACAGAAAACATTGTACAAATTTCTATGACATTATTTTAATCAGTGCTGAAACTTTTTTTTAAATAACTGATTATGTGAACACACAATAAGAGAACAGCTGTTGCTTTCATAACCTCTTGAAGCTGCACAAAGTTGGCCATATAACATCTGTTAGGCTTTTCTTGGAGGTGTTCAACCCAAATCAGTTTGTTGGGTTACATTCAATTTGCACACCTGGAATTAGAGATACAAGCACAGTGGGATTATTCATAGAAAGAAGAAAGGTATTCACCCCATTCACAACCTCCGGAAATCTGTAATTCACAGAAGCAATATCAGAAGACCATTTATTTATTATGATAAATTAGCATGACTGAGACCACACTAACGAAGCACTGTTTTTCAGAAAATGATCCAGAGATTGAGAGCTTGGCAGAAACTTGACAAGGGAAGCCTATGATCTCCACAGTAACGGATGTCAAAAAAAAGATCAGAACTAACATTGACAGAGATCCAGAATCCCCTACTGTCAAATATAAGGTCAGTCAAAAATCCTCATTAAAACTAGCTCAGGCTTTCACTTGATTGAACGTTTTGAAACTGTTTATTAGTACTATTAAGGTAAGGACTGTAGTGGACCCTTCTTTCCCTCCTTCCCTCCCTCCCTCCCTCCTTCCTTCCTTCCTTCCTTCCTTCCTTTCTTCCTTCCTTCCTTCCTTCCTTCCTTCCTCATGGAAAGTAAATTTAAACCAGGGAGAAACTGAAAAATTACTCCAGAGGCAATTTTTTGCTCTATCATCTGTCTTTCCAATCTATACTAAACACTCCCCAAAGTGTTAAAGACAGAGATTAAACAAAGGAAATCTTAAAATACATCTTCCAAGCATCCTTGTAAAAGCCTGACTGGTAGCAGGTCAAGAAAAAAATATTGCAGTTTTAAGGTCTTCTAAAGGTCAGCAGAACCTATGGCAAACTTAAAGTAGAGCTTTCCAAATTTGAGTGATCCAGTGAAGCTGAAAACTATATAATTTAACTGTTGCTGACTGTTGCTGACTATTTATTACAATAAGACTTAAATCTCTCTTTTGCATTTTGTCTTTTCACCTGTTTGTTTGTTTGTTTGTTTGTTTGTTTACCTGTCTTAAAATCATCTTTGTAGCGACAGGAGAAAAACATTTTCCAATTTTTTTCCCTGCAAAGACTTCAGTAATGGCAGAGAGGTAGACTAAAGGTCATCAAAGTATGACTAAGTAGAAGTATGAACTTCAGTAGAAGTTCAAGGCAAAGAACCTTGTTCATCTTTAACGTGACAAGCTGTTACACATACCCAAATGTAGCACAATGGAGTTTGTGGTGAGAATAGACCGTAATCCTCTTTATGCTGATCGTAGCAGCTGATCATTCAGGAAACTGCCAGATGAGATCAACTAATGACCTTGGAGAAATAGCTCATCTTGACAGAGAGCGATACAATACTTTATACTGGTTTCCTTCACAATAGAATTAAAATGCCAAGGATGTCATATTTTGACAATCCTCTTTTGCCTATAATACTGGAGGCAGATTTTCCCATTGTAATATTTCTGTGGGAACATCTAAGCCAACAATGAAATGTAAATGAGTAAAATGCCACCAATCAAGATAAGGCTACATTTGTATTTAGAGAGAATTCACATCACCTTTACAGACCTTTGCATTTTAGTGGGCAAGGATCAGTACTCTAGAGGCCTAATCTTTTCCCATAATTTATGTAAGCAGAACACCTCACTGCCTCTGTGAATTGCACACTGAATTACAGAGATACTGTACCCACAATGTTTGCTATAAAGAACTAAGGACATCAATAATGCAACATTTCTCTAAACCTTTTTCTATTTATAAAAGTCCTTAGTAATATCAATTTTTCTTATTTCAAAACCCACTTTATGTTCACAAGTGTTTTCAAAGAATGGAAAAAGGAAAATGCCTTTCCCCCTCAGACAAATATGTTAACATTCCCAGAATATCAGTTTTTATTTTTAAAAAAGATCTAGTTTTTAGCTCTTCTTGGAGCAAAGATATGAGGCAATCTCTTCTGGTCATTTTATAAGAAAGCTACTTTCCTGTATTTTAATGAATGAATGAATGAATGAATGAATGAATTATTTATTTATTTATTTATTTATTTATTTATTTATTTATTTATTTATTCAAATTTCTATACCGCCCTTCTCCTTTCGGACTCAGGGTGGTGAACAGCCAGATAAAAAACATCTATACAAACATCACAGTTAAAAAATAAAGTTAAAATAATTTATAAATTTGGCCCATAATTTAAAACTTGTCAATTAAAATCAATATTAAAATTTTAAAACTAACCCTAAAATCAAGACAGACCGGCTAACTGAAAAAAATAAGTTTTTAGGGCCTGACGAAAAATCCGGATGTCGGAGATCACTCGTATCTCTGGGGGTAGATTGTTCCATAGGGTAGGTGCCACCACAGAGAAGGCTCTCCTCCTGGGGGTCGTCAGCCGGCATTGTCTGGCCGACGGCACCCTGAGGAGGCCCTCTCTGTGGGAGCGAACCGGCCGGTGGGAGGCTATTGGTGGCAGAAGGCGGTCCCTTAAGTACCCTGGCCCTAAGCGATGGAACGCTTTAAAGGTGATCACCAACACCTTGAAGCGCACCCGGAAGTCCACCGGAAGCCAATGCAGCTCGCGCAGGAGAGGAGTCACATGGGAGTGCCCTGTCGCTCCCATAATCCCCCGCGCAGCCGCATTCTGCACCAGTTGGAGCCTCCGGGTGTACCCCAAGGGGAGCCCCATGTAGAGAGCGTTACAATAGTCCAGACGAGAAGTGACGAGTGCTTGAGTGACTGTGCGTAGGGAGTCCCGGTCCAGAAAGGGGCGCAACTGGCGTATCAGGCGAACCTGACAAAAAGCCCCCCTGGCCACGGCTGTCATATGCCCTTCTAAAGACAGCCGCTCATCCAGGAGGACACCCAAGTTGTGGGCCCTCTCCGTGGGGCCAATGATTCGCCCCCAATAACCAGCGATGGCGTCAGCTGGCTATACCGGGACGCCGGCAGCCACAGCCACTCGGTCTTGGAAGGGTTGAGTCGAAGCCTATTTCTCCCCATCCAGACCCGCACGGCCTCCACGCACTGGGACATCACTTCCAAGGCATCATTGGGATGGTCTGGGGTGGAAATGTACAGCTGAGTATCATCAGCGTACTGATGGAACTCCACCCCAAAACCACGGATGATCTCACCCAGCGGCTTCACATAAATGTTGAACAGGAGGGGCGAGAGGACCGACCCTTGTGGCACCCCACAAACAAGGCGCCTTGGGGTCAACCGCTGCCCCCCTGTCAACACAGATTGCAACCGGTCAGAGAGATAGGAGGAGAACCACCGCAGAACGGTGCCCCCCACTCCCAGTCCCTCCAGCCGGTGCAACATGATACCATGGTCGATGGTATCAAAAGCCGCTGAGAGGTCTAATAGGACCTGGATAGAGGAATAGCCCCTATCCCGGGCCCTCCAGAGATCATCCACCAATGCGACCAATGCCGTTTCCATGCTGTACCCAGGTCTGAAGCCAGACTGGAGCGGATCCAGATAGACAGCTTCATCCAGGTACTGTGGAAGCTGTCGCGCCACCTCACTCTCAACAACCTTCGCAATAAAGCGAAGGTTGGAGACTGGACGATAGTTAGCCAAAACAGCCGGATCCAGGGATGGCTTCTTGAGGAGAGGCCTCACCACCGCCTCTTTCAAGACGGCCGGCAGGACACCCTCGCTCAAAGAAGTGTTAATAATCCCCTGGAGCCAGCCTCGTGTAACCTCCCGGGAAGCCAGCACCAACCAGGAGGGACACGGGTCCAATAAACATGTGGTTGCGTTCAGTCGTCCCAAGATCCTGTCCACGTCCTCGGGAGCCACAGGATCGAACTCCTCCCAGATAACACTCTCAAGGCCTGCCTCAGTTATCTCGTCTGAACTAACCCAGTCGGCGGCCAAGTCTTCCCGAATCTGAGTTATTTTATCATCCAGATACTGTACAAAATCCTCAGCTCGGCCCTGCAAGAGGTCCTCCCGCGCTCCCAGATGGAGGAGGGAGCGGGTCACCCTAAACAGGACGGCTGGGCGGTTATCTGATGACGCGATAAGAGCGGCAAAATAGCTAGATTTCGCCACTTTTATCGCCACTAGGTAGGTCTTAATATGAGACCTTACCAGTGTCAAGTCAGACTCGGAACGACTGGCCCTCCAACCGTCTCTAGGCGTCTTTTCCGTCTTTTCATCTCCCTCAGCTCCTCGGAAAACCAAGGAGCTAAGTGAGTTCGGTGCCGGGTCAGAGGCCGCAAAGGCACGACCCGGTCCAAAGCCCCAGCAGCCGCCCTATCCCAGGCGGCCACCAGGTCATCAGCCAAGTCATGAGCTAGAGTCTCAGGAAATGGCCCAAGCTCCATCTGGAACCTATCAGGGTCCATCAGGCGCCTGGGGCGGAATCACCTGGTCGGTTCCGCCTCCCTGCGATGGGGTACGGCGGTCAAAAAGTCAAGTCAAAGGAGCGAGTGGTCAGACCATGACAAGGGTTCAATATCTACATCCCCTATATCAAGGCCACTCAACCACTGACCAGAGATAAAAACTAAGTCCAGAGTGTGTCCCCCCATATGAGTAGGGCCGTGAATTACTTGGGTCAGGTCCATGGCCGGCATGGAAGCCATGAACTCCCGAGCTACCTCAGATGTTTCACCGATGGATGGCAGGTTGAAATCCCCCATGACCACAAGTGTGGGGGTATCAGCTGCCACCTCGGCTATAACATTGAGGAGTTCGGGCAGGGTCATTGCCACGTGGCAGGGAGCCAGTCTAGTAATGAATGACATAAACACTGTCTTAAGAAGGGAGGAAGTTCCTGGGAGTTCATAAATCTTCTCTGGTGGGAAGTGATTGCAGTCTCATAAAAGATTAATCAGCAAATCCATACTTTTGTAAAATGAGCAAAACAGAAACTTGTATCTTTTCAAAATGATTATTTTACTGAGATTTCAATATTTTAAAAAGTTACTTTGCTTGTACATCATGTGTATGTGTATGTAAAGATAAAGGACTACCTGAAGATTTTATTCCGCTAGTTGTAGGAGGTGGTGTTCATCTCTATATCGAGACCATTGAGTCAGCAATGTCCGAAGTTGTTTCTGTGGTCATGTGGCCAGCATAATGTCACAAAACACTGTTACTTTCCCACCAAAGTGGTACCTATTTATCTACTCGTATTTGCATGCTTTCCAATTATTAGGTTGGCAGGAACTGGGCCAAGTAATGGGAGCTCACCCTGTTTGGTGCTCAAGTCTCAAACAGACACATACATAAACATACACAGTATGTATATACAATTGTATATAATTAAGTTATTTTTATATATAAAGATAAAGTCTTCTTTTAGGAGAACTCAAAACATTTTCCTGTCCAAGTGCTAATCAGGCCTCTGCTTAGTTTTTTTTTTTGAAATCAGGTATGATGATGCCACCTAAAAAGGAAGACCTCAAATCAAACTCAACTTCTAATGATCTCATGAATGCATCAACATATTCATGTTGGCAGCAATAGATGGACTGTCCCTTCCAGAATGTTCAATTCCCCATTCTAGCTTAGAACCCTGATATAAATTATGTCCGACAGTCCTTAGCTTCTGAGGACAAAAAAGAAAAGAAAAAGAAAAAGGTGAACTAGGTACTTCTACAGTATCTGCTCTGTGACAAATATAACTCTCCTCCAAATCAATGCCCATTTTATTTATTTATTTATAAATGAATAGAAACAAATATAAAGTAAAGAAGAAAAACATAAAAAAGCAAGGAAAAGAAAAAAATAGAAAAAAGGTTGAAGAAAAATAGAAAAGAAAGAAAGATGATACAAAGAAGTGGTTTCTAATATGCTTCATAGCAGTTATAAGTAAATAGTTAAAACTTCCACTAAGTCTCTAGGGTAAAATTAATGCTATGAAAATGAATATTACATTGAGACTAATGTACAGTGCATTCAGAAATATTCAGACCCCCTTCGCTTTCGTCAATTTTGTAATGCTGCAGCCAGATTCTACTGTTGTGGAAATTCATTTTTTTCTCATTAATCTGCACTCAGTACCCCATATCTGTACATTTTTTTAAAAAAAACCTGAAATATCACATTGGCATAAGTATTCAGACCCTTCACTCAGAACTTTGGCAGCAATTACAGCCTCTAGTCTTTTGGGGTCTAGTGTGACAAGCTTTGCACACCTGGATTGAGGGACTTTCTGTCATCAAATCCTCTCAAGCTCAGTCAAGTTGGATAGCAGCCATCAGTGGACAGCCATTTTCAGGTCCCTACAGAGATGTCCACAAGGGTTCAAGTCAGGATTCTGGCTGGGTCACTCTAGGACATTCACAGAGATGCCCCTAAGCAATTCCTGTGTTATTTTGGCTGTGTGCTTAGGATCATTGTCATGTTGAAAAGTGAACCTTTGGCCCAGTCTGAGGTCCTGAGCATTGTGGAACAGGTTTTCATTGAGGATATCCCTATACTTTGCTCCATTCAGCTTTCCCTCAATCCTGACCAGTCTCCCAGTCCCTGCTGCTAAAAAAAACACCCCCACAGCATGATGCTGCCACCACTATGCTTCATTGTTGGTATGGTATTGAGCAAGTGATGAGCAGTGCTTGGTTTCTTCCAGACATAACATTTAGAATTGAGGCCAAATAGTTCAATCTTGGTTTCATCAGACCAAAGAATCTTGTTCCTCACAGTCTGAGAGTCCTTCAGGTGCTTTTTTGCAAACTCCAAGCAGACTTTTATGTGTTTTGCACTGAGGAGAGACTTCGGTCTAGCCACCCTGCCATAAACCCAGATCAATGGAGGGCTTCAGTGATAGTTGTCCTTCTGGAACTCTGTCCCATCTCCACACAGGATCTCTGGAGCTCAGTCAGAGTGACCATTAGGTTCTTGATCACCTCCCTTACTAAATCCTTCTTCCCCAATTGCTCAGTTTGACCAAGTAATTAGCTCTTGGAAGAATCCTGGCAGTGCCAAACATCTTCCGTTTGAGAATTATAGAGGCCACTGTGCTCTTAGGAACCTTCAGTGCAGCAGAAATTATATTGTAGATTTCTCCAGATCTGTGCCTTGCAGTAATCCTATCTCTGAACTCTGCAGGTAGTTCCTTTGACCTCATGGCTTTTGCTCTGCTACAGTGTGTGTTGTCAGCTATGAGGCCTTCTATAGAAAGGTGTGTGCCTTTCCAAATTATGTCCAGTCAATTTAATTTACCACAGGTTGACTCCAATCAAGATGTAGAAACATGTCAGGAATGATCAAGGGAAATTAGAAGTTTGCAATAGTGATGAATATCTGTAGCTTGAGTGTAGGAATGAATTTTTTAAATATATAACTAGGTGGCTGGATAGCGTCGCTGAAGCAGTAGGCGTGAGCTTAAATGGACTCCAGAGGATGGTAGACGACAGGAAGGCCTGGAGGAATATTGTCCATGGCGTCGCAATGGGTCGGACATGACTTCGCAACTAACAACAACAAAATAGCTGACTTGTGGAATGAAGAACTGGAATATCCCATTTTGGAGAATCAACAGATCCAAGTATTAAGAAATGTTAAGCATATTTCATATGAATGAAGACTGAAAATAATTAAACAGAAAATATTATTTCATATTTTTTGGACCCATCAAAGAATGTTTAGTAGATATTACATTTTTTGTTCTGGAATTATAAGAAATTTCAAGGTTTTTTAATTGAGATGATCTGAATTTGTCCAGCTGGAGCTTTGTTTTAGTTTAAAATCAATAGCAAGAAATATAATAATTAGATAGCTTGATATGATGTTCAATTATATTCCTAAAATGTGGAATTTGTTATCATATGAACACAAATTTTGTTGTAATATGCCTGGGGCATGGCAAAAAGGATAATTTTACATAAATGGAAGGAAACATTCTCCTGATATTAAGGAACGGATTCAGAATATCCATTTGTTAACTATTTTTGAAAAGTCTCTGATCTTCAGTAACAAGATGTGAAACAATATGTTTCTATATAATATAGGTTTAATGAAAAATGTAAGAATTGAATCAATAGTACCAATGAATGGATTTTCCCCTTTTTAATCTCTCCTTTTTTTGGTCATGTTTAATTTATTTTATCTATTTTTTCCTACTGTATAACTACCTATATTTTTTAAAATCTACCCATGGTATTGTGATGTTACATATTTTCCTATTAATTTATTTTCATAGTCTATAAAACTAAAGATAGAGCTCAGTGCCTGCTTAGTAAAATCTAGGTAAGAAACTTAGGTTTCTTAGGTCTCCAGTCTGCTTCTCTGTAATGAACTCTGACTGACTGCAGAAATCTGAAATCATATTCAAGCAATTAATAACTAATTTAGTTAAGTTGATTGTACTGATTTTATTGGAGGTGTGATACTTAGTTCTCCTTGCTTTCCCCTTTTCCTAAGAAACTTTTTATGTCTACAATGTTATTTGATTGGCTTAATAAGGGAATTTCTCTTTCAAATCTGTTCCACGTACAAGACTGCATGGTTACCCAGCTAGCCCTTTTGCTTCAGAACTAGTCCAGGGTTTGTTCAGCTTTATATTTGTACTTTTGGAAAAGACAACCTAAAGTATTTTTCTTTTTATTTTTGCCAGAATTTAACAAAGGGAATAGTCTTTGATAGAAAGGTGGAGAACTTCTCAGCTAGGGAGATGGAGCTGTATCAGGGGGTTTAGCTTGAGTAAAAAAAAAGATCTTACATTAAAGTTTAAGTTATTCCTCCTCCGAATTCATAATACTCTGCCTTAGAGTTGGCTTTAGTGCTACCTGCACTTGCTGAGAAATATGTGCTTTCTTATGTGCTGAAAAGAATTCAGTTGTGAAGATAACCCAGTGTTCTCTATGTTACCTGAAGATGATAATCAGAAAAGAGGCTATGAAGCAGACCACATGGCATTACCCAGTAGAAGGAGGCCAGGAAAAACATGTATGTATTTATTATATTGACATCCTGGCTTTCACGTCCCATACCCTCCCCCTCCCCCACAAGATAACTAACAAGTCCTTAGCCTGCCTTTTGGATCATGTGGATCTCAGGATCACAAGCTCTGTTTGCCTAGTAGTGCATTTAGGGATGCCATAAGGTATTCATGCTTTGGTAAAGGAAGTATACATACTAAATCTATGGTTGCATAATGACCTAAGAATAATACGAATAGGGTCTAAATCAGGGATCGTCAACCGGCACCAGTATGCAGCCTGGCAGAAACTAGGCCGCGCAAGTGAGTGAAGCCCCATCCATGCACAGTGTCCATGGAAAAACCACCCTCCACGGAACCGGTTCCTGGGACCCAAAGGTTTGGGGGCCGCTGATCTAAATGATGTTTAACTCTATAGAAATGTTTTTAATTGGGGACTCTCATTATCTCACTAGCTAAAATCATATTGGTTTGAAGTCATATCATCTATTATGGATATGAGTAGCTGCATTACTGAGTCAAGTTATTCTTGTACCACTAAGTGAGAATTAAAAGAAAAAACATATTTTGCTTTGATATGTATTGCCCCATTTTTGTTGCATATGTTCTAGACATTTCCCACCAGATTTAATACTTTTGGAGAGCATAAGTGGAAATAATATGGAGGAAGAGAAGGTTCTAAAATAGATCACAAGAATAGGTTAGAAATCATAAAACCAAAGAAAATGGCAGTCTTTATATTATCAGAAAGCAAGGCTTATATAGTAGTAAAAGGACAAGCACTCTTTTATAACTATAGCAGAGTTATTTCCAACAGTTTTAAGCTTCATGTTTTTAAATTAGGACTAATAGATCTGGACTGCAAAAATCTAGATGATCACAGACTAGATTACAGCAGAGATGTATAACTCTGTAAAATGGTCATTCATTCTTTTACAGTTCAGTTTTGGAGTCTGACTTCAGTCTTTATTCTTAGATGAATTGAATGAATAAACATGGATGTGTATTCTTATCACAATAACACTAAAGTAATGAGACGTGCATCTTGTAAAATTTGCTATTTTGTACTTCTATTGTGATGTCAGCTATGACTTTGCAAGAAACAAAGTTGGTGTCATAATGTTACAATATTCTTTTTATCAGTTGGTCATACTCACTCCCAACATCCTTGTTGATGTCTTTTATATATTGAATATGAATGCAACTGTTTCTTTATTCGGACAAAGAAATGTCTTAAGTACAGTGCCTGCCATACTGCATTATTTTGCTGAGATAATAATTTTCTAAAGTTAATGTAATGGTATGTGAGCTAATAGATCTGGATTGAAATCACAGTGTTGATATTTATTTCCAGAGAACCTTGCAAAACACCCGATAGTAATATCTCTTTTCCATTCCCTAATAATGACTTTTTACTGCAGTGAATACTGCACTATGTTCCTTTAAACAGGGTGATGTGGTTGCAATACATATTTTATTTGCATGCTGTAGCCTCACCATTTTTTAAGAAAAAAACTTTGAATTCTGCTAACAGTTTTCACATGTGGCATAAAGTGAGGCCCCTTTACATATGTGCTGAAAAATACTTTGATTTTTCCTCTCTTCTGAAATATACTCCCTGTGACTGTGTTTATTTGGTCAGTATTGAAGAGTAGGTTGAGGACTGCATCACATCCCCGTTAGTTTCAGACAAATGCTTTCCGCTATGAAGATCAGCTAGCATGGCCTGCCTAGAGATGGGTAAACATTCCGTAACCGTAGAAACCATGTACTGAAAACACATCCACGATTAATGGCAATGGATCTGTGCCAAGCTGGATATGTTGAAAGAGACATCCAAAAGAAAAAGGATACAACCTTCCTAATCTTTCTCTGAGCAGGATTATATTCTACAAAGCAACCAATAATCCTTATAGCCATTTAAAACTGCAAAAATCCAGCTGTTATGCTGTGGTAGAACCCAGGCAACCATTAAGTAAATTCTTCTAATTTACAAATTTTGTTTTGTTTTGTTTAAAAAAAAAACATCCTTATGTTAGAAGAAGTAATGTATTCTGGTGTTTCAAGCAAAACTTCAGGTTGTATAAGTGTGCAACATTCAACAAGGATAGCATCTTCTAAGAGAGACAGGAGGGAAGGAAAATCTTTGAATGGAGCCTGAGTATATTTCTGTCTCCATTCAATATTAAGTCTCTCAGCAGGAGCGTGGGACAGAAATAAGTGGGTCACTCAGCCTTGCAGAGAAAAGAAATGTCATTTTACATGTTGGGACTCTGTGCAAGTGTCCCATTTCAGTTCCAAGTCAAAGGCATTTTGCTGAAATCTAGCAACACGTAAGCACATTTCAGTTTATTTCCTCCTTTACTTCAAAATAATTAAAATCCCAAATGGAAAGGTGTAGAATTTTATATACTCAGACGTTGGAAATTGCTATGAAGGGAGAGCCCTCGGGCAGGGGGGCGGGAGCTTTTTGAAGGGAAGGTAGTGACCTATTTCATTTTATGTGCAGCAACCGGAATTAAATTTATTTCAGCTTTAAAACAGGGCAGCCATTTGAACAATTTAGCTGAGGCTTTTTCTGCTTTTAATGGAGGCCATTAATAAATAACATTTACAGGTTTGCGTCAGCTCCCAGAGTCTTCATGAGTAAAGCTCAGTATAGGTTTAACTGTAGCAGACTTCTTCAAATATATATAGAAAATGCCCTGTGGCAAAATGGATGAAAATAATTGGTTATGTGGATTTACAGTAGTAGTAAATTCATGTACACAAGCAATTTCAATTTTGTCCAATTGCTGCTTTTTTGCATATAAAAGAAAACTATATCAATGCACAGTTTTGTCCAATGATGCTTTTTTTTCTACTTGTCTCTCACTTGTCTTTCTTTCCTGAGGTTCAGTTGCTCATCTACCTACTTAGGTGCTTCAAGATTTATTTTTTGACTAATTCACACAGATCATTCAGTCTTGGCAGGTACAGTCTTTTTCATCCCACTGAATCTGTGTTATTCTTCTAATGGTTCTATGTCAAGTTTATTCTATATCATTTCTTCATGCTAGTTACACAGTTTGTCATTTTTCCTGTTCTTCAAAACTTATTCTGAAGAATTAAAATTGTGAACGTTCCATAGTTTAGTCAGTCAGTGACCAGCGACTGAGCCTAGAAGCACAATGCAGCCACTTATCAACCCCAATTGTCCCATGAATGCATCCAGTGATTCCTCCCTCATGTGATTAGAAACAGATTCGCTGTGATTCCATTTGTAGAAGCATTTCCAGAGGCATGATTATTTTCACTTGGAATAAATCATAGTTTGTTGATAGGTTTTTCTCTCTCGCTAAATCTAAACAAACATAATTATCAGGTTAATTGGCACGATACTATTGACTGAAAATAAACAATGGATGCCACCCCATGTTGCTGAGGTGAAAGAGCGCCCAGGAACATTCACGGCTGAAATGGGGCTGGTGACAGTTTTGTGCAAACATAGCCACCTTGGTTACGTGTATATATGTCAATCATAATAATAACTGATACCAGCAGAATAAATAAAAGTAATCTGAGCAGCAAAGTAAAAACAAAATGCAGACAACGTGTCATCGCTTCATAGTCAGCCAACTCACATACCAGATAGGCCAGATATGGAGTTCATATCTATAAGTGAAATGTGGTTTTTGGTCTCAGACTAGCTCAGTTTATTCTAGTCCCTCCCTCAATTGGAGATAGAAAATTTGAGTCCTTTCTGAAACAAAAGACAAAACTCAAGGGGGAATCTGCAGAAAGAAGTGAGGCTAGAAAAGAAAGAGGTTGAATACCTCCAGAGAAAATTTCTGATAAATCACTAGAATTTCCAGGAAACCAAAGGATCAATCAATTCAAGGGTCATCTATTTTTTGATAGGAATACATACAGTAGGTGTAGTATCACTAGAGAAGAAACAAGAAGGTTTAATTGCATGAGTCATTTTTCTCTTTGTACCTATGAAATATGCAGACTTAGAAATAATTACTTAGCAAGTTTTACAGATAGCTTATTGTATAATTGCTTTGGTTTTTGAGCCTGCTACCTATATTGCAACAATATTAATTATCAGAAGAGCAACATATACTTCTAATCAGACATTTGCTGAAGGAAAGATGAGCTGTGACATGCTGAAGGGTATCTTTGGCAGATAGGCAACTGTCTGAATTGTAATTCAATCACTGATAAATCTTTCATCTACCTAACTCCAGCTATTGTGCTATCTACAACCCCTGCTTTTTTTAAAAAATAGAAAAAAATAGAAAAAGCCAGTCACTTTGAACCTTGATGAAGATTTGAAGGCTTAGGAAGGCATTATATACATCAGCCAATTGTCTCTGAAGTAAGTGGGACTAATGACAGCAACTAGCACTAGAAGTAACAATGGAGATACTGAAGTGGTGGATAGTTTTACTTTTAGGATCAAATGTCAACAGTAAGGGAACCAGCCATCAAGAAATATACCACAAAGTAGGATTTGGTAGTATAGCAGCAAAGACCTTGGCAAAGATACATATAGTCCTTGCTTACTGACCAGTGGTTCAGAGACTGTTTGAAACTATAGTAGCATTGAAAAATTAGATTAACAACTGGTCCTCAAACCTGTGGGCAACATGGAACTTCATGCTAACCTTTTGCCCTCCCCATTAGAAGATAACGATCTGCAGAAGAGTGCTTCATCTATTTGTGAAAACTCTTTGCACACAAAATCCTGAAAATCAAAACTTTAAATCAGGCAGAGAAGCAGGGATAGACTGCATGATGGAAGTGAAAGAAGTTAACACATTTCTACTGGGTTCTCCTTCTTTATTGGGAGACCTTGCAGGCCTTAAGAAAGCCTAAAAGAGAGTTAGTGGTAATCCGCAAAGTAATGTCATCCCATGTTTAGAATGCTTGAGACAATCTAAATGTGCTTTCAGCGGAGCATTCTCAAGTAGAAGAAAATTCCTTAAAACAAATGAATGTAAAAAGAATGAAAACAATGACTGCTAGGAAATAGTTTTCATTATTTAGGAATTCAAACAGTAGAATGTTAATGCATGTTTTTTCTTTACAAAGTCAAAATAAATTCGTAATAATAGAGATTTAATGTTTGAAATTGTTTCTGTTTTGTTAATTACAGTATGATGTCTGAAGATATCTAATCTAAGAAAGGTAAAAACGAAAGCATGTCACAACTACAATATTTTTGGAGAAAGTAAGAATTTATTATTTTTAAACTTAATGAAAAACAAGAGTTCATAGCAAGCAGAAATAGAGAAATGGTTATCCATGGAACAGAGAAAAATATTTTATCAAAACACTTTTCTTGGCTATGCATTATAAACTATGATACATGTGCACCCAGGCACATGCCTTCATTGACATACTTCCTACAGTGCATAATCTTTTTAAGATATACAATAACATTATAGAATGAAGAATGGGCAATTAAAACTAGTGGGAATTATTAGAACATTGACTTATTCCTTTTCCTTAGTAGTAAAAGTATTGCATTTAATTCTAAAATGGATATCTACCTTACCCTATTTGGTTCAATCCAATACATACAATATTCTTAAATTTTTAGACAGGACACTGCTAGATATTTAGCAGTTAGCACATTAATGAAGGCACACTGTAATCTGATCACAGCTCAATTGAAGACATTCTTGCTTCCTTCCCATTCTACAGATAATATGGAGTTTGAGATTATCATGGTAGGAAACTGCAACAAAAAAGATAGACCTGAAATATATTTATTTCCAAATACTCCTCCAAATTTCTTACCCACAAGTTTTGAAATAAAATAATATCCAAATATTTTTTGCATGAGAAGATATTATGTATGTTTCATATCTATATTTTACATTAATATTCACTTTCACTACAGCATTTGAAATTTCACATCCTGGTTGGTATAGCCAAGTCTCACAGATGAATGTAATAAGCATATATTCACTTCAGTTGCAGTCCTAGTCATTTACATGGGAACATGCTTCACTGAACTGAATGGAATTTATTTCTCAGAAAACATAGCTTTAAAATGGATTAGGCACACTCATAAAATAAACCTTATCAATAGTGATTAGTCTTGATATGTATGACTCAATCTTCAGAAGCATATGCTTTTGAATACAGATTAAAGGCAAATACAAAGAGAAAGCATTTGTCTTTCTTCCCTGCTTCTTCATTTCCTGGAACACCTGGAACCCATTAATACAGACAAGCTTCTAGATTAAATGATTTATTTATTTTTTTGGTCTGATTGAATAAATGTTCTAATGAAACGTAACATCATTAGATATTCTACTACAGCATTTTAAAGCATTTTACAGGCAATATGTACTGGTGGTCTTGACAGGCAACATATAGCCATAATTGGCATTCAACAGTGATTGAAATATGGCTTTTTTATTGACAAACAATATTTGACATATTACCTGAGAGTTCCGTCCCATTTCTAAAATGTTTTACAGTTGTTTATTAATTTAAAGCCATTTCCTTGCTAGTAATTTTTAGCATCTTCTAGTGTTGTTCAACTATTATGTCAATAAAACAGTAATGAGAATGGGTCTTAAATTGCTGGATGATGCTAGAAAATATCATAAATTGCTAGAGAGGAAGAGGGCTTAATGGTATCTTGATTCTGTATATTGTATCAAAGAAATATATAGTTAATATCCATATGATAAAATAAGTCCAATTATCTGCAAAATAAAGGATGCAGTAGGAAAAACATTTTTCTAGGACAGAATGTTTCCCTCCTAGAAACATTCACTTGTGATTTAATGACAAAAATTATAGGCTTTCCCCCATAATTATGGAATTCTGTGGTCAATCACCACCACCATTTTATGTTCTGTGGGAAGGAAAATAGATACTTTTACTTAGTGAATTTTCTTTCTCTGTAGGAATGCTTTACTTGTGTATTACTTCATGATCCTTTGCTGAAGTGAGTTAGTTAAAAAGGCTAGATTTCTTTCTCTTTTTTAACTTCAGGAAAACACTTACCTAGTCATTGACATCTTCATAAGTTCTGTCATTGACATCTTCATGAGGTCTTCCAGTAAGAGCCAAAAGAGAGCTATTCATGTTGAGCTGGATAACAATATGTAGAAATAATTAATATATTGCATTTCTTACATTACTTCATACATTCATGAGTTTGTTAAGACTTCAAAATCAAAATATTCAAAACAATTTTTTGCCTAACAAATTTTGCCTATAATTTTTTTCCTTATTTTTTTTCTAACTATTTTTTGGGGAGAAAATGTATCTCAATCAAATTTATGTGAGAAAGATATTTAAAAGGTTTATGGGAAAAACTACATTTGGTTTTTCCCATAATAGAAATAAATAATAAATATTTCTATTATTTGTTTCAAATCATTGTTCAAACAAACATTATTTGTTTGCCCTTTTTCTTTAAAAGTCCTTAATGTTACTTGCAAAGTACAATAAATTAGATTTTTTTTTAAAAAAAGAAACTTGATGTTCCCAAACCATTTAAAAAACCCCAGTTTGACAGCTACAATAATAAATGTATTATAAATTGAATGCATTTAGATTAGTAACTGTAGGAAACTTCAGTTTTTAATCCTGTTTAATATCATAGTTTGTCCTGAGCACAGTATATGTGCTTCTTACTCTGTGGTAAGAAACGTATGCAAAAAAATCAACATCTCAAAATTCAACCTGTTATTTAGCATAAGGGAAATAGGTATAAAGAGTCCAAGCTATCTTGGAATGTTTAAATAATGGGCAAAGCTTTGCTATTGTTGATTTTCTTTCTGATTTTAAAACTTATTTGTTTTCTCTGGCCCATACTGGAGAAGCTGACAAATAAAGATCTGGGTCTCAGCTCTAAAATATGGATCCATGCCCTTTTATCTGTTTTATTAGTAATTTTTGCACAACAGCTTAATTGCTAGGGTTCCTAGAGAAGAACAGGATATTTAAAAAAGGCAGAGGAATTAAATATGAGCAAGATTTCAAATAGAATTTTAAAACAATGGTGAGAAGGGATCTTAAAGTTTTTCAATCACTTTCTACAATGAGACGACTAGAAAAGAGGAAGATAACAATATATATATTTTAGAAGGAAGCTTTCTTGAGTTATTATTTCAACATTTTGGTTCATGGATCATAACATACTTAAGGAAAAGCCCATTTTCAAATATTCAGATAAGAGAAACTAGGGGTTATGAGTTCTAGTCCTGCCTTAGGCATGAAATCAGCTGGGAACTTTGGGCCAGTCATTGTCTCTTAGCCCTAGGAAAGAGACAATGGCAAATCACTTCAAAAATCTTCCCAAGAATATTGCAAGGACTGTCCAGGCAGTCACTAGGAGTCAACACTCACTCAAAGATACACATACACAAATACAAAAGACAGAAGAGTTCCCCCCCACACACACACTCAATTGTGCGTATCAGTAAAAATAGATATTCAATGTATTTGACAGCACTAAGCTGAACTTTAACTAGCAATGCAACTCTAGTATGTCTACTCTGAAGTAAATTGAGTTTCATAGGCTCCAGTTTTGAATTCCAAAAATAATCTTTGAATTAAACAAATTTGTTAGGAGTATATATAGCTGTGATGTAAATATCACAAATCTTTAATATTAAATTCATGCTTCATTTGCCCTTACAACATTTTTCAGAGTTAATGATTTGTTTTACCAACGTCTATCAGAGCTTTTTAAAAATGAATATAAAATGTTCTATGAATCAGTCATCATTCATATCTGTTAAGATACCCTAAAATGTATTTATTTATGACTTACAGAGCAACAAAGCTATTGAATTGACCCCATATCTATCTTTTTAAATTATTTAATTATACGATTGATAAACTCTTCAGAAAAGCAAGTTTAACATGCCTTTCAAGAAAGAATATTATAGACTGAAGTTCAGACACACGTTATACAGTGTAGAGTTATAGCAAAAGATTATTTAACTTTTTGGTAAGAGTTAACTCTTACTAAAGAAGTTAAAAGAAGGAAATGAATAAAAATAAAAAAAGAGCCAGTTTGGTCTAGTGGTTAAGACTAGAAAGTGGGAGTTCAAGTCCCACCTTAGCATGAAAGCCAGCTGGGTGATTTGGGGCCAGTCAGTCAGTCTCTCTCTCTCTCAACTCTAACCCTCCCAAGGTTGTTGTTGTGGGGAAAATAGGGGGAAGAAGATTGTTGGACACATTTGCTGCTCTGAATTATTTGTAAAAATAATAAAGGTGGGATACAAATAAATAAATAAAGATTTGCAAATATTTTCCTGCTGCTCATAGGTTACTAACTGTAAATTTGATATAAATTAAATACAATTACAGCAAATAACTGAGATTTCTCCCTGTGTCCAAAGAGTTTCTCTCTTTCTAATCATTTTTTTAACAATAAGAACCAAACTAAATACATTGATGAAACTGCTATCTCCTGCCATCAGTTTATGAACACTTAACTTTAAAGTATCTTCAGCGACTGAAGTTATATTTACTATTCTCTCTCTCTCTCTCCCTCCCTCCCTCCCTCCCTCCCTCCCTCCTTCCCTCCCTTCCTCCCTTTCACTCCCCATGTGCATGTACATATACATAAGCATGTCTTAAAGGTATTCTAGAAATTAAGTCCCTACTGCTGAGATTTTGCTCTCACCAAAAACACATAATGGGAATCTTTAATCAGGGCATCACAGAGCTGCCTGCAGCAACTGTTCTAAGCGATGCTTCTTTTATGGCTTTTCTACAACAGGAGGCAAGCAGGAGAATTAATGGGATATTCCGTATAAGTAAGCTTTCCCTGCTTCTAAATTTATGCACACAGTATAGGCATTTAATCTAACTGGTCTCTTGGTTCAACCAAACAGTTGCAGTGACATATGGACAGTGAGAAATGTGGAAATAGTCAGCATATATTACCGGCACATGATTAACATGGAAAGTATATTTGATGTTCATGTGGATGCACAATGTATAGCTATCCAAACCATTTTAGTGAGGCATTGTCCATAACTAAGTGCTGCCATGGATTGAAAAAAAATCTGGATTAAATAATTCCAATAAAATTGTAGAACACAAATAGGCTTCTGTTTGTTCTTGTACTCCTATTTATTTTTAAAATACCCGAAGCCTGCTTCCATGAGTAATCAGCTTGCAAAAAACCTGGATCCAGAAATGGCACTAGCTCATATCCCCTCATATTTCAGCGTGTTACATATTGTTAAATATTACTGAAGGAATTATAAAAACAAGTTAAGGAAATTCATTTCATTTATTTATTCAATTGATATGGCCACACATCTCAAGTACACGATTCTATGTAGCCACATTAAAACAAATATATAAAATGCTAAATTATTTATGGTGGTGAATCATAGCATAGCTAAGAAATGGGCTCCATCCCATACTGGGGTCCCAGGCTCAAAGCCTTACAGAAGGCCAGCAGGATGGGGTCAATGTAATCTCAGGAGGCATGATGTTCCAGAGGACAAGATCCATGGCAGAAAAGGGTCTTCTTTGGAGCCCCACCACCCAGCATTCTTTGCTTAAATCAATTTTATACTGAATTAAGTTAGGGTACATTTGAATCTGAAATGCTCTTACCAAAAGTTTCCTTGTCCCGATGATGGCTATGGATTCTGAACTCTAACCGAAACCATCTAATTCAATTAAATCTTACCACACAAGAGCAGCAGGAAAAAAAAAATATAACTAATGACGCAGCATATAATATTATTACTGTTATACAATGTATTGTGATACAACCTTATCTATAACTTTTGTTGATGGCGAAACAACAATGTTGGTAGATTCTGGACCTTGCTGCTTCCGAATTCTTGCATAATGAGCTCTAATTTCTATTTCATGCTGTACAGCTGAAAAAAAAACAAACCAGAATGATATTTCAGGAATGAAACTGATTTCTTTAATTCTGTCTTGAAACACAAACAAGTATAGTTAATTTTAATTTAAGGTTGTTTTATAGAATAAGTCCATTTGTCTGTCTCTTGTAAATTTGAGCATTATTCCGAAACCTGCCGCTTAAATTTGCAGCAGCTAAACCAGATTCAGACATGGCTCTTAGATCAGAAGGAGAAGGAAAACCACAGTATGAGCAGTGCTCCTGCCCATAAATATGATATGCAAACCCATGTTCAAAAATTACAAGCAATCTCATGATTATGACACTTTCAATTATATAGAAAATTGCTAAGAAATTCCAAAGGTCCTTTTAACATTTAAGTAGACTACCTTTTTGGCTCATAAAGGCATGTCCTGTGGAAACGCAAACAATCATGTCTCTTTCTATTTCTTCCCATGATTGCAGCTGGTGTCCATCAAGTGTATATAGTAACTTTGCAGACTGTGTCATTTTTAGATGAGTTGTACAACTGTCAAGTAGCTGAAATATTAAAACTGCATTACTATTCAGAAGTCTCTTTGACAGTAAGTCAGAATTTACAGTTTTCAAAGTATCAGCCAAAGCAGAGACACCTCTGCTGTAGAACATTTATACATAATTAGTTGCATAATCGGTGATTATTTTTTTTCAGCCATAACTTATAACTTATAACTTATAACTAAGTTAAAACAAATACATTTGTACCAAATAATCAAGATTATACTTGGACATTATAGTAAACCTGAGAGAAAAATGAGGACTGCTTGCATAAACAAGGATGGAGAAGTATACAGATAGTCCTTGAGTTATGACCACGATTGAGCCCAAAATTTATATTGCTAAATGAAACATTTGTTCAGTGAATTTTGCCCCATTTTATGACTTTTCTTGTTACAGTTCTTAATCGAATCACTGCAATTGTTAAATTAGTAACATGGTTGCTAAGTAAATCTGGCTTCCCTATTGATTTTGCTTGTAGCAAAAGGTGATTACATGACCCCGGGACATGCAACTGTCATAAGTATGAGTCAGTTGCCAAGCATCCAAATTTAGATTATGTGATCATGGGGCTGCTGTAACAGCCATAAGTGTGAAAAATGGTCATAAGTCACTTTTTTCTGTGCTGTTGTAACTTTGAACGATCACTAAATGAACTGTTGTAAGTTGAGGACTACCTGTAATGAATGATGTTGGTGTTAACTAGTCATGGATAGTTTTCTTTTCTCTTGGCTCCTTCTTTTGAATTTTTCTCTTTAATACTTTATCTTTTGCTTTGCATAAGATTATGCTTTTGCTTAAAGGAGCCCAATGGCTCGTGTGGTTAGGATGCTAGGTTAACAAGTCTGTGTTCGAGACATGAGTGCTGCCAGGTGGAGTGAACTCCCATTCTTTGCTCCAACTCCTGTCAGGGACTGAAATGAGCCCCCAAGTGGGTGTCCCCCAGACAATGGTTATGGCACTGGCTAATTGTTTCAACCCAGAAGCATCTCGCTGCTTCTGAACCAAGTGCAATGCGATGCTTTTGTTTACATCAAAAAGAAATGAGAATATAAGCATTTATGTATTTGCATATCAGTGTGTAAATGTGTGTTTGTTTGTTTATTTTTGGACCATGCAGTGCTTCGGATTAAAATATAGAAGTGCCAACAGTGCTTGTTTGCAAGACATTAAAACCACTGTGTCTATTGTCAGAATCTCATGCCATGAAATTTATACTGCAAGGAACAACTAACCTGGAATTCTTCACAATCAAAATTAATTTGTTACTCTAAATTCCTTTTAAAATGCTCTTTTGTGCATACAATATGTCTATTTGGATCCGCTCCAGTCCGGCTTCAGACCTGGGTACAGCACGGAAACGGCATTGGTTGCGTTGGTGGATGATCTCTGGAGGGCCCGGGATAGGGGTTATTCCTCTATCCTGGTCCTATTAGACCTCTCAGCGGCTTTTGATACCATCGACCATGGTATCATGTTGCGCCGGCTGGAGGGATTGGGAGTGGGGGGCACCTATCTCTCCGACCGGTCGCAATCTGTGTTGACAGGGGGGCAGCAGTTGACCCCAAGGTGCCTTGTTTGTGGGTGCCACAAGGGTCGGTCCTCTTGCCCCTCCTGTTCAACATTTATGTGAAGCCGCTGGGTGAGATCATCCGTAGTTTTGGGGTGGAGTTCCATCAGTACGTTGCTGATACTCAGCTGTACATTTCCACCCAGACCATCCCAACGATGCCTTGGAAGTGATGTCCCGGTGCCTGGAGGCCATGCGGGTCTGGATGGGGAGAAACAGGCTTCGACTCAACCCTTCCAAGACCGAGTGGCTGTGGCTGCCGGCGTCCCGGTATAGCCAGCTGATACCATCGCTGGTTATTGGGGGAGAATCATTGGCCCCCACGGAAGGGGCCCGCAACTTGGGCATCCTCCTGGACACACGGCTGTCTTTAGAAGGCCATATGACGGCCGTGGCCAGGGGGGCTTTTTATCAGGTTTGCCTGATACGCCAGTTGCGCCCCTTTCTGGACCGGGACTCCCTACGCACGGTCACTCAAGCACTCGTCACCTCTCGTCTGGACTATTGTAATGCTCTCTACATGGGGCTCCCCTTGGGGTACCCGGAGGCTCCAACTGGTGCAGAATGCAGCCGCGCGGAGGATTATGGGAGCAACGGGGTGCTCCCATGTGACTCCTCTCCTGCACGAGCTGCATTGGCTTCCGGTGGACTTCCAGGTGCGCTTCAAGGTGTTGGTGATCACCTTTAAAGCGCTCCATGGCTTAGGGCCGGGGTACTTACGGGACTGCCTACTACCACCAATAGCCTCCCACCGGCCAGTTCGCTCCCACAGAGAGGGCCTCCTCAGGGTGCTGTCGGCCAGACAATGCCGGCTGGCGACCCCCAGGAGAAGAGCCTTCTCTGTGGTGGCACCTACTCTTTGGAACAATCTACCCCCAGAGATACAAGTGATCTCTGACCTCCGGACTTTTCGTCGGGCCCTAAAAACTTATTTTTTTCAGTTAGCTGGTCTGTCTTGATTTTATGGTTGGTTTTAAAATTTGATACGGATTTTAAATTGGCAAGTTTTAAATTACGGGCCAAATTTATTTAATTATTTTAAATCTATTTTTAACTGTAACTTTATATATAAATGTTTTTATTTTGGCTGTTCACTGCCCTGAGTCCGAAAGGAGAAGGGCGGTATAGAAGTTTGAATAATAATAATAATAATAATAATAATAATAATAATAATAATAATAATAATAATAATAATAATAGGCTGATCAAGTGTTTGGTTTTTGTTTTATTTCTGTTTTAAGGAGACTTTAGATAGTATTCATGTGGGGAGTGTAAGAAATACAGAGAATTATCTAAATTGACACGGAGTGATTTCAAGTACAGTATATAATTACAGAATTTATACAACAAATTGTATAGGTATTCCTTGACTTATGACCACCGAGCCCAAAATTACCATTGCTAAGCAAAACAGTTAAATGAGTTTTGCCCCATTTTACAACCTTTCTTGCCACAGTTGTTAAGTAAATCACTGTAGTTGTTAAGTTAGTAACATGGTTATTAAGTGAATCTGGCTTCCCCATTGACTTTGCTTGTCAGAGGGTCGCAAAAGTTGATCACATGACGCTGGGACACTGCAACCATCATAAATACATGCTAGTTGCCAAGCTCCACAGTTTGATCACATAACCATGCTGCAATGGTTGTAAGTCTTAAAAATAAGTCATAAGTCATGCAAAGGTGCTTTTCAAAAGGCAACTTGACTTTCTTGTCAAGCGAGTCCAGGTGCCTTTTGAAAAGCAACTTTGGGACAACCATGACCTGGATGATAGAGAATGTCCAAAGATATTGTTATATATCATCTTTTTCAGTGCCATTATAACTTCAGATGGTCACAAACTAAATGGTTCTAAGTCGAGGACTACCTGTATACAATTGTATAAGGACAGACATCAGTACAGAAATTTCATAAGTTGATGAAATACATATCTCAGGGTCTAACTAGCGTGATCAAGGTGAGGATTTTGTTGTTCCTCATCCAGTGGAATGCCATATATCTCCAACCTTTGTTTTAAGCAAAAGAAACACAATGATGCAGCGAGCATGATAAGGTTATCTTGAAAGCAACTGATGTATAGTCACCACTATGAAGTAGCAGTTAAGATGTTTTGGGGTTGTTGTTTTTTTTGAAATTTTATTTAAAGGAGCAATCCTCAATATTTATTTCCTTACTTTATTTATTTAAAGAAAGGTTATGCTCTTTACCTCTGTCATTGATTTTCCCCACGCATGTGCTCCCTTGTCAGGTATATTTCCATTTGGGTAAGCCCACACTCTTTTAGTTGTGGGCTGCTTGTAGAGACCCTTGTCATTTTTTGCAAGTAATTTAGGAGAAAAGGGAGAACTTCTTTGGAACTGCAGTGCTTCAAGCTCTGAAAGGTGCATCTAGGGTGAAACATAATCAAAGCCTCGGAGTTAGAATCAATGGCTGACTCTGTATGGTAGTTTATAATTTGCAAAGCCACACAAAATGAATATAAAGCAAGAAAAAGTATGTTACATTAGAATTATGAACACTGATATTTATCCTTCTGTTTAAGCAAGAGCGATTTAAGTTATTAACTCAATTTTTGGGTAAGAAGTAGCCCTGAATACTTTTTATTCCCTGAAGCCAAATAGGAATTGAATCTTCCAAACATACAAGCATGGGAATACCCATTTAGAGGACTGTGAAAATATTTACTGAACTATATACATCTACCCTATGACCACTGGAGATTTAAATGTGAGAACAAGGAAGACATCTAATTAAAGTGATGCCTGAATGTTAAACTATTTGACTGAATCTAGAAGGGTGACTTAAAGAGGCTTGGATAACTCCCTGGACTATATAAATGGACCTAACTGACTATTTATGGAACATAAAGAACTGTGATTAGTGGACACTTTGAAGAGTAACCTCAGGCTGGAATAAATGGAAGTGGAATTTATTAAAATTAAATAAGATGCAACAGAAGAATAGGAATAGAATTAATTTGTATGTTTAAATAATATTGTGATTGGTATTAGAATTGCACATTTAAATATTAAACAATGAAATAATGAAGGATAGTACTGTAATACAAAGGGAACGTCTTTTAATATAATGGTCACATGAATAAAAGTTAGAATAAAGACAGAAATAAGAGAAAAGGGGAATATTTGTATACACATTTTTATAAGATAAATGTAATGATAAGAGAGAGGTTTAGAAATTGAACAGCTGGAGATTATAATTTGATATAAATGTGTATTACTATTAGAAATATATAAGCTGGATAAATGTGATAACTATGATTAATAATATTATTTTATTTGTACTGAAATATATGGCATCCAGGTGTCACACTGTTCATGCATTGATATGTATGTGTAATATAACATAAAAAACATTTTTTAAAAAAAATGGAATTGAATCTTCCAGTGAGGACCTGAAGGCAAATATAGGTCAGGGAAAAGAAATCTGGAGCCATGACATCTGCAGCAAACCAAGATTTCATCAAAATGTCAAAATGTATACCTGCAACAATGCAATGCAAATACAAACACAAACAGGGTGGGGTTTTCATCATGACACCACTACATATGTATGTATTATGTATATTACTTTTGCTCTCCTGCAGACTTCAAAGTATGGAAGCTAATCTGCTGTGCACATTTGAAGGTTCCAGTAAATGACAACTCATTAAAGTTATCCTATACATTCTTTAGAGCATTTAGAGTGTCTGAACAGCCATATTTGTGGATTATGCAGGGTTCTGGACTGTACCTTCCATTCTTTCTGATTTTTTAAAAAAATGTTTTATATTGCTATAAGACCTACATAAGACATGATATTATTTGGTACTGTGTATTTATACAGTTGAGTAGAGATTATTAGCAGTATAATGTTTAGATGATCTCCCCCACCCACACAGACAGGCAAGACCCCAGAATATAAACTGACAGCAATCAGCACTCCTTACTAGCACTGATGATGTTACCTAGTTAGGGTAATGAAACGTCTGCAAGAAAACAAAGCAAGCTCAAAGAAGACCAAGGACCCCTCAATGTTTAGATGACTTAGACCATTAAATTCTTTCTGATAGCTCTGATAGCTCAACAAGATCTGGGTCCTCATTTTCAGAGCTTAGAAGTGAGTGGGAAGGCAGTATTTAGCACAACCTTGTCTGTGATTGTGGTCTATTTGGATATATGTCCCCCTATTTGGCAAGAACTGCTTAGGAGCAAGGAAACATGACAAGGAGCAACTCATGTTTGGTAATTGGTCATGCCCACAATGACAGCCTCCTTCATGCAATCGTTTTGTGAGACCACCTACAACTTTCAAATATACTTATTAACCCAAAATATTCTTATTAAACAGAATGAAGTTATCTTTGTAGTTCTGTACTTTAGAGTGCTTCTAAAAAATATAGCATACTGTATTGCTCTTTTCCCAATTACTTCATAGTGATTATTTTTGAAAGACTTAATGAAAATAGTTGGTTGAAACGCAGTGCTTCCATTTATAAACTAAAATTTATTCCAAGATGATAAAACTGCAGTCTTGAGGGAGACTACCAGTTTCCTTTTTCTCAAGAATAATATGTGGATTAAGGGAATGTGAAACATGTAGCTAAAATGTTTAGATAAGAAAGGAGAAAAAAGAATAAATTTTGCTTCCAAGATCAATCCACATAATGTAAATTAAACATATTTCTCTCTCATTATGACAAAGAGTCATAGTTCAGACACTTTTTTTTGAGTTAGCAGATCACAAATCTTTTTCTAAAGCATTTAGAACTAAAGATTTCATTTCTCAGGAAATTGGTTAGCAAAAAATATATATCCATACCTCTGTATGTTGTATAGTTTCCATGAGCTTCATCTCTTCTTGAGTTTCTTCTGTCCAGCCTCCTTCTACTACCACAGGCTGGAAAGGGCTCTTAGTGGGCACCAAATCAGCAGCTTTATATTTTGTTATACGACGTCCTAAAATAAGAATGGATTTTAGAGCATTTTTTAAAAAAAAATGTAGAAGAATTTTAATTCAGTGGAACAAATGGGAATAATCCAATAATTACTATTTTCTTCATTTTCATTTCACATTAACATGTTTGCATTGTATTATTCCTTAATAAAATCTAACTCTATTCTCTGTGGGATCTGTGGTTGCAATTTTGAGGTCCATATTTGCTCTGAGATGTAGAGATAAAGAATTTAAAAATTAAAAAATCTTGCATACCAGTCATACTGGATAGTCCTTGTGTAATAGTAGCAAGAAAAGGATGCGTTTCCAATGATGTTAATAGAATATCATAAACTTAGAACATTGGCATCATTATTATAAAGGTATGTCAGCTTGAAAAATCTCAAAAAGAAGTTTTTGATACATGGACTAATGTAATTTGTTATCTCAGTTTAATATTATATTATTATTAAAAATAACATAATTACAATGAAATCAATTTCCACTATTATACTGACCTTGCAGTTGTCTCATTTTATGTTTCATTGCATTAAGGTCTGCCAGAATTTTATCTTTTTCTAGCCACCTCTGTTTTTCTTGCCTTTCTATGTTTTGCAAAGCTATAATGAAAAAAAAAATACATTTTTGGTACAGTTTTTTTTAAAAAAAAAAGATTTTGCATCTAAAGATAATTAGATGGAAAAATAATTGGATCTATTTCAGCAAATACACTTTAAAAATCAGATACTTTTAGCAAACTAAGTAGATCCAACTCTGAACATGCAATTAAAAGGTAAATGGCTCAAGAAATTTTTTTGTGAAAATGCTCAAGTGCTTAAAACATGTACAGAATAACGATAATTTGGAAAGTTACAAAATCAGTACCATTTAGTACTGCAACTCTATGTGAAAAATAGGACCTTTTAAAATAGTAATTTACCCAAAAAAGAGAATTGCTCTCCACTCCATCCTCCCCCCCCCAAGCCTCCCACCCCCAATGAATTGGGAAGGGCAGATAGTACTTTGTTAAAGTGGCTGCAAGGGAGTTAATTCCCTTCTTCTTCTATTACCTTCCCTTAGCAGGGAATGAGAATGCGCAGTATTAAATATCTATCCATGGATGCTCTCTACAAATGGGGAGGCTAGAAAATCAATATTTTTGATTGGTAGATAGAGGTTCTGGTACTAAAATGAAGAGAAGAAAGCCCTTGGGAGTGCACATGGACTGAACTAGACCAGAGGTACCTAAGCAGATTTACCTGGGGGTAGGGGCCACAGAAGTCAATAGGACTTGCTATTAAATATAGTCTAACACAAAATGCTTTCTCTCTCCCTCCCTCCCTCTCACATACACATATATAAAAACGGGGGGGGGGGTATCTTTCCTAGTGTCCAAAGCAATTTCCATGCTCCAATAAAGCAGAATATGCACACTTAGGTGACAGTAAAATTGAATAGATTCTAAAGAATCAGAATTTACAGGTTTATGTTTGCAGAGCCCACATTTCTGCAGTATTATGTGTGTGTGTGTGTGTGTGTGTGTGTGTGTGTATTTGATTGTTTTTGTGTGTACAGCTAATTAAATTGAATAAGTACTTATTAATTTAATGTTATCTTTTGCCTAAGCCCAGTCTTCTTGACTGTGTGATGTATGTGTATATTATGAATACATGTGTCTATGCATACATACATGTATATATGTACATTAAATAAAATGCTACTTATTCAATCATATCACAGATACATGTTTGAATAAAATCTTCAACTGAGATTTAGCCACCCTTGTGAGCAAGGTAGAGAAGCTGGGCAGTAACCTAATTTTTGTTTTTCATAATTTTTTTTTCTGACTAACTTTTTTTGTATGGGATTTGTCTTAAAACCAACACATATCTTTCTATTAAATAAATGTGGGAACTAGCTGAAGAATGTTCTGGAATGAGATGACAAAAATAAGTAAATAAAAAAAATATTCTGTAATTTTTCCCTTGATAATAATCTACTATTTTGCAAAGTATACTTTTTTCAATACTCTAGAAATAAATTGTGTACAAATTTTACATTTTTGAACGTTTACATTTGTCACTGAATTATGAAAATGAATTTGAAGGACATAGTATCAGCCATTTAAAGGAAAACAGATAGAAATGTCAAGCTCTTATAATATTTCCTTTTTTGTTTAATGACTTACTATCCAAAGGTAGAAAAGGTTCTCCGCTGGAAACCCAGACCTCAACTGGATTTCTAAGAATGTTGCTGAGCACCAAATGATCAATATCTGATGTTATCACTGATGATGTAAAGTTGATGTTCTTATCCTTATCTTGGTAAAGAGAGAAAAGAAAGATTTTATGAAAATTCTTTTCTCATAATTCTGTTTTATTTTACAGTTTTCTTAAATTGTACAATTTTCTAATTTTATACTTATTATGTTATTGATTTATTGCTGGTATCACGTTGACTTTCAGTGGTTTGCAATATATAGCCACTTACAGAAAAAAAAAAACAAAATAAAACAATAGGTATATGCACTAGCAAATCCATGACAGTAACTCAAATTATTAATAAAAATTATTAGGGTTCAAATATCCACAGGAAGAGTTCCATCTTCAAAGTTTATATGAAAGATTCCAATGTGGGAGCAATATGAATCGGGGGGGGGGGGGAAGCAGACTATTCTATGATGTGGGGGCCACCATGGAAAAGCACTACTTTAGGGAGCCCATCCCTTTCTTCTCATAAGTGTGTGGGGTTATGGGCAAGCTTAGACCCAAAGCCTGCCCATCTGGGATGAGCATATCAAATTCAGGTTGTCAATGACCATGTGATTTGGCACTAAAGATATGCACTGACAAATATACTGAGTTCCCACAACACTAGGCTTTCAAATACTAAAAAGTGTTTTGTTATTTTTTTTTTTGCTAAGGAATTAGGAGCAGTGGCGGTGCAGTAGTTAGAATGCAGTATTGCAGGCTGACTCGCCCACAGCCAGTAGTTTGAACCTGACTGGCTCAAGTCTCAAAGGTGCTAGATCTTCAAAAGGCAACTGGACTATTTTTCCTTGAGGAAGAAGATGTTTCGCTTCTCATCCAAGAACTTTCTTGCACTATTTCTTTGCACTAGGTTGCACTATTTCATTCTAAGCACCTTTTTTAAAAAAAATAAAATAAAATTGATTTATATGCCGCCCTTCTCCGGAAATTCAGGGCGGCTTACAATGCATTAAGTAATAGCCTTCATACTTTTGTATATTTTATACAAAGTCAGCTTATTGCCCCCACAACTGGGTCCTCATTTTACCTACCTTAGAAATGATGGAAGGCTGAGTCAACCTTGAGCCTGGTGAGAATTGAACTCGCAGTAATTGCAGGCAGCTGGAAGCTAAATACTACCTTTTAACAGTAGCATTAGTCTGCTGCGCTACTCAGGCTCCTTCACATAGTGCTTCAGCATTGTCCAAGCAAAGAGCAGAACAGAATAACAGAGCTGGAAGGGAGCTTGGAGGTCTTCAGGTCCAACCCACTGCTCAGGCAGGAAACTCTATACCAGTGATGGCTAACCTTTTTGCCGTCGCGTGCCAAAAGTGGGGGGAGCGCGGGGAGGTCGCCCATGTGCTCACACACATAATACAATGCACCCCGCCCATGCACATGTGTGTGCATGCCCCCCTGCTTTTAGCATGTGATGGCCCGGTGGGCCCGGTAGGCCTGTTTTTCACCCTCCCCAGGCTCCAGAGGCTTTCTAGGAGCCTGGGGAGGGCGAAAACGGCCTCCCCCCCTTGGAGGCCTTCTGGAGGCCGGAAACAGCTCATTTCCCAACTTCCGGTGGGACCAAAAGGCCCAAAAAACAGCTGGCCGGTGCACACATGCGTGCTGGAGCTGAGCTACGGCAATGTTCACATACCCACTGATATAGCTCCATGTGCCACCTGTGGAACCCATGCCATAGGTTCGTCATCACGGCCCTATATCATTTCAACCAAATGGTTGTCCAATTTCTTCTTAAAAACTTCCAGTGTTGGAGCATTCACAACTTCTGGAGGCAAGTTGTTCCACTGATTAATTGTTCTAATTGTCAGGACAATTCTCCTTAGTAGAACTTTAAACCATTGTCCAGTTATATTGTTTTGTTTGGCTAAACACTTCCCAGCACCAGTTTACCCCATCTTAGGACTATTAGAACAACTATAATAATATGTTTCAAGAATTTGACAAATTAACAAAGCTGCTTTTCTCCATTGTTATAAATGTGTGAGAGTGTTTCTCCATTAAAAATAAAGGGTGAGACTGTGAACTTCAATACTTGTTGCAAGTATGATTCCCTACAATAGATGTGTGAGGGAGAGAATAGATTTTTTTCCAGGATTTATCAGTTGCCCTACAATTAAGAGTATTCAGACAATCTATACATACTATCAACTAACTGATCTTCATCTTCTACTACAGGATGCTAATCTGTAATTGTGGTTCTCCAAGTTGTCAATTATGTATTTGTATATACTCAGAAACAGTTTTCTGTGTATATAGAATCCACTTTGACAGACTCCTATTGCTGAGAAATATCTTTGGCAGATAGCCCTTGTTCCATGGTACATCTTGATTAATCAAGGCTGCCCCAGCAATATACATAGCCAAGATCCTGTTAACATCCAGAATGTTAAGAAAATGTTCCAACATAGTGGATATGGCCAGAAAAAATAGGAGCCAAACAACAGTCTGATTTAGATTAGAATCGCATATTACCTCCAGGGTCAATGTGTTGCATGAGACGATATGGAATTAGTCTGAATTGATCATCTGAGGAGTGCTGCAGAAACCGAATTAAGCAGTAGCTGTCAGTCCACAGCTCAGTAGGCCTCTTTAGACATTGAATCTGCTGCTAAATCCATTATAAAGAACTCTCTTTTCTTAAGTCTGTTTACAGAAGTGCTAGCAGTAGAACAAAAATGATAGCAAGATGGCCTTACCCAAATATAAAAAACAGAAAGAGCACCCTCACATAAAGCAGTTGCAAAAGGTGCTGGTTGACATAAAGGAAAAAAGGAAAACTGAGGAGAAGCTTAATTTGTTGCTTCTGTCTTCATTGATGATAAGATAGATATTTATGGCTTAGGAGTTTTTTTCCAAGAAGGGTTTGATAAACAGACAGAAGGAGCAAGAGTATGAAACAGGCAAATTAAAAATAAACAAATAGCTGAGCCCAGATGGTATAGATCTGATGATTGTGAATGTGAGGTTGCTAATCTTTCAAGAAAAATATGCAACTAAATTTCAAAATCAGCATCTGTTCCTGAGATTATCTGAAAATAATCAATGTAACTAGAGTTGCTTCAAGTTCTCGAATACATAAACAGGAGAGTTTATGTAAACAGGAGAACTATTTAAAGCAGCGGTTCTCAACCTGGGGGTCGCGACCCCTTTGGGGGTCGAACGGCCATTTCACAGGGGTCGCCAAAGCCCTCTCTCCCCCCCCATGCCTTCACTCACCCCCACTCTCTGCTCTGTTGGATCGCCGGCTGTTCGTTTACCCCGCCCACTCCCAATCTATTGCTGCCTCCGATGGCTAGAGGAAAAAAAACTGTTTAAATTCTTGCCGCGGGGCTTCAAAGGGCCGCCCTAGAGCCAGTGGTGCAGCTGAACTGTTTGTTAAATTGCTGGCTTGCCCCGCCCCTCCGCACCACTATTTATTGCCAATAAATAGTGGTGGGCGAGGGGCGGGGGAGCCAGCAATTTAACAAAGGGTTCGGTGTTTTTTTGTAATTTTATTGGCCCCCGGAGCTTCAGCAGAGGCTAATTAGCCCTTGCTTAGATCGGCTCCCGACCCCCAGCTGATTTGCTCTCAGCTGTTTTGCTCAGAGCTCTGCTGCTTGCTTGGAAAGAGTGCAGATTTTTTTCCCCCTAGCTATACTGAAAAACGAAAGAGAAAGTAAAGCAGGCTGTTGGCTTTGCACGTTGGAAAATTAGGCAGGCAGATTTCTTTTCTTTTTCCTCACCAAAAAAGGTAGGTGCAAACAACGGGAAATTTAGGGAAAAAGAGGAGATTTTAAAACACAAAAGAAAAAAAGCTCTATTTAACTAGGGAATTGTAATAATTGAGATACTATTAATTGTATATTGTGTTGAAAGCAGAAATGGTTAAGTTGTGGTTTGGAGGAATATATGGGGGAAATTATTTGGTTTATTATTATTGGTAAATATAATTAATTGATTTGTAAGAAATTGGATTGCATGGAAATAATTGGAATATTCATGTTCATATTGATTAATATACAAAAAAGGTAGTTATATAACTAATTGATTTATATTAAAATGTTGAATTCATATTAAACAACTGTAATATTACATAATTAACCAATGTGAGGATGGATATAAAAATAGATGACAATGGGAATGGGTATAATATAGAATAGAAGGGAAAAATTGAATTTGATTAAGATTAGAGATGAGGATGAAGGGTAATATTGGTTTTTTTACAAAAATAGATGAGGAATAAATATGGCAAAAAGGAAATATAGAAATTGTAAATTTAATTGAAATGACTAAACACTGTTTAAATTTATGAACCGGCCAAATACTCTGTTCAAAGAAAATACATTGTATGTTTGTATGTGTGTTTCTAATTATTGTTATTTATTCATATTTGTTCTCTTTTATTCTTTAAAGTTTAACAATTCATTCTTTATCTTAATATCTTTATATTTGTTTGGGGTTGGCTTTCTTCCCTTTCATCTTTTTTATTGTACAGCAATCTTTCTCCTCAAACCTACCACCTCTCTCTTTTCTTTCCTTCTTACTTTCTCTTCCTCACCCTCTTCTTCTCCTCCCTACTTCCTCTTCCTTTCTCCTTCTCCTCCTCTCTTCCTCCCTCTCTTACCTTCACTCCTATTCTAATTTCCCTTCCCTTCCTTCATCCCTCTCTATTGCTGTATCCTTTAATGCATATGGACTACTCAGAGGGCTGAAAAAGTTATTTCTGACTGGTCCTCGCACTTTTGACCAGTCTTCAAACTTATGACTGTCCTCACATTTTACGTTTTTGCCCTATCTTGTTACCATGGTGAAGGGAAGCAGTTGTGAAATGAGTGACACATTGTTAAGAATACTACAATGAGCATAAATGATGACCAGTCATAAGTGCGAAGACTGGTCAAAAGTGCGAGGACCTGTCAGAAATCACTTTTTTCAGCCCTCTGGGTAGTCCTTTTGTGCATATGGACTACTCAGAGGGCTGAAAAAGTTATTTTTGACTGGTCCTCGCACTTCTGACCAGTCCTCGAACTTACGACTGTCCTCACATTTTACGTTTTTGCCCTATCTTGTCACCATGGTGAAGAGAAGCAGTTGTGAAATGAGTGACATGGTTGTTAAGAATGCTGCACGGGCATAAATGTGAAGATGGTCATAAGTGTGAGGACCAGTCAAAAGTGCGAGGACCTGTCAGAAATGACTTTTTTCAGCCCTCTGAGTAGTCCCTATACACATAGCCATGGCCACCCAGTCACATGACCAGCTAGCCACACCCACCCAGTCACATGACCTCCAAGCCACACCCACAAAATAAGCCACGCCCACAGAACCGGTAGTAAAAAAAATTAGAACCCACCCCTGGTTGGGGGTCACCACAACATGAGGAACTGTATTAAAGGGTCGCGGCATTAGGAAGGTTGAGAACCACTGATTTAAAGCAAAGTGCGCTACAGGCAGGGGTGAAATGCTCCCAGTTCGGACCGGATCGCCCGATCTGGTAGCGATGGAGGCGGGTGGTTCGGAGAACTGATAGCAAAAATCCCTGCCCCCCCCATGCCCAGCTGAGCCGCACAATCATCAGAGGCTTTTTTTTTAACTTTTAAAAGCATTTTTTCTATAACCTCTTCAGCCGAAAAAATGCTTTAAAAGTAAAAAAAAAAAGCCTCTGATGATCACGCGGCTCAGCTGGGATCATCAGAGGCATTTAAAAGAAAAAAAGCGTTTTTTTTTTTCTTTTAAATGCCTCTGATGATCCAAGCTGAGTTGCCTGATTGTCAGAGGCATTTAAAAGAAAAAAAGTCTCTGCCGATCAGGCAATTCAGCTGGGATCCTCAGAGCCTTTTGAAAGCATTTTTTTACAACCTCTTTGCCGAAGAGGTTGTAGAAAAAATGGTTTTAAAAGTAAAAAAAAAAAATGGCTACGCCCACCCAGTCACATTACCCCCTCCCCCACCAAGCCACGCCTACAGAACCAGTAGTAACAAATTTTAGATTTCACCACTGGCCACAGGTTAATTTAAGTAAAAAGAGTGATACCTTGAATCGATTAATAAATATTCTGGATTTAGAGGTAAGATGTTCCAATTTACTGACGTCATCAAATTTGTTGAGATATTATAATTTTTAAAATGGATTGCAAAATGATATCTAAATGGATTTCAAATGGCAAACATCTTTCAATAAAGAAAGTGCAACAGAATGTGCATTGGTACAAAACAGTAAGCATAACGAATTTCACATAAGCAAACAGCATTCATGAGACCTGAACTGGTTCAAAAAAGAATCATGGCATTTTTGTCGACAGTTCAGTTATGTACCTGTTATAAAAGGGCAAAGTCCATGCTTAGGATAATTAGGAACAGAATTTAAAATAAAACTACCAATTGAGTAATGCCCTGATGTGTTACATATAGTTCTGTCCACCACATTTCAAAAATGATGTTATTGTAAAGAAATGGAGAACGTACAGAAAAGGTCACTCAAAATGGTTAGAGACCTATAATATTTTCTATGAAAATATTCTACAATGTCTTTGAAGTTTTTCTATTTAGCATAAAAGTAGGTGAGGAAAGATCTATGTCAGGGTTCCAAGTAACACCCCCAACGAAAGAAGACTCCAAGGCTTGAAGTTCCTCAAAGTTCCATTTTATTAGAGAAGTCATATTGGCACATCTGGGAAAACCCGAATCTGAAAGTTTCCAGGTTTTTCCCACCCAAAGGAAAGTCCAAGTCCCTGCCCAGGACCCACAAGTTCATCACGTGGTCCAATCCAAACACTGTCCTAACTGGAGATGCCTCCCAGCCACACCCTTCCAGGTGCAGGGCAAGATGTCCTTGACTCTCTGAGAAAGGAATGTTATTATGACTATATATCACCACTGCTCCATACAATTTCCCCTCCCAGTTTCCCACAGCAATAAATGTGGCAGGCGTGAAGATCCAATGCAAAAGATGGCTTCCAGACCTGGCAATCTACTTTTTTAGAGATATATAAAACCAGACATTAAAAACTAGATGATTCAAAATCAGTTAAAAGGAGGAATGTCTTTGCATAGCAAATAGCTACTGTGGAATTTGCTGCCCTCAGATGTGACAAAGGCTACCAATTCAGTTGTTTTAAAAGGGCACTGGAAAAATACATGGAAGAGTGAGATATAAACAGTTTCTTGCCTTGGTGGGTATTTACTAGCCTGAAATTATGGACTGTATATTTTAAATATGAGCTGCTGGGAAGCAACAGTACAAGAGGATTCCTGCCCTCCTGTCTGCCTTTATGAGCTTTGTGAATGCATATGGTTGACCACAATGTATATAGAATATGGAATGAGCTATTTGCATAAGCCAATAAAATAAGATCAGAGTAAATAAAACAGCAAAAAAAACCTGCATCCACCAATATCATTCTGCTCTAGAGGATTCTTAAACAGGACTCTGAGCAGGTAAAGAACCCACACATCTAATGAAGATAGACTTCAAAGAATCAAGTCAAAGTCTGCTTATATATAAGCTGAAATATAGACGACCTTTTCGTCCATTTCAGGGGTGGGTTCTACCTACCTTTACTACCGGTTTGCAATGGGGCCATGTGAGCGCACTTCACTTGCGTGCATGTGTGCGCTTCTGCGCATGCACAGAAGCATTTTGATGACATCAGGGTCAGTGGGCGGAGCCTCCCACCGGTTTTACTACCAGTTGTATAGAACTGGTGTGAACCGGGGGCAACCCACCACTGGTCATTTATTACACTATCCTTTTTGTTTAAGGCTCACAAAACTGCACTATACATCTAAAAATAAAAGTCTAAAGATGCACTGTGAAAACTCATAAACATCCAAAATTAACCCAAAGCAAACCAACAATAAGTTTAAAATAAAATAAAACAAAATCAGAGAATTTCGTAGGTCAGAAAAATTGGTCCATATATTTTTTTTTCTCCAAAAAAGATTCATTTTGCTGGTTAATCTATATATCAATTGCATATACTTTTAATAGGTAAGGCATGGAAAGTCAAATTTTACCTTTCCTTGAAAACACAGATGCAATTTGTTTAAGGCCATTATCAGAAATGGCTTCTTCATCTCTTTCTTCGGTTTCTTGCTTTTTGAGGTAATCATTTACTGCACACAAGACTAAATCCTGCAGTGTGAGGATCAGGGTCCCTTCACTGTTATACAGCTTGCAAGCTGTCCTGCTAAGTTCAAGACGTCTTGTACATGATGAAAGCAACTACATAAAGGAAAATATATGTGGGTATATGTATATATTTCAAACACATAATTAACAACATATACAAATAAATTATCATATTGTACTTCTCATTTTGTTATTTTTCTAACAAGGTTGCTATGTTACATTTGTATTCCGCTCTTTAAGATTATATAGACCAAGGTTGAGTCAGCCTTCCATCCTTCCAAGTAAAATGAGGACCCAGATTGTTGGAGGCAATATCAGTGGTGGGTTGCTTCCGGTTCTGTCCGGTTCTTTAGAACCGGTAGTAAAAGCAGCAGGAGGCTCCGCCCACCCGCCCGGATGTCATAAATGCTGATCTGCACATGCGCAGAAGCTTCTGCACACGTGCAGAAGAGAGTGTGCTCTCCCATTGCGAACCAGTAGTAAAGGTAAGTAGAACCCACTCCTGGGCAATATGCTGAATCTGCAAACTGCTTAGAGAGGGCTGTAAATGCACTGTAAAGCAGTATATAAGTCTAAGTGCTATTGCTGTACATCAATTTTGATTGCTTGGCTAAATAACCCCAATATAATTTTCCTTTTCTAAATATTTCCTGGATTTCCTACTTAATCTCTGATTTTTCAAGACATATACTGTCTGCAAATGCTTACAGGTTCACTAGGTGATCACTCTGCATATTTATAATTCAATTTATACATTCAAGTAATATCATAAGCCTTCAGCACCTTTTTTTCATCAAGAGAAACAAGCCCTCTGCTGCTATTCAGGGAAACATTTGGAAACAAGAAAGGGTAAATGTACAAATTTGAGATTATAATTCACTAATAATGAATCTCTTAGTAAATTGTAGAAATATTACTTTTAATGTGTTGCCTGCAATGAGACGGTTCTTCCTCCTCTCAATTCTGTTTGCTTATGCTAGATCCAGTGGTGGGATTCAGCCAGGTCGCACCACTTCGGGAGAACCGATTGTTAACTTTCTGAGCAGTTTGGCAAACTGGTTTTTGGAATAAATCATTAGGGCAGAGAACCTGTTGTTAAATTACTTGAATCCCATCACTGGCTAGATCCATAGTAGTTCTTACACACCTTGGATTTGATCTGACATCTGCAGGGCAGACACTTGTAGATTTACAGCATTAAATCCCGTCCCACCCCCAGCATGTATGATGAGGTAATACATTTTTTTTACCTTACTCTTTCAGGCACACTGTTTGTCTTCATCAATTCAATTACAAGATTCCCTTTGGATTATTATTACTTACCCTCGGGAATGTGTGAGCAACAATTAGTTGCCCATTTCGGTATCCATCTCCATTTTTGTATGCAATTATTTTTACTGTTTTTTGGTCTAGAGCTGCAGATATCTTTTCTGAGATGACTTGCAAGGAGGTTTCATTCTTTAAGGATGCTAGAACGTCTTCAAAATAATGCAGGGTGGATTCAGCTTTATCAGAGAATAAATCAATCTCCACAATAAAACAAAACAAAATGTTAGCATTACTTCAGTTTTATTATACTCTTAGTAAAGTTACTTTTTAAAAGGTAACCAAACTGAATAAAATTTTAATTTCAAACATTATATTTTTATGCCAAACTGGAGAAAATGCAAGATAAACAAAAAAAACCAGGCAGCTATCTCTTTACACACATCCCAATTACAGAGGATTCAGAATTGATTTTTTATAAAACATTGCCAGAAGTTATATATTTAAATGGTTAGATTAACCATCCTTGATACGTAACTACATGATAGATTACTTCCAAAAATGATATAACTAAATAATATGTTAAGACATACTATAGGCATCCAAGAAAGTAGTAGAAAGTACATTTTTAGCTGATATTTTCCCAAATGCCATTAAGTAAAACAGGAAGTGAATAGACTGTTTTTTTTTTAATTCAATAGACACTCCTGAGCTAATGTTAATTGCTAATCTCCCCTGATGTTTAAGATTGCCCACCCCCTCAAATCTTTTACACATTCTCTTTCAAAAGAAAACTGCTTCTACATTATAATACTCAGATTTCAAATCTTTCTTTCCCAAATAAAATGTACAGCTAGGAAAAACTGCTGACTTTTCTACCATGTACCTAGTGAATATACCCATGGCAATTTCTCAAGATATATAATTATATCCCAGTTCGATTGGTTCTTATAGCTGCTGAATGGACTACGTTTGTAGCTACTATATTAGTATCTACTGTAGTGGCAATCAGGATTTTCTGCATCCCGAGGGGTTATACTCTTAACTATAGGTCTTTAAAAAAATAATAATGGAATAGTAAACTGCAGGGGGAGAGGTTATTTTTTGCTTAACTCAGTTCCCTTCTGAATCATGCTACAATAAATGACAGTCATTTAACAGATATATATATATATTACAAGCTAAAAGATAATTAGTCACACTTCCTGTTCTACATGAAGATTAATTCATAATAATTGTGAGGCTGGCCACTATTATTCTCAATTCACAGGTGGAAAGCCATGGTTAAGGTCAGAATTAATCCAGGCATGAGTTCAATTCATTTCAGCATTTTCAAAATCAGAGTTAAGCACTACAATCTTTAAAATACTGCTTAACATCAACGTGAATAGCATTATCTTTCCTTTAAAAATAAAGACAAAATATGTGACCATGGTCTGGATTCAAAGCTAGACCAGAGCAAATAGCCACTACTAAAGCCAGAAAGAAATTGTACTGTATTTAATTTTACTTTTTTATATAATGTTGTTCAAATACAAATACTCCACTATCTGAAAACCATTTTCAAATAGTGAAAGTTAGGAAGTTAGCACCCACCCCTCTCCTAGAAGAATGAAATATTCTAGGAAGTATTAAAAAGGCAGAATATTATACCTCCCTGGATGAGAAATGGAGAAACATGTTTTTTAGCCAGGAAGCAGACTCATTCTTAATAGCCCCCACACTCTCAATAGCCCACAGCAGATGTCAGCACTTAAGAAATAAAGAGATAGCGGCTTCCGGTTTGGTTTCCACCGCCGCCGGACGGTCTTTCGGGACCGCCAGCCTCGCCGCCTGTAAAGAGCCGTCTCTACAGCTGAGAGACGGCTCGAAAAACTCCGTCTCCTTAGGAGACGTGAGATAGAGCCAGCGAGGACAGGTAGAGCCCTCTGCGAACTCCCCAGAGTTTTTTTTTACTCTTGGGGAGGAAACAGAATGTGGCTCCCTATACAGCTCGCCGTTGCTCCGGGTGTCGGGGGAACTCTGCTTCTTGCAGAGCCAGGCGATGGGACCAATCCAATCAACAAAATCTAACAGATTGTCTGAAAAAATAGGATGAAATCCAGACTTGGGACCCTAAATTGCAAGTATTTCTAACAATCCTATGAGTGATTTTAAAAATGAAGGAAGAAAGTTTTTAAAAGGGCGACTGGCTGAGGCTTGAGAAGAAGAAAGCTGAAAGCGAAAGTCCTTCCATTTGAATAGCTTAATATGCTACAAAGTATCTGAAGCAATAGCGCTGGCTAGAATTGAAGAGAAAAATTTCTATTTTAAGTTTCTTCCTTCTTAGAGACTTGATATTGACATTGTTTGGAGGAAAGTCCCTTTTTTTTAAAAAAAGAGTTTGTTTGTGTGGCAGGATGGCGTTAAAACAGATAAAGCCAGACAACCAAGCTGTGGGGGGGGGGTTTCCCCCCATTTACAAATCATATGAGCAAGTTTTGAGCTTGCAGATTCAGAAAAATGGCTCTAAAGACCTAAAGGAATTTGTTTTGGAGGAGATAGCAAGACATGATGAGATTGTGAACGAGAATCTTGAAAAATTCAGGCAGGAAATTAAAGAGTTGGTACAATGAAAGTATGATAATCTGAAACAACAGATTGTAACAGCTTTTAAAACTTTTTCAGAAATAGTTATAAAGATGGATAAAGATACCAATTTATTAGAGTCTAAAATGAAGGAAGCTGATGATAAGATTTATAATTTGGACAATAAAATACAAAGAATTGAAAATGATTTGATAAATACTCAAGAAAATAGCTCAGAAGTAAAGCCTAAAATAAAGAAAGCTGACTACAAGACATACAATGCAGATAATATAAAACAAAGGATTGAAAGAGAAGTCATAATGATGCAATATAGGTCCATGGAATTTGCGGTCAGAATGAGGGGAATACAGGAAAATAACAGAGAGGACTTGAGAAAGATGTCTGCTGAAATTCTGGCTGCGATTTTAGAGGTTAGTCCTGAAGAGGTATCCTGTAAGATTGATAAGACCTACAGAATAAACTCTTGGGTTGCAAAGCAAAGGCAGTTGCCTAGAGATGTGGTGATTTACTTTACTGATAAAGGAATAAGAAATGATATTGTGCAAAAGTCTTTTAACGCCACTCTAGAAATGAATGGAAGGAAGATTTGGATATATAAAGAGCTGCCGTCCAAGATGTTAAAAGATAGAAAGGAATTTGGATTTCTGGTGACTGAGCTAAAAAAACAAAACATCCCATTTAGGTGGGATGCTCCAGTTGGTATAATATTGAGATATCAAGGAGAAAGATATCAATTAAATACTGTTGAAAAAGTGGAAGAATTTTACTACAAGGTTTTTAAAATGGATCCAACATCTCCACGTATGCCATCAGTGTTAGGAACACAGGAGGGGAATAAAGAAAAGCAAAATGAACAAGACATTGAAACTCAGGCTAAGCAGATGGAGATGGAGGTTATGGAAAAACAACAAGTTACAGAGGCCTTTTTGGATGAGCCGCTTTTGGATTCTCCTTCAGAGGTTATAGCTGGATTACCTATAAATATAAGAGAGGTGGCTTTGGATTCTATTGAGATGTCTTATCAAGTTACAGACCAGCATGGAACTCAACCAGTTGACATACAAGTCTTAGAAAGGCAACTAGGATGGAGATCTAAACCACAAAAAGTTAAGAAAAGAAGAAGCAGGTTCTACAAAACTAAAAAAATTTAAACTAAATAACAGTCTAATGCCAGTTATTGAAGAGACGATTAAATATAATAAGCGGGATTTATAGATGGCTGATATATGAAAATATAATTGAATCAAATTATTGACTTATACTATTTTGAGGAGAGTGGCAGATCTCTGCAGTGCTGGTGCTTTTGGGATGTGGAAGATGGCCTCTAATTGAGTGGATTGGAACTTTCTATTTTGGACTCTTTGAAAAATGAATTACATATATGCTGAGCTATAAGGCAAGAGAATTATGGGATTGGGGCATGCAGAAGATCTGGTTGTTACCCCAATGTGGTGGTTGGAATTAATAATCTAGATAAAAGACACTACAGAAGAAACCATATGGAATATAAATATAAAGTCACTCGGGTGGTTTTTTTATATACGAAAATACTTACTATTGATGGGGGCAGATGGTAATGGAAGATATTGAATATACTGTTGGAAGCTGAACCTGATGTTACCCTAACATGGGCGATGGAATTAATAATCTAGTTGAAAGACGTTACAGAAGACACTATATGGATTATAAATTTAAAGTCATTTGAGGATTTTATTCATATATGGAAATATATTTTGTGTGGTGCGGGCAGAAGAACAAAGATATTAAAAATATTATGTATGGTAGACCTGTAGGAAAATGGGTGGAGATGGGTTAGGTTACTGATTGTTTAGTTTAGGAAAAGGGATGTTATGTTTAGATATAAATATACGTAAAAGATTTGAATTAGGAGATATATGTATGGGGGAGGAAATGGGTAGATTATAAATTGAGTAAATGTCAAATTAGGATTTATTATATAGTTTTATAGCTGAAGGTTGCTTTGAAATGTATAGTATAGGGAGATATAATAACAATGTTAGAAAGAAATGGTTAGCATGTGGGGGATGGTCTAAAAGGATGGTAAAGTATTATATCAATCTGGATTTTATTTTTGGAGAAGCCATGGGGGGTGGGGAGGAGGAGGGGGGTTAGGGAGGAGGAGGGGGAAAAAGGGGGGAAAATTTGTATTTGAAAAACTTTTTCAATAAAAAAAAAGAGATAAAGAGATAGCTAGGTCTATACATAAGCAAATGCCCTCACCCAAGATCCAACAAAGGTAGGATTAGCCCTTAGCCATAATAGGAATTGCCCCAAACCTTCTTCATTACATCATCACCCAGCAAGATTCAACCAGGTCTGGGACTCAAAAGACAACCTACAAAGTTACCCCTGCATGGCCCCATGGTAGTCTGACAACCAATCAGAATACAAGCTTAAATTCAAAGCCCAACAGAGGGTATAAATCTCTCCCTCTCTCTCATCCATGTGCTTTTTTGCCCAGGACCTCAAAACCATGTGGTCCTGTCCACCATTAAACCATATTTTCAAGCAGTCTCCATATTTCCAGTGTCTTTCTCCCCACTTGGAACTGAACCCAGATGGACATTTCTTCCAACACATCTAAAAGATAAAGTTATAATATGGCCAGTTATTTGGTTATGCCCAATGTATAACTGTGAAAGGCTTAACTCACCTTATTAACATCAAGGCATTTAAAAGGACAAAAGGATGAATTATTTCTGTCCTGGAATCCAGAGGCACAGGAAAATATAGTACCAGGGAGCAATTTTTTCAGTTCTTTCTTTCCTCTGATGGTCCTTCCACAAGCCAAACATATCATTATTTTTTTCTTTCCACAAGGTGAAAGAAAATAGTAGCCCTGTTTTTTTAAAAATGGTCAAAATATTTTAAATTAAATACTGCAGAACAATTTTTCCTATTTTTTGCGTAGTTATTTAAATGTCAAATATTTCAAATTTAGTTTTCACAACTTCTCTTTTTTAATTGTGTGTATATGTATCAGTAACATCCTATAATCTGAGTTGATACTAGAACATTTATTTTTAAACTGCATAGTATTGAAACAAAGCATACTGTAACTTTTGAATTTCCACCATAGTTTAATTGAAAAACATAACAAGCCACTTCTTTGAATTTTGTGTTGTCTTTTTGGTTAAAAATATAATGCATCTTAAAAGGTATACTAGAAGGTTAAAGATAATTACAAAAGTGAATTTTAAAATATTTTTTAGAAATGACTGCTTTGTTTGAAAATGCTTTCAAGGGGCATTTTACATTTGAATTTCTGCTTAGACATTTTTATTCTTTAAAAATATTTTTGAAGAAAAGCATATTAATGTAGAAATAAAATGGACCATAAATAATGTTTTATCATTATAAACAAATGGGCATGAATCATGGTACTTTTAAAAGAATATTAAAATACTTCTAAGTTATGTTTTTATTAGTGGAGTTACATTTTTCTTTTCCCTCCCAGAGAACAAGTAATACTTACTGGTTGGTCAATTTTTTCTGTCTTGGTTACCGTAAATGTGCAAATAGAAGCATAGTTTGCTGCTGTAATTTCTATATCCAATATTGTGCTATAAAAGGCACTAAAAACTTTTGTTTCTGTGAAATTCCATTTTTGGTTGGCAGCTCCATAATTATGTGGTTTGTATTTCTGTCAAAACATAAAATTTGTCCCGCCTTTCATTTTTAATAATTTTCAGATGATATTTGACTCTTAGTTTAATTACAATTTAAAAATTAAGATAACCTAGGTAATTAGACAAAATTATGCATGTCTTCTTTATCTTCTTTTTTTTTTATTGAAAAAGTTTTCAAATACAAGTTTTTCCCCCTTTTCCCCCCCCTCTTCCCTAACCCCCCTCACCACCCATCCCCCCCTGTGACTTCTTCACAACAATAGGCTATTTCATAACTAATTACATACATAATATCTTTCCTTTCCCTTACTCCCTCCTCAGAATACTGACCCTTAGCATATTATTCTTATAACTCCCATTTTTACGATAATCTGCCCTTTTTCCCCTCCCCTAAACTTATAGTGTATTATTACAATTTAACATTTAATCTTTTATATATATTAATATAACATTTTAAAGCGGCCTTCTCCCTACATCCAAATTTAACATTTATTCAGTTCTATCCAATTCCTCCACTCCCCTAAATATATGACTTAAAGATCCTTTTTCTTAGACTAATCAATCAGTAAACTAACCTATTTCAACCCTTCAATTCCTACAAAATCATGCAATACAATTCTAAATATAATCCACTGCCCACTTTACTAAAATATACACATATCTATATATGCATTCCATTTTGTAAAAAGAAAAAAGACAATAACTTTAAATTTATAATCCATATAATATCTTCTTTGGTGTCTTTCCACTGGATTGTTAAATCCATCACCCATAATAGGGTAAAATAACATACTGGTGCAACAGTTTGTTCAAAATCTTCAATCATCTTCTGCCCCCATCAGTAGTAGATATCCTCGTATATATATAAAAGTAAAAACAACCACCCGAGTGACATTATAATTATATCCATATAGTTATAGTTGTGGTGTTCATCAGGATTGTTGATTCCCATCCTCCTAATGGGTAACATCCAGATCTTCTGCATGCCCCAGCGTAACTCTCCTGCCTTGTAACTCAAAATAATTATAATATATTTACCAGTAAAAGAAATCCAGAGTAGATAATTCAAATCCAACAAGGTAAGGCTCTTTTCACATCCCAAAATCACGGCATTACAGAGATCTGCCACAATCCTCAGGATAGTATTAAACAATTGTTCGCCTCCACTATCTTTTCAGATATTCATTCATTTTTTAAAGTCCCTGGCTTCACTGTTGCTTGGTTTAGAAACTGCTGTTTCTATGAGATCTATTTCTTTTCTTTTTCTTTTGCGGGTTGAATTTCCATCCTCGTTTCGTGCCTACCAATTGTGTGTCGGCTGATCGATTTTCATTCTGCTTTATGAGTTGATCTTGTTGGGTTAGTTTTGTCATCTCATCTTTCTTCTCCATCACTTGTATATCAACTGGTTGATTTGCGCACTTGTCTGTGACTTGGTGGTTCATCACATTGGAGTCGGATGACACTGCTCTCTTATTTATAGACAGTCCAGCTGGGGTATCCAGGGAGTCCAAAGACAATTTATCCACCACAGCCTCTGTAATTTGATATTTTCCTTTTGTTTCCAACTCCTTTTGCTTATCCTGTATTGTGCCTAAAGATGTTAAGTTCATTTTTAAGATATTTTGATAAAATTCTTCCGCTTTTTCAACAGTGCTCAGTTGATATCTTACTCCTTGGTGTCTCAATATTAAACCAACTGGGGCATCCCACCTAAATAGGATATTTCTTTTTTTTAACTCAGTCACTAGAAAGCCAAATTTCTTCCTCTCCATTAGCATCTTAGTCGGGAGCTCCTTAAAAATCCAAATCTTTCTTCCATGAAATTGCAAAGTAGAATTATAAGAGTTCTGCACAATATTATTCCTAATTTCTTTATCTGTAAAATAGATCACCACATCTCTAGGCAATTGCCTTTGCTTTGCCAACCAGGAGTTTATTCTATAAATTCTATCAATCCTGCAAAACACTTCATCAGGTTGAACCTTTAAAATCCCAGCCAGAATTTCAGAAGATATTTTCCTTAAGTCATCTCTATTATTTTCCTGCAGACCTCTCAGTCTAATTGCATATTCTGTAAAATTATATTGAATCATTAAAACTTCTCTTTCAATCCTCTGTTGCACATTTTCTTCATTACCAGTCTTTTGGTCAACCTCCATTTTAGATTTGTCTTCTGAGCTATTATCCTGAATGTTTACCAAATCCTTTTTAATTTTTTGAATCTTGTCATCCAAATTCTCCTCAGTTTCCTTCATTTTAGACTCTAATAATTTAGTCTTTGCATCCAACCGAATCAGAAAGTCTGATAAACCATTAGCTGTATTTAAAATCTTTCGATTCAAAAAGTCAAACTTTGATTTCACCAATTCACCAATTTCTTTAATTTCCTGCTTAAATTTTTCAAGTTGCTGGTTCACAATCTCATCCCTTCTTACAATCTCTTCAAGAAGAAATTCTATTATATTAAAATCAGGTTTCTGACACTGGAGAGTTACAACTTGTTGATGTAATTTATTAATGGGGGAAATTCCCCCCCCCCCGTTTGTCTAGCTGTGTAAGTCCCGATGCCATTTCCCACACAGACAAGATTTAGTGGAAAAGAGAGAGAGAGAGAGAAAAAAAAGGCTTGTTTCCAACCAAGATCAATATCAGATCCCCAGGAAAAAAAAAGAAAAAAAAAAGCAAGAGTGAGAGTGAGGTTTTGCCTCAATTATGGCCAGAAGTATTCATTCCGCTACTTTGTAATAGAAAACGGAAGGACTTTCCCTTTTCAGCCTCTCTTCAAGCCTCAGCAATCGCCATTTTAAAAAATCTTTTTTCCTTTCACTTCTTAAACAACTTCAGTAACTTTTCTAAAATAAAAAAAAATACTTGCGCCTCAGGGTCAGCGGTCCAGCTCACGTCTTCTTTAATTAGTTTAACAAGTTTACAGGCTTGCTTTTGCCACCTAGCTCTGCATATAGCAGAGATCTCCCAGAGCCCGGAGCATCGGCTGGGGATACGGGGAGTCTCTTCCGCTCCGTCCCAAAAGTAAAAAAAAAAACTTTTGGGATTAGGCAGAGGACTCAACCCACCCCAGCCTGCTCTATCTCCGTTTCCTCATGGAAACGGAGTTTTTTCGAGCCGCCATTCCGCTATAAAGGCGGCTCTTTACAGGCAGTGGGTGCGACGATCCCAAAGGAGCGTCCAGCGGGGACAAACAGCAAACCGGAAGTCTTTATCTTCTTTGATATACTTGTGGTATTTAACAATATTGGCATATAAAACTTGTGCAAATTAATTAATTAAGCTTAAGATCTTAAAAAAAATGAATGAAATGTAGTGCAAACATTTGAAGAAGACACAATTGCTTAAACCAGTTTTTGAATTACAAGAATACCGAAATATTTATATTTTTACAGATAGTTGATATACAATTGCCATTTGTGGATTTAAAATAATAATTTGCTATGTTTGATGACAATACTCTATATTAATGATACTAACCTGAAGGATAATAGGACACCCTTGAATTTCCAGTGGAAATTTTGGACATCCATTCAGTACAGTGGGCATTGATACTGTGAGCACTAGATCTGGATCAATTGCAAGATGAAAGGACCTAGAAACAAAAAGGTCTGAGTCTGAAATGAGGAAGTATTATGTTTTCAAATCATGACATTTGCTTTTATTTTCATTTTATCACGGGATGTTTTACAAACATCTCAGGAGGTTTATATTGTATCTAATGCCTGGGAAGGGATGACAACAGCATAATGGAGGTTTTTACCCCTAATCTATAATGATGTAAGGGGACAACAGGAAAAGGACAGACATTAAAGAAGGGATAAAAAATATGGTCATTCTAGATATCTAAGCATATATTACTATAGCATATGTAAATAGGAGTTTTTGCCAAAATCTTGACAAAAAGTAATTATTTAAAATGAAAATGTGAGACTTAGATAGATTATAATTGTGACTTTTTAAAAATCCACCTATCTGAGCTTTCAATTTTGAGAGACTTCGGATAACATCAGAATTAAACTAAAGAAGAAACAGACCATGGGCATTAGTCAAGAATAAGTCAAATGGAAAACTTGACTGAAGGTCCTTCTGGAGATACTGTAAGGCTAGATGTTCCATCACATTTCTAATACATAGAAATGTACCTGCTTTCCTCTTTCCATACCCAATGTTGCTTGATATCATCACACTTCTTTTCCAACAAAACCACTTCAGTACCAGAATGAAGATCAGTATTCTCCACACCCAGTACAAGATTTGGAAAACTGCAGTTGATGATCTTCCCATTTTTAAATTCAAAGTGTTGATGGTGGGCTTTCTGGAATTCTTCAGCCAATTTTGGCTGATGCCTAAAACCAACAGAAACAAATGCCTCGTGCATACTACATTATATGCTAACAGCAACAAATGTGTGAAATCAAAACTAAATCAGAATTCAAAGGAACTGGACACAGATGTTGGAAAAAACTGGGTAGGTGTTTATATGAAGATGTAGAATGAAAAGCCTAAAATGAGACAGACTGAATCTTTCTTTAATTTGAATTTCTGCATGAAGCTGAATGACCCAAATGGCTCTTTCTAACTCTATGATCCTCAGAAAGGCATACATTTACTGAATCTTATAAAACAATTTTCTGTACACTGGTGGCAGTAGTAAATGCCACCTTTCTGGGGTTTGATATTATGTTTCACCATATTTATTGTATATGAAATGTGCTAACTAACAAAGACATCTGGGTATAGGCACAAAATCTTTATACCGGAGGCTTGCTTTGATTTTTTTTAAATAATTACACTAGTACATTGTACTGAGAAGTAAATAAAACTCTTAAGATATGCGACAGTGAGCTGGCAAAGAAATAAAGAAGATCTCCTCAAACTCTTGTGAAATATGAAATAATGGAACTCTAAAGAGATTGTATCACATTACATGTTAATTATTCCATTAGATAATTATTGGATTTTCATGCAGTTTTCTTTTCTTTATTATCTTTTACTATTTATTATTTTTATATCCTAGGAGCTTTTTTTAAAATTTTGAGATATTAGAAAGTCCACTTTTTCATAGCACATCAGAACCTGGTATCGGCAGATATCTTAAAAATTATTAAGAATCTGAAATTGAGATCTCTACCTATCTCCTTCAAAATAAGAGAAAACTGATTCCCTTGCTCACTGCATTTAATAAACAGAAAGTGCGTTAAGAGATGGGCTTTTCTCTTTAGCTGGATTTAACACTTGTTAGAAATATAAGGTCTAATCTCTATTTCAGCATTCTAATAATTCAAGTGCTCAGACTTAACGTACTTGGAGACATCTATGGGTTTAGTAAATATCTGCTCAGAGTAGCAGTAGAATATAGTGCTGGACTTTCAGCTATTCCTAATTATGTGGTGAATGTCCTAACTATCTATTAAGATTTAATTTTGAAACAGAATTGCATCAGAATGCAGGTAGTCCTCAACTTATGACCACAATTGAGCCCAAAATTTCTGTTGCTAAGCAAGGCAGTTTTTAAGTGAGTTTTGGCCCATTTTATGACCTTTTTGCTGCAGTTCTTAAGTGAATCACTGTAGTTGTTAACAGGAGTGGGTTCTCTTACCTTTACTACCAGTTTGCAATGGGGTCGCACGCATGTGATTGCTTCACTCACACGCGCGTGCTCTTCTGCACAGAAGCATTCTGATGACATTGGGGTCGGTGGGCGGAGCCTCACGCCGGTTTTACTACCAGTTCTATAGAACCGGTGCTAACTGGGGGCAACCCACCACTGGTTGTTAAGTAAATGATGTAGTCATTACATGAATCTGGCTTCCCGCATTGACTTTGCTTGGTCAGAGGCCAGCTGAGAAGGTTACAAATGGTGATTTTATGACCCCAGGACAAGGCAATTTTCATAAATGCATGCCAGTTGCCAACTGCCCAAATTTTGATCATGTGACCATGGGATTGCTGTACTGGTCGCAAGTGTGAAAACTGGTCATCAGTCACTTTTTCCAGTGCTGTAGTAATTTTGAATAGTGACTAAATGACGGTTGTAAGTCAAGAACTGCCTGTAAAGCTGAAACCTTTATAATAAGCATTTAACTTTCAACCTGACATTATAATTTTAAATAAATTATTATCAACCTAGGACAGAGTTTTACTTTAATATAATCTGAGCAGGTTTGATACAAGGATGATTATATCAGAAACACTCTTTTAGTTGATGCCCTCTTATTAAAAGATGGTATCCTTTTAATTGTGTAATTAAATGTGTAATTTTAAAATGCTGTAACAATAAAAAGATAAAAAAGGAATAAAATTAATTCACTATATGCAAGTATAAATAACTGACCTGTATTTTTTATATAACTCTGCATCTTCAAAAAACTGCTCATCTTTTTCCTTCTGGATGTTGTAGTCCTCATCAAAATCACAGGAAATTTGCTGCCAGGCATATTTTGTAGTCTTACGACATGCTTCTGTTTTAAGGTGTGACCTTATGTGTGAATTTCTGGAAAGATATAGAGGCCCACCAAGGCTTACTTATTACCAGTGAATTTGAGAGATTTGAGATTTGAGCCATTGATTAAAACTGAGTGTCCAAAAGAGCACAACAAGTTAAAGTGTTGCACTGTTTATTCTATTAATGAGAATTTGAGTTTCATAAACACTTGGATTAAAACATTTAATTAGATGCTTTAAGTTCATTGAAATGAATAACAAATAAATTCTATGGGAGACAGTGGCCAATATGATTTGGATAACAGATCTAAGAACAGTTTAATAGTCAAGACTTATTCATGTATAGTTTTTAGACTATCAGTGATGGAATTCAGCAAACAAGATTGTAAGCCTATGTGCTTTCATTCTATCACACACAAATCATTTATTTAGATTATTTGTCTTGATCATTTAGGTCAGCAGTAGTCTTACTCCTATATTTTAGAGAGAAAATGGAGGTAGGATTGAAAAAAGGAAAGGAAAGGAAAGGAAAGGAAAGGAAAGGAAAGGAAAGGAAAGGAAAGGAAAGGAAAGGAAAGGAAAGGAAAGGAAAGGAAAGGAAAGGAAACTTAGAAAAGTTCTAGGACACTTCTATCTTTAGTAAACCCAATTACTTATAATTAAAAAGAATAGTGTTGCATCTTAAAATAATAAGTCTTTGTAATGCATGTACCATCATAAACTATTTTTACTTCATAGAAGAGTTAAAGGTTATTCCCATAATACGAGACAGAGGAGAGGAAAGGAGTGCTGAAAACAATAGGGTGAAGTGAAATTGAACCAGTAACAATAATGCAAATAAATACGATGATGATTTACAACAGCAAATCTATGTGATTTGGATTATTCTTCAGAGTGGTATCTGTTGAAGATAACAACCCCCCCCCCACACAAAAAAAGTTATATATCTGATTGACTCAGAAAAACAGATTCTTCAAGAAATATTTTAGTTAAAATTATCAAGCTTTTTTAGCCAGAATCAGTCTGCTTGAAGGAAAAGAACCATCTTTAGACAAGTAGGGGAAAGGCATATTTTGCAAGCTACATCCAAATACAAATTAAAAAAAACTGGGATATGCTAGGAGAAAGCTAGAAAGTGGGATGTTTCTTGTAGCACAAAATGTTTTTTCTAACATTAATTGTAAATTATATCAACTATGCCAACTAGATATATACTATGGAACTTTTCTTTTGGGAGTTATGCATTGTTAAATTTATGGGCACATATATATGAAATTGTCTATTTAAAAAAAATACTCAAAGTGGATCTGCAAATTAATTAATGAAGATAACTAAGCAGCAGATCCCACCCTCACTAGCACTAACCCTAGTTGGGTAATTAAAGGTCTGCAAGCAACCAAGCTCACACAGCACCAAGATCTCCACAAGAGAATTAAAAACAGAATTTAAAATACAATATTTAAAACCATAATGTTAAAAAAATTAAAACACAGTTTGTTTATTTCTGCAATTAAACGCTCCTTCATCTTTGGAGGCAGATTACTGTATTAAAAACAAGAATTAATCTAATTGTAATAAATCCATCTCAAGTGCCACTCTTCAGGAACAGCATGTTCTTATTTGTCCCCAAATACCTTTCTGTACAGACAATTTTTTTTCCTCCACAAAAATAAATTAGAGAGGGGTGGTCTGGATATCATTAGATCTGCAAATTACTTGATACCTTCAATATGCAATAAATGCCCTCTCCACCCCCAAATACTAGGATATGGATTTTTGACCAGCAAGGCAATACAGTATTCAGAAAACCATCTTTTCTTCTGTTTAAATTTAAATGAACATGTCCAGTCTTCCAAACCTGATGACTTGAAAAAACCAGTGAAGTTTTATTATGGAAATAATATTCCTAAAAGCCACATCTTACTTCTTTTGTCTTTTAAACCGTGTTTGTTTCATTGATTGGATATGGAGTTG